>CM041296.1:139471322-140671322 GCA_023052935.1 Piezodorus guildinii | reverse complement strand
CAACCTTATTAAAGTTTAATAGTTTGTATAGCAATTAACTAATATTTATAGAGATAAATTAATCAAAGGAATATGGCCTCTTCCATTTCTTAACTTATTCCAATGATTCTTTTTACTTTCACTTACTATATATAGTAAGGGGAAGTATTGCGATCGTGAAAATTTTCGAATTCCAGTTTTCAACGGAAATAGACATTTAGGGTCCCCTGAGTCCAAATAACCAAGTCCCGCAAAAAGGTCTGTGTGTGTGTGGTAACTCCCGTGCGAAAACGGTAACTCCTATGAAACTGAAATTTCAAATTTAAGACAAATATACGCCCGAGACGTTACAAAACCTTTTTCATCAAAATGAGCTTACCAGAAGAGGCACTATATAACTATGCATTTTGCACTTTTTTTCGATTTTCTCGAAAACGGTTCCGACGATTTTGATTAAACTCGCTATATAGATGTAAAATTTAATGGGCTTTAATATCATTTAGTTTTCATTCGGATTAAACCTAAATGATAGTTGTAAAGCTAAAGATTTTAGAATAAATATTATCTAATGCACAAACTTCTAAAAATTAATAAAGAGAGATGAAAAGCAGATAAAACTGATTATTTTAGATAATGATATAATAGCTTTTTTAATAAAGCACTTTTTTCTATATAAATTCAATTTAATTAATTCTTTAATAGTTTCACGTATTTTTATCTCTAACTGTATTTGAAAATTCTTTCATTGATTTTAAAAATGGAGGTAAGTGAAAGTCGTGTGTTGCCCGCACCAGATTTTTTTATTTAGGAGTGCATTTAATTCATGTTATTAGTTAATTCTTAAGGGGTGGGGGATGGGACGATTTTGTTATTATTCTTAATTCGTCTAACGTATTTTGAGGGGGTGATTTTTTTCTATTTGGTCAATTACAAACTTTTATTACTGAAAATAATAAACCAAAATTAATTTGCAAACTGTTTTTATTTTAATAAAATTTTATTTTGTAAAGTTATAATAATAATGAAATGTTTTCCCCCTTCATTTTGCTTCTCTGTTATGCGTCAGCTTCTATAAGTTATTAGGAGAATCACTTTATATCTGCAAATTGCATTCCAAATATACCGTATTGGATTGACGCAAACGTTTTTTTTTATTTTTTATTTAAAATATGTCGGATGTCATTTCAATCTATATGTGGTGAAAATAATTTTCATTGAAATATACCAACCAGTGTACAGTGGAAGTCCTGAATTTTGCCTTTCCGGGTTTAATTAGGATAGGGATCTTTAACGAGTACATGACACAGCACAGGCCCGGGACCACCTTTTTACGCTCTCCCCGAAGGACCAAACTAAGGATTTTTTACTCCCATTAAAAAATTCTAGGGCCCCCTTGGGCATAGGAGGCTGTTATGCTAGCCACTGTGCTACAGGTGGCCCCACATAGGCGGGTATTATGAAGTTCTTACTTAGCTAATTTTTGATATTCAGTTCCTAAAAATAAAGGACGGATCATTTTTAGGAACTGGATTTCCAAAAAATACTTTTATGATTTGCTAGCGCAGCTAAAAATTGACACACTCCCCTTCCTCTAGAGTTTAAATATCCTACCCGATAGTATTTAAAAAAAGGCTCTTGATACGGTATTGTGAAAGGGAGATTTTTCAGCAGCTCTGTTTTATTCTACCCATTTTTGCTATGTTTTTCATATTTAAAAATCAATTTCCTTGACACTTAACAGTACATATGAAGAAGGTGTTGGGAGCTGATAGGTTGATTTAGGTAGGGTTATCAGCTGTATATACTGTGTAAAGAATAAATCCTAGGATACTGCCTTGAGGAATAATAGCAGACTCAGAAAAAAGGGATGGGTAGGAAATATTGTGGTTTATTTTAAACGATTTGTCTCTCTGGTAAGACTGGATAATGAGTAGTTTGTAGAAAAGAGGAATTTCCTCGAGGGTGTCAGGCTCGAACAAATAAAATACAAACATGAGTTTACTTACCGAAAGTCCAGGCATCCTGGTGGTGACTGCTCTTGACAACAGCACTCCATAGCTCAGCTTTGAGGCTGGAGAGGTCTTCCTTGGAGACTGGAAGGGCTTGACGTGCCGTGCTCCAGGTCGGGAAGTCCTTGCCCAATAGGAAGCGAGCTCTCGAGTCCTCCAGCCAATAGACGTCTTCCAGGGAAGTCACGTCCTCTTGCAAAAGTCTGCGATGGAATGGAACAGTTATGGTTAGTGGTACATGGCAAAAAAAAAAAACCTATATATACTTCCATAACTCAGTTATTACTTTCACTTACCTATATATGAAATATATAGTAAGTGAAAGTATCGTGATCGTGACAATTTTCGAATTCCAGTTTTTGACGGAAGTACACGTGTTAGGGTCTCATGAATATAGATGACCAAATCTCACAAAAAATCAGTGTGTGTAAGTGGTCAGTCTAGCTCGAAAATAATAAGTTATATAAAACTGAAATTTCATATTTATGAGCCTATCTACATGTCTAAGATGTTACAGCAATTTCTTTGTCAAAATCGGTATACCAGAAGAGCCACTTTATATGATGCATTTCGCACTTTTTTACTAAATGTAAAATTTAATGAGCTTTAATATCATGCAGGTTTCATTTGGATTGAAGTAGTTTGACAGTGCTTAAATGCCGATATTTAGCATTTTCATGTTCTAAAGTACCATTAATTTTGTAGATTAGAAAAAAAATAACTATATCATCTAGTTAGCATTGATAAAAAAACGGGTAAATATGTAAATCAGTCTCCAACTAAGGGGAAATGAGCAAATCTATGTTTTTCATGTAAATTTTGAGCATAACAACAGTAATATAGATTATTTCAATCATTCGAATTAATCGAGTATCGGATTAATCGCTTTGGATAAGTGAATGATCATTCGAACTGAACTGTTGAACGATAATTGAGGATAATTTTTTTTTTCTCATCACATAAATTTGCATTGAACCTAGGGTCAGCCACTATAAAGACGGGGATTGTGACATATCGTCTCTCACAATGCATACTAATCATTCGATCATTCGATTATGAAATCATTCGATTATTTAAATCATCGAAGTCCAATCATCCGATTATGACATCATTCGATTATGCTCACCCCTAATATAGATGCATAATATACCGTTGGAAAGCTACAGATTTTAGAAAAAATATTATCTTATTAAAAAGTTGTAAAAGGTAATGGATAGTAACAAAAAACGGATAAAATCAACTGATTGTTGCAGACGATAATATAATAGATTATTGCAAGGTTCTTTAAATAAAATGATGCATTTTCAAATCTGAAAAAAAAAAAAAAAATCTGAAAACGCACTTTTCACTTTATCATCATTTTCAAGAAGTTTTCCTTTGACGAAGTTGTCTAAATTCCTGAACAGGTGGTAATCTGTTGGAGACAAGTCGGGAGAATATGGTGGGTGCGGAAGAACTTCGTAGCCCAGTTCTTTCAATTTTTGCACGGTATGTTTTGAAACATGGGGTCTTGCTGCCGCTCAGTGAAATCAAGAGGTACCCATGTATCGAGCTTTTTTACTTTCCCAATACACTTTAAATGTCTGGAAACGGTAGATGCACTTGCATTTAATTGTGCTGAGAGTCCCTTAACTGTTTGGTAGGGGTTTCCTTCTACTGTATGTTTGAGGACATCGTTGTCTATTACGGACCGAAGTCTTCCTCGGGGCAAGTTTTTCAATTCGGTATCCCCAGCTGAAAACTTAGCAAACCAACAGGGAATGGTCCGTTCATTAACATTCCCTTCCCCAAACGCCTTGCAAATATTTCTAGCGGCCTCAGCTGCTGAATGGCCGAGTTTAACCTCATACAAACATATTACTCGAAAATCGCGTGTTCCCATGTTCATATTTGGAGGTATACTAAAAAGTGGGTAATTGATTGGGAAGCTAATGTCTATAATACAAAGGTTAAGGATTAGTAACTGTTTACTTTAAATATGTAAACATTCTGAAGAAAACAACAGAGACCTGCAAAATCCTTTATGTATTTCAGAAACTAAAAATGGGCATTTCATGTGAAACAACCCAATAAAATACATTTTGTCACATTAAAAAAAAATCTATTACAGGCTGAGCTAGCCTTGTCAGCATGTTGTTGTCAACTCTTGATTGATAGAGTTAATAATAACCAGCTGACCAGGCTCGTTCAGCCTTATAGATTTTTTTTTTTTAATGTGACAAAATGTATTTTATATATGTGCAATATGAAAGAATGATTTAAGACCCCTTGAAAATGGTAAAGGCTGAAACGTAGGGAGAAAGAAAAAAATAAATAAAGAAAAGTTGAGTAAATATGGATCATTTTATTTAAAAAGAACCTAGCAATACATTTATTCACTCAAACCAATTACAATTATAATTTTTAAAAAATCTGGTGGGCGCAACACACGACTTTCACTTACCAGCCTTGTTAAAATCAATTTAAGAATTTTTTAATACCGTTAGAGATGAAAATAGTTTAAAGAATTAATTAAATTGTTTTTCGATAGAAACATGTGTTTTATTAAATAATCTATTATGTTATTATCTAAAACAATCAGTTAATTTTATCCGCTTTTCATCACTCTCTACTAACTTTTAAAAGCTTGTGTATGAGATCATATTTTTTGTAAAATCTCAAGCTTTCCAACGGCATATCATACAGGTATGTTACTGTTCTTATGTTCAAAAACAAAAAATTGCGTACAAAATATATTTTTTCAGTTTTCTCCTTTAGTTAGGATATCGAATTCATTCAATTTATATCTGTACCTGTTTTTCATAAGAGGTAACAAGATAATATAGTTATTTTTATAGATTCAACAAAATTAAAGGTACTTTAGGGGAAGAAAATTTAAAATATCGCCATTTAAGCCCTGTCTGACCATTTTAATCCGAATGACACCTAAATAATATTAAAGCCCATTAAATTTTACATCGATATAGCGAGTTTCACCAAAATCGTCGGAACCAAGAAAATCGAAAAAAGGTGCAAAATGCATGGTATAAAGTGGCTCTTCTGGTAAGATGATTTTGATGAAAAAGATTTTGTAACGTCTCAGGCGTATAGTTGTCTTAATTATGAAATTCCAGTTTCACAGGACTTACCGTTTCCGCCCGGGAGTTACCACACACACAGACCTTTTGGAAACTGGAATTCGAAAATTTTCACGATCGCAAAACTTCCCCTTACTATATATAGTAAATGAAAGTAATAATAGATTATTCAATAAAACACATGTTTCTATTGAAACAATATAATTATTTTTTCATCTCTAAATTAATTTATAGTTCTTAAATTTATTTTAACGAGGAATATAAGTGAAAAGCGTGTCGAACGAACCAGATTTTTACGACTCCGATTTAGCTGATAGGAAGGAAAATAGTAAAGTCAAATTAGTGCTGTATAGTGAATGAGGAAGACAAAATGTTATATAGAGAGTAAAATAAAATGGATGAACAACGGCTCACATTGTTCTAAATATTTAAAACGTGGTTTTAGCAAAATTCTTATCTAAGATAAATGGGCTGACTGGAGATTGGAGAGCGAAAGTTGAATGACATATGGGTGTAGAAGAAAAATGAGTGGTTGCTGAAGAAAACCCATCACTCTCTGGCCGTATCAAGGCCAGGAGGTTGCCTCAGCTCAACTTTCAGCCAGTGATATTTAGTTCTCATTCGATATTACCCTTCAATAAGACAGTTTTGGGGCAAGTTAAAAAAATTAACGTACGCCAATAACGTATATTACGAAGGACCTTCTAAACACTCTAATTTGAAAAAGGGGGAGAATGAGCGCTGAGTTAGGAGAAAAAACCTATGTCATTTATTATTTGCTGAAGATCAGGTACTAATTGCACGGGATGAAGAAGATTTAAGTTACCTATTCAGAAAAATAATAGACCATTATGAGCAAGGAGGACTCAAAATAATTGTTGAAAAAACCAAATATATGTGCACGGAGAAGGAGGAAAGTACCGACCCAACATTGTACATTCTATACAAAGTAGAACTTCTTCTTCTTCTTCTTCTTCCAGTGGCGCGAAAGGCCGTTTAGGCCCTGGGCCTCGCTGTGTGATTTCCTGGGAGATTACATTCACGTTTCTTGATGCATTTTGTAGTGTAGGGTCATCACTCCCTACTCCTAATTTTGTGAGTGGCCACCACTTGGCTGACGGGTCTCACATACCCGGGGGAGAGGCTGTGAGTGAATCCCCATTTAATTACACCCTTATAAAAGCCCCGCCGGGACTGGGATTCGAACTCACAACCTGTTGCATGAGAGACTAGCGCGCTAGCCACTCAGCCACGGACTCCCCTCAAAGTGGAACAGTTTCGTTATTTGGGCTCCATAATCGAATTTAATGGCTTAGCAGAGAAAGATATCCAAAAAAGGATCACAAGCGGGAAAAAAGCAGTGGGAACGCTCAACTCATTACTTGCTGGAGCATCAATATATTGATAAAAACGAAGAAGCTCATATACAAAGCGTTGGTAGAGAGCATAATGTTGTGTGGTTCGGAGACATGGCCCCTTAGCATAGCCCAGGGAAAAAAATTTCTTTTTTAGAGATGGATTTTTGGAGGAGAGCGGCAAGGATATCGAGGATCGCAAGGGTGAAAAACATCACTATAAGGAAAAAACTTGAAATAAAGCACAACATTCTTGAGGTGATGGAAGAAAGGAGGCTTAGGTGGTACGGCCATGTGAAACGAATGGGTGATAATCGGTAACCAAAAACAATTATGGATTGGGAGGCAGATGGCAGAAGAAGGAGAGGAAGACCCTTGATTTAGATAGAAGGATAGAGTGTGGAGAGTATGGCTGGCTGGTAGGGGGCTGTCGGAGGAGGACGCGATGGACCGGCAGAGATGGAAAGACCTGCTGGGGCAGGGGTTTGGCTGAGGAAACCTTCATATTGAAGAAATTCCTGACGAAAAATAAAACAAAGAAACATTTTACTCATTTTTAAATGCATACATTACATTTTTTTTTTTTTTTAAGATATTAATTGATATTTACCACTGTATTAAGATTACATCAAGTAAATGTGATGAAAATATAATACAATGAGAAAAAAATAGACTAGTAGAAACACTATCCATTGGCAGTACTCTAATGGGAGTTCTAAATAGGGTCCCGCGGCCATCTTCTTTTCAGACGCTTGGGAGGATTATCAGGAATCGAAGAGGATGCAAGGATAAAAATTAAAGGGTTAGATAGTGGGGATGGAGTTTTTCATTAAAGGAATGGTATCCAGTTCGGGCCAAAATAGTAACGTAGGTAACATTTAGATATTTGTGGATAAGTTTATTCGTGACCGAGTATGGATCTTTGAGGATTTTTCAAAGGTTTTTTGATTGAAACAGAAAGAATTCAATGGTTTGGTAGAGGCCCGAAGCTCAGCTTATTACATCCAAATCGGTCTTATGATAGTCATCTGAATGATCTTTTGTCTATAAGTGTTGAAGTAGCCAAAAACGGAGTGAGTTTTTTTGTTGTTTTAGTCTTTTATTAGGATTCCAAGTTAGACGTTTGGCAAGGTGGATATTCTACAGATCTTAGATATCGGTTCCGTTTAACAGGACCTAGTTGAGTTATTAAAGGTTACTGTATGGCAGGAAGTTATAGGGTAAAGGTTATTTGATAGGATCAGTTATTTTTATTTTTTCAGTTCTGACACCATACTTATAGGTCCTTGATGTGGGCTTGAGGAGTATGGGGTCTGAAATAAAAAAAAAAAAAGGTTTAATTGAATTTTACTTTAAATATACATTCCAAGCTCAAGAACAATATGCCACATTTTTTTTCCTCTGGCGCGACAGGCCGTGTAGGCCCTTGGCTGCGTGGTGTAATCTGTTGGGAGAATATATTCACCACGTTTCTCGATAGGGTAGAGTCATCACTCCATACGCCTATTTTTGTGAGTGGCCACCAGTAGGCTGATGGGTCTCACATACCCAGGAGGAAGATTGTGAGTGAAATCCTATTTAATTATATGCTTATAAAAGAACTAGGGTTCGAACTCACAATCTTTAGCGTGCGAGACTAGAGCGCTAGGCATTCAGCCACGGGCTCCTTATGAAACATAGAAAATATAATTAATTAATATAATAATATTAATTAATTATTCTTAATTGTTTACACAATTTTCCTTTCTTTACTCTCTGGTTTATTGAAGTTGTAAGCACACAATAATAATAAAAGGCTTACCGAACCCGAAGGGTCGATGCCGGTACCACCAAACTTCGCCTGCACAGACTCGTCCAATGTTCGCCGGTCAAGCCCAATCCCCTAAGATCAGCCTTAATGCAATCCTCCCATCGACGCTTCGGCCTACCTTTCGGACGCCTACCAGTCGGTTCAGCGAATACCAACTTTTTCGGAATTCGTTCCTCACCGAGCCCAACAACTTTACGCGCCCATTTGAGTCTCCGCGATGCTATCAACTCAATTATATTCACAGGGTACAAACTTCGCAATTCCGCGTTGTGCAACCTCCTAAACTCCCCAGTGGCCTCATCTCTCTTCGGACCAAATATTTTACGCAGTACCTTATTTTCGAAAAATTTAAGCCGTTGTTCATCCTTTAAAGTAAGCGGCCACGTTTCACATCCGTAAAGAACCGTCGGAAGAATAATAGTTTTATAAATTCTAACCTTTAAGTTTTTAGATAGAAGCCGCGAGCTAAGTAATGTAGCAACTGAATAATAACACGCATTTTCCATCTTTAACCGGGACTTTATTTCTTCCTGGATTTCCTTTATTCTTGTTATCATTGAATCTAAATACTTGAATTTCTCTACGTGTTTAAAAGTATGTCCTGAAATATTAATACCATCAAGATCGCCATCATTTCTGCTACTAATCATATATATCGTCTTATCGGTATTTAATTCGAGACCTATTTGTTTACCGGTTTTTATTAACACACTTGTATTTAGTTGTATGGCTTCCGTGTCTTCCCCTAGCAGTACCAAATCATCGGCATACCCCAAAACCGGAATCTTGTCCCCCATATTTAAGTCTTTCTAAGTACACATCACCTTTTAAGTAAGCACACAAAATCTCCTAAATTCACCCCCTAACACAAGCATCACCAGCCGCACTACTCCATCGCTCCATCATTCCATTTCTTCGTAATCTTCAATGGCTCCCTTAATGTATTCAAACGCCAGAAATCGAATCCTCCTATTCGATTATTACAAATGTACGAGCTAGTAGAAGGTAAAAGAATCCTCGCTGCCAAACCCCACCTCACACCCGACCTTTATATATCCTTTAAAAAATCAATCCTGAAATAGGTTTTTAAATTATTCAGCTGGCTCGGTCGGAGCTGACTAGAGCTGTATATTCTATTCCCTCTCAAGGCGGTAACTTGACTCGCTAAGGAATAAATAATAATGGAATAAGTTATCCGATAATGGACCTGCTTAGCAGTAATCTAAAACTGCTAAACCTCATTCGGAAATTGAAAGAATACAAAGGAATGAATGTAAACTATTAATTCATAATAGTCCTATAGGGAATATTTTGTTCACAAAATTGATATCTTGGCATTTTTGTGTTATAATTCATAGATATTTGAGTGAAAGGGGTTAAATTCTGGAATGTGAATTTTACAAGAATGTTTGCAAAAGTTTTGAAAAAAAAAATGCTGTCTAAGTATTTTATTATTCATGAATCACCATATCATCTCATAAGGAGCTAATCTTTATATTAAAATACATACTCAAACAAAATACTATTTATTTATTTGAAGTCCCTAAAAACTCATTCTCATAAAAATTATGACTTACGTCTTGTTGCTCTAACACTGACGAATTATTTAGTGTTATTGAACCCTCACACAAGACTGAAAAGACAAGAAACTGCTTGACGTTTTCGCCTACTTCAACGCTTACTAGAAAACCGTTCTAACCTTCCACTTAACTACAAATGACTCATTGCATGACAATCATAAAGCATAACTGGACCTACGGAGTTGAGGTTTGGGGCTCTACTAAACCATCAAATTCTTCCCGTCTCCAATCTTTACAATCTAAATCCTTCGTAAAATCCTCGATGCTTCTTACTTTTTAACTAATAAATCTTAATATTCCGTATGTTGCTGATTTGGCCCGAACCAGATATCATTCCTTTCATGACAAACTCCAATCCCACTCTAATCCACTAGTTTTAATCCTTTCTTCCACTTAAATTCCTGATAAACCTCCGAGGCGTGGGAAAAGAAGATGGCCTCGAGACCTTCTGGTTTAGAATGTTTTTAGAGTGATGCCCATGGGTAGCTTCTCTACATGTCTTGTTCATGCCTATTGTTTTTTTTTAGTCTATTTACTAGATGTGTGGTACAATACAGTTGTAAATACCACTTAATAATTTTTAGAAAAAGTTTTATTGAAAAGCGTTATTCCATTTCATCTGAAATTCACGCGTCACTAGTAAAAACGCGACTGAAAAAGGTACTAATACATCTAATATCATTACATAACGTAAATCATTTCCTTGCATACCGTAAAAATTAATATGGTAAATAAGCAATTCCAGACTTTAATGCAAAAAGAATCGTGTAAATTTTACTTTATCTTACCTATATTCATTTAACGCCCCTTTTATACTACTGTGGCTTATCGAAGTATTAATACAAAGTTTTGCCTACCTATGTTTAATTATGATAGGGGACTATAATGATCGCATAAAAATTTACGTTCTCTCCGAAGTACGGCAAAACCAAGGATTTTTCACTCCCTTTAAAAAATCCTAGGGACATCTGCCGGGTTAGTACCCCCGACCTTAGGCATTAGGTTGTCATGCAAGCCACTACACCACAGGGAATTTGGCCTTAAAAAAAATCGCTGAATTGAATTGTGCAAGAGAGTTAGTGGTTGGTATCTGCCTCAAATCTTTGGGTTCACTAAGCCTATTGATATCATTAAATTAATAAACACAATTATTTTCTCTAAAATCTGGGCGAACGAATACTTTTTGAGCCTGCTATATATCTCAAAAAAATCTGGTGCGGGCAGCACACGACATTTACTTACCTCCGTTTTTAGAATCAATTAAAGAAATTTCAAAACACAGTTATAGATAAAAATGATTGAAACCTTAAAGAATTAATTAAATGGAATTTCTATAGAAACATGTGTTTTATTAAAAATCTATTATATTATTATCTAAAATGATCATTTAGTTTTATCGTATTTTAATCACTCTCTATTAACTTATAAAAGCTTGTGTATGAGATAATATTTTTTTTAAATCTTTAGCTTTCCAACGGTATATCATACATGTATATTACTGTTTTTATGTTCAAAAACAAAAAATTGCATTAAAAATATATTTTTTTCAGTTTGTTCGTTAGTCGGGTATCGAATTCATTCAACTTGTATATTTACCCGTTATTTATTAATGTTTTTCATCAGTGGTAACAAGATAATAAAGTTATTTTTATAGAATCAACAAAATTAAAGGTACTTTAGAGGAAGAAATTTTGAAATATCGGAATTTAAGCGCTGCCAGACCACTAATAAGAATGAAACCTACATGATATCAAAGCCCAATTAATTTTACTTCGATATAGCGAGTTTAAACAAAATAGTCGGAACCGTTTTTGAAAAAATCGTAAAAAGGTGCAATATGCATGGTATAAAGTGGATCTTCTGATAAGCTCATTTTGATGAAAAAGATTTTGTAACGTCTCGAGCGTATAGTTCTCTTCAATATGAAATTTCAGTTACCACACACGGACACACACAGAGACCTTTTTGCGGGACTTGGTTATTTGGACTCAGGGGACCCTAAAAAGTGTATTTCCGTTTAAAACTGGAATTCGAAAAATTTCACGATCGCAAAACTTTCCCTAACTATATATAGTAAGTGAAATCGTTTTTTTGTTAAATCGTGTGATATCTTTTATAGACCCTCATACCTAATTATTGCTCGTTTTATAGCTTTATATCCCCCTTATAACGTAGATATGTTATCTCGGATGTGACATTACATAAGACTTAGTTTTTTAGTGATTAAAATCCTGCAAGAAAGATATATTGAGTTGTAATAGATGAAATGGCTGTTATTAGAATCAGGAAGAAAATAAAAAACTGATGACAAACCTAACATATTTTTTATTCGGAGTATTTGCCATCATTATTGAGACCCTTTTGTCAAAGGCTCACCCAGTTTTCTATCCCAGATTTAAACAACTTTGAGTCGCGAGTTGAAATGACACATGTTTAAAGGCCCAATGATTTGGTTGAACAATTTTCCTCGCAAAAATTTGTCCAAGCTCCGAAAAAATCTGGTGTGGGCAACACACGACTCTCACTTACCTCCATTATTAAAATCAATGAAAGAATTTTCAAAACAGTTAGAGATAAAAATACATGAAACTATTAAGGAATTAATTAAATGGAATTTCTATAGAAACATGTATTTTATTAAAAAATCTATTATATCATTATCTAAAATAATCAGTTAGTTTTATCATCTTTTTATTACTCTTTATTAACTTCTAAAAGCTTGAGTATGAGATAGTATCTTTTTCTAAAATCTTTAGCTTTCCAACGGTATATCATACATGTATATTACTGTTCTCATGTTCAAAAACGAAAAATTGCATTAAAAAAATATTTTTTCTATTTTCTTCTTTAGTTGGGTGTATTTCCGTTGAAAACTGGAATTCGAAAATTTTCACGATCGCAATACTTCCCCTTACTATATATAGTAAGTGAAAGTAATAAATTAAATTAAATTTCTATAGAAACATCTGTTTGATTAAAAAATCTATTATATTATTATCTAAAATAATCAGTTAGTGTTATGTTCATTTCATCGCTCTGTATTAACTTTTAAAAGCTTGTGTATGAGATGATAATATTTCTAAAATCTTTAGCTTTCCAACGGTATATCATACATGTATATTACTGTTCTCATGTTCAAAAACGAAAAATTGCATTAAAAAAATATTTTTTCTATTTTCTTCTTTAGTTGGGTATCGAATTCGTTCAATTTATGTATTTATCTGTTTTTCATGAGTGTTAACAAGACAATATAGTTATTTTTATAGAATCTACATAATTAAAGATACTTTAGAGAAAGAAAATATTATCATAAGAAATATCGGCATTTAAGCCCTGTCAGACTATTTTAATCCGAATGAAACCTAAATGATATTAAAACCCATAAAATTTTACATCGATATAGCGAGTTTAATCAAAATTGTCGGAACCGTTTTCGAGAAAATCGAAAAAAGGTGCAAAATGCATGGTATAAAGTGGCTCTTCTGGTAAGCTCATTTTGATGAAAAAAGTTTTGTAACGTCTCGGGTGTATATTTGTCTTAAATATAAAATTTCAGTTTCATAGAACTTACCGGTTCCGCCCGGGAGTTACCACACACGGACATACACACACAGACCTTTTTGCGGGACTTGGTTATTTGGACTCAGGGGACCCTAAAATGTGTATTTACGTTGAAAACTGGAATTCGAAAATTTTCACGATCGCAATACTATATATAGTAAGGGAAAGTAAAAAGTGGTAGTATACAGGGGATAGGTCAGGGGAATGTGCGAAGTGTGGTAGGACTTAATAGTCCATTTCCTTTAATTTATTCACGATCTGATTAAAACACGAGTTCAGGTATTATCATAACGTATGATTATTACCCATTTGTAATACTTGTTGCATTTAATCAAAACAATTGTAAATTTCTTTCAATAAAAAAATAAAATATAAAATAATCTTTATTACAACCAAAATCGATGATAAACACAAGAAAGCGACAATACACTCTAAGCGAGGAAACAGCTGTTTGTTCCCTGACTGCGCCGTTTTAATTGATTAGGGAACACCGCAACATTAGCTCTATCTTCTAAGGCCACTTTACAATGAGCATTAGTCTAATATATTTCTTCTTAATATAATATTATATCTATGATATTCAGAATAAAAAATATATTTTTTATTAAAATGATATAAGAAAGCAAGATTTTAAAAAGTATTCTAATTTTTTTACAACAAAAATTCTGAAAATTACTACACAGTGGTTTATTATTCCCTAATAATTATGTTATCATATTATACAGGTAAAGAATCAATCAACTTAGTTATATAGTTTTCAATTACGACTACTAAGTTTTAAACGGAATACCTCCAATAATTCTTTTTACTTTCACTTACTATATATAGTAAGAGAAAGTATTGCGATCGTGAAAATTTCCGAATTCCAGATTTCAACTGAAATACACATTTTAGGGGTCCCCTGAGTCCAAATAACCAAGTCCCGCAAAAAGGTGTTAGTGAGTTGTAACTCCCTGGCAGAAACGGTTAGTCCTATGAAACTGAAATTTCATATTTAGGACAAATATACGCCCGAGACGTTACAAAACCTTTTTCATCAAAATGAGCTTACCTGAAGAGCCACTTTATACTATGCAATTTGCACCTTTTTTCGATTTTCTCGAACACGGTTCCGACGATTTTGATTAAACTAGCTATATCGATGTACAATTTAATAGGCTTTAATATCATGTAGTTTTTATTCTGATAAAAATAGTCTGACAGGGCTTAAATGCCGATAGTTTAAATTTTCTTCTGATAAATTACTTTTAATTTTGTATATTTTATGAAAATAACCATATTATCTAGTATTAATAAATAACAGCTAAATTTGCAAATTGAGCAAAATTTGGAAAGCAACTAAACGAGAAAACAGAAAAAATATTTTTTTAATGCAATTCTTTGTTTTTGAACATAAGAGCAGTAATATACATGTATGATATACCGTTGGAAAGCTTAAGATTTTAGAAAAAATATTATCTTATACTCAAGCTTTTAAAAGTTACTAGAGAGTGATGAAAAGAAGATAAAACTAACTCATTATTTAAGTTAATAGATTTTTTAATATAACGCATGTTTCTATAGAAATTCAATTTAATTAATTCTTCAATAGTTTCACGTATTTTTATCTCTAACTGTATTTGAAAATTCTTTCATTGATTTCAAAAATGGAGGTAAGTGAAAGATGTGTGTTGCCCGCGCAAGATTTAAAAAAAAAGATATATTTTTTGGTATTTACAACTGAAAAATAAAATACATTTATTTGATACAAGATATACTGTCATGATTCACGTGTAGGGATACCACCTATTGGCAGCTCCTCATCCAATAATTCTGAACAGATTTTAATTGTTCAATGTTTTTTTTTTTCGATTTTGTAGGAAATTATATTATTTATCGAAAAGCGATAAACACACACACAAAAAAAAAATAATAATATATATTTTTTTAAAATTCTTTTATTGAAATTTACAACTGCACAATTTACATAGTACAATAAGTAAATGTGCTATTTACAGAAAAACAGACAGGCTTGAAAAAGTAACACTTCAATGTTTATTTGTTCAGCAGGTCTCGAGGCCACCGGCTTGTCAGACGCCTCGGAGGATTATCGGGAATATATGTCGATGAGAGGATACGGACAAGCGGGTTTGTATGGGGGGGGAGGAGGTAATTTGGAATGAAAGGAGGTGTATCTTTTTTGGGCGATTTCTGTAACTATTGGGATATTCAGGTCTCTATGGATGAGTTTGTTGGTAACAAAGTAAGGAGCGTCGAGGATTTGTCGAAGTATTTTGGATTGCAAGGATTGGATGCGGGAGGAATTCAATGGTCTTGAGGACTCCCATAGTAGGTCTGATAATAGTTGTGTAAATGAGTTTTTTGAAGTAATGAGGAAGTTTTGATCGTTTGTCAAGTAAGTGTTTTAATAGTCGATATCTACGAGCAGTTTCTTGTCGTTTAAGTCTTGTATGAGGATGCCATGTAAGACGTTTGTCAAGATGAAGTCCAAGGTATAGTATTTGTTCTACCGTGAAGAAAACTTTGCGTTAGATCTTTGTACATTGAATGTTTTTAAAATGAATATTTACAATTTTTCAGGAGATGTAGAGGTTTTTAGTTATTTGAAAAATATTTTTTATAAAGGTTAAAGAAATATGTTTTTTTTGTCAACCACTTAGAGGACGAATTTTTCCAAACCCAGCCTTATTGCTCATCTAAACATTAAGAGAAACCTCCATAAAAAGTTTTAGCGTTACAAAAGTGAGTAAAATCGTCTTTTTGTTTTTTCTTTTATCGTTTCGGCCTTGTTTAGACCACGTTATTTGAACCGCTTACATCCTTCCCCAGTACTCACGCATTCTTATTCTGTGAACCTCCTTTCTTTCATCAGTCCACTCCCTCCAGCATACTTCCTTATCATCAAGTCCTACCTCACTGACAGATCCTTCAAAGTAAATCATAATAATTCCTACTCATCCATTTTTAGTCAGCTTGCTGGTGTTCCTCAAGGCAGTCCTAGGACCTATTCTTTTCACAGTTTATACAGCTTATATCCCATCCCATCTTACCATCGTAACACTTTCCTATCTACCTATACTGATGACACTTGTGTTAGGGATGGGCATGATCGAATGACAATTATCGGATCATTCGAATTAATTGATTATCGGATTAATCGGTTTGGAGAAACGAATGATGATTCGAACTGAATCGCCTAACGTATAAGCTAATCGAAGGAACTTTTTTCTTTTTTCTTTTTTTTTTTTATTGCTCATCACATAAATTATATGCACATTTGCACCCCTAGGCTCAGCCAGCTCAGCCATCATAGTGACGAGGAATTTGGCATATTGCTATGAAATCATTCGATTATTCAAATCATCGAAGTTCGATCATCCGATTATAGCGATCATTCGATTATGCCCACCCCTAACTTGCGTTATGTTATGTTGACGGAAATGAGGTACTGGCCCATATCCTACCCCCCAATCTGGAGGACCGGGGATTTGATTTCGGGGTTACTTTCCCCTAGGCAGGTTGCCTCATCTTAAAAAAATTTTAAAAGTACTATTTTAACGAGATTATTTATATTTTTAGGGTTATTACCAAGCAAAAAAGTATTTTTCTTTGAAATGTGGTAATTTTAACACCAAACATATTTTCTACCTTCACTAGAACCAAAAGATATTGAGTAGAATCTGTTTTTCGCGCCTAAACATCCCGATTTTTTTTCGAGACTCCTAGGGAGCGGATGGAACCTATCATTTGAAGATTCAAATGGATTAATTTTTTACAACAAAAAAATCGGTTGGACACATTTGACATCTTCTCCTTGTAAGTAAATATATTATTTTTAGAAAGTAATCAGCAATAATAAATAATACCTGTGATGATGATGTTGGAGGCCGTGGTCGTAGAGCCATTGCCTGAGTATGAGCCTCTGCTGCAGAAGTCTTGCCGCCCGCTGCAGCCTCTCCTCATCGTGCGGGTGCAGCTGTGGCAGGTCTTCAACGGTCGCGCAGCTCACCAGGCTGGATATACCTGTCGAACGATACAGTGTTACATCAATTCTGTACTTAAAAATATATGTCAATGATAGCTAGATAATTCATAAAGGAAGAAATAATTTTAAAAGAAAAATTTTAGAGGCGATTTATACTTCAGAGAATATTGACTACTATAGTATAAAATTCAAAACACATAAACTAAAAAAAATCTGTTACGGGCAATCCATGACTTTCACTTACAGTCGTTTTAAAAATCGATTAAAGAATTTTCAAATACAGTCAGAGATAAAGATGAGTGAAACTAATAAAGAATTAATTTTTTTTTTTTTTTTTTTTTTGATCATTTATTTTTACATCCACACCTGTCGCTCAGCCCGTGACAATAAGCGGATTTGATAACAATTGATATAAAGGTTATGTCAGGCATGAGGGAGGTCGACACCCATTGGCATCTACTCCTAACTTGAATTTTAAAAGAGTTTTACTTAAGGAGATCTCTTAGCCAGCTTCTTTTCAGCCTTTTTTGAATATTATCTGGCATGTCTGTCGTGGCCATGTTTTGTATGAGTTTGTTAGTATGTCCGTGAAGTTTGTCAAAAAATTTTATGTAGGAAGTCCGAATGTGATCTTGTACCATTGGTATGTGTAAGTCTGTATGTAAAGTTTTGTTACTGACATACCAGGGTGATCGAGTAATAAGTCTTAAAGTTTTTGATTGAAAAGTCTGGATTTTTGCAATCTGAGTCGGTTTCGCTATTCCATAAATTTGGGAGGCGTATGTCCATATGGGTTTTAGTAAGTAGGTATAAGTATTTAGTTTTTGTCGGATTTTTAAAGAAGAGTGTTTGTGCAGTAGAGAATATAGAAGTCTTAGTCGATTGTTGAGAGTCAGCCGCTTCTGCTTAATGTGAGGCCCCCATGTCATCCTTCTGTCGAAAGTGAGTTCTAAGTAATGAACTGTGTTGGTTTGTGTTATCGGTAAGTTGTTTATGTAGACTGGAGGGCAAGTGTCGTGTCGTAGGGTGAAGGTGATGTGTTGCGATTTGTCAATGTTGAGTTTTATTTTCCATCTTTTAAACCAGTCTTCTAAATGTTGTAAATAATGCTGAAGGGTCTGTGAAGCCTGAAGTATGTTAGTATGTCTAGTGAGAAGAGCTGTGTCATCTGCATATGTCGCTATTAATATGTTAGGATGTGTTGGTATGTCATGTGTATAGATAATATACAGTAAAGGTGCGAGAATTGATCCCTGCGGAACTCCAGCCCTGACTGGACGTATAGAAGAGGTATGTGTGCCCTGCCGGACAGTAAAAAATCTGTCGGAAAGAAAAGAGAGAAGAATAAGATAGTAAGTTGAAGGAAGGAATGATTTAAGTTTGAAAAACAGTCCTTTATGCCAAACTCTGTCGAAAGCTTGAGCTACATCTAGGAATACGCCAGTAGCATATAATTTGTCCTCTAGTGCAGCGGAAATGTAGTCTGTGACTCTATGTAGCTGGTGTAAAGTTGAGTGTAATGAGCGAAAGCCGAATTGGTGGTCAGGTAGTATCTGATTGTCTGTCAGTATGTCCAGTATACGTTTATAAATTAGTTTTTCAAAAACTTTTGAGCAAATGGGAAGTAGACTAATCGGTCTGTAAGAAGAAGGGCTACTAGGATCTTTGTTGGCTTTTTGTATCATCAGTACTTGCGAAAATTTCCATTGCAAAGGGATTTTGGTTGTCCTGAGTATCGCGTTGAATAGTGTTGTTAAATAGACTATTGCTTTCCTGGGCATCTGTTGTAGTAGCTCAGCTGTGATGAGGTCATATCCAGGGGCTTTTCTTTTCGGTAAGTTCCTGATTTCTACCAGAACCTCATTTGGGGTAAAGGCAGATGGAGGTAAGCAAAGTGGTAAAGGAACGTCAAGGAAATTTTGTACGTGACTTTCATGTTCGATGTCTTTGTAGTCTGTATGTGGAGTAAAAACTGTCGATAAGTGATTCGCAAAGAGTTCAGATTTTTCACTGTCAGACAAGGCAAAAGCACCATCCTCTTTTCGGAGGGGCACTGACACCTCACGATGCTTTAGCAGCTGTCTCGTTCTCCTCCATAAGCTTCCATCGCCGGTATTAAGGTTTTTAAGAAATGTATCATAGTTAGTCTGTTTGAATTTTTGTATTTGTCGTTTTAGTTCGTTATTTATACGATTGTAAGTCTGTTTGTCCGATGGTAATCTTTCGGTCTGCCATACCTTACGAGCTCTTCTCTTTGCTCTGATCAAATCCCTAATGTACTGTGGGTAGTTTGGTTGGGTACTACGCTTGCGCTTGGGGAGGGATGAAGACCATGCAGATTCTTGGATACTCTTCGTGAAGACTTCAACACCTTCCTCGATTTCATTGTCAGATTTTAATGCTATGGGAACGGAAAGCAACTTATTCAGATTAGCTTTGTAACAATCCCAATTTATATTTTCTTGAATTAGCGTAGGACGCTTTTCCTTTTGACGTGGTTCTTCAAAAAGGACCAAATGTATAAGAGAATGGTCAGAGCAAAGATCAGAACTAGACCTAACTGTGAAAGGTATGGCATGCAGTCCTTTAGTCACAAAAAAGTCTAGCAGGTCCGGGGTCTTAAGTCTTGATGTCGGCCAGTAAGTCGGTGTGTCTGGTGAAATTATATTTAATGAAAGCTTATGAATAGCCGTTTGAAGATTTCTTCCCCTTGGTGTGCATAATCGAGACCCCCATATCTGATGCTTAGCATTGAAGTCACCTCCAGCTATGAAGCGTCTTCCCAGTTGTTGAAAAAAGCTGCAAAACATGTCAGGTGTCAGTCTATACCGAGGGGGACAATAGACCGCTGCTAAGGTTATTGTGTGCTGTGTGGTGTGGAGTGTTATTACAGTAGCTTGTATGTCTGGTGATTTAGGTAAATGTATAGGATAGTGTTTTAGTGATGTTTTAATGATAATGGCTGTTCCTCCGTGTGAAGTGTTATCTGGGTGATCGGTCCTGTAAATACTGTAGTCCGGGATATTTATTTTGTTACGTGAAGTGAGGTGTGTTTCTGTTATCAAGGCAATGTCTGTTCTTTTTTCATGTAAGTATATGTCAAGTTCGGTTTTATGTTGAATTAGTCCATTTGTATTCCACAGAAGGACGGACAGAGAACCTACAGTCAAGCCTTTACGGTCCATGAGCAGGGACGAAGGCTTGAGTAAATTGTGCTAACTGCTGAAGAATGCTGAAAAGAGGCTGGATAAGGTTATTTAGACCGTATAGTAAAGTAAAAATTTGAGGATTCTCACAAGAGGGGCATCGGCTGAGAATTGCCTGGCCTCATACCTGACATACTTACATATTCGTTTTGTCTTCTTTCTGAGGGATGTAGCTGCTGCTGCGAGCCAGGGGCTGGTCCTCTTTGAGCAGGCTGAGGTTGTTGTGGCTGTTGAGGCAGTGGAGGAAAATCTTGCGGCATCAATGGAGGAGCGGCAGGTTGAGCTGGCACGGTTCTCTGGTGGGGATGAGTTCGCGAGCCTCGAAGTGTTCTCAATTCTTTCAGGGTTTGACATCCCCTATAGTTTGCAGGGTGAGCTCCTTGGCAATTTGCACATGTAGCGGGTGTATCTCGAGGTTTCTGGCATGAAGAGCTTTGGTGTTGTTGTCCGCATCTGACACATTTAGGCGTGTGGTTACAGTAGCTCTTAGTGTGACCGTACTGTTGACAGCGATTACACTGAGGTATAATTTTCTTCTTACGAGGTTCTTCGACGATCACTCGTGTGTAGTAAATTGTTTTTATTTGAAATATATTTTCGTTGTATGTTTGTTTCGTAATATCAACGAAAAACATTGGCAACGGTTCCTTAAATCGGGATATTACGTTGTTGACGTTTACTGCATCATATCCATAACCTTTCAATGCCTCTACGATAGCAGAGTGAGGAGTTGAGTGATGGAGATTTTTGATAACCACTCGTGGACATCTATCTTCAGGAAGCTGGAATGTGTGAAAATCCGCTCCTTGTTTTCTGAGAGAGCTAACAATGTCACGATAGTACTGAGGTGTTTGCGGTATACACAAATATTTTTAGCCGTGGATTTTAGGTAATGAATTTACCGCATACCTTTTGTAGAAATGTACAAATGAGTAGTTTTCTACTCCGTTAACAAAATAGGTGGATTTATTGTTCGTCTTTTCTGTTCTTTGTTGGTTTTACATAATTGTAAAATTTTAACTCTTTGAAATTATGAGGATGGAGTGTTTTATGTTGAAGTTGTCTTGTATAGTGCGTTTTTTTTTCTTGGGTTTTGTTCTAATCTTTTACACTTAACTATCTTCACAAGCCTTCACATTGAGAATGATTGTTGTTTAGGCTTGATCGTTCCATGACTAAATTTAAAGTGGGCTCGTTATTTGTTTCTTGGGTACACTTACTTATAATGCTTTTATTTATATGTTCTTACACACACCTTTTATATCATTTTAAATATAGTTGAAAATTTAAAACTTCGCATTCAAATAAACTAACCTTTTAACGTAGAGGCTCCCAATATCTGTTTTTTCCAAACTTTTTTAAATAATTATTAAAATTGTAATGTTCTATAAAACAATTATAATTTATTTATAAATCATTTAATATATTTAAATCTCATAAATATTTAATCAAGTAACTCGTCAATTAAAGTAATTAATTTTCAACATTAAATCTTTTATTATACATTCTAACAAGGCATTTGTTAATCAAATGTGTATAATAGTAGTTTTTCTAAAATCTTTAGCTTTCCAACGGTATATAATACATGTATATTACTGTTCTTATGTTCAAAAACAAAAATTACATTAAAAATATATTTTTTCCCTTTAGTTGGGTATCGAATTCATTCAGTTTATATATTTACCTGTTTTTCATCAATGGTAACAAGGTAATATAGTTATTTTTATAGAATCAACAAAATTAGAGGTCTTTAGAAGAAAAAAATTGAAAATATCGGCATTTAAGCCATGTCAGACTATTTTAATCAGAATAAAACCTACATGGTAATAAAGCCCAGTAAATTTTATTACTATTCTTGTGTTCAAAAACACAAAAATCGCATTAAAAATATATTTGCACTTTTTTCCTTTCTTTGTTAATTAAATGCGCTCAACTTATTAGCATCTTTAGCTGTTATTTATGAATGTTAATAAGACTATGTGCCTAATTTTTTGAAATCTACAAAATTTAAGGTACTTTATGAGAAGAAAATTTTAAATATCTGCATTTGAGCCCTATCAGCCTATTTCAATCAGAATGAAACCTACATGGCAATAAAGCCCAGTAAATTTTACATCAATATAGGGAGGTTAATTAAAATCGTTGGAGCCGTTCTAGAAAATCGTAAAAAGGTGCAAATGCATGGTATAAAGTGCCTCTTCTGGTTAGCTGATTTTGATGAAAAAGGTTTTGTAACGTCTCGGGCGTATAGTTGTGTCAAATATGAAATTTCTGTTTCATAGGAGATTTCGTTTTCGTGCTGGAGTCATCACACACACACGCACCAACTTTTTTACGGGACTTGGTTATTTGGACTTAAGGAATGCATGAATATTAGATGAGGAACCTGATTCAAATTCAAGAAAAGTAAGTTTATTTGCATCGATATAACCACATAGTTGCGTGTGAAACTGGTAAATACTAGTACATAAACATTTGAAATAGTTTCCTTGGGCCTACGTATTTTCCCATAATTTTCAGTTGTTGTCTATTAGCTAATTATTTATCCCAGAAAATAAACTTTTGTTGTGCAATCTTGCTTTATGTTTGGGTTGATCGAAAATTCATGAACGCTTTCAACTTCTTAAATCGATTTAACAACTTCGTGATCTAGCCGTTCAAGATTGCCATTCAATTGATCTAGTTCTATTTCTGAGAACTTTTCGATCAATAATCGATTTAACAAGTATCCATTCGGCAGGGAAAGCAAAGTTAGATTTTAAAACTAATGTCCTTCAGAGACACCTTTTCCTTATCGAACATTGGTGTAATAACTGGTGTGTAAAGGTGAACGAAGCCAAATGTAAACACATAACTTCCACTCTTACACGAAAATCCTGTCCACCAGTTTATTTCAACTCATTACCAATTCCTCTCTCAGATACAGTCCGGGACCTTGGCTTACTATTAGACAAAAGATTGACATGGAACCCACATACAAGACTTAAAAGACAAGAACTCAACCGACGATTCGGAGAGTTATACAGACTACTCAACAGAAAATCTGAACTTACAGTTGACAACAAATTATTAATCTAAAAGATAATACTGAAGGCCATCTGGACCTACGTACTTGAACTGTGGAGGACAGCTAAACGTGCTAACATCAAACGCATTCAATCCTTTCAATCCAAAGTCCTCCGTACAATAGTAAATGCTCTTTATTATGTCTCCAACTATACCTTGCACCACGATCTTAATGTTCTATTTATTTCAGACCTAATCCATCTATGTTTTCCAAATTTTCTATGTTCCAAATTTTATTTCTTGTAAATATTGTATGAATGTACAATAGTATGTATGTTATATTTCACCACTACTATTGATGTCCAATTGGGACAGATTGTAATTTTACGCAATAAAAAATGTTTGTTGATGGAAAAAAAAAACTAATGTAGTTAATATATAATTTAAAAATTGAAATTTTTTAAGAATTTATTAGGAATTTCGAAATAATACAATCCAAACAATTTATAAATGATCATTTAATTATCTTTCAAAATCCAACAAATGGCGCATTGTTATTAAAAGGCTTCAATGGCTAAAGGTAGCGCTACGCGATGAGAAATAGGGTATGTGTAGGTGAGGTGAAAGCAAGTATTGTATGTGTTCACAAAAGTAGCAGGAGAGAGGGAAAGCTTATTTTTTAAAAATAAATTTGGATAATGACATCAAATATTAATCATAATAATAGGCTTATCCAACCAGAAGGTTCGATGCCGATACCCCGGTCAAGCCCAAGCCCCCGAGATTAGCCTTAATGCAATCCTCCCATCGACGCTTCGGCCTACCTTTCGGACGCCTACCAGTCGGTTCAGCGAATACCAACTTTCTCGGAATCCGTTCCTCACCGAGCCCAACAACTTTACTCGGCCATTTGAGTCTCCGCGATGCTATCAACTCAATTATATTCACAGGGTACAAGTTCCGAAATTCCGCGTTGTGCAACCTTCTAAACTCCCGAGTGGCCTCATCTCTCTTCGGACCAAATATTTTACGCAGTACCTTATTTTCGAAAACCTTAAGCCGTTGTTCATCCATCAAGATAAGCGGCCACGTTTACGCCATGGGACATAAAATATTACTATTAGAAAAATCCTATATCATAAATATCATTTTAAAAACAGATTAAAAATACTGTATGATAAAGTTATATCAAAACAAACCAGTGTAAAATACACATCATGAAAACTTTTTTTTTTAATGTAGAAACTCGATTTTAAGAAATTAATTATTTATAATAAAAGGTAAAAAAAAATAAAAAATTAAGTAATATAGAAAATTCGGTAATTGAATATTTATTGAATATATTGAAAGTATGTGATATTCCCTTTCACCTACGATTCACAAATTTCACCTCACATACACATACCCTAATTCTCACCGTGTAGCGCTACCTTAAATCCGTGCAACAGTTTTTTGTTTTGGGGAGAGGGGGGAGGGGAGGTAAGCGTGGGAGAGGGGAGTGCAAAGAGGATGGTTTAATGTTTTTACAAACTTCAATTAGAACTAAACAGGCTTCTTATATTACCACACACGGATATTTATAATAATACGTATATGATATTTTCTAGTATTTTAAATTAGCCATTATCAATTTTTTTTTTCGACAGTCGTTTTGGAAGGTGGGAGCGGCGTGGTCTAGTGGAAAGAGCACTAGTCTACTGTTCTCTGGGTCCTGGGTTCGAATCACGGCTGTAGCAGAATATTATTTATTCTGTTAATTCAGTCAGGGGAAGACCCTCCTGAGGCAGACCCAAAATTGGAGAAAAACCTGATGGCTGAGTGTGATCTCGGCCTAGTCACCTCATTGCACAACCGCTAGCCTAGAAACAGTACGAATCTCTATGTGTACTGAGCCCAAGACCGTTCATGGGTTGTAGAGGTACAAGGTTTTTTTTTTTTTTGTTTCTTTTCATTTTGGAAGGTAATTTTCCCCTTTTACGACTTCCTGTGAATTAGCTACTGCTAAAAATATAATGAACGAGAAACAACGCATTCTCGCCTCTTACACTATATTTAACAACAGCCTAGTAATTAAATAACGGAGAGAAAAAAATCGATGTAGTAACCTTAGGTTACGGCAATGGCAACAAATACGACTCGACACGAAACGTTTCGTTACAATTTCAATTTGGCGGTAATTTGGCATGACCTGCTCCATCTCATTTTTCTTCTCTTTTTATTATGTTATGAACAGTATATTTTTTTATAGAATGCCAGAATCAAATGATTTAGGGATAGGTTAGATATAAAACGCTGATAAAACTTTATAAGAGCCCTTAATAACTCGGGAGCTCACGAAGGCTACTGCACTTCCTAGAATTAAATGCGGGAAAAAAATACAGTTTCGATAAAAAACGATTTCACGCGAAGTTCAAACACCGCAGTTGACCTGACTCACTGTCGACAGAATGAGTGGATTATCTGCACCAAGTCTAATCTCACAATTAATGAATATCAACAGTCGATAGTTACCTTGAAACATTTTTAAATAATTTTGTGAAAATATACCAAGAAGTGTTCCAAAGAAAAAAGAAAGCAAACAATATATATTACCAAGGGATATAGCCGGGTTGGGATAGTAAATCTGCCTCCGCGTTTTTTTTTACTCAAACTTAGGAGATCGATTTGGTGTCGAATAAAATTTATTAACCAACATTTGTAGCTTTCAAATTCAATCGGTTTTAGAGATTTTTTCAAGAACCTCTTTTTTCGATTGATTTTTTTTAAATAGTAAAATTTGAAATTAATTTATGATGATTTTTTCTCTGATTCTTAGGAGTCAAAGGTATGAAAAAATTATATGATCATGATTCTTAAA
This sequence comes from Piezodorus guildinii, assembly GCA_023052935.1. Taxonomy (NCBI): domain Eukaryota; kingdom Metazoa; phylum Arthropoda; class Insecta; order Hemiptera; family Pentatomidae; genus Piezodorus; species Piezodorus guildinii. The sequence goes on along the minus strand of CM041296.1, from coordinate 140,644,897 downwards.
CGAAAATCCATGTTTTAGCGGAAGAAAGAAAACCACAATACATGTATTTTTTTAACCTTTTTGAAAAGTGTCAATCTAGGTTTTTTTTTTTTCAGAAAATGTCTTTTATACTTCTCTATACACAGGAATTTTTTTTAAGTGGTGGAACAATATAAATAATAATATAAAAACTTATTTTTGTCTAAAATCATGCATTTAACTTATATTTCTTATTATTATTGAAAAATGTGTTAACATTTATTTCTCACGAAAAATTCAGAATTACATTATTTATAAAAAAAAATCCAATCATTTTACTAGAAAATGATTGAATAAAAGCTATGTTTTTCAAAACGCGCGCCAGACTAGCGCTCTATAACGCCGTCTATTTAGCCACTATGTATCATCAAGGCCCCGCTTGTTTAGGTGTTCTCTATAACCTTCTCTAGGGAGGATATATTTTCGGTTAAAAAAAATAATTTTCTACAAATATTTCGATAATCTAAAGGCTAAAAGTTTCTTAAAAGGCAAGAGTTAAGGGGAAAAATCAGTTGTTGTTTTTTTTCAAATTATTCCACCACTTCGAAAAAGTTCCTGTGTATAGATGAGTATAAAAGACATTTTCTTAAAAAAAAAAAAACAACGTGATTGATACTTTTCAAAAATGTTAAAAAAAATTCATATTTTGGTTTTCTTTCTTTCGCTAAAAATTGGCGTTTCGTTTAAGAATCATGATCATATCCTTTTTTCATGATTTTGACTTCTAATCATCATTAATTAATTTTAAATTTTACTATTTAAAAAAATAAAATCGAAAAAAAAGAGGTTCTTAAATAAATCTTGAAACTCTTGAATTTGAATCTTAAAAACCTCGAACCTCGAAAAAAAATTTGTAAGCTACAAATGTAGGTGAATTAATTTTATTCAACACCATATTGATCACCCAAGTTTGAGTCAAAAAAGCCGCAGGTGCAGTTTTAACATCCTAACCTCTTTAAACACAATTGTGTGAAAGAGAGATATATAAAATATCAGACTCCACGTCTATCAAATAGTGTATCTCTCCACATAGTTATGGCAGCGAAAGTTTGGTCACGCAAGACAAGGGTTCAAGCAGGATTTTAAAAGAATGAAATATTTTCGAAAAATACTTTATTCATTAATTATTTTAACTTTATTATCGATTTTTATAGGTAGAATTTCGGGGGAGCCCGTGGCTGGGTGGCTAGCGCGCTAGTCTCTCATGCTACAGGTTCTGAGTTCGAATCCCAGTCCCGGCGGGGCTTTTATAAGGATACAAAAAATGTGGATTCACTCACAACCTCTCCCCCGTATTCCGTAATCTGGAGCCCAAAGGTTAAATATGGACAAGTTTCAGAATTTTGTCTATCCAAATAGGTCATATTTTCCGCTGTGCGGCGTGGTCTAGGGGATAGAGCACTAGTCTCCTCTTCTCCGGGTCCTGGGTTCGAATCCTGGCTACGACAAAATATTATTTATTCTATTAATTCAGTCGGGGGAGGGGGAGAGGGTAGCGTAGAGTAGGGAGGTACCTTAGGGTATGGAAACCTTCCTGGGGTAGACCCAGTCTCTATAAAGTGGGTACCCGAAAATTGGTGAAAAACCTAGCGGCTGAGCGTGATCAAGGCCTAAAATCACCTCATTGCACGGCCGTTGGCCTAGAAACAGTACAAATCTCTAATCACTAGACCAAGACCCTTCGTGGGTTGTAGTGGTACAGGATTGTCTTTCTTTTCTTAATATTATTTAAACTAAAACATATGTTTCCAACCAAGCTGAACATAATTCTCTAATAATTTTTCTATTTTTATTTTATCGTATTGAGTATGTATAAACGACTGTAGAAACTATTATAGGTGGAATAATCAGGAGTCAGTCTTTTTTCTAAATATTTTAATTTTGCCGACGTTTCGGCTCAAGCTTGTGAGCCATCATCGGGGCATTACTGAGCCATTTCCAAGCTCCGTGATGATGGCTCACAAGCTTGAGCCGAAACGTCGGCAAAATTAAAATATTTAGGAAAAAGACTGAACTCCTGATTATTCCACCTATATTACTTTTATTTTAATTTAAAAGTTCTTAAATTGATTTCAACAGCGTATATAAGTAAAAGTCGAGAGTTGCGCGTACCATATTTTTTATTTATTTCACTTTTTAATTCTTTAAATGTTGTGTCAATGCCTCTCAAATAACTACAACGATTATCCTTATTAGTGAAATTTAATCTTTAACACGTTTCCATCATAACTCAATCCCGATTCTTTAACGTATTTCCAGCACTAACTTTATTTAAAACTTCTCATATTGATTTGAACAACGGGTATAAGTTAAAGTTGTTTGTCGTGTTTGTGTGCATCATGTTTTTTATTTTATTTTTTTTTACTTATGTCATTCTTTAAGCAATGCGTGAGAGAAGTTTTAGATCAATACAACCATTATCCTTATTTAACCAACTGTAATATTATGGAATAAATAATTTTAATAAATTAATGAAAAACAGTAAATCATGATAGAATATTTCTTTACTCAATATAAGCGATAAAAAGCTCCATTATTTTGTACATTATTGAATATAAAACTGCCATTTCATTTGGTGTTACGAGCTATGAAGTATGATATTTGCCTTCGGAGTGGATATGAAGTGACAGGTGGCAATATCCATTATATTGCTTCTCACCGTCTCGCTGAGGAGGTACGTTCAAGGGCCCAGCAGTTCGCTATTCAACAACCATAAATATTTTTTATCAGTCAAATATGTTAAATATTACCTATTAGGTAGTTTCAATATATACTATTATTACTTTCACTTACCTATCATGAAAATTTATATAGTAAGGGAAAGTATTGCGATCGTGAAAATTTTCGAATTCCAGTTTTCAACGAAATAGCACGTTTTTGATCGTGGTGCCCATGAGTCCAAATAACCAAGTCCCGCAAATAGGTCTGTGTGTGTGTGTCGTGTGTGGTAACTTTAAATTTCATATTTAATACAACTATACCGAGATGTTACAGCCACTTTTTCATCAAAATCACTAACCAGAAGAGCCACTTCTTTATACATTGCAGTTACACACTATTTACGATTTTCTCAAAAACGGCTCTAACGATTTTGATTAAACTCCTATATCGATGTAACATTAAACGGTTTTAATATGATGTAGGTTTCATTCTGATTGAAATAGTCTGACAGGGCTTAAATGCCGATATTTTAAAATTTCTTCTCTCTAAAGTACCTTAATTATGTACATTAAAAAAAATAGGCATCATCTTATTAGCATTGATAAATAATAGCTTAATATGCAAGTTGAGCGAATTTGATAAACAATGGAGAAAGAATTTCTTTAAGTCCAATTTTTTGTTTTTGAACATAAGAACAGTAATATAGATGTATAATATACCGTTGGAAAGCTAAAGATTTTAGAAAAAAATACTATCTTATACACAAGCTTGTAAAAGTTAATAAACAGTGATGAAAGCCGATAAAACTAATTGATTGTCGTAGGAATTATCTATAATATGTCGTAGAAATATAATAGATTATTTAATAAAATACATGTTTCTATTAAAATCCAATGTAAATAAATCTATATTTTTTTTTTTCTCATCATTGTCTTTAAGTATTCTTTTGGATGAATATTTGTTCGATAAATATTAGGCCGTTCTACAAAAGAAGTCTTGGATATATATATATATATATATATATATATATATATATATATATATATATATATATTAAATTTATTTAATTTCCAGACATTGCAACGTTTCAGCCTCTAGGGCCATTCTCAAGCTTCATGCATATCCATGTTACATATCAATTCATTTCACCGCTTCTCAACAGCGTCGTCATAATTTTTTAAAAGAATCATTTTTCAAAAATACCCAACAGTTTTCTTTTAAAAAATTATGACGACGCTGCTGAAAAGCGGTGAAATGAAATGATATGTAGGATGGATATGCATGAAGCTTGAGAATGGCCCTAGAGGCTGAAACGTTGCGATGTCTGGAAATTAAATAAATTAAAAAATATATATATATATCCATGACTTCTTTTGTAAAACGGCCTAATATTTATCGAATAAATCTTTATCAATTTATTTTCGATTCTAAAGTTGTTTGGAGCGGCGTGGTCTAGTGGATAGAGCACTAGTCTGCTGTGCTCCGGGTCCTGGGTTCGAATCCCGCCTGTGGTAGAATATTATTTATTCTGTTAATTCAGTCGGGGGGCGACCCTAGGGTATGGAGACCCTCCTGGGGCAGACCCAGCCGCTATAAAGTGGGTACCCAAATTAATTGGGGAAAAACCTGGCGGCTGAGCGTGATTAAGGCCTAATCACCTCATTGCACTGCCGTTGGCCTAGAAACAGTACGAATCTCTATATGTACTGAGCCCAAGACCCTTCATGGGTTGTAGTGGTACAGGTTTTCTAAAGTTGTTTAAAAATTCTTAAATTGATATAAATAACGGAGTTAAGTGAAAGCCGTGTGTTGCGCGCACCAGATTTTTTATCGAGTGATGCAATTTCTATGACCACGGCTGTATAAAAATGTCATAAAAAACGACCCAATAAATATTATTGCACGTTTAATAGTGATTTTACTGTTATAAAAAAATTATAATAAAACAATTGTCCCTCTATCAAAATGAACCATTTCGGATGGAATTGAGATTGGAAAAAAAAATCAAAAAAAAAAACAGACTTCTGTTTTATTACGATAGAGGATTCTCCCTAAACCATTTGGCATTGAGCCCAAAACTTCCCTTCCTGTTTTGACCCTGCTTCATACATTGCCAAAAACATTAATTACCATATTTCAACATTATCTAACTTTCGCAAGGGCCTCCATGATACTACTCAAGCCATATTTACAGAGAGCGAAAGTATTAGAAGAGAACACGAGAGTAATTATTTAACTTAATAATAGTATTCAAATAAAACGATAATTATAGAAGAAATTAAAACTAATGTTACCAAATGGAAAACTTGTTAGAGAACTTCTAGAAAGGAAGAAATTATTGTGTGTAGGTTAAAAATTGGACATCGCCAATTCACCCATGGATACCTCCTGAAACGGCTAGAAGCTCCCACTAGCACAAAATGCGACGACGTCCAACAGTTAAACATTTGCTAATATAATGCAACCAATACGAGAATTTGAGAAAAAGGATTAGACTGCCGCACGCTCTGCATAAAATACTCTATATAAAATATAAAGAGAAACAAATATCCGTACTGTTGGGCTGCCTTAAGATTGTAGAGTATGACGACACCAAGGTGAGCCCGTGGCTGAGTGGCTAGCGCGCTAGTCTCTCATGCTAAAGGTTGTGAGTTCGAATCACAGTCCCGGCGGGGCTTTAATAAGGATGTAATTATATGGGGATTCACTCACAGTCTTTCCCCCGGGTATGTGAGACCTGTCAGCCAAAGGGTTGCCACTCGCAAAATTAGGCGTAGGGAGTGATGACCCTACACTATAAAATGCATCGAGTGTATTATCCCAGGAAAATAAACCGCGTGGCCCAGACCCTACAGGTCCTGTCGCGCCACTGAAAAAAAAAAGAAAAAAGAGTGATGACGCCAATGACCCTAAGGGTAGAGGCGACACACAAATAAAAAAACTAAAAAGAAAAAACTTACTGTTCACGAGCTAGACTGACCACATGCACACACGTTTTTGCAGCTGTTGCTCATTTGGATTCAGGGGCGCCTAAAATAGACGTTCTGGTGAAAACTCGAATTCGATAATTTTTACGATCGCTATCATTGCCTTTTCATATATAGGTAGGTGAAAGTAAAAATAAAAATATAGTTTTTATTAGCTGTAAACAGCACAGCCAACGCTATCTTCCATTTTGGAAGCATCATTGAATAGAACTTCCAATAATAAAAATAAACAATAAGTTGAATAAATCTGAAATTTCATATTTTAGAAGCTTATATTCCTGAGATGTTACAGCAACCTTTTTGAACAAAATGGAGAACCAGAAGCGCCACATTAAACTAGGCTTTTTCACCTCTTTACGATTTTCTCAAAAACGGCTATAACTTACTTTATCTTTTTATTATTAGTTGGCAAGATCCTTAATACTAATATTTCCCACGATACCGGGTTTACAAATCAATAGTAAATTAGTGAATCATTCCTGTTCACACAAGTGCCTAATAACAGGCAGAGGGATTATCTTTATTCGAAGGCCATTTATTGTGTTCAAGGTGTATTTAGAGCAAAGTATTTTTGCTTTTATTTAACAATGGACATTGCTGAGACAGGTAAGACATTATATTTCTAAACTCGTGATTGAATATACATTGCAATCTGACCTGTAGAGTTAATTTAGCAATTTGTAAATGTAAGCCACTATCCAATAACGAAAAACTAAATAACCCCCAAGTATTTATTTGTAGGATTTGTTTCATCAATCCTTCTAGTCTTTAAATATTACATATAATTGTTACAATTTTTTGCGTTTTGGGTTATACATAATTGTTTTCAGACACATTTAATCAAAAGTTTTACAATCTATAATTTGAACCTATTAGCTAGGCTTAAGCCACTCCGAGCCAATAATTAGATTTGTTGTATTATTTTTTACCGTATTCTGGGACTAGAAACGTTAAATGTAGGAAAGTTTTAGATTTTAGCAAATAAATTTGATTTTTGACCACTGTGCGCTCGCCTGTCGCGTCAAAAATTATTTGGTTTTTATATTTTTTTTCTATATTTATCCGTAAATTGGGACCCTAAAGATACATTTAGGTAAATATGGACAAGTTTCAGAATTTTGTCCACTTAAATCGGTCATATTTTCCACTGTGCGCCGTAAAGCCGTGTCTGAAGGGACACTGCTTTGTTTATCATTAATTTCACACCCCTTCCAGCTTCTCTCTTACCATTGGGGTTAGAAATCTGGAAGTAAATATTATTTGCTTTCCTGACTTCATTTTGGGGATGATAGATAGCTTGTTGGAATACTCTGTACTCTGGGTCCAGAAATTTTAACCACCTGTTCTGTTTTGACCAACAACTAAGGCCCAGTTGCACCGACCGTGGTTAACTTTAACTTTACTAATCTGGATAAGTAAATCACGAGTTAGCAAAAATCCAGTTGCACCGACCATGGTTAGCCTTAATTCGATGTTAAGTGATCGCGATTAGCTAATTCACCTTCCTACCTCGATTATCCCATGTTAATAATTCGATCAGTCGAATATCACCTTATTAACTGTTACTGTTGCTTTGAAACATTGTTTGTGTCAGTTTTAGTTTCGTAACATTTATCCAAATACACCAAGGAAAAATGAACACAATCTCTTCAGATAAATATTCAACATCAGATGAAGATATAATACAACTGATAAATATACTTCCTAGGAACAAGCTTTACAAAGTAAGGAGGAATCCCTTTTAAATTTAGGATGATGTGGAATTCATAAGAAGGTATTTTTTTTTTTTTTATTGAGATATATTACAATTTGTTTCTATATGAACATTACTAATAGTGATATAAGATCTCATTCACACAATATATACAGTATACAATGATAAAGTCAAATAAAATAAAATATAATATATATATACAAAAAAAAACAACAGCCTATAATTGAGATAAATACAAATAAATGATATATATAGAATAAAATAATAATAAATATAAAAACAAAACCAATCAAAACATCAACCTATAATTGAGATAAATAAAAAGTTGGCAAATAAATAAACATCATACAAACAAACATAACTATAAGAAGGTACAGATTTCAAAAACAAAACAGTGCTCAAGTAGTTTAAAGCTATTTTGATTTTTGGTCAGTTAGATTTGGATTTTCCATAATTGATGCGGGGTAAAATATATCACAATATTGATTAAATACGCTGATTAACCACGAAGAAGATGATTAACCACGCCAAATCGATTAGTAAACCTACATATGGGGAAGGTGGAATACACAGAGACGCAGGAGGGGGGATAAGTTAGGTTCGACTTTTTGCATCAGACATTTAAGTATTCAGATAACTATTATTTTAGATATAGGCACCATATCTGGTGGTTAACGTTTTTTTCATCATAATTAAAATAAAATGCATTCTTTTATAATCTCTCTGAATGTTTTTTCAGATATACACAACACGAAGGGAATTAGGAATCATACATTTTGCTATCTTCCGAAGATAATGACCGGTTATAGACGTTCCATTGAAAGCTAATGCTGCCAACGATAGCCAATCAGTCAACGACCTGTTGATTGTTATCAAAGTTTCGTAAACGTTTCTCAGGTTATTTGAATCTATTATTCCACTCAAAATATATATTTTTTAAATCAATGCCTTCTTATGTTTTAGTATCATGCTCAGAATTATATGTTTTGTATCCGCAAACGTATTATAGTTAAAATATACCTGTTAGTTTATTATTTTCAATAATGAACCTTTGGTATCGAGAAAAAAAAAAAAAGTTCAAAATTGGAAGTATTGTCACAGCTGACAAAAACTAGAGTTGGAACAAACCCTCGCTCTGATGAAATCAGCTGATCTTTTAATTGAAAAGTATTTAAATTAAGGGAGGTTACAAAAAGATTGATGGTGTTATTAGTTATGTATCTTAGTCTTGTTCAGTTTGTGATACATGTTTATTAAATTAGTTTGGTTTTGATTTATTAACATAATTGCGGATCCGACTGAGATATTTAATAAATTTAAACAACACTTTGACGGCATTCTAAATACGGAAAATAATAATCAATCTCCTCCCTCTGAATACCAGAGCGCTGAACCATGGGTAAACGCACCGAGTAAAGAGGAAGTTGAAATGGCGATAGGAAAATTAAAACGGTATAAAGCTGCAGGAAATGATAATATCACGAGTGAATTAATCAAAGCGTGTGGAGAAGCGGGCGTTTCCAAATTACACGTTTTAGTTAAAAAGATCTGGGAAAATGAAAAAATACCCGAATAATGGAAAGAATCAATACTTATTCCGATTCACAAAAAAGGACCGAGGACGGATTGTAACAACTATCGTGGGATCTCTCTTCTCCCAGTATGCTATAAAATATTCTCGTCAATACTAACTAGCCGAATCACGGAATACGCTGAGGAAATTATCGGAGACTACCAATGTGGTTGTAGGCGGAATCGCTCGACTATTGATCAAATATTTTCCTTACGTCAAATATTAGAGAAGAAGCTGGAATACAACGGTGTAGTCCATCAACTTTATATATATTTTAAAAAGGCTTATGATTCCATAGACCGTCAGAAGCTATATAACATCATGATTGAACAGGGGATACCTAAAAAGTTAGTAAACCTAATAAAGATGTGTTTGTCGGAAACATTCCATAAAGTTAGAATCGGTCATAATTACTCCGAGAGATTTGAGGTGCGATCGGGTTTGAAACAGGGTGACTCCCTTTCACCTGTTTTGTTTAATATAGCCTTAGAATATGTTATAGAAAAGGTGATGTGTACCGAGAAAGGCTTAAATATGGGTGACAAGATTCCGGTTTTGGGGTATGCCGATGATTTGGTACTACTAGGGGAAGACACGGAAACCATACAACTAAATACAAGTGTGTTAATAAAAACCGGTAAACAAATAGGTCTCGAATTAAATACTGATAAGACGAAATATATGATTAGTTGCAGAAATGGTGGCGATCTTGATGATATTAATATTTCACGTCATACTTTTGAACACGTAGAGAAATTCAAGTATTTAGGTTCAATGATAACAAGAAAAAATGAAATCCAGGAAGAAATAAAGTGCCGGTTAAAGGTGGGAAATGCGTGTTATTATTCAGTTGCTAAATTACTTAGCTCGCGGCTTCTGTCTAAAAACTTAAAGGTTAGAATTTATAAAACTATTATTCTTCCAACGGTTCTTTACGGATGCGAAACGTGGCCGCTTACTTTGAAGGATGAACAACGGCTAAGGTTTTCGAGAATAAGGTACTGCGTAAAATATTTGGTCCGAAGAGAGGTGAGACCACTGGGGAGTTTAGAAGGTTGCACAACGCGGAATTGCGGAGTTTGTACCCTGTGAATATAATTGAGTTGATAGCATCGCGGAGACTCAAATGGGCGCGTAAAGTTGTTGGGTTTAGTGAGGAACGGATTCCGAGAAAGTTGGTATTCGCTGAACCGACTGGTAGGCGTCCGAAAGGTAGGCCGAAGCGTCGATGGGAGGATTGCATTAAGGCTGATCTAGGAAACTTGGGCTTGACCGGTGAACATTGGACGAGTCTTTGCAGGCGAAGTTTGGTGGTATCGGCATCGAACCTTCGGGTTCGGTAAGCCTATTATTATTATTATTTGATTTATTAATGAATATTGAACCCGTAGGGGTAAGTTTATCTTTGACGTTTAGTATTTTTTTTTGTGTACAGTAAACTTTCTAAATGTGATTTATTATAAAATTGTATTGTAACCTTTTAGGTTCAATTACCTGATGTGAAAATAAAGAAGTTTTAAGTCAAAAATGGTTACTACTGAATCCCTCTAAGGTGAGCTAGCACTTATTTAAATAAATAATTATATAACGTAAATAGAGACGTTACAGTATCAACAAGACACATAAAGCCCGAACAAGGAATTCCGAAAAAATCCGTATATCCGCGGTCCGCGGCTTATCTCCGAAACTACAGAATTTAGTTATTTCGAAATTTGGCGTAAAAATACTACTGTATCCGACGACGATGGTATCAGCTGATTAGTTTTAAAATGGCGGCCGATTCTATAACTCAGTTATTTTTGAAGTTAGGGAAAAATATTTATTGAGTTTTCTATTGAAAAAGCAGGGATTAATAAAAATAAATTTACTCATTATTATGCCCGTAACTCAATTAAGTTTTAAGATAGAATATATATATATATATATAAAGTTTAAGGATAAAGACACCGCAACGAAAAAATAAATTATCTGAGTCAGCCAATAAACACCTAAGTGGACGAATAGCAGTAAGGTATAAATGGAAAATAATGTGTTGTGTGTTAAAAAGTGTTTTTAAAAAAAGTCTTGATAATGGGGACAGAACCCTGAAACCTAGAAAAAGTATGTAATAAAGTGTGAAGAAAAATAAATGTGTAATAAAAGGAAGTTAAGGAATGCATATTAGAGTGGGAAAATATATATATATGATATATATAAAAGGTGTTATCAAAACGGCTGTTGAAATTAAATCCAACTGTATTGGAGAGACATTGAGTAGGAGCAGCATCTCTTGGATGAAGCTCTTCTTGGAGGGACCTGCAAAGATAGAAATCATACTCTCCCCATAATAGATAGGATTACAACGAAGAGGGTGCCAGCTTCATTATTATTATTTATACATTAAATTACCTTTATATGAAATATAAGGGAAAATATATATCGAAGATGAGAGAAAGAATTGCGATCGTGAACATTTCGAAATTCGGGTTTTTACTGGAAATACAAGTTTTAGGGTCCCCTGAGTCCTAATGACCAAGTCTCGCAAAAAGGTCTGTATTTTATATAGTGTGTGTGGTAAGTTTAGCGTGAAAACGAAAAGTCGTAAGCAGATGAAATTCCATGTTTAAGACTATTGTACCCGCCCCAGATGTTACAGCAACTTATCACCAAAATGCGGTGACCGGAAGTGCTACTTTATATAGTGCATTTTGCACCTTACGATTTTCTCAAAAATGGCTCTAACGAATTTGATTAATCTCGCCGAATGAATGTAAAAGTTATTGAGCTTTAATATCATGTAGGAATCATTCTGATTTAAATAGTCTGACAGGGCTTAAAGGTCTCTTTTTTTTTTTTTTTTTTTTTTACTTCTTTTAAAGTACCATTAATTTTATATATTCGTAAAATTAACCACATTTTCATGAGAGCATCGATAAAGAACAGGTAAATAAATAAACTGAACCAACTAAATGAGAATACCGCAAAAATATATTTTGTTTATGCAATTTTTCGTTTTTGAACATAAGAACAGTAATATATGTGTATGATATACCGTTGGAAAGCTAAAGATTTTAGATAAAATATTGTCTTGTAAACAGGGTTAAGTGAAAAGTTAAATAAAAAAATCTGGTGCGGGCAACACACTACTTTCACTTACTCCGTTTTTAAAATCGATTAAAGAATTTTCAAATTCAGTAAAAGATAAAAATGTTTGAAACCATTAAAGAATTAATTAAATGGAATTTATACAGAAACATGTGTTTCATTAAAAAATCTATTATATTAATATCTAAAACTAGCTGTGAACCGCAGCTTTGCTCGCGAATATTGCATTTCGTATTAATTTATGTGCGTTTATAGTAAGAGTGGCTATAATAAATATCAACTATCTGCTACTCTTTGTTATTATTTAAAGCCCGATCTAGACTTCTTCCTGTCAAATTTACAATTTCAACCACTTGTAAGTTGAAGATTTTCAAACCCAGCCTTATTCCACATCTAGACACTAAGGCAAACCTCCAGGAAAATTTTTAGCTTCACAACCATAGTCATTTTTTAGATACTGCGATGACCAGAAAATTGATTGATATATTTTATAAACATAGACATATAGCTAATAAAAGTCCTAAATATGATTAAAATAATAGTTCTGATTATTATACTCGAATAATTCAAAAGAAATAATAATTGTTATACTTTATTTAAATTTATAAATGTATATGCTTCAAGGTAATAACGATTAAAGTTAAAAATGACTCTTGAAATAAAGCATGACTTATATAATAATATAGATTGATATAAATATAGTCTTCGCAACCTTCTTTACACCCTAGTGGCCTCATCTCTCTTCGGACCAAATATTTTGCCTGTAGTACCTTATTTTCGAAAATTTTAGCCGTTGTTCGTCCTTCAAAGTAAGCGGCCACGTTTCAGATTCGTAAAGTACCGTCGGAAGAATAATAGTTTTATAACTTCTAACCTTTAAGTTTTTAGACAGAAGCCGCGAGCTAAGTAATTTCGCAACTGAATAATAACACGTATTTCCCGCCTATAACCGGGACTTTATTTTCTCCTGGACATAGTTTTTCTCGTTATCATTGAACCTAAATACTTGAATTTCTCTACGTGTTCAAAAGTATGCCCTGATATATCAATATCACTAAGATCGCCACCGTCTCTGCTACTAACCATATATTTTTTCTTAACGGTATTTATTTCGAGTCCTATTTTTTTACCGGTTTTTATTTTATTAGTTTCCGTGTCTTCCCCTAACAGTACCAAATCATCGGCGTTTCCCAGAGCCAGAATTTTATCAACCAGATTTAATCCTTTCTAGGTACACGTCACCTTTTCTTTGACATATTCTAAAGCGACTTCGTCTGCGTCAATTTCTGTTACTATGATCGCTATTAAGAAGTTTTTAAAAGAATATATTTGAAAGAACTTTCGCGTAAATGACATTTTTAGTTTTATTTTCATGTGGCAGAAGAACATACTGATTTTCTCTGCAACCCGATCTTGGCGTAAAGCAATTCCTACGTGTTTAAATGTTTGGCCCTGTGATTTATTAATTGTTACAGCAAAAGATAAATTATGGGGAAATTGAATTATTTTAGAAATAAAAAGTAAATCATTTAGAATCATTGGGATGCGAGTTTTTTTCCCCTAATTTTTCCCGTTTTTTTTTTTGTTTTTTTCACTGATTCTTCACTCCTATTAGTCGCAGCGTGATGTTATATAGCCTATAGCCTTCCTCAATAAATGGACTATCCAACACAAAAAGAATTTTTCATTTCGAACCAGTAGTTTCTGAGATTGGTGCGTTCAAATAAACAAACAAACTCTTCAGCTTTATAATATTAGTATAGATAATCACATAGTTTTTTCAGGTTTTCATCACTCTCTATTAACTTTTAAAAGCTTATGTATGAGATAATATTTTTCTAAAATTTTTAGCTTTCCAACAGTATACTATACATGTATATTACTTTTCTTATGTTCAAAAATTGCATTAAAAAAAAATATTTTATCTATTTTCTTCTTTCGCTGGGTATCGAGTTCATTCAATTTATATATTTACCAGTTTTTCATCAGCGGTAACAAGATAATATAGTTATTTTTAGAGAATCTACAAAATTAAAGGTACTTTAGGGGAAGAAAAACTAAAATATCAGCATATAAGCCCTGTCAGACCAGTTTAATCAGAATGAAACCTACATTATATTAAAGCCCATCAAATATTACATTGATATAGCGAGTTTAATCAAAATCGTCGGAACCGCTTTCGAGAAAATCGAAAAAAGGTGCAAAATGCATAGTATAAAGTGGCTCTTATGGTAAGCCCATTTTGATGAAAAAAGTTTTGTAACGTCTCAGGCCTCTATTGGTCTTAAATATAAAATTTTAGTTTCATAGGACTTTTCGTTTCCGCCCGGGAGTTACCACACACACACACACACACACAGACCTTTTTGCGGGACTTGGTTATTTGGATTCAGGGGACCCTAAAACGCGTATTTCCGTAGAAAACTGGAATTCGAAAAATTTCACGATCGCAATACTTTCCCTTACTATATATAGTAAGTGAAAGTAAAAATAGTGAACATAAGATTGTAAAAGTTCATGGAGAGTGACGAAAAGCCGACAAAACTAACTGATTGTTTTAATAGTAATATAATAGATTATTTAATAAAACACACGTTTCTATAGAAATTCAATTTAAATAATTCTTTATTAGTTTCACTTATTTTGCATTCACCAGATTTTTTTATGATTAGGCGACAACCATCAGGGTCATGTTCGCCTTTACTCCAATCGGTATCCAATATGATTGTATTAGTAGATGGAGAGTATAGGTTAGATCTAGGAATCAAGATTGTGTGACTTAAGGAAGCGAATAATATTATGTATATGAGGAGAGGAACCAAAGAGGAGGAGAGACAAATCGGTGGGAAGGTGGAATATAGAACGTGAAGTTGTAAGCATGTGAGCATGTGGAGTATGAGAGACATAGTCAGCTTAACAAGAACCTCTACAGTTAGTAAGTTCACCGATCTACAGGTTCTGCAAGATGGAAAATAGAACTGCCTACCACGTGATGATTCTTGCAGTTGCAATGAAGTAGCTAGTATTGTGTAATTCAACTTTGTCTGTGAACAAACTACACACCTAAGCTGTGTGACCTGATTAACCAATACTAGTACGATCAGATTCGCAAATGCCATTGGTCTGAATTGACAGGGTCCTGAACGGGAGGAAATAGATCTATTTCAGGAAGTGGTGCATCATACGCCGGAAATTAAAAAGATAAGGAGAAGAATTCGAGACTTTGTAATGATTTAAGGTATTCAACAAGGTGACAAACTTAGCCCTCCTCTTTTCATCATAGCCCCTCTTACCGAAAGGCAACCTATAGGAGAAGTAAAAATATAAATCTGGTGCGGGCAACACACGACTTTCACTTACCTCCATTTTTAAAATCAATGAAAAAATTTCAAATATAGTTAGAGATAAAATACGTGAAACTATTAAAGAATTAATTAAATTGAATTCTATAGAAACATGTGTTTTATTAAAAAATTGGTGCGGCAACACACGACTTTCACTTACTCCATTTTTAAAATCAATGAAAAAAATTCAAATACAGTTAGAGATAAAAATACGTGAACTATTAAAAATTAATTAAATTGAATTCCTATAGAAACATGTGTTTTATTAAAAAATTATTATATTATTATCTAAAATAATCAGTTAGTTTTATCTTCTTTTCATCAATCCCTATTAACTTTTAAAAGCTTGTGTATGAGATAATATTTTTTCTAAAATCTTTAGCTTTCCAACGGTATATCATACATGTATATTACCGCTCTTATGGTCAAAAACAAAAAATTGCACCAAAAATTTTATTTTTCAGTTGTCCTTTAGTTGTTTTTTAAATTCGCACAACTTACATATCGTTACCTGTTTTTTATCAGCGGTAACAAGATAATATAGTTATTTTTATATAATCAACAAAATTAAAGGTACTTTAGAGAAAGGAAATTTAAAATATCGGCATTTAAGTCCTGTCAGACCAGTTTAATCAGAATGAAACCTACATGACATTAAAGACCATTAAATTTTACATCGATATAGCGAGTTTAATCAAAATCTTCGGAACCGTGTTTGAGAAAATCGAAAAAAAGGTACAAAATCTATGGTAAAAAGTGGCTCTTCTGGTAAGCTCATTTTAATGAAAAAGGTTTTGTATCGTCTCGGGCGTATATTTGTCTTAAATATGAAATTCCAGTTTCATAGGACTTTTCGTTTCCGCCCGGGAATTACCACACACGGACACACACACAGACCTTTTTGCGGGACTTGGTTATTTGGACTCAGGGGACCCTAAAAGGTGTATTTCCGTTGAAAACTGTAATTCGAAAATTTTCAAGATCGCAATACTTTCCCTTACTATATGTAGTAAGTGAAAGTAAAAATTATGTCCTCATGGCTGATTCAAAATAAACCTTCAGCGGTATTTGGGTAGCTTGACAGGTTAGAAACAGAATGGCATTATGTAAATTCGCAACTAAATAATAACAAGCATTTTCGCCTTTACCGCGACGTTATTTCCTCCTGGATTTCGTTTTTCGTTCAAGTGGAGTGGTGGTTCGACAAGTGATTTTTCGTTATAAAAGTGGGAAATTCAGAAGATAGTCCAGGTGTAGTAAAGAAAAATAAATTTTGATTCGGTTTAGATAAACAGGGGTAAATGAGAAGATTTTTTGTTATATTCATTACCTAATTTTTATGAAACATAATCCAAGTTTGATTATGAATATTATATTTTAATGATTAAATTTCATTTATTATTATTTTTGCTTTGCTTAATAAACATTATAATGAGCATTTCCCATGTATATCAATAAATAATATATTATTGTCACTTTATGCTACTATGCTAATCGGACGATGCTACAGTGGGTCCTAATTTTGCCTATCCAGGTTTTATTAGGATAGGATCTTAACGAGTACCTGACATCGCACAGGCTCGGGACCACCTTTTAACGTCCCTCCGAAGGACGGCGTAACTGAGGATTTTTTACTCCCATTAAAAAATCCTAGGACCACCTGCGGGTTTAGAACCGTGACCTTTAGCATGAGAGGCTGTTACGCTAGCCACCCAGCTACAAGTGATCCTTAAATATATAAATGTGGTCTCTTTAAAAAAAAAAAAATACGGAAACGTGATTGGTTGTTGCTCTTCTTGTAATTATTAAGTTTCCAAGAATATTTAAGTGTGATTGGTTGTTATATTCCTTGTTATATTATACAAACCATGAAGAGTAAGATTGATAGATGAAAAATAAAACTTTACATTTAGTTTGATTTGAACTGTTTTGTTCGTTTCGCACCCTCATGTTTTAATTTAATAAATAATATGTTATATGTTATTTTATATATATAAAGAGACAGTACTTGAAATAAATAAGGATAAGACGAAATATACGATCAATAATAGAAACAATAACGATCGTGGTAAAATTTTTATATCACGATAGACTTTTGAACACGTAGAGAAATTTAATAATTTAGGTTCTGTGATAACTAGAAAAAAATATAAATCCAGGAGAAAATAAAGTCGCGGTTAAAGGCGAAAATG
Organism: Piezodorus guildinii; assembly: GCA_023052935.1. NCBI lineage: Eukaryota > Metazoa > Arthropoda > Insecta > Hemiptera > Pentatomidae > Piezodorus > Piezodorus guildinii. Next base: position 140,627,324 of record CM041296.1, on the reverse strand, counting down.
CTTGTTATTATTTAGTTGCGAAATTATTTAAAATTTATAAAACTATTATTATCCCGGCGGTTCTATTTGGGTGTGAAACATGGACGCCCACTTGAAGGAAGAGGGCTTTAGTTTTCGAGAATAAGGTATTACGTCAAATATTGGGTTGCAAAATATATTCTTAGCGTTTTTTACAGGTGATTTCAATAAAAACTTTAGATTCTTGTAAAAATGATTAATCAATTTTATATCAATTACTATTATAGTAGAGTAAATTAGGATTTGATTATATCAATCGGAACATTTCTTCTAATTATGTTTATATAATTTATTTATCATAACATGTCAAAGATGATTATTATATTACGTTTCGAGGTACCCTATGCCTCATCTTCAGATTTTCAATATTATCTAAAATATAATTGAATAAATATTAACTAATGCTAGTTGCAAGTGCTCAGAAAAATGAATATGTGATAGTGAAAAGTTAGAATTTAATAGAATTACTATTCATATATATATATATATATATATATATATATATATATATATATATATATATATATATATGAACTTAATTTGAAGAAATTATAATATTAATTGACCTATATTGAGATACAATATGAAAATAAATGTAAGTATATTTATAATAATAAACAGAATGTAAATAGTTTAAATGATAAATTGTTTCTAATTTATTGATAATATGTTCTTAATGTATATATAATTAGTTATAATATTTATTCAATTATATTTTAGATAATATTGAAAATCTGAAGATGAGGCATAGGGTACCTCGAAACGTAATATAATAATCATCTTTGACATGTTATGATAAATAAATATATATAAACATAATTAGAAGAGAATGTTCCGATTGATATAATCATAGATTAATCAATTATATATGACCTATTTTGATCTATCGCTTGTCGACATCTTGCAGGCGATTTTTGGAATATGATCATCATCAACAGTTGAAGGACGACCTGAGCGCTTTGCGTCTTTCAAGTGAAAATGTTCCGTTCTGCTGCTCACCGTATGATGGGCGGTCCATCATCGCTATACACACTTCAAATTTTGTTAACCGTCGTGTGCAGCAATTCCTTTTCGGAAATAAAAAATCATTAAATGTCGAAATTGTTTTCCTCTTCCATCTTGAACAAGCAAAATACCTCTTAAAGATAAGGAGTCTCGGTTGAAACTGAATCATACAAGGACCTTAGCTAATCATTTTCTAGAATATGTAAACATTATTGACCAAGTAAACAACCTTCGGGGTCGCTGAGCCTATTATCATTAATAATACATATGTATAATTGCAATTATATTCTATAGGCAATTCGATACTAATTTTTACATTCTATGCATCAGCTATCCAAGTTATAAATTTGAAATACAGAAGAAAAGGGAAAAAAGAAATTTTCGTGTTCGGTATTAAAATTCAAACATTTTACCGTAAATAATAGGAAAGAAAATCAGGAAATAGTCTTAATAGATCTTTTAATTTTGCCGACGATTCGGGCCAAACGTTCGAGCAATCATAAAGGTAACTGAGTTCTTGAGGTGAAAACTATAATTGTGACTTGAGTTTTCATCTCTCACAACTCACTTGCCATGCTGATGGTTTGTATGTGTGTGTTGAACGTGAACAAAATTAAAAAATCTATTAAAGACACCCGATATACCTCCAATTTCACCGCAAACTATATTCTACATTGTGCATTTCTACGAATACACTACGTCAATTGCAAAACTACTTGCTTGATACAACTACTGCTTATTTACATTGTTGCAGAAATAAAAGAAAATTGTGAAGAATATTTATAAATTTACCTGATGAGTTACTATCGGACGAACGCATAGTTGTCATAGCGATTGAACAAATTTCGTCGTTCATATTGGCAAATTTTTTTTAAATTTAATTTTTGTTTTTTTGGACGGTTTCAGACGGAACGTTTGGACCCTAATTATCAATATATTTTTTTTTGTATTTTTTTTTTTTGTTTTAACTAAAAATTTGTTTTTCTGTTTTTAATACCGCATTCACACTCATACATTCAGATTACAATCGTCGTGGGTGTTTGTTCTTGAGGATGGGATGAGATGTGAGGTGGGGATTTTATTGCTTGGATATCACGTATTTATTGTCATGCCCGGGAAAGGGCGGGTGAAGGAGGGAGACACTGTGTCCTTTAGGCCCTGTCGGAAAACTGGGCTCCAAACTCCTGGGTCTTGCGCTTTGCGAAGTGTCGTTCTGCGCGCAGATCGATCGACGAGGAAGGGTATGGAGGGGGTTTCAAAAGTATAGTCTTTCATATCCTCACTAGTTTTCTCATAGTTTCGTTCGCTAATGAACACTCAACCAAAAATAAAGAAATAAATAAAAAATAATCCAAATCAACTTACCCAAGTGCCTGAACAACCTCTTCAAATGGTTCAACTTGTTATCCTCCAGCCAGTTATCCACATCTTGGACTTCGCTCGACGGATAAGAAAAATATACGTAGCAGTTTAAAATGGCGAAGGATCCCACCAAAGACACCGTTGCCAAGGTGAGCAAAGTGTTGTATCCCGCCATCACAATTCGGATTTTGCTTTGCGAATTCCAATATGCTCTATCACGAACATACCTACATACCCTGTCCTACTCCCACCCATGACGTACTACGTCCCACTGAAGTTATGAATGAATGCCGTAGCCTTCCCGTGTGCAAACAACAATGGTCGACTTCTTACGAGGTGACCTAGTAAACAGTAGAACAGTTAATTCCTACTTCATGAGAAATAGCACGAGGGAACGGATGTGATGGTTACAAGTTTTGATATATTAAGCAGTTGCAAGTTTTTTAAATAAAGTTAGGAGCTATTGTAAGCAGAACTCCCACGGACTTGAACTAGCTGTGCGCTTGGCCCAACTTAGAAGCGGGAAATTCGAACTTTCTTAAACTTAAGTATGACATAACTCCCTAACCATAACACTCCATTATACTATCTAACATAGAAAACTTCACTAATAATTTTTTTTTTTCTTCATCTATTTGTAAACAATTAAAGGTTATCTATATTTTTTACTTGATTTTCGCTTACATATTAATATAATATTGATTATATTATAGTGATATTAAATATATAACCAGATAAACTAATTGCAGGATAAAAAATGTTTAGGGTCCCATAATTCTAAATAACCAAGTCTCTCCAAATTATCTGCCCTTATTTGATTAGTATATCTAGCTCAAAAATAAAATATAATTTGAATCTAAATTGCATATTTACAATATTTATACAGATTATCACAGATGTTACACTAGCATTTTCACCAAAATAATGCCACTTTATACCATGCATTTTGCAATTTTCTTGAAAAGGACAATGCTCTTAAAAAGCAGAAAGAATTTATCCACATGAAAATAAGTTTAATAATATTTATTTAACCTCAGTCTTATTCATTATAGTATGTCATCCTGTTTAATATTTTACACTTCTGTTTCCAGTTTTTAAAAATCTAGTTTGCACAACACACAGCCTTCACTAACCTCCCATATTTAAATAAAGTTTTTAATTAAAGGACATCAAAGACGTTCCTTTAAGGATGTTCGGCTGTTGGGTGTACCTCTGCAGGTTTCAACTTAAATTTCTCACCTAAATTACAGTGGCTGGTTCAGATTTCTTCCTAGTTTATACATCAGAATATAAATTGTCAAGCATATTTATTTTCATTATTCTTAATTTGTTTGTTATTTTATTTAAACAACAAAAAAAAAAAAAAATGATGTGTTGCAGTGTGTTTGTAAATGAATATTATATGACAATGACACAGTAGTTATCCTATCAAAATCCAGTAAAGTAGTTTAATATGCACTAGTCATACTTGAGTCTTGGATTCCACATCTAAGCTATAATGTTAAACTGCTGAAGATAACGCAATAATATACTTTATTTTATTTTATTTTGGTTTGAATATCAATTTGTGGAAGTTAATGCTGATGTAAGGGACTTGTCCCAGATTTATTTATTTATTGTAACAACAAACACTAAATAAAATTCTCTTTTTTCCAATTTTTAAAAAATCTAGTTTGCACAACACACAGTTTTCAGTAACCCCCATTGATGCTTCGATAGAATCACATTTACTTTAGAATAAACAATATATTAAAGGAGTGGCATGGTCTAGTGGATAGAGCACTAGTCTACTGTTCTCCGGGTCCTGGGTTAGAATTTCAGCTATGACAGAATATTATTTATTCAGGGGCGACCCTAGGGTATGGAGACCCTCCTGGGGCAGACTCTGCCTCTTTAAAGTGGGTACCCAAAGTGGTGGAACAGCCATTGGCCTAGAAAGAGATCGAATCTCTATATGTACTGAGCCTAAGACCCTTCAAGCGTTGTAGAGGTACAGTTTGGTTGTTAAAAAAAAAAAAAAGTTAAAACCAAATAATTACGAATTCGACTCTCGTGCTGGGGGATTTTATCTCGGCATATATCCCCCGCCCTCACCCTCTGGCCCGAGAGAACCCCTGTATAGCCTTGAAAGGCGAGGTAGGGGTGGACAAAAAAAAAAAAAAAAAAAGTTGGTGGTTAAACAATATAATATAAATTATTATCAACAATAATAACCTAAGTATATGCCCTTTGGACACTACCTTACTTTCAATGTTATATGTTAGATGAATTTTTTTTTTTAATTATATAGCTTTCCAACGGTTCATTATACAAATATACCACTATTCTCATTACTTCAAAGGAAGAAAATTCAACATTTATGCCCCGTCACACTATTTCGTTGAGGCAGGCCATTCATTTTTATATTAATAGTGAGTCTAAATCGAAATTGACAGAGCTGTTTTTGAGAAAATCGTAAAAATGTGCAAAATGCATGGTATAAATTGGACCTACTGATTCAATTTTGGTGAAAATGTTACTGTAAAATTTTTATACATATTTAAAAACTGTACCTTTACAACTTTTTAAGCAATTTTAACAGTAACCACTGTAAAGAGGATGGGTATGCACAACACCAATTATTAACATCTCATAGCTGAAATAACAGTAAATATAAATCATACCCCAGCCAAGATCAACCCCAGTACAGTTTCAAGATCTTACAGCATGCCAGTATAAGCACAATGATGGTATCTTCAATGAGCCTTTTTTTGTTAATCACCTCAGTTAATTAAATAAACTAATTTTCTATAATTGTGGATGTAATTAGTTGACCGTTGAGAATTACTGGAAGGAATTAGTCCGGGTGGGGTCATTAAATGAAACAACTAAATAGTTTCAACTATTTTATTGTTTGCCAACGTTTCGACCCCCTTTGTGGTCATCATCAGGGCGCATGGTGGGATCCATCCCACATCCCACCATGCGCCCTGATGATGACCCACAAAGGGGGTCGAAACATTAGCAAACAATAAAATAGTTGAAACTATTTAGTTGTTTCATTTAATGACCGCCACCCGGACTAATTCCTTCCAGTAATTTTCTATAATGTTTAAAATACCTTTAAAGCCACTATAAAATAGGTAGTTACAACTTTACTTTCCATATCGACTATAGAGGATACAATCAAATAAAAACAACAGAATGAGCTGTATTTCATTTTATTACAAAACATCCACTCATACATTCAGAATACATTGGCAGTTATACAATAGATTTAGATAATTACGACGGTAAATGCAATCGTTAATTTCTTTAAAATGAAACATCACAGTCTACGATACATGTCTCACACACATTTAAAAAATCACTATGGAACATTTAATAAACAATACATACAAACATGAATAGGTTACATTTTCATAATTATCCTATTTTAATATCAATATAACAGAGAACATGAATGGCACTGAATAAACAGGCAAGCTTTAGAATCATCTTTAAACATACAACACATAACATTTAATTATTTTTTTTCTTTTCAATTGTTAATATACATACGTTTTAACAATCACTAGGATACAAAACTAACATTTATTTCAAATTAAATAAATATCAAAAGGATAAAAAAAGATAATATAGAAACATTACAAGGGTAATTAAGAAACTTAAACATCGATTAGTGTTTAAATGTTACACAACCAGATAACACTACTTGTCCTTAGTAACCATAGCAACAGCACACTGAAACATCTGATTTGTTTTCTCTTATATTTTTTGAAACTATTCAAATTAACTAATAGTTAAGAACTCAACCAAATATATCTAGAAACCATTGCTTTGAAATCAAGAATATATAATTAAAATTAAATAAAACTATTGGAAGTTCAGGTTTCATTATTAGTAAAACTACCAGGTTATGTATTCATTTATGTTATTATCCCAAAATTAATTATCTAATGTTTTTCCAAAAAGCCACACAACACAATGGTAGATTTAGGCAAGTGAAAGTTGAAAGTGTGTGACAGTTCAACGATAGTGAATTATCAAACACTTTCAATGTATTTTTAATAAATACATAACAACTGTGATTTTAAATAAACTTAATAATTTTTTTTAAATATGATATTTAATTTTTTTTTTTTTTTTTAATTGTGTTCCACTATATTCACAAAAAATGTTTAAATAATGTGTATCGACTGCTTGTTTTTTATGTAACTTTACCATTTAGTTTTTTATTAAAAATATTACTTAATGACATGAAATTATTTGTAAGTAACATTTGATGTTATTGCATTGACATTATGAATAAGTAGTTCATATTTTCCTTGTATCATTAGTTTATAATCTCATCTAAATACCTCTGACATAACCTTAATAAATATATGTAAGAAAGATTTTTAATACTCCATTTAATTTCCTTTTATATTAAACTAGCTAATTCGAATGATTCATCATCTTTTTATAATATTCTACAATTACAAGCTATAAGAAGAAATTTTGGTCATACCTATAATAAATAAGATGAAAAAAATTTTATATCTAATATTTAAAAATAATAATATACAAGATATTTATATCACAATAATAGGACTAATTGGCAATATAAAAAAAATATATTACATACAAAAAATAATACAATAATAATAAAAAAATTATAAAAAGACAGAATATATACATATACAATAAAAATTAATATAAAGCGCATATTCTGCTGAATAATTAACTACGTTTTTTTTAAATGAATGCATGTTCACAAATATTAAAAAGATAAAATAAAAACTAACTTGAAATCTAGAGATATCTTACGATATTTACAAAAATGGAAACTATTATATTAAATCATGTCATAAAAAAATAAATACTGGCGTACATTCACTCTTATAATAATTCAGGTCTCCGAACAATGAACTAAGATTATAACAAGTTTTAAATTAAAAACTTTCAACAAATTATCAAACATAACAATATCTTTTCAACATCTTGCGACTAAAATACTTCTTTTTTTTTTTTTTCTAAATTCACAAATTATTAGAATATCGAGTTAAATGGCAGTTTTAAGAAGGCAAATCAACTGATTTGGTGATAGTTTTGGTTTCAGGCGTTGAGTTGGTAGCCTGCTCGCAGGTCGGCTGACGAGTGGAGACCTTGAAGAAGCGGAGTATGCTCCCTTTGGCGCTGCTCTTGTGACTAGACTTCCTCCGCGACGGGCTGCTGCTTTCTTGAGACCTCTTGCTGATATCGGCAGCTTTCTGTTTCAGCTTTTCTAACCAGTTGGCATCCTTGACTTTGGGAGAAGATCTGCAATGGTGTACGTGCGGGGAAACACCATCAACAACGTAATTCGGAAGATCGGCCGTTAGGCTTGATAAGTCTGAAAACAAATATTTTACTTATACCTAGTCCAGCCATAAATATTGTTACAAGGAAATATTTATATTTCAACAGAAAAATTAACTTTTTTAAAAACTTTATTAGAAAATACAATGTATTTATTGTAATATACCCATTTTTTATAATTATAGTATTTATTTATTTATTATTTATGTGTTTGTTTAAAAAATAGCATCCATTTTTGGATTGCTAAGAAAAAAGGTCACTAGCAGGTATCTTTATACCTGGTCAGTCAGAGTTGGGGTTATGAGCTGATAGGAGACAGTAGTTTTGAGTGGGACCTGAGGGAGGTAGGAGCTGCTGTCTGAACATGGAGAATAATTATAGTTAGCCTGCATATTGTTTGTGTTATTTTTGTAAGTTATTATTATAATTAAAAAGTTGTATAATACATTTGTGCCTGATTGTCAAGAGCCCATATCATACCTTGAGAGTAAAATGAGTTATAATTAAGTAAATATTGTGTGAATTTTTTTTTTTTTAAAGAATTATATTTTTAAAAAGTGAATATTATATAATATACTGAGTATATAATAGACTCCAAAAAAAAAAAATTACTAAAATGCCTCCCTTTTCCCTTGACACAGGCATTTAACCTCAGAGGCCAGTCATCAATAGCAGCACGCAGCACTTCTTAAGGAAAACGCTCCACTGCTCGGACCAAAGATTGAGGCTTGTCAAGTTATGTTGTGCTCTATGGCATGCCATCCTCTTCAGTTTGAACAGGATTTACACTTTTACAGCCTCTTATGAGTTGGCCTAGCTAGCTGAAGCGGAATCCTACTGGAAAACCCACCTGACTTCCAGCAAATAGAGTATCATTTAGACCACCCCGGTCGAGGTCTGTCATATACAGATAGGGTATCATTATATCCATTTATAGTGCGGTACACCAACATATGGCTGATATTCAAAGGTTTAAAAGTGTTGAACATCTCTAACCTAAATTTTTCAACTTTGTGTAAGCTATTAGGTTTGCTTTATCACCCCACTCCATGTTAACTGAGTTAAAGAAAAATACAAATTGGAATTATTTCCCTGACGAATAAAAAAAATAACCTGATAGAGATGAGAATTATCTAAATAATACCCAAGGATGTAAACCAAGTTCAACTTTTGTAACAGTATTTATGGCAGAACTAGGTAATTATGTCAGACTTTTTTTTGTTGTTGTTATTTTTAAGAAAAATAAAACAATAACTAGTCAAATTATTTCCTATTCCCTTGGTGTAAGATGCATTATTAATAAAAATGTTATGATATTCAACCAGCACACAACAATGATGTTCATTAACCATATTTTATAGGAATAGACATCAATAGTTGACTGTTTAGAGATCAAGTAGACAAAGAAGTCAAGGTTTTTCTGCTCCAAAAAATTAAGCTCACCACCTGCGATAGTGCAAACTAAGATTATTTTTACTTAGGGCCATTAAGGGCCAGTTGCACCAGTCTCGGTTCAACCTACGGTAAGCTTACCCCAGGTAAAACTACGGTAAGTAGTTTACCGCCAATTTGAGCAGGGAGCGTTCTTGGTACGACGTTTACTTATACTACTATCTCACGGGAAATGAAAGGTAGGTCCGCCACTTTACTTCCAGATTTCAATTCTTAACCTTATCAGCTTAGCTACTTTGGAACTTCTTTTTGAGAAATACATTCTTCTATTTCTAAAGTTTGTTATTAAAAGAATATAGTTAATTTATTATTATATTATTATTTATCGTGGTTATTAAAAGAATATAGTTAATTCATTATTTGTTTCATGAATGTGAATAAATTTGTTTGGATTGTTTGTGATTTTTATTTTGGTTTTTAGTCACTTTTGTAATTTCATATGGAGTCCTTAGAATGAAATTAACAACTTACCCCCTCTTGTTAATTGAAAATTAAAACCCTAATTATATAAAACATACTGTAGAACATTTTGTTCAAAATTTGGAGATATTTGTCTCTAGTCTACATTTAAATGCATTGATAATAAAATTAATTGGTTAATGAAAAATCAATCATTTGTGTTCTAAATTTTCAAAAACTGATATGGAACCTACTGAAAATCATCTTCCAGATACAGAATGTAGACAACTTATTTTTAATAGGAATATAGTTGGATTTTTAACTGACTCTAGGAATCACTAAAGAACTATTAATAATGATAACAAATATCTTACATTTACAAAACCAAACATTGTCAATTATTTAGAGAGGATATATTTAAATGGAATAAATAATAAAACTGTTATTATAAAATTAAAATGTTTATTAAAATTTTATGAGAAAAAAAAATTAAATACCTTTAGTAAATAATAACTACAAATTAATTAATTAATAATATATTCTTCGTCATCTGTCAATTGTTCAATGTTAATCAAATCCATTTCTTTGAAATAGTAGCAGATAAAACAATTACATAAAACAAAAGTGATACTATTTCAAACTATTCAGGAAGGTTACTACTTTACTTGAGGTTAAACGGTGAACCTTGCCCAGTAAAGATTACCGTGGATTCAGCATCTCTGCCCTAGATGGTGCAACGGGCAATGGCTGTCTTCAACAGAGGTTACCCTTACCGCACTTTGACCTGGGTGCAACTGGCCCTAAGAGGTATTAAAACGATTTCCAGCTTTGTCCGAATTAATTTCCACAAATATCCTTATTTTATTGGGCTATAGTAGTGAGGCTCCTAGAAGAATGTTAAAACCCAGATTGCATACAAAGAAGATAATGCTTTCCATATGGTTGGGTTTCAAGGGTGTTATTTTCTTTCAACAATTGCCATCAGGAAAAACGATTAATTTAACACTATACTGCTCACAATTTACACAATTGGATCAATCAATAAAAAATAAATGCTCAGAACTGGCAAATCGGAAGAGTGTTGTGTTTGACACCGAGACAACACTAGGCGGCCTCACACCTCGTTGGTCAATCACCATAAATTATTGATCCTAGGATGGAAGTTTTGCCCCACCCTCCCTATTCACCAGACCTTGCTCCAAGTGATTACACTATCACTTATTCCAATCTCTGCTGAACTCTATGAATGGAAACAAATTCCTAAAGGAGGAGGGCATCAAAAACCACTTAATAATAGACTCCAGGCATTCTATGAACATGGCATTGTACAGTTAGTGGAAAGATGGAAAAAAGTCATATTAAACAATAGTAAATATATTTTAAATTAAAATATAAAAAAATATATCGCTCAATATACCAATATAATAATGTCCGTTTTTATAGTTTCTGAAATACATAAAGGATTTTGCAAGTCTCTGTTGTTTTCTTCCGAATGTTTACATATTTAAAGTAAACAGTTACTAATCCTCTACCTTTGTATTATAAACATTAGCTTCCCAATCAATTACCCACTTTTTAGTATACCTCCAAATATGAACATGGAAACATGCGATTTTCGAGTAATATTTTTGTACAAGTTTAAACTCGGCCATTCAGCAGCTGAGGCCGCTAGAAATATTTGCAAGGCGTTTGGGGAAGGGAATGTTAATGAACGGACCATTCGCCGTTGGTTTGCTATAAACATACAGTAGAAGGAAACCCCTACCAAACAGTTAAAGTGTATTGGGAAAGTAAAAAAGCTCGATACATGGGTACCTCATGATCTCACTGAGCGGCAGCAAGACCCATGTTTCAAAACATACCGTGCAAAAATTGAAAGAACTGGGCTACGAAGTCTTCCGCACCCACCATATTCTTCCGACTTGTCTCCAACAGATTACCACCTGTTCAGGAATTTAGACAACTTCATCAAAGGAAAACTTTTTAAAATGATGATCAAGTGAAAAGTGCGTTTTAAGATTTTGTTTCACTTCAAAGCTCAGAGTTTTTCAGTTCGGGGATAAAAAAGTTGGTGTCACGTTGGGAAAAAAGTGTAGAAAAAGAAGGTAAATACTTGGTATAAAATTATCTTGTTTTCATATAGTATTTTTAATAAAAATCCTTTACCTTGAAAACAGACATTTCATGTGACACAACCCAATACGACTAAGCAGAATAGAAAGATACTATCATTGTCACTAGTTAATTATTTTTTTTTTCCATTCGCAACGACCTTATAGACCACACAAAAATCGCTTTCTCCCAACTTTGCCCACACATTCCACTCTTTTTCTCTCTTCCCACCTCTTTTCATTCTCTCAGACTGGACTCTTCTCTGCTCCTCACTCCATACTCTCCCCTTTCTCACCCTTTGGCACACACAAGGACCTTTATCTTCCCTAATTTCTCCCTATACTCATCTCTATTGACACAATCCTGTTTTGAGATTGCTAACCTCACTGTATCTTTCCTTATCTGGTGAATGTACCCTCCAGCCCCTTTATATCCCCAAATTTTCCAAAATATCTCCTGATTTATTCTGCTCGAACTCATCGTTACCATATGACCGTAGAAACAACCTCATTAACCTAATGTCCCTTTCCAGGTAATCCATTTCTTTGTAGACCTCAGGCTATATCCCTTTGGTAATTTTACTAGCCCATAAATCCTCCGCAAGTTCTTTCTCTCTATTCCCAAAAGTTTCCTTAAGCAATGAAGAGAAGCCGTCTCCATTTCATACAGAATAACCGGTTTGACAATTGTGTTATAGTGTCTTAATTTTGCACTTATTGAAAGAACTTTTTTACATTATAGGCTACTGGTGGATAGGCTGCGTTTTCCATCTTGATTGAAGAGAGGCTGTCTCCTTTATACCCTTTCTCTCGGACCCATTACTACAAATAATGTCCCCTAAATTTATTTATTAAATTAAAATATGTAAAAAGAAAAAATATATATTTAAACGAAACCTAAAGAATTGTTCAAGCATTGCTTCTTCTCTACCTGCTTAACCTCATCATTAATGAAACTCCTCATTTCCACATCATGTCTGGGGACTGAAAAATAAAAAAATTAAAGTAAACAACAGAAAAATTCTAATAATGTCCCAATTCTGAGGAAAAATTAGCAATTTTAGTCTTTGTTTACACTAGAATTGACTAGTAAAGATGGTGGAAAGTAGGAATCACTTAGAAAATATATTTTAAGAATTATAAGGGTTGATAACTACTTTCATTTAGTTATCAACTAAATTAAGTTGTTAATTTTCATTCAATAATAATTTCCCTTGAATGTGTGTTAAAAATCATGTTTATTTTAAAAACCTGAATAGTAACATACCTCTTCCATAGGTGAAAAAATAACTTATAACTTTTAATGACTCCTACTTTCAAAATCCACTTGCTAATCGCTTTTAGAACAAACAAAGCCTTATAGTTTAATTTACAGCAAAATAACAATAAACTCGTCATTACCTCATTAGGAGAGCATTTAAATAATCAATGTCAAAAATGAGAATAAAATAAATTAAAACACAAAACATAACAAAGATAAGATGCATGTGGCATGTGGTAAGTGCATAATCATATCATTAATTCATATAGCAATTGTCTGAATATGAAACATCAATTGAGATGTCAATATCCATACCAAAAATTTTAGAGGAAACACAAAAAACTCAATAATTTATAATAGAGCCAATTTATTTGTTTCTTTTACATTGAAATCTAGAATTATTTTTATAATATATTAATAACCTTATTTTTACCTTATAGAAGGAAATTTTTTAGTATGATTTGGAACGAAGTAAAATGTGAAAATAATTTCATTTCTTTTTCATTTTAGTTTTAAAGGACTTGAGTATTCTTTAAATGAAATGGGATGGTGGATTAGACTTTAATGAAAATAGCAATTTTGGAATCATTTAATATATTAAACAAATAAGTAAAGACTAAACCAAAGTTCCTATTTATATGCAATTAAAATTTCACAGGAAAGAAAGAAATAAGCAGTGAAAAGAGGAGTGAGGAAAGAAATCTTAACAATAAGAAAAATGTAAGATAAAATATATTTTTAACAAAAAACATTCATGAACACCTTAATAAAGAAAATAGATCTAGATCTCTGATGGACTTATTGGTACTAAGCAAAACTACGGAATTATTTGAATATATAAAACAAATAAATAAAGACTATAAAATTTCCTAATTTCACAAAAAAATGTTCTCAGGTAAATTTTGGAAATCAACTTATTACTTGTGAACTAGATACTACTAAAATTGAATTATCCATCTCATAAAAGTGGAATTGATTGAAACACAGTATGAATGTAAATCATAAGTATCGTATTAGGTACATCTTTTAAACAAAGGGAAAACTCCAGCTTCGAAATTAAACAATACTGTTATTTAAATTGGAACCCATATTACCTTACCTAAGATTAAAAAAAACACCTACTTGAGTGACTTAGGGCTCACTTCATATAATTTTTCTGAAAATAATCTAATCAATAAAATTGAATAAACATAGAAGACAAAAGTAAAGTTATGTTACTTACCCAAGTCTATATGCCTACTACAATAGAATTTCCTCTTTAATGAATTCCTCGCTGGGCATATCTCCCTGACCCTGTACCTCTCTGCCCACCCCGTAGGGTAGGATCATGGCAGTCGAATTCTTGAGGATAAACACGCCATAAACGATAGGTAGCATCATCCGAGCAGGTAACTATCTGTTTTCATAACAAAGAAATAAATAATTAAAAATCATCACCACAGACTGGAATTTCATGTAATAAAAAATATGTAGCAACCATCTTGAAAATATTCAATTATTTTTCATCTGTTATAAGAATGTAATGGTTTTTCGTGAATAAGGTAATGTCAAAAATATATGATATGCGTCTCCAGTGAAAACCAAATCTTAGGTGGGAGGATCGTTATACTCAATGCTAAGAGTTTGGTTTTTCACAGTAATTCAGTTATAGCCAATTCTTATCATTAATTAATATTAAAATTAATCCATGTCATTTCTTTATTGACACGGATATGTCTTTTGATGGGGGAAGGTCTATAACTTTCATTATATAATGCTTTTTTACTTTCACTAACTATATATAGTAAGGGAAAATATTGCAATCGTGAAAATTTTTTAATTCCAGTTTTTAACGGAAATACATGTTTTAGGGTTCCCTGAGTCCAAATAACCAAGTCCCGCAAAAAGGTCTGTGGGTGGTAACTCCCGGGCGGAAACGGTAAGTCCTATGAAACTGAAATTTCATATTTAAGACAACTATACGCCCAAGACGTGACAAAACTTTTTTCATCAAAATGAGCTTACCAGAAGAGGCACTTTATACCATGCATTTTGCACCTTTTTTCGATTTTCTCAAAAACGGTTCCGACGATTTTGATAAAACTCGCTTTAATAATAATAATAATAGGCTTAGCGAACCCGAAGGCTCGATGCCGATACCACCAAATTCCGCCTACACAGACTCGTCCAATGCTCACCATTCAAGCCCAAGCTCCCGAGATCAGCCTTAACGCAATCCTCCCATCTCCGCTTCGGCCTACCTTTCGGACGCCTACCAGTCGGATCAGCAAATACCAACTTTCTCGGAATCCGTTCGTCATCGAGCCCAACAACTTTACTCGCCCATTTGAGTCTCCGCGATGCAATCAGCTCAATTATATTCACAGGATGCAAGTTCCGCAATTCCGCGTTATGCAACCTTCTAAACTCCCCAGTGGCCTCATCTCTCTTTGGACCAAATATTTTACGCAATACTTTATTTTCGAAAACCTTAAGCCGCTGTTCATCCTTTAAAGTAAGCGGCCACGTTTCACATCCGTAAAGAACCGTTGGAAGAATAATAGTTTTATAAATTCTAATCTTTAAGTTTTTAGATAGAAGCCGCGAACTAAGTAACTTAGCAACTGAATAATAACACGCATTTCCCACCTTTAACCGGGACTTTATTTCTTCTTGGATTTCATTTTTTCTAGTTATAATTGAACCTAAATACTTGAATTTCTCTACGTGTTCAAAAGTATGACCTGATACATCAATATCTCCAAGATCGACATCGTTTCTGCTACTAATCATATACTTCGTTTTATCGGTATTTAATTCGAGTCCTATTTCTTTACCGGTTTTTATTAACACCCTTGTATTTAGTTGTATGGTTTCCGTGTCTTCACCTAGCAGTACCAGATCATCGGCATACCCCAAAACCGGAATCTTGTCACCCATATTTAAGCCTTTCTCGGTACACATCACCTTTTCTATGACATATTCTAAAGCTATATTAAATAACACAGGTGAAAGGGAGTCACCCTGTTTTAAACCCGATCGCACCTCAAATCTCTCGGAGTAATTATGACCAATTCTAACTTTATGGAATGTTTCCGACAAACACATCTCTACTAGGTTTACTAACTTTCTAGGTATTCCCTGTTCAATCATGATGTTATATAGCTTCTGACGGTCTATTGAATCATAAGCCTTTTTAAAATCGATATAAAGTTGATGGACTACACCGTTGTATTCCAATTTTTTCTCTAATATTTGATGTAAGGAAAATATTTGGTCAATAGTCGAGCGATTCCGCCTAAAACCACATTGGTAATCTCCGATAATTTCCTCAGCGTATTCCGTGATTCGACTAGTTAGAATTGACGAGAATATTTTATAGCATACTGGGAGAAGAGAGATCCCACGATAGTTGTTACAATCCGACCTCGGTCCTTTTTTGTGAATCGGAATAAGTATTGATTCTTTCCATTCCTCGGGCATTTTTTCAGTTTCCCAGATCTTTTTAACTAAAAAATGTATTTTGGAAACGCCCGCTTCTCCACACGCCTTGATTAATTCACTCGTGATATTATCAATTCCTGCGGCCTTATAACGTTTTAATTTTCCTATCGCCATTTCGACTTCCTCTTTACTCGGTGCGTCTATCCATGGTTCAGCGCTCTGATATTCAGAGAGAGGAGATTGATTATTATTTTCCGTATTTAAGATGCCGTCAAAGTGTTGTTTAAATTTATTTAATATCTCAGAAGGATCCGCAATTATATTGTTATTTGCATCTTTAATCGCATTCAATAGAGGTTCAAATCTTTTACGCGATTTGTTTATACCTTTGTACATCTCTCTTACGTCATTTTCGTTTCTGTGTTTTTCTATTTCTATTATTTTGCCTTTAAGATACTCTCTTTTCTTATTTTTTAAGAATTTTGAAGTTTCATTCTTTACTAACCGAAAATAAGCCACATTATTATCGCTTGGATTATTTAAGGAATTCAGTTTAGCGGTTTTTCTTTTTTCGCACATATTTTGACAATCCCTGTCGAACCAAGGTTTGTTCTTTTTATTTTCAATTTTTCCAAGACATAAATTACCGACCTCTTTAATATTATCCCTGATCCCTTCCCATAGTTTGTTTACATCTTTGTGTTCCTTGTCTGAAGATTCCAAAGCTTCGAACCGATTTTTTACTTCTATCGCGAATTGTTTTCTAATTTCGAGGTTGTTCAATTTAACTAAATCAAAATTCTCGGGACGAATATAGTTCGGTGTTCTCTTTTTTGTATTTAGTTTTTGCCGAAGTTTCGCGATTACTAATTCATGATCAGAACCGCATTCTGCACCCCGATACGATCTCACGTTAATTATACTACTTTGCCATCTGTTTTGTATTAAAACATGATCGATTTGATTCCGTGTTTGTCCATCCGGCGATGTCCACGTATACTTATGAATATCCTTATGTTTAAATGTAGTACTTTTGATTACTAGGTTTTTCGAAATGGCAAAGTTTATTAGTCGGGTCCCATTATCATTACTATATTCGTGCAAACTTTCTTTACCGATTGTAGGACGATATACTTCTTCCCTTCCAACCTTTGCGTTCGCGTCGCCTAGTATTATCTTAATGTAATTTCGTGGTAACTTATCGTAAACCGACTCTAGTTTATCATAAAATTCGCATTTTACTTCATCATCACTGTCTTCGGTGGGAGAATGAATGTTTATAAACGCGATTTTAAACCAACGCCCTTGAAATATAGCAACCGATATTCTTTCACTAAAGAACTGTACGTCCCGTAAAGCGGAAAGAAATCTATTCCTAATCAGAAACCCGGTACCTAGACAATAATTAACGCTCCCCCCGTACCAGATAGTATACTTTCCTTCTGTTAACGAACCCTCCCCTGGCCAGCGAACCTCTTGTAATGCAACGATATCTAAATGGTACCCCTTAACTTCATTCGCGACCGACTTTAACCCACCTGCCGTATATTTAAACTTCTAACGTTCCACGTCCCTATTGTTAGATCTCTAATTTTCATCTTGCACCATGATTCCCCTGAAGCAGTCCCCACCCGGAGACCCGAACGGGGGACTAGTTTACCTCCGGATAATGAGCGTTTTACCTCTGAGGAATCCATGACTTTTGGTGATATTTTGTGAACTAAAATATGTGAGTAGGGCGTTCGAACCTACGTCACACCCTCCAGCAAGCCTGGGGGGCCGCTCTCATTGTTGGTCAGCGAGTCCATCGGACTTAGCCGGGAGGAGCTTCCGAGGAAATTCCACCGACCATCCCCACATCCGCCACCCGTGGGACGCTCCCCATACGCGGTAATGAGATCCGCGCGAGATAAAACTCGCTTTATCGATGTAAAATTTAATGGGCTTTAATATCATTTAGGTTTCATTCTGATTAAAACAGTCGGACAGGGCTTAAATGCCGATATTTTAATTTCTTCCTCTAAAGTACCTTCAATTTTGTAGATTCTACAAAAATAACTATATTATCTTGTTACCACTGATGAAAAACAGGTAAATATATAAATTGAATGAATTCGATACCTAACTAAAGAGAAAAACAGAAAAAATATTTTTTTAATGCAATTTTTCGTTTTTGAACATAAGAGCAGTAATATACAGGATTTTTTACTCCCATTAAAAAATACTAGGACCATCTGCGGGTTTGAACCAGTGACCTTTGGCATAGGAGGCCTTTATGCTAACCACCCAGCTACATGTGATCCCACATTATTTGTGTTACTTAGTCTACTACACTTGTATATCTATTTTAGTTCAGAAGAAGGTCAATATTATTAGATCAAAATTTTAAGTAGATGTATCCTCTGACTTAATGAAATATCCCTAAAAAACTAAAATTAACTAAGAATTCATTTACCTTTGGTTCACCTTCCTTGCACCAGTCCACGCCAGTTACTTCTGCATTATGCCCACTCAAAGAAACTAAAGGAACAGACGGATTAGACACGGACCAGACATAAGCCTTTCCGTCATTTGAGCCACTCGCAACATAGCGCCCGTCCGGACTGACACAATTCTTGATATAAAAGCTCGATACTCGATGTCCTGAATAAATGGCAACTGAAAACCAAATATAATTATTTATTTATTTTTAATTGAAAACAATGATTAACAAGTATGACAAAAATCATAAAAAGAAATGAACTTATCCGAATAAAAAATAAAAGACAAAATGTTTTTAAAATACACTAAGCAAAGTACATTGTCATCGATTTTTAAAATAAACTCATAACTAAAATTAGATCATGTATTTAATTAAATTTTTTTTTTTTTTCAGAAATATTAACACATTTTAACAGGAACACTTAAATTTTTACAAAATAGTAAGCAATTATACTTCAAAAAATTCTTATTAACACAAAAGACCCTATAATGGATGAAAACAAATTAAAGGTCATTTATAGAATAAACTGTTTAGACTGCAATAAATGCAATATAGGTGAAACATCAAAACTAGAATAAAACAACACAATAGTAACAGTAATAATAGCAAAAATGTTAATACAACAGCACTATCACAGCACAGCATACAATTAAATCAGGAATTCGATCTCAAAAGACCAAAAATTTTAAAAATAGTAAAGAATAACGGGAATAGAAAAATCATGGAGGCAATATACACAAATAAAAATACAGATAATACAATTAATTTCAAAACAGACACAAGACATTTAAGTTTCCATTATTCAGATGTAACTAAAAAAAAAAAAAAGTATATTAAAAGAAATTTCACATTATTTAATAACAATAAAACCAAACACATAGTTTAAAATTGGTCTAATCCATTTGAGGACAAACATCTGAAGCAATGTCTGAATCAGATATAATTTTTTTAACAAGCTGAATGTTTTTTTATTTTTTGTAATAACTGACTAAGTTTTGAAAAAACAGATGCTATTAAAAAATTAAAAAACAGGTAATTTCAGAATATTTATTAATTTTTAAAATTAATAATGACAGAAATGGTGGAATAATTTTCTCCAGATCCATTAAAAAGAAGTTACTATTAAGTATAATCTTTTAATTGACTTAATTAAATTACTAGAATTATAGATATATTCTTAAGATGAATATAGCATTGTCACCAAAAGCTACATTAAATTATAAATAAAAGATTTAAATGAGACTATATTTGTGGTACTAAGCATTACTTAAAAAATTTAATTTTATGTGTTAACATTAAGAAAAATAAACTTATAACATTTATATACATACTTGGTTTCTCACTATATGTCCCGATATTGTAACAATACAACTTGTTATCAATACAATTAGCATAAAGGCGAAGTCTGCACGGACTTATAGAAAGACTTGAATATCCATTTCTTCCTGAAGTGCCACTGTAAGGTATGACAAATTTTGCCTGAGGAAGTCTCTTGCAGATGGTATACGTTTTCCTCATGTCCCAGATCTTAATGAGACTAAAACAAAACAAAATATATCCATTACGTTCTTCATCTGCATCATTGATTATACAAATAATCAATAAAATAAAATGATATTTTTTTTATCACAGTCTCCACAGGCTTTCACACCAGTTATGTTGCTGAGAGTGAAGCATAGGGATCACCTGGGTCAAGCTTTTCTCTCAGAAAGTGAAGAGACAAGCCTAGCTCGGGGTTCCCTAGGGCTAATTGTAAATATTGTACAAAGATTTATGTGTGATTATGATGTTCATTTATTTTAACTTTTTTTTACTTTCACTAACCTATATGTAATATATAGTAAGGGAAAGTATTGCAATCGCGAAAAATTTTTCAACGTTTTAGGGTCCCTTGAGTCCAGATAACCAAGTCCTGCAGAAAGGTCTGTGTCTGGGGCGTGGGTGTGTGTATGTGTGTGTGGGTGGGCATGGTGTGGTAACTCCTACATCATGTGGGTTTCATTTTGATTGAAGTAGTATGACAGGGCTTAAATGCCCGGTATTTTAAATTTTCTTCCTCTTAAGTACCTTTGATTTTTTATATTCTATATAAATAACCTTATTATCTTGTTACCATTGATAAATAAACAGGTATATATGTAAGTTAGACGAATTCAATATTCAACTGAAGGAAAAAATATTTTTTTAATGCAATTTTTTGTTTTTAAACACAAGAACAGTAATATACATGTATAATACACTGTTGGAAAGCTAAAGATTTAAAAAAAAAATATTATCTTATAAATTTTTTTATTTATATAAATATTGTGTCAATGTATCTCACATAACTATTACGTTTCCTGTATCAGTGGGTAAGAGAGTAATATTACTAAATAAATAAACTAAATTCCAAAAAAAAATTTTTTTTTACAGTAAAACAATGTGAAATAAGTGAATTTTTATTTCCTCACTACCTAAAGCAACCTCCTTTTGCAAAGTGTCCTATTAAGACAGTTCTGGTCAAACATAATAGGCATCCATAGTCATTATTAAAATAAAATAAGGGTCCCTTCAGCCTTATATGTTCTAGTTTATAGGTTCAAACCCAGAAAAAGGCCTTAAGATTTTTTTTTAAGGGAGTAAAAAATCCTTGGTTTTGTGGTCCTTTGGAGGGGTCATAAAATGATGGTCCAAGCATGTGCGATGCCCGGTACTCATTAAAAATTCCTATCCTGATTAAATCTAGAAAGGAAAAAATTAGGACTACCTCTGTAGCATTGTCCATTATTAGCATCAGTAGCATAAACAAACAAACCTGTACCTCTTCAACCCCTGAAGGGTTTGGGCTCAAAACATATAGATTCGTACTCTTTCTAAGCCAACGGTCGTGCAATGAGGTGAATAGGCCTGGATCGCACTCAGATTTTTGGGTACCTTCTTTATAGAGGTGCCCCAAATGGGCCTCCATACCCCAGGGGTCCGGATGAAATAACAAAATAAATATTATCCTGCCACTTCATTATTGCAATTCATAAATTAATTCAAAGTTTAGTTTTTATCTCCTTAATTCCATTATCTTTAATTGTTTTGTATTTATTTAAAATATTAAATATCCTTTAATTAATTTAACATGCATCTACAGCTTATGTCCTTTTTATTCTCTTTTTTATCTATGTTCAAGAGATTTTAAAAATCTTTATTAAGAATTTAGTATTATAAGTACAGAAGTACAGATCATATTCTATCACTCATGAACAATGAAAACTTCCTAAAAATAAATTCCCTTCACTTAGGTTAGAGTGCTAGTCTACTGTGCTCCAGGTCCTGGGTTCGAATCCTGGCTGTGACAGAATATTATGTATTCTGTTATTTCAGCCGGGGGGCGATCCTGGGGTTTGGAGACTCTTCTGGGGACAGACCCAGCCTCTTTAAAGTGGGTAGCCAAAAATGGGGAAAAAACCTGGCGGCTGAACATGATCTCGGCCGAATCACCTCATTGCACAGCCGTTGGCCTAGAAACAGTACGAATCTCTACATATACTGAGCCCAAAACTCTTCATGGGTTGTAGTGGTACAGGTATTTTTATTTTTGGATTAAATACAAACAAAAAACCTTCCAAAAAAAAAAAAAGTTACTCTGTAGTACATGCATTTCACTTCCTTGATGTTGACATCAATTGGAGAAAGTGTAACCAAGTGATTCCTCATTTTTTTTTTTTTTTTATTGACGAGTTTTTTTACAACATAGTTGTTTCCTATTCCTAAATTTTCTGGCCACTTCTTTCGGTGGAGACAGTTTTCCTCTTGAAGACTGGCAGCCGTGCCTTCCTCCACATCCTGAAACCATCTCTTACAGGGTCTTTCTCTTTTTCTCCTTTCCAAAGGTTGAAAGAGAAAGGTCATCTTCGGCCATCACTCCTCTGTCATTCCTTGTAAATGCCCAAATCATTTTAACCTTTTTATATTTATTTCCTTGAGAATATTTTTTTCTCGTTGGACTTTCTCCCTAATAGTTTGGTTAGGAACACGCTGTAGCCTAGATATGGCACAAGAGCGCCTCCAAAAGTCCATCTACAATGATAGTAGCCTTGACTTCTCTTTTTGGTAATCATCCAAGTTTCCTCATTAACCAGTTTAAAATATCTATGAAACATTCACATTATATCAAACTTGATATTAACAACTGTTAATAAGGATATGTATGTCACTCTCCGTTAACGTTTACTGTTTTTTAAAAAGATAATATTTTTTCTAAAACCTTTAGCTTTCCAACAGTATATTATACATTTGCATAACTGTTTTAATGTTCAATAAAAGAAAAATTGCATACAAAATATTTTTTCTCTTTTTTCCTTTAGTGGTGTATCGAATTTGTTCAACTTATATATCTATCCGTTTGTTATCAATGCTAAAAACATGATATGACTACTTTTATAAAATCTACATAATTGAAGGTACTTATGGGAAAGAGAATTTAAACTATCGGCATTTAAGCCCTGCTAGACTATTTCAATCAGAATAAAACCTACATGATATTAAAACCCATTAAATTTTACATTGATATAGCGAGTTTAATGAAATTGAAATGAAATGAATGAATAAATGAAATTGTTAAGAGCCATTTTTGAGAAAATCATAAGAAGGTCTAAAATGCATTATATAAAATGGCTCTTCTGGTTAGCTGATTTTGATGAAAAAGTTGCTTTAACATTTTGGACTTATAGTTGTCACAAATATGAAATTTCAGTAACGTACGACTTTAAGTCTTCCTTGACTTAAGTCGTGTTTGACTTGCCACACACACAGACCTTGGTTATTGGGACCCAGGGGACCCTATAACATGTTATTCCATTAAAAACTGGAATTAGAAAATTTTCACGATCGTCATACTTTCTATTACTATATATTTCATATATAGGTAAGTGAAAGTAATAACACAGAAGCACCTAGCAATGACTTATTTAGGAGCTAAGGACCACATCGTTCTGTAGCACCATTGATGTATGAATGTATATAAATATAAAACATATATTACAGGTTTAACGGTTATATTTTAATTTAATAAATAAAAACTAAACTAACACCCTTTTTTTTTTTTTTTCTTTTTCCAGTGGCGCGTCAGGCCATGTAGGCCCTGGGCCTCGCGGTATAAACTCTTACGAGTTTACACTCATGTTTCACGATACAGTTTTTAGTGTAGGGTCATCACTCCCTACGACTAATTTTGTGAGTTGCCACCCTTTGGCTGACGGGTCTCACATATCTCGGGGGGAGAAGTTGTGAGTGAATCCCCAATTTTTTTTTTTTTTTTTTTTTTTTTTACATCCTTATAAAAGTCCTGCCAGGACTGGGATTCGAACTCAGAACCTGTAGCATGAGAGACTAGCGCGCTAGCAACTCAGCCACGGGCTTCCCCTTAAATTAAACTAACCCCTAGTTAATATTAATTTAGTTAGCCCAACAAATAATCAGAAAGATAAAATCAAAACCATTCAAGGAAAATTTACACCTAAACAAGAAAGGCGCTTTTGGAAAATCATGTATGCACAGAATTGAATTCAATTTTTTACCACCAATAGATGTTTTTAATGTTTTCCAACAGTAAAGTTCCATCTCGAAGCTAAATAGTTCCTCCCAGACTACTGGATATCACAATTCCTCACAGTGCATGGCGGGTTTTAAGCTAAACTGCATAGTTTTGGCCTTTATATCGATCCCTAATGCCCAACCTGCAGAGTCCCAGAGACAGCCGAACATGTGGTCACAACCTGAACCGCATTCGATTCCCTTAGAGCCAAATTAATGAGAGCCACGGGACTGTTCGTCAACACTGAGGAGGAGTTTCCTCAATTAGTCAGTGAAACAAACTTCCTGAGGTTCAAGGAGTTCACTTATGGCTGGAAGACAACCTCGGTGTTCGAAGAAGAAGGCCAGTGCACAGATGACCACTTCTGTAACTTCCAGTACCTGTAGGTATCAGTTCTGAAAAGAACCGATGCCAAATACCGTGTAGCCGTATAGGCCAGGTAGGGATGGATGAATAAATAAATGTTTTTTTATGTAAAGTTTCTAAATTCCAGAGCCAGGTAAACGTATGATTATTGAACCTTTTTTCAACCTAACAATATTTAGATAAAATCATTTAATATCAGGGAGTCAGTAAAATCCTTTGTTGAAACCTTGGTTTGAACAATCCTTGAAAACCTGAATCCTTGGTTTGAAACCGACACAATTCAAAAATTAAAATTATTTATATTATTGGGTAATCAATGAGATGATTATTTTCAAACGATGAATAAATCAATGAAAAATATTCCTTGAGTAACCACTGGAGATCTTTGATTGTTTAAAAAGTAACTTGAAGCATTTAAGGCCGCATTAGATAGTCAGAGAAGTAGTAGATGAAAATTTATGAGAGTGAGGTCTTATGAGAGTTCACAAAAGTAGCAGGAGAGGGGAAGGCATGATTATTGAGAAAAAAAATGTAGACTATAATATCAAATATTACTATTTTAAAAATCCCATAGTATCATTAAATATTATTTTAAAAAAGATAATAATAAATGAAAGTTATATCAAATCATGTTGTTGTTTTGTTTTTAAATTAAAACCCCATTTTGAGAAATACAAATTTTCATATTTTACTTTCAGCTATTTTTGTTGTGCAGCACAGCCTTTACTAACAAATAGGTTCAAGAAATTATCAACACTGATAAAAGGATGATAACTATTATGAACAGTTGAAATTCCAACACAACTGCAAACACTGTTTTCTTAAAGGTAGAACTTTAGCTATGAAGTCAGTTTCTGAGATAAAATCACAAAATTTTAATTATTAAAATAATTAGTTTTAAAGGATGTCATAAACTAGCATATTCAAACCTAATTGAAAACACAAAACTGTAATTTTAAAAAATAATTTATTTCAAAACATAAAAGCAGTCTTTGAAATGATAATCTCAATTATTAGTATTAATAAATAATATTAATTTGAAACGTTTATAAAACTTAAATCATTCCAATTATAAACACAAATACTTTCGCAGTTAGATGTACACATATATATTTCTTATATATCAATCCAATATAACTGAATATTTAGCAAATTTACATATACAATTTATAATTACAATTCAATGTTTAAGGTCAATTATAGTCGACCTTAAATTAATTACAACAATTGCTTCATTTGTCCCATGTCCTCCATTCCATACCCTCGGGAGGTTTGATGGAAACTTTTCCTTTCGAAACAGCATCCCAGTTGGTGTTGAGTTCCGTACCGCCAGACTCCAAGAAAGATTTGTTCATAGCTTTCTTGACTTCATCAGATCCTTCGCTGTATATTTTTTGAAATAGAGCATTCAGAACTGCTTCTCCTTCCATTTTGTCATCCTCCAACTGTGACACAAATTTGTCCCAATTCCTTTCTGTTTTCTTAGGCAGTGGTTTCTCTGTCTTTTCCAATGAAGACCAATGACCCCCGATTTTTTTAGGGAGCCTCATTTCTATTTTTGTAGGCATGACTTTGTATTTGCACTGTTCAGGGACGATGTCATGTAATAGATAGATCGTTTTCTCATGCTCACTGCCGTCTTTCAATGTGATGTGAAGATCAATCTCCGAATCTGAAAAGAGAACTTTCAACTTGTCCTGGTCGACGTTTTTGGCCAAAACATTCAAAACCACCTGAGTTTCTGTTTGATACCAATCAAGTTTGAGGCTAGGCGATGTGGGCGCTTTCGCTTCTGATTGTTCCTCTGCCGACGTTGAAGAAGGCTCACACGAAGAACTAGACGACATTTTCGACTAGAATTTTCAAAAGACAAAAACTGCCGACAAATAACGCACTGTACAAACCCTCTTGCTGAACTTGAAAACAAACTACACACAAAGCAAAACAACTAACATGGGAGCAGGTTATCTTACTAAAGCGCAGTTCTAGACTGTTCGAAAGCTGTCGTCATGGTTATTTCCCGTATTATTTAATATTAAATTGAATACAAAGAATAACTTTTTTAAATTAATTATTCTTTTAAAAAATAAATCAATTAATTTTCGTAATCAATATCGCCTATATCTAACTTTTTAAGTATTTATTCAAGTGGTCTGACAAAAAGGCGCCAATTTTAAAAATACCAGCTGATGTATTTTAACATGACAAATTAAGTACAAGGTACTCCCAATTATCTGAAATAAATAACTGGTTTTTTTTTAAATAACCAATAATAAAACTATACTAATTCAATAAATGTAAATGATTACATAAATATTTTACATATGCAAAAACTTCAAATTCATATCAGGGTGTCAAGCAAATCAGCTCAAAGAGATTCCCTGACTTTTCCATATTGTAAAAAGCCTTTTACCTGATCAAATCTCGGTGAAAATCGACAATACAAAGAATAATTATAATTAATATGGTATACTAGATTAAAAATATATGTATAAAGACGAATTACTTTATGATAAGATTCAACTATATCTACCTGACAGCAGCTGAAATTTTAGTTGTTTATGTTGACTTACCATGAATTATAATGAACTTGAATACTGCTGTTAGTAATAATCAATATTTATAAATCTGACTACAAATTATTTACAATCAATATATCTATATAAACTTTATGAGCTTTTCTATAATGTTTGAATCTCTGCAGCCAAATCTTCAGCCTTCTAAAGAGCTTCTTGGAACAGTTTTGCTTTTTTTGCTTCCAACTCCTTCAACTGAAGGTTGACTTTTCTCCACAGCCCTCCTGTCCTTTTATGATACTAAATATAAAACTCGCTTTATGATATTAGCAACATCACAACAAGTAGCATATTGGAACTTTTGTCTGCGTGGAGAAGAAACAATGTTATTTAGGGAACGTTTTTCCTGAACAATGAACAAATTTCCTGACTTTTCCATATGTTTTAAAATCCATATTGAGGATGTATAGTCGACTGTAGAAACTATTAGAAACTACTCAAGTGAGTTTATGCTTGGACATGGCTCAGTAATGCCCTGATGATGGCTCACAAGCTTGAGCCGAAACGTTGGCAAAATTAAAAAACTTCAAAAAATGACTGACTCCTGATTATTCCACCTATAGTTTTTAAAATCCCTGACTTTTTCCGATTTTCCCTGTTGTTAAACACCCTGCATATACACTAAAAAGTTCTTTAATATTCCATTTACTATGCAAGCAAAAATTATAAAAGAAGGGAAAACAAAATATGAAATGAAATGTTCCTTTAATGTTGAGGAATAAAATTACATTAATCTGTATATATTAAGACAATTCAATATTATTGTTGTTATATTACTGTATTGTAGTATTATTGTTCCAATTTAAATGATTTAATTAACTCTTAAATGAACTAACATATTCAGGACAAAAATGTATATCTTTGAGTCACGCGTTAATAAAATTTTGTTAACCGCAATAATTTCATTTCTTCTCTACCTCAAATTTGCTATATAAATATCTAACTTTAAAGGGTTTTAAGGATACTTGGACAAGTTTTATCAATACCATTAGAGCTGTTTTAATGCTATAAAATAGCTTATGATGAGAAAATGGATTAATGGGATCAAACAAATTAAGCATCAAACCATATTTAGAGCCAGTCAGCCATAAACTGATGACAATCTTAGAGAGTATAGTTTTAATACTCTATACCTCTACAACACATTTCTTAGGCTCCGTGTATAGAGGAATTCATACTGTTTTCAGACTGACAGCCATGTAAGGAGATGATTAGGCTAATACTACACTTATGAGCCAGATTTTTCTGGTGATCTCCCTACCCCAGCATCACCCCACTGCAGAAATTCGACCAAGAGAACAGAACTACTTTATCCACTGGACAACACAGCTTTCTCTTATTGTTAGCATATTATTTTGGATTCTATAATTAGGGAAGGTAAGAGACAGATCATTCCCAAAATTCTTTATTTCTTTGTGCTACAGACAGCTGATATTTCAGGGTTATCAATCATGAAACTGTTGGCTTTTATTTGAACGTCTGAAACATTTTCATAAAAATCTGAAGCGGGCAACACACGACTTTGACTTACCTCCGTTTTTAGAATCAATTGAAGAATTTTCAAATACTGTAAGAGATAAAAATGAGTGAAACCATTAAAGGATTAATTAAATAGAATTACTATAGAAACATGTGTTTTATTAAAAAATCTATTATATTATTATCTAAAATTATCACTTAGTTTTATCAGCTTTTCATCACTCCCTATTAACTTTTAAAAGCGATATATAATGTATGAGATAATATTTTTTCTAAAATCTTTAGCTTTCCAACGGTATATCAAACATGTATATTACTATTCTTGTGTTCAAAAACACAAAAAACTGCATAAGCAAAAATATGTTTGCACTTTCCTTTAGTTGGGGTCACATCCATTCAATTTATATACTTACCAGTTTTTCATCAGTGGTAGCAAGATAATATAGTTATTTGTATAGAATCAACAAAATTAAAGGTACTTCAGAAGAAGAAATTTAAAATATCCTCAATAGCCCTGTCAGACTATTTTAATCAGAATGAAACTCTACATGATATTAAAGCCTATTAAATTTTACATCGATATAGGGAGTGTAATCAAAATCATCGGAACCGTTTTTGAGAAAATCATAAAAAGGTGCAATATGCATGGTGTCAAGTGTAAAGTAGCTCTTCTGGTTAGCCGATTTTGATGAAGAAGTTTTTCTAATATCTCGTGCGTATAGTTGTCTTAAATATGAAATTTCAGTTTTATAGGACTTTTCGTTTCCGCCCGGGAGTTACCACACACATACACGCACGCAAAACGCACACCACACCACACACACACACACACACACACACACACACACACACACACACACACACACACACTGTGTGCGTGCATGGGTGTGTGTACACTTACTATATATAGTAAGTGAAAGTAAAAATCAGTGAGAAACATAAAGGATATTCTCCTCTTCTTCGCTTTAATTTTAAAGTAATTACAGACCAAAATATTAGAAACTAGCTGATGATTGTCAGTAACATATTCGTTGGATATGTCAGCTTGTATTTGGATAAACGTGTTTTCAACAGTGTTATGCATCTAAACTAAAATTGAAGAAAATGTTGCTTTGTACTTTGTCAACTTGTAGCAAATCACCAGAAAACTTGTTGACAAAAAAAACATTATCAATAAGTTACATGTGGCCAAAATAATCAGGATGTGTTAGTAAAGAAAACCATCATTAATTACCAATTTAATTAATTTTTAATTAGGGAAAATGAACATAAAACTAAGACAGTTTCATAACAATAAATGTATCATAATTAGGAGTAGTAAATTCATAATTTTAATTTTTCTCAATTAATACTTGTGCTTAGTTGCTTTACCTAATTCTTGTTTGGATGACAAAGCAAGACTGCAGTATAAATAAATGAAATAGTTTCATTTGATTTTTTATCATTGTCGATTTAAATATTTGTGAATTGTTCTAATACGGAATCAGGACAGAACTATTACAAAAAAATAAAGTTATCTATTTCTAATATTTGTCCAACAAAAAAACAGTTAAGTTATGGTAAGAATTCTGAGCTTATTTACATATCTGCACCAAAAATTTCAAACCAAAAAAAAAAAAATAAAGTCAGGAAATGTAAAAAAAAAAAAAAAAAATTAGAGCAACTACTTATTTTTCTGTTAATGCCACAGAGGTCTGAGAGTATATCAATTTATTTTCATATTCACCTTGACGGAATTTAATCCTTTAAATTATATCTATATTTTATATTTCAGAACAAATAATGTGTAGTTTCTAATTTTAAATCAAACTCCATGGCAATGGTTAAAATAGTATCAGTAGTGTTTGGGCAATTATGATATGATTTATTCAAGACAAATGTAAATAAAATATATATTTTTCATAATAAATTTTAATAATACATACCCATTACCAGCTGAGCAAGAAATAAGCGTATAATCGTCTTGATAAACTAAACCAGTAATACTATTTGTCTGTGATCCTACTTTCCTATGTTTAAGAAACCCTGGAGCTAAAAAATATATTTGTTTAAATAAGCATATTGATAATGTAACAATTATAAAAATAAAAAAACATAAAAATAATAATAATTACCTTCATGAGCAAAATTGATTGATACGTCTGGTTTCACTTCAGTAACTAAGTTTGGTACACGAGTATCCCAAACCAACAGTGCTCCATCGCGAGCACCAGTGGCAAATGTATCTGAAAATTTAAAAAATTCAATTGTTAAACTAATTTTAAATTAATTATGTAAAAGAAACATTAATATTAATTATGACATGTTGTTCAAGAAACTTAACAAGTTCAACAAGAGTACAAAAAAAAGTATAGAGAAAAAATATTTATATGAACCCACTACAATTAATAATAATAAATTCTTTATTTTCTCTGGTACAAGTCCCTTCAGAATAATACCATATCAAAACTAAAAACAAACTTTAATCTGTCTTACAGTAAAAACAAAAACCAATAGAAATGACAAATACAAATTATTAACTACTAAAAGGAATTAGTCCGGGTGGCAGTCAGTGAATGAAACAATTGAGTAGTTTCAACCATTTATTTTCTGCCAATGTTTCGACCCCCATTGTGGGTCTTATCAGGTGTATTGTAGGCGAATGGAAACTCAGCAGAAAATAAATGGTTGAAATTACTCAATTGTTTCATTCACTGACTGCCACCCGGACTAATTCCTCTGAGTAATTCAGTGGTCAACTAAATATATCCACAAATAATAAACAATAAAATCAAAAGGTAGTTTTAAATAAAATTTAGAAAATAAAACTACAACAAAAAAAAATACTATAAATTGGTAAATACATCCAATTTTGATCAAAAACAAATTTACTAATCTTCTGGAATTTTTAATTAAATAATAGTGAATTGTGGAAAATAAAAAAGTAAACATTTTTAACTTGTTTCATTTAATGTCTTTAATTAAATAGGCAAACTTATTTATGGTTTGCCCAAAATAGAATAGTGATTGAACAAATGGGATTTGAAGGTTGTAAGAATATAAGAAGGAATAGAATTCCATACGGACAAGGGTCACACTAAGAAAGATCTGTCGTACGCTGCAATTTGATGATGCCTTATATACAGTTTTTTAGCTACTACTGATTTTGTTTCTGAATGAAATATTCAGATTAATATTAATTATTTAGTCCTTGACCTGTACCTCCACAACCCATCAAGGGTCTTCAGCTCACTACATATAGAGATTCCTACTGCTTCTACGTCAATGTCCCTGCAATGAGGTGATTAGGCCGAGATCACACTTAGCAGCCCGGTTTTTATCACATTTTTGGATACCCATTTTGCAGAGGCTGAGAATGCCCCAGGAGGGTCTCCATACCCTATGGCAGACTATAAGTTTACAGCTTTGGTATAATTTTATAGTAACTGACAGATTGTAAATCAATCATCAAATACCTGCTCACTATAAAACTAGATTGTTCATTACAAGAGAGCTTATCTTAATGGTAAGCAGATAAAAACAGTTTCAGAAAAATAGAAACAGTTCACTAAAGTGGAAGGAACATGTTTAAGTCAACCAGCTAGATGCTAGATAAGTCAGACATGCTAGATTTGCGCTTTAACTTCCAAAAAATGTTTTTTTTTGGTAGAATTTATAACATAGTTATCACCAATATCAAACAAACTTATGGAGAATATATCTTTGACACAACTTGTTAAACATAACAACAGATTATAATGTTTTTTTTTTATGAATCAAGTATTAATATGCCGCAACTGTAGAGCGGTGGGCAACCAACAGAGAACACTGGTGGACCAAGCTGCAGGAGGCCTTGATTCTTTAGGATTTGTAGTGCCATGGATGATGATGAAGTATCAATATCTTTAATAAAGTATTAATACATGATATTAAGAGTTAACAGAGGGAAATTCAGAAGCAGGTTAATTCAAGAGGTAGAAAACAATTAAATAGTTTCAACTACTTATTTCTAATGTTGTGACCCATAATGATGGTTGAAATTTTAGCAATAAATAGTAAGGACTATTTCATTGTTTCTCTCCAGTACTACTCGGATGATCTTCCTTCTTTACTATGTACTAGTAAGAGATATAATCATAATACATAGACTTTCCTATCAAAAGCTTTAATAAAATTACTCATCACTCGTTCAATCTGATATGCCAGTAATTTGGATGTGGCTACTTGGTAATGGTATGTTATTGTAACATAGAGTAAATAAAATTGATATTTGATATGAAATAATAATCTTTGATTAATCATAAACAGAGTAGCTCATTGATATTAACCCGTATTTCTTTTATAAAACCTTATTCAACAAAGTCACAATCAACATCTTTCATAATTTGTAGCAATTTTAATTTAAATTATTTTATGTATCAAATTGAATTCGCCAAACCGCAAACAATGATAATGAAGTATAGTTTTTGTAGTATTTTTTCAATATGTCTCGATTTTAGAAACAAGATATTTATAGTTATAATAAGACGATATTTACAGGCTTACACTTACCCATGATTCAGGAGCACCTTTATACCTGATATAAGAATTACATGACAAACTTCTGGGATATACTAAAAAACATACAAAACATATACGCCAGAAAATATTTTAAAAAAGGAGCTTTCTGGGGTCTCCTTCATTTAGAGCATTGTGAAGTTCAAACTCAGACTAAGTACTGATGGGTATCATGTCATACATGCTAGCTACATCAATATCTAACACATCTGCTCTCTGTTATGGGCCAAGCGAGAGGTATGGATAAAATGATGATAAGCAGATTAAGGAAAGTTATACAGCCTACACATTAATAGTGATATTATTTTTAAATGTATGACTAAAAACTTAACTTCGATCAACACTCAATTATAAAAAAAATGTCCATACTGTATGAGATTAGTATTACAAACATCACTATAAAATAAAACTATAAGAAAAGGTGATTCAACAGTAATATAATTATAACTGCTTACAGCGGTCATCAGGCCTACAGGTTACTACTTTTACACTGTGTTGATGACCATGAAACTGAAGAAGTGATTGAACTGTCCCCTCTGCCACTTGCCATAAAGTTGAAGAATGATCACCTGAAGCACTTATGAGTTGTGTATCATAGTTAGTCCATGCGATATCGAAAATAGCATTGTCGTGAGCTTGAAAACCTACAATCCAAAGGGGTAGTTTAAAATTCATGAAAACCTAATACTTGAAAGATGCATTAGAATTCAATCGCTATGCAAGATATATGTTTCTTAACACCAAAAACACTTGTTTTCTGCTTACTTGTGAGCACTTTGTCGTTTTTAGATGATTTTGTATTGCGTATTGATATTTTCCCATCTTCATTAGCAGCAGCTACTAAATGTTCCAAATTTTTAACATGGCAGAATTTGCAGACAAATACTGGGCAAAACGATTCTCCCAAAGGCCCGTCAAACAAATCCACATCTTTTACAGTACATTTCAACTTGTTATAAGCAATGTCAACTTGTTTAGGTACAACTAAACAAAAACAGGAAGAATAAATAAAACAGAATTTGTAAAAAAGTTAAATATTCATGTAATTAAAGAAGATATTTACTATAACCAAGTCTTTGTTGTTCGATTATCTGAGTAATATTAACAGGCTTATCCATAATAAGTATAGAACTGGCATAAAATTAACTTAGTAAACAAACCAACAGTTCACATTACGAGCCAGTTTTATGGCGGGAGATCAAAATACAAAGAGATAAGTAAATTAAATATAAGTTAAAGTAACATTTTACAATCTAAACTATTATAATATGATCACAGTAGTCTTACATTATTTTAGCAATAAATCTTTATTTTATTTTCAAAAAAAAAAAGAAAAGTTCAAGCATTTTCAATTAATTATTAAAGATTTGATACAGAAATCGCTCGTATGTGGAAGATGGTATAAAAAAACCTTCTTATTTTATAATAATAATAATAATAATAAAAACTTTATTCTGGGACTATGTCCCTTAAGAATAACAGAATTGAACAGTAGATATTCATATATGTCTGGTCAAGAAAACAATAAAATTAATTTTTATTTACAAATGAGCAAAAAGGAAAAATTAAACACTACCTGACTTATATACATTCATGTACAAAAAGTATGGATAATAAACACACAAGATTAGAAAAAGAAAGAATGAAAGAAGAGAAATCTCCTAAAGGCTACTGATAGGGTTGAGGGAATTATAAAAAACAAAACAAACTAATTATTCCACACTAGCTTTAGGGTAAAATAGATAATTATAACTTGTGTTAAAATAGAAATAAGTCAGTTGCAGATTTGTGGGATGCCAAAAGATGTTGGAATAGGTGAGATTTGAATGAGAGAAAGGAAGATGCATGGTGAATATGAGTAGGTAGGGAATTCCAGAGGGTTGCAGAACGGATATAAAAGGAGTGATCAAAAGATTTAGTTCTATGGGTGGGAAAGTAAAGGTCGGAATGGCGGGATCTAGTTTCGAGAGAGTGGACTGAGGATTTAAATTTAAGGATGCTGTGAATATATGGAGGGTGCTGGGAGTTTATGATTTGGTAAAGGTATGATCCAAGAAAATATTTCCTCCGTGTAACAGGTAGGAGCCACTTCAACTCGCTGTATAAGTGGGTCACTGAAGACCTCTTCGAGGTGCCGAAGATAAATCTTATGAACATGTTCATGATACGCTTGAGTCTGTCTTCGAGCACCTTTGGGAGGCCACCATATACCACACAGCAATAATCGAAGTGGGGAATATTAATGAGGAGACGAGAAGCTTACGAGTGGGAAGAGGAGAAGATGGCGGGAACGATGAAAAAACTTTTTTATAAAAAACTTTTACATACTTTTAAAAATATTTTTTAAATCAAGAAAAAGCACACAAACTGGATTTAAAATTGGGATATTTAATCTTTTAAAAAATATATCAACATATGTGGTGAATGAATGCAGTCGATGACTAATCTATTCGTGAACTATAGTGTTCAAGTGAATACGTATGAATATGGAATTTTTATCACACTGATAAATTTGTAAATAACCAAGAAACCAACAGGAGCATAAATCGTTGCGCTTCAAAATGAAACTAAAGCTGAAAAAACTGATCAATTTTCCATACGTGGGTGAGAAGAATCGTTAATTTAATAACTGTGGTATAGTTATTATGCTCGTATATTGTAAAAAAAAAAAATAATGTAGGAAGATTTTGAAGCCGGTTTGGTTACAATTTAAGTGGTGTGTTTAACCTGAGAGATGAGAAAGATAAAATTTGCTTCATTTCTGTACTATATAGACAATGTGTGCCCTGTTGTTAAAGTAAGAGCGTTGAAAGAGTGCGATGCATGCTTAGCCTGGTAAATTAATTTTGCGATAGATCCTGGTTATAAATAAATAATTTATTTCCGCGCGAATAAGTTAATACCTGTAGATTATCATTACTTCCATTCTTTGGATGAAAGCACGATAATTTTGTGGAGAGGCGCATTTCTATGATACCATGATTTTCAGCAACCCAAGCAGTTACAAGTTACTGTCCTCCCCTAAATAGAAATGGAGGGTGAAGGTTAATTAGTACAATTGACTCTATGAAAACTCAGGCTAATCTGATTGCTTCCAATATCCTTCTGAGAAACAACACCATATTTCCAACATTATTCCTAAATGATCACCCAATTGCATTCAGTCCCTCTGTCAAAAACCTAAAAATTACAGATGACAAACCCCATTCTGGAAACCCCATAAAACCCGAATTGCCAGAAGATCAGTAAATACTCAGAAGTTTTTCCATTTCACCAGTCACCTTCTTCCACAATCCAAGCGTAAGCTCCTCGTTTCGTCACGTATTTTTTACCCACTTCGACTACGGCTGTGGTCTCTCTATGATACTTAAAAGCAAATCGAAGCGACTCATGAATTGTTTTTTATGGTTTGCTTTCGGTACTTCGTCTACGGTAGACGGCCTCGAAGTACCGAGTCACGGGTACCCACCCCAACGATGAGTTGAAGTCGCTCCTCCCCTACACACGCAGATAGTACTTCATTGCGTCATTCCTCTACTAAACAATAAAATTCCAGTATCCTTCAATTTAAATACTCAGTCCAGTTGCTGGAAACAAGATGGCGCCACTTCAACAATTATATCCCACCCCACAGAACTAAGCCTTCCATCGAACCTTTCTTCCTCTTCTACTATATTCTGGAATTCCAATCCTGATATACGTTGTGAATCTTTCTTATATTAATCTTTTCTATTCTATTCTTATTAGTCTACCCTCTTTATAATCGAAACCTTTTCCTTCAAGCCATGTCTTAAGATTTCCTAATATTTTCGGCTACTACAATTTAATTCCTGTAAATCCACAAGATAAATAGATTGCTATGTTCCACGTCTTACTTTTTTTCGTTTCTAAACTATGCTTCGCTAATGGGCATCAGTACACTGTATATGTTTATTACTATCTTATGCTATTTTCTGTTATATTTGTTTATTTTTAATTTTGGATCTAGCATTATCTCTTAATAGTAACTATTTAATTCTTAACATAATAAATGGAAACCAAAATTACATGCATTTTAAATATATTTGTTGCTTAGGTATGGGAGGAAGGCGGAAAATATTTCTGCTGCTCGCATCTTTGTGCACTTTCGAGGGTTTGCTGGGAATAGCACTGGTAGTGTTGGCAGCCAAACCACTCAGCACTGTCACCCAACACCTGCAAGGACTGGACCTGTTGTTACTAACAATCCTCAGGGCACAGATCTTTTATGGATTGTTTGTCACATTCATATCTGTGATTGGCATCCGTGTTACTAGCCAATGTATTTACAGTTATAATCTGTTCGTAGATGTTTATTACGTACCTATATATAAAATAGACTAATCTTATGCAGCAATTTATATTATAGAATTAATTTTTATAATTAAACTTCTTACTGGCAAAACCTTTAAGGTAAACTATAACATTTCCTACTCATCCATATTTTCCCAATCTGCTGGAGTGCCTCAAGGTAGTATCTTTGGTCCTATCCCCTATCTCCTTTATACAGCTGACATTCCACTCCATCATCAAACTGTCCTCAATACTGATGCTGATGGCACGTGTGTCTTATCCGTCCATAATGATCCATCTACTGCATACCAAACCCTTCAGTCCCACATCACAGCCATTGAAGAATGGTGTCAAAATTAGAGGATTAAAACAAATCCCACCAATTCATCTTTACCCTTCGTTGCAAACCGACGACTTCCTGCCCCTCAGTATCCTTTAATAATATTACCCTTACTCCTGTTGAAAAAATCCGATACCTAGGTCTCCATCTTGACAAGCGCCTTACTTGGATTCCTCACACAAGACTGAAACGACAAGAAACTGCTCGAAGATATCGATTACTACAACACTTACTAGACAAACGTTCAAAACTTCCAGTATATTGCAAAAGACTCATTTACATCACATTTATCAGACCTATTTGGACATATGAAATCGAGTTTTAGGGCTCTACGAAACCATTTAATTCCTCCCGCATCCAGTCCTTACAATCCAAAATCCTGAATGCTCCTTATTTTGTTACAAATCAACTCCTTCATAATGACCTGGATATCACATTCGTTGCAGACATAGCCCGTGGTAGATACTCCTCTTTTCATTCTAAACTCCCTGCCCATACAAACCCACTTGTCCGTAATTTATCTTCATTAGATATTTCTGATTAACCTCCAAGGCGACTGAAAAGAAGGTGGTCTCGGGACCTACTGCCTAAAAATAGTTAGTGAAGTGCTACCACTGGATAGTTCGTTCTCAAGACATTTTCATGACTTTTTTTTTTCATTCCTCATATTTACTTATCGTGTTCTTTAATACAGTTGTAAATTACTATAAATAAATAAAAATTAAACTTAACAAGGATCTGTAGGCTAAATTAGATACCTAACGTATTTGAGATATTAATCACATTAAATATTTAACTATGGCAGCTCTACCAGTATGACGTGTTTTGCAC
Organism: Piezodorus guildinii; assembly: GCA_023052935.1. Classification (NCBI taxonomy): domain Eukaryota; kingdom Metazoa; phylum Arthropoda; class Insecta; order Hemiptera; family Pentatomidae; genus Piezodorus; species Piezodorus guildinii. The sequence goes on along the minus strand of CM041296.1, from coordinate 140,588,487 downwards.
TTAGTTACGAAATATCAAGCTGACCTTACTCCAATCCAAAGTTCCATCCGTATCGTTTCTGCACCTAAATTTAAATGAGGAGTTCTTCTTTGTTCGTGGAAAATATTTGCATATCTTCTACAAGCGTTCGACATCCTTAAGCGACACAAGGTTCTCCTAAGATTTGGGAATAGTCCATGGTTTTCAAGACCTATAATATAGGACGAGAAGTTGGCAGAATTGAGAATATTGTATTGTTTTTCTTGAATGCCATCCTGACTATCTTCCATACAATTACTTATTAGCATCAATAATCATGAGATGCTCTAATATTACAAGACTCTTTGGCTTAGTTTAAGTTAGCAAGTATATTAAACCTTAAAAATGAAAAAAAAAAAAATAAATCAAGCACGTCGTTTGCGCGCCCACCAGCTGGCTCCCCACATCTTAAACGCAATCTAAGAAAACAACCTACATCCGAGATAGATTGTGAACTTAAGTTTACTTCATAATATCTTTAAACAGCTCAATAATCTCTTATAAACATAAAAAGCCTTTGTTATTATTTCAGGTTTGCAATAAAGAGATCACAAATAATCTGGTCTTGCATCGCCACGGCACTTATCGTTCTAACTATTTTTGCATCTATATTTCTCTATAGAGGTATGAGAATATTAAATTAAAATGAAATATGTTTTTAACATTAATTTTTATTATTATAATATATATATACAAATATTTGGATTGGACAGTGAGGTCTGTGGGAGCAATTGAAGTTGTGAAAACCTTCGAAAGAGGGATGTCCCAATATCTGCTCGATCTGGACTGGAAGAGGAGATTCGACAGAATGCACCAAGACCTCAGGTGCTGCGGCGTATCAGACCATGAAGACTGGTTTAAAACAAGGTGGATTCCAATCAGTGAATTGAGAACTACTGTATTCAACCCTGAGTAAGTAACAACAAAAGTTGTTAGCGGGAGTTTTACCTGTGGTGTAGTGGCTAGCATAACAGACTTCTATGCCCAAGGTAGCAGATTCGAACCTTGCAGATGGCCCTCTGATTTTTAATGGGAGTAAAAATCCTTAGTTATACCGTCCTTCGGAGAGGGCGTAAAAAGGTGGTCCCGAGCCTGTGTAATGATAGGCATTTGTTAAAGATTCCTATCTTAATTAAACCTGGATAGGAACAAATTAGGACTTCCGTTGTAGCATCGTCCGATTAGCCACAGTAGCATAAAGTGACGTTCATTTAAATAAAGAAACAAACGTTATTATGCATAGACAGATATATTCTAAATAGGTTTATAATGATACAATAATAAACCTGTACTTCTACAACCCAGGAAGGGTCTTGGGCTATGTACGTATACAGTAGAGATTCGTACTGCCTTGATCACGCACAGCCGCCAGGTTTGTTCCCAAATTTCGGGTACCCACTCTATATAGTCTAAGTGTGCCCCAGAAGGGTCTCCATACCACAGTGTCCCTCCATGGCTGAAATAACGTAATAAATAATGCTGCCTCATTCTGTTCGAGCTCTGTACTCGGGGAATAGTAAATTATTATTACACAATGGTTTATTATCTGAAAAAAAAAACAACTATATTAGGGTGTAACGGTTTATGTACGTTTACTGGTAATTATGTTATATGGAAAGCGATTAATCAATCAAAAGAAAATGGCTGATCAATTTCAAAAACCTTTATCTTTTTTTTTTTTCTTTTTTTTTTTTTTTTAGGGAATTCAATTCTTTTGGTATTCATAAATTCGTAAGGCGGACTGACATTTTTTTAAAATTCGTTTGTTTGTTTTTTTATTAAACGCCACGTTATGCTACTGTGACTAATCGGACGATGCTACAATGGGAGTCCTAAATTTTGTCCAGACTTAATTAGGATAGGGATCTGACATCACACAGGCTTGGGACCATCTTTTTACGTTTTTTAACTTAAGAACAGTTACATAGATGTATTTATACACCGCTGGAAAGCTAAATATTTAAAAATATATATTATCAGGTACACAAGGTTGTAAAATATAATGAAGATTTAGGAAAAGCCGACAACACTAACTGATTGTTGTAGATATTGGGTTGTGTCACATGAAATGTCCGTTTTCAAGGTAAAGGATTTTTATTAAAAATACGATATGAAAACAAGATAATTTTATTCGAAGTATTTACCTTATTTTTCTACACATTTTTCCCAACGTGACACCAACTCTTTTATCCCCGAACTGAAAAACTCAGAGCTTTGAAGTGAAACAAAATCTGGAAATGCACTTTTAACTTGATCATCATTTTCAAAAAGTTTCCCTTTGGCGAATGGTCCGTTCATTAACACTCCCTTCCCCAAACGCCTTGCAAATATTTCTAGCGGCCTCAACTGCTGAATGGCGTGTTTCCATGTTCATATTTGGAGGTATACTAAAAAGTGGGTAATTGATTGGGAAGCTAATGTTTATAATACAAAGGTTAGATTAGTAACTGTTTACTTTAAATATGTAAACATTCGGAAGAAAACTACAGAGACCTGCAAAATCCTTTATGTATTTCAAAAACTATAAAAACGGACATTTCCACATGTGAAACAACCCAATATTAATATAACAAAAGTCGTGTGTTGCGCGTTCCAATTTTTTCATTTATGGACTATAGCCCTCGCGCGGATCTCATTACCGCGTATGGGGAGCGTCCCACGGGTGGCGGATGTGGGGATGGTCGGTGGAATTTCCTCCGAAGCTCCTCCCGGCTAAGTCCGTTGGACTCGCTGACCAACAATGAGAGCGGCCACCCAGGCTTGCTGGAGGGTGTGACGTAGGTTCGAACGCCCTACTCACATATTTTAGTTCACAAAATATCACCAAAAGTCATGGATTCCTCTGAGGTAAAAAGCTCATTATCCGGAGGTAAACTAGTCCCCCGTTCGGGTCTCCGGGTGGGGACTGCTTCAGGGGAATCATGGCGCAAGATGAAAATTAGAGATCTAACAATAGGGACGTGGAACGTTAGAAGTTTAAATACGGCAGGTGGGTTAAAGTCGGTCGCGAATGAAGTTAAGGGGTACCATTTAGATATCGTTGCATTACAAGAGGTTCGCTGGCCAGGGGAGGGTTCGTTAACAAAAGGAAATTATACTATTTGGTACGGGGGGAGCGTTAATTATTGTCTAAGTACCGGGTTTCTGATTAGGAATAGATTTCTTTCCGCATTACGGGACATACAGTTCTTTAGTGAAAGAATATCGGTTGCTATATTTCAAGGGCGTTGGTTTAAAATCGCGTTTATAAACATTCATTCTCCCACCGAAGACAGTGATGATGAAGTAAAATGCGAATTTTATGATAAACTAGAGTCGGTTTACGATAAGTTACCGCGAAATTACATTAAGATAATACTAGGCGACGCGAACGCAAAGGTTGGAAGGGAAGAAGTATATCGTCCTACAATCGGTAAAGAAAGTTTGCACGAATATAGTAATGATAATGGGACCCGACTAATAAACTTTGCCATTTCGAAAAACCTAGTAATCAAAAGTACTACTTTTAAACATAAGGATATTCATAATTATACGTGGACATCGCCGGATGGACAAATACGGAATCAAATCGATCATGTTTTAATACAATACAGATGGCAAAGTAGCATAATTAATGTGAGGTCGTATCGGAGTGCAGAATGCGGTTCTGATCATCAATTAGTAATCGCGAAACTTCGACAAAAACTAAATACGAAAAAGAGAACACCGAACTATATTCGTCCCGAGAATTTTGATTTAGTTAAATTGAACAACCTCGAAATTAGAAAACAATTCGCGATAGAAGTAAAAAATCGGTTCGAGCCTATTATTATTATAGACTATAGCAGTAGGATAGATTTAAGTTTTAATATATGAATTACACCTACTTTTTCAGATTCATGACAATCGACGGGCGAATAAAGAAGCCATCACTTCCTGCCAGCTGTTGCTCGCCATATTATGACGTCCCATGCATCCATGACTTCTTGCAGCAAGAGTCGATGACTGCTCAAAAGGACATGAGTTCATTCCTTGAAGGTGTCTATTCTTCAGGATGTATAGGGATTCTCTTAGAGCCCATCCTCACCTCAATCACATCCTTCAGTGTCATTGCCATCCTCATCTGCATCTTCCAGGTAATTACAATTAATATCAATAGTTTGACCGTAATAGTATAGTTATGGAAGTACTTCCTTTCCACACGAGTTGAAATATCCCACCGGATAATATATAAATAATAGAATATATTAATTTTTTATAATATATTATTTTTTTTTTAAATTTTATTTATTGAGATATATTACAATTTGTTTCATAATGAACAGTAGTAATAGTGATGTGATCCACATTCATACAATATATACATAAAATAATGATAAAGTCAAATTACATAAAATCGGAAATGAATAAATTCAGATATATTCAAAACAATAACAATTAATAAAATAAAAAAGAAACAAAAAGCAAATCAAAACAACAACCTGTAGCAGAGATAAATACATAGTTGGGAAATTCATGAAAATTAATAAAAATCCTACAAACAAACTTAACTATATATAATACATCCACAAGTGGGGGGAGAAGCCGAATCAAAGAGATCCCAGCGCATCTCTCTCAGCCGCGTCACTGGTGTAAGCCAGTGGAGGCTGAGTTAGGGCGCAATAGCCACAAACATAGAGTACATGAGTGGGGGTGTCAGAACTCCACATTAATAATAATATATTAGTAAACCCTTTTGAAAGATAAGTTTTTCCATATTGCATTAAAAAATAATATTTTTGCAGTTTTCACGTTTAGTTTAGTATGGAATTCGTTCAACTTATATATTTACCTGCATTTTAGTAATGCTGACCAGACGATATGGTTAATTTTTTCGAATCTACAAAATGAAAGATACTTTAGAGGAAGAAATTTTGAAATATCGACCTAAATGATATTAAAGCCCATAAAATTTTACATCGACATAGTGAGTTTAATCAAAATCGTTTGAACCGTTTTTAAGAAAACCGTAAAGAGGTGCAAAATGCATGGTATAAACTGGCTCTTCTGGTTAGCTGATTTTGATGAAAAAGTTTTTGTAACATCTCGGGCGTATAGTTGTCCTAAATATGAAATTTCAGTTTCATCGGACTTTTCGTTCATGCGCGCATGTTACTACACACACACACAGATTTCATACATAGGTAAGTGAAAGTAAAATTAATTAATTTATAACATTATCAATCAAGAGGGAGAAAGAAAGAATATATAAAATTGACACTATTGTAGAGTTTAAACTATTTGAAAACAACAATAATTGAATATTTATTAATATTTTTTGTGTTTTCTGTTTCAGACCTGTGAGCTAATTATTGCTAACGTTTTATATTTCCTTTGTACAAGAAAACAAGAGGATGCATGAATTATCTCGTATTTAAATAAATATTTTATTGTACTGTGCTAAAGAGTCTTTCATGACATGAGAAACATGTTGTTTCTCCAACGTTTAAATGCTTTATTTTTACTTCTAACTTAATAGTATATGAAAATTAAAACATTTGTTACTTTCACTTACTATATATAGTAAGGGGAAGTATTGCGATCGTGAAAATTTTCGAATTCCAGTTTTCAACGGAAATACACGTTTTAGGGTCCCCTGAGTCCAAATAACCAAGTCCAAGGAGAAAACAGAAAAAATATTTTTTTAATGCAATTTTTTGTTTTTAAACATAAGAGCAGTAATATACATGTATGATATACCGTTGGAAAGCTAAAGATTTTAGAAAAATTATCATCTCATACACAAGCTTTTAAAAGTTATTGGAGAGTGATAAAAGAATATAAAGCTTACTGATTATTTAAGATAATAATATAATTGATTTTTTAATAAAACACATGTTTCTATAGAAATTTAATTTGATTAATTCCTTAATAATTTCGCGTATTTTTTAACTGTATTTGAAAATTCTTTCATTGATTTTAAAAATTTAGGTAAGTGAAAGTCGTGTGTTGCCCGCACCAGATTTTTTTACTTTCACTTACTATACATAGGAAGGGGAAGTATTGCGATCGTGAAAATTTTCGAATTCCAGATTTCAACGGAAATACACCTTTTAGGGTCCCCTGAGTCCAAATAACCAAGTCCCGCAAAAAGGTCTGTGTGTGTGTGTGGTAACTTTCGGGCGGAAACGGTAAGTCCTATGAAACCGAAATTTCATATTTCAGAAAACTATAAGCCCGAGACGTGACAAAACTTTTTTCATCAAAATGAGCTTACCAGAAGAGGCACTTTATACCATGCATTTTGCACCTTTTTTCGATTTTCTCGAAAACGGTTCCGACGATTTTGATTAAACTCGCTATATCGATGTAAAATTTAATGGGCTTTAATATCATGTAGGTTTTATTTGGATAAAAATGGTCTGACAGGGCTTAAATGCCGATATTTTCTTTCCCTAAAGTACCTTTAATTTTTTAGATTCAATAATAATAACTAAATTATCTTGTTAACGCTGATGAAAAACAGGTAAATATATAAATTGAATAAATTCGATACCCAACTAAAGGAGAAAACAGAAAAAAAAAATTTTTAATGCAATTTTTCGTTTTTGAACATAAGAGCAGTAATATACATGTATGATATACCGTTGGAACGCTAAAGATTTTAGAAAATATATATTCTCATACACAAGCTTTTAGAAGTTAGTAGAGAATGATGAAAAGAAGATAAAACTAACTGATTGTTTTAGATAATAATATAATAGAGTTTTTAATCAATCACATGTTTCAATATAAATTTAATTTGATTAATTCCTTAATAGTTTCACGTATTTTTATCTCTAACTGTATTTGAAAATTCTTTCATTGATTTTAAAAATGGAGGTAAGTGAAAGTCGTGTGTTGCCCGCGCCAGATTTTTTACTTAGTTACTATATCATAAGTCAGTTAACACATTAAAGAACACGATAAATGATGATAGTGACTGATAAATTAGTGCTGATAGTAAGAGATGAATTTTATCTCATATATTTAAATAAATGCTAAATATACAACTTGAACGAATTTGATAACTAACTAAAGGAGAGAAGAGGAAATATATTTTTATAGGGTAATTTTTTTTCCTTCCATCTAAAGAATAGTAATATAGATGTTGGAGAGCCTAAAATATATAATTATTTACGTTTTTTTTTTTCATTTACTTACCTTGTTACGGTTAAAATTTTCAAAAAGAATTAATAAAAATTAAAAAAAAAAAAAAAACAGTATTCCCTAACCGTAACTATGCCCCAGATTCTCAGTGGATACGGGTGGGTTCCATAATAAATTTATCTCGAGCGCCACGCTATTTGTTAATAATAAAAAAATCTGGTGCGGGCAACACACGACTTTCATTTACCTCCATTTTTAGAATCAATGAAAGAATTTTCAAAAACAGTTAAGAGATAAAAATACGTGGAACTATTAAGGAATTAATTAAATTGAATTTATATAGAAACATGTGTTTTATTAAAAAATCTATTATATTATTAACTAAAATAATCAGTTAGTTTTATGTTCATTTCATCACTCTCTATTAACTTTTAAAAGCTTGTGTATGAGATAATATTTTTTCTAAAATCTTTAGCTTTCCAACGGTATATCATAAATGTATATTACTGCTCTTATGGTCAAAAACGAAAAATTACATTAAAAAAATATGTTTTCTGTTTTCTCCTTTAGTCGGGTATTGAATATATTCAATTTGTATATTTACCTGTTTTTCATCAGTGTTAACACGATAATACAGTTATTTTTATAGAATCTACAAAATTGAAGGTACTTTAGGGAAAGAAAATATCGGCATTTAAGCCCTGTCATACCATTTTTATCAGAATAAAATCTACAAGATATTAAAGCCCATTAAATTTTACATCGATGTAGCGAGTTTAATCAAAAACGTTGGAACCGTTTTCGAGAAAATCGAAAAAAGGTGCAAAATGCATTGTATAAAGTGCCTCTTCTGGTAAGCTCATTTTGATGAAAAAAGTTTTGTCACGTCTCGGGCGCATAGTTTTCTTAAATATTAAATTTCAGTTTCATAGGACTTACCGTTTCCGCCCGGGAGTTACCACACACACACACAGACCTTTTTGCGGGACTTGGTTATTTGGACTCAGGGGACCCTAAAAGGTGTATTTCCGTTGAAATCTGGAATTCGAAAATTTTCACGATCGCAATACTTCCCCTTCCTATGTATAGTAAGTGAAAGTAAAAAAATCTGGTGCGGGCAACACACGACTTTCACTTACCTAAATTTTTAAAATCAATGAAAGAATTTTCAAATACAGTTAAAAAATACGCGAAATTATTAAGGAATTAATCAAATTAAATTTCTATAGAAACATGTGTTTTATTAAAAAATCAATTATATTATTATCTTAAATAATCAGTAAGCTTTATATTCTTTTATCACTCTCCAATAACTTTTAAAAGCTTGTGTATGAGATGATAATTTTTCTAAAATCTTTAGCTTTCCAACGGTATATCATACATGTATATTACTGCTCTTATGTTTAAAAACAAAAAATTGCATTAAAAAAATATTTTTTCTGTTTTCTCCTTTAGTTGGGTATCGAATTTATTCAATTTATATATTTACCAGTTTTTCATCAGCGTTAACAAGATAATCTAGTTATTATTATTGAATCTACAAAATTAAAGGTACTTTAGGGGAAGAAAATTTAAAATATCGGCATTTAAGCCCTGTCAGACCATTTTTATCTAAATAAAACCTACATGATATTAAAGCCCATTAAATTTTACATCGATATAGCGAGTTTAATCAAAATCGTCCGGACCGTTTTTGAGAAAATCGAAAAAAGGTGCAAAATGCATGGTATAAAGTGCCTCTTCTGGTATGCTCATTTTGATGAAAAAAGTTTTGTCACGTCTCGGGCGTATAGTTGTCTTAAATATGAAATTTCAGTTTCATAGGACTTACCGTTTCCGCCCGGGAGTTACCACAGACACACACACAGACCTTTTTGCGGGACTTGGTTATTTGGACTCAGGGGACCCTAAAACGTGTATTTCCGTTGAAAACTGGAATTCGAAAATTTTCACGATCGCAATACTTCCCCTTACTATATATAGTAAGTGAAAGTAAAAATAAGAAGGAAAATAGCGAAACCCTTCAAATTAATAATATCTTTAATGAAAATTTAATTTACAAAAAAAAAAAAAATTGATAATAGGTGTATACGAACTCGTTTTCTTACAGTCTACAATCATCTACCCATCCCATGAGCTATGGAATCATATGACGTCACTTACATATAACTTTTTAGCTTATTAATGCTGACTCGACGAGGGTTGTACAATGTTACCTTGTTAAGGTTAATATTAAATAGAAAATATTTAAGAATAAATTACTTGAATACAAAAAAATACAAAGCTTTATTTCTAACGGTAACATAAAATAAATAATTCTTAAAAAAAAAATAAAAGAAAACTTATTACTACTTATATCCTAATTTTTTTTGTTTTGGTTTTGGTCTAAAAAAACACATATTTGTCCTTTACCTTCCAGGACCGAAACCACTCAGGTTATAAGTTTATTAAACAAAATAAATCACCTTGCTCCTTCTCCCTCGGGAAGCAACCTCCTTTCCTTCTTCCCTCTTCCAAATCCGCCAGAATTCTTCCGCCAAGTGTCACTCGCCACACTATTACTATTTACACTACAACTCCAAAAATCTTTCGTTGCAAAATGTTTTTCTCTTACTCACGATGGGGCCTCTCCCTCCCGGTCCCCAGACAGACCGAACATTCTCCACAACAATCACCTTATCTCCAAAAACAAAAGTCTATCAACATCTGTTTGTTTTTTTTAAACATTTTTATAATTTGTGTAACCCTCTTCGAGGCAATAAAAAAACTTAATTATTATTTAACTTAGATTCATATATATATTTTTTTTTCCACGTAACAACCTATATTCAATATTTAAATTGGTTTTAAAAACGTTAGTGTGTAAAAGTCGTGTGTTGCGCGCACTATGTTTTTTTAATATTTTTTTTTTACTTTCTTTCAGTTGCTCGACTGGTCGTGTAGGCCTTGGGTCTTATGGTGTAATCACCTGGGAGATTACACTCACGTTTCTCGATGCATTTTGGTAGTGTAAGGTCATCACTCCCTACGCCTAATTTTGTGAGTGGCCACCATTTGGCTGACAGGTCTCACATACCCGGGAAGAGGAATGTGAGAGAATCCCCATTTAATTACATCCTTTTAAAAACCCCGCCGGGACTGGGATTCGACTCACAACCTCTAGCATGTGAGTTGCTTCTTCTAGACTACCATTAATTTTCTTGAAATTGCAAAAGAATAACCATATCATCTTAATGATATTGATGAAGGAAGGCTAAATATGCAAGTGGGAAGATTTTGATGACCATCTAATGAATAAAAGAGCAAAAATATTTTTTTAATGTTATATTTGTGTTGTTTTTTTTATAATAAGAACAGTTATATACACGTATAATGCACCTTTGGAAAGAGAAAGATTTTAGAAAAAATATAATCTGATACACAAAGTTGTAAAAGGTAATATAAAGTGACGAATATGGAATAAACTTATTACTAATGATGGAGTTTTGTTGACCGTAGAGAAATTAGATGAGGAAGATGGTTGGGGGTGCGGTCATAAATTAAAACCACACAATTAAAAATAAGAGTTATTTTTATTATGCGCCGACGTTTCGGCCTACAATGTGGGCCTTCATCAGGGCTAAAAGAAACAAGATAACAACCAATGTAATTATAGACTTAATAATGCGTTAGGTATATAATAATAATATGACAGTAATAAATTATGGGAACATACATAAAATTAAATGTAAAATGATAATAAGATGACAATTATAAAGTATGGAAATAAGGTGACAGTTATAAAGTATGGAAATAAACAAAATTAAGATGATAGTTATAAAGTATGGAAGTAGACATAATTGAGATGATAATATTGTAATGAGAATATATAAATAGAGACTCAGTAAATGAAAAAAAAATGATAAAGGAAAAATATGTGAACAATTAAAATTTTAAATATTAACAATTATGAGTTGATATATGACGGTAATATATTAAAAACATAGTTAAGAGTATAGGTAATATATAAAAAAAAAAAAATATATATAGTCATTACAAAAGAGAAACAGTATGAATAAAAAATAATAATTTAAATTTTAAAATAATGTAATATTAAACTAATAATTATATGTCAGGATATGTAACGGAGAAATATATGAGTATGGAAAGGGGGAGAAAGAAATGGGGGATGAAAAAAGACCCTTATAAATAAGAAAAAATACTTACATGACGTGCAAGCTTTGCCTACGAAGTGATGTTTCTCAGTTTAAAAAACGCTCATTGCGTGGAACGGAAAATATGAGAACTAGAATGTCCGTTAGGAAAATTCCAAGAAGCTAAGTTATGTTTACTGATTCGATTGTTAAAAAATAGCCAAAAGTCATTACTTGAGAGTACTTGAGTTATTACTTATGAGTATTTGATAAAATTGTAAGAAATAGTGACGAGGTAAAGATTAAAAGATTTTAAGTAATAACGGATGACGATAATAAATGATGAATGATGATAAGGTAATAACGAATGACGATAAGGAGCTGTCGAAGGAAATGATAAATAAACAGTAATCTAGTAGGTAAACAAATAAATAAATAAAAAAGGGGAGTACGAAAATTAAATAAATATATAAATAAAAAATTGATAATAAATAAATAAAAATAAAATTATGAAGAGATGATCAGATGGTTGTTTAAAAAATGAGCTAGGGATGCTTTATTAAATTTAATATTTGGGAATAAGCTAGTGACAAGTTATGTTTGTCACTAGCTTATTCCCAAATATTAAATTTAATAAAGCATCCCTAGCTCATTTTTTAAACAACCATCTGATCATCTCTTCATAATTTTATTTTTATTTATTTATTATCAATTTTTTATTTATATATTTATTTAATTTTCGTACTCCCCTTTTTTATTTATTTATTTGTTTACCTACTAGATTACTGTTTATTTATCATTTCCTTCGACAGCTCCTTATCGTCATTCGTTATTACCTTATCATCATTCATCATTTATTATCGTCATCCGTTATTACTTAAAATCTTTTAATCTTTACCTCGTCACTATTTCTTACAATTTTATCAAATACTCATAAGTAATAACTCAAGTACTCTCAAGTAATGACTTTTGGCTATTTTTTAACAATCGAATCAGTAAACATAACTTAGCTTCTTGGAATTTTCCTAACGGACATTCTAGTTCTCATATTTTCCGTTCCACGCAATGAGCGTTTTTTAAACTGAGAAACATCACTTCGTAGGCAAAGCTTGCACGTCATGTAAGTATTTTTTCTTATTTATAAGGGTCTTTTTTCATCCCCCATTTCTTTCTCCCCCTTTCCATACTCATATATTTCTCCGTTACATATCCTGACATATAATTATTAGTTTAATATTACATTATTTTAAAATTTAAATTATTATTTTTTATTCATACTGTTTCTCTTTTGTAATGACTATATTTTTTTATATATTACCTATACTCTTAACTATGTTTTTAATATATTACCGTCATATATCAACTCATAATTGTTAATATTTAAAATTTTAATTGTTCACATATTTTTCCTTTATCATTTTTTTCATTTACTGAGTCTCTATTTATATATTCTCATTACAATATTATCATCTCAATTATGTCTACTTCCATACTTTATAACTATCATCTTAATTTTGTTTATTTCCATACTTTATAACTGTCATCTTATTTCCATACTTTATAACTGTCACCTTATTTCCATACTTTATAACTGTCACCTTATTTCCATACTTTATAATTGTCATCTTATTATCATTTTACATTTAATATTATTTATGTTCCCATAATTTATTACTGTCATATTATTATTATATACCTAACGCATTATTAAGTCTAATTACATTGGTTGTTATCTTGTTTCTTTTAGCCCTGATGAAGGCCCACATTGTAGGCCGAAACGTCGGCGCATAATAAAAATAACTCTTATTTTTAATTGTGTGGTTTTAATTTATGACCGCACCCCCAACCATCTTCCTCATCTAAACTTATTACTGATTAACAATTTAATATTGTTATAGTATTTAATCTAAATCATATGTTTCTAAAGAAAATGAATACACAATTTATTAAAAGCAAAATATTTTTGAAATTGAAGTATATTTAATAGTTTTTAAATTGATTTTAACAGTCGAGTTGTCCATAATGTTTAATTTTCTAACTAATTATTTCTAAATTATCTTTCCTAAATTACTATTTATTATCTATAAATTACTAAATTAGCATTTATCCAATCTATTATGTTCCATTTATTTATTATTATTTATTATTTTAATGTATTTTTTAATTTTTTTTAAAGTTAATTACTTATTCATTGATTCTTTTTAAGCATCATTTATTTTATCTTCTTTCTTTTTCTTAATTACCTTATACATGTATTAATTTATTATCTTACATGAACTTATTTACTTTTAGTTTCATTTCATTCTCGTGTTTCAATATTATTTCAAGTGTTTGTTTTGATTTATATCAACATTTTTATTTAACTGTTCTGTATAATTATAAACATAAAATAGTTAGGGGTATCTTTGCATGAGACTATACCCCTCCTTTGTCTATAGCTAGTAATTTTAATAACTTTTTTTATATAAACCCATGTATGGCTAACGTAGCCGATCTGAAAATAAAGAAATACATAAACAAAAAATAACAGTCGAGTTAATCAAATCCTATTTTAAATTTGTGTTGGAGATAATAACAATTAACAATATTTTGCCATAAAAATTAAAACAACTATAAATCGTATTAACATTAGATTTGAAAAATTCCGTGATGCCGACATTTTATTATTAATAAATTTAAATTGAGATATCCCGAGGTGTCAACAGACCACAATTTTATCGATCATGAATGACCAATTACAATATCCAATATTTAAAAGATGTGGTATCGATTCCTAAGGCAGTAGCCTTCAAACATCTTGTCAACTTCCATCGCAGTTACATTTCAAAGGTAAAAAAAGTCTCTTTGTTCCTAAATATATTCCGTTTATTTCGAGGGAATACCTTGTTCATTAAAATAAATAATTTATTTGATTTAATATATATAACAGCACCTTTATTAAAAATTATTTTGATTAGTAAAATTAAAAAAATAAATATCAGTAAAAAAAAACAAAATTATATCTGTTCAATTCTGTAAGTCACCCGAATGCACATTTTAGAGTGATTGTTTCTTAATTTAGGTTTTGAATTTTCTTGACGAATTCTCTACCCATGTGCTTTCTCAGTTATTATTTTATGTTAATCACTTTTTACTTTTTCTTATCTATATATATAAAATATATAGTGAGGAATATTATTGCGATCGTGAAACTTTTCAAATTCCAGTTTTCAACGGAAATCACGTTTTAGGGTTCTCTGAGTCCAAATAACAAAATCCCGCAAAAAGGTCTGTGTGTGTTTGTGATAAGTCTCGCACGAAAACGAAAAAAAGTTCATAGAAACCTACATGATATCAAAGCACGTTAAATTTTACACCCTGCCTCTTCAAAGCGGATACACAAAAATAGTATAAAATTCATCTTTTACTATCAGCACTAACTTACCAGCCACTATCATCGTTTAGCGTGTTCTTTAATGTGTTAACTGACTTATGAATTAGTAACTAAGTAAACAAACGTTTTAATTTCCATATACTATTAAGTTAGAGGTAAAAATAAAGCATTCAAACGTTGGAGAAACAACATGAAAAACTCTTTAGCAGTACAATAAAATATTTATTTAAAAACGAGATAAATCACGCATCCTCTTGTTTTCTTGTACAAAGGTAATATAAAACGTTAACAATAATTAGCTCACAAATCTGAAACAGAAAACACAAATAATATTAATAAATAGTCAATTATTGTTGTTTTCAAATAGTTTAATCTCTACAATAGTGTCAATTTTATATATTCTTTCTTTCTCCCTCTTGATTGATAATTTTATAAATTAATTAATTTTACTTTCACTTACCTATGTATGAAATCTGTGTGTGTAGTAACACGAACGAAAAGTCCAATGAAACTGAAATTTCATATTTAGGACAAATATACGCCCGAGATGTTGTAACAACTTTTTCATCAAAATTAGCTAACCAGAAGAGCCACTTTATACTATGCATTTTGCACCTTTTTACGATTTACTTAAAAATGGCTTTAATGATTTTGATTAAACTCTCTATGTTGATGTAGAATTCAATGGGCTTCAATTTGGTGTAGGTTTCATTCTGATTGAAATAGTCTGTTAAGGCTTAAATGACGATATTTCAAACTTTCTTCCTCTAAAGTACCTTTAATTTTGTAGATTTTATAAAATTAGGCATATCATCTTGTTAGCATTGAAAAATTACGGCTTAATATGCAAGTTGAGCGAATCTGATTAACAACTAAAAGAGAAAAGTGCAAACATATTTTTGTATGCAATTTTTGTGTTTTTTGATCATAAGGATAATAATATAGATGTATAATATACCGGAAAGCAAAAGATTTTAGAAAAAATATTAGCTAATACACGAGATTGTAATAGTTAATGGAGAGTAATGAAAAACCGATAAAACTAACTGATTTTTTTTTATAGAAATATAATAGATTTTTTAATAAAACACATATTTCTATTGAAACTTTATGTAATTAATTCTTTGATCTTTTGAGATAGTCTGACAGGTTTCCCCCAAGTTGAAGTAGTCTTAGGATTTCGCTTCGGTTGTTAATTTTTTTTTTTTTATGTATGTGAAACTTGATTCCATCTATATGTATATTCTACCAGCCAACGCATTCATGACAAAAGTGTCTTCTTTCACTCAAAACCCTAACATATATGAAACCATAGTTCACTAATTTCACAAATTACCAGTTAAAGAACACAAAACTTCAGGACCAAACTTGTTTGCGACTTCTCAATACAGGCCTCGACAGCTGTTATAATGTTGTATTTACTATAAATCACATACCGTAAAATGGGGTGAATAGGAACACTATTATATCTTTTATATTATATTAATATATTTATATTTTTTATCTCAATTAATTTAACAATACCTCAAATCATAGGTCCACATTCCCTCTATTACACATTTACTGGGTGTGTGTTTTTGAATAGTAGTAGGAAAAAAAAAAAAAAATAAAAAATATATATATATATATATATACAGTAGGCGTGAATAGGGAACGGCAATGAAAATGTTATTGTGTTCCTATTTACAACATGTGGAGTGGATGAGAACAGTTTAAAATGCTTATTATTTAATGCTTAAATTATTTTTTCTAAATGAAATCTTTTAAAAATATAAATTAGGTCACTTTCTTCACTTATATTCTAGAAATTAGGTCTCATATATTTTAAAAAACTTCTGAAGCATCACGCTTCTGTAGAAAGAAGAAGAAATGCCAGTAAATGATGTATGCACTTACATCATTGACAAATGATACAGACCCAAAGAATTTGGCAGATTTAGAAGATCCGATTGGCTCTTTCAACTTCAATGTAATTTCACTATGGCTAAAATAAGCTTTCCTAAGAGTTGGGACAAACCTATGACTTTGCTTGATTCTTTTGTAAAACAAACCGATGTATCCTCCATCATCAGGTTCTAAAACTTTGCAAACGTAAAGTTAAAAATTCTCAGGTTTTTATTTTTTTTTCAAAATACTTTTATAAGTAAAAAGTCCCCAACTCAAATGTCATAATTTGTAGATAATGATTCAAATCCAGGTTCAGCTTCAGATGTGCATGACAAAACCAACTCAGCATCACTGTCTTGCAAAGAATATTCATCTGATGTGTATTCTGACAGATAACAGTAGTTTCCATTCACCCCACACTCCAGAAAATGTAGATGCCATGAACTAAAAAATCTGTTGCTTTCAAATAATATATTGAACAAGGAATTTTATGCAAGAAGATATCTTGAACAGTAAACAGATACTAAATAAGCTATATAAATAACAGTTTCATACTTACAGGTAAAGTTTGTGGGAGAGAAAAATTTCGTAGAAACTTGTACAATTTTTCATAGTTTGAAATGATAAGTCCAAAGTACTAATAACAAATCAAAACCATATAATCGAATTATTTATAGAGTGGACAACCAATAACAACAAAATAAATTCCTGTACGGTAACGAAAATGGGTTTTACTCAACTTTGAAATAATATTGAAGATTTGTTCCCATTCATCCCACTGTTCCTATTTACCCCATTTTACGGTAATTTATATACCTAATGATTTAAGACTCCCTTTAAAAAATCATATGGTCGTCGGCCGGGTTTGAACCTTCAATTTTGGGCATAAAATGTCTGCTACTATACCACAGGTGACCCTATATACGGTGTTATTGTTCATTTTGTTTAATTTAAAAAGTCTGATATATATTAACAGTTAATTTTATTGTGTATGGGGTTTAACTTAACATAATTCAAAAGAATGATTTTCATTTCAGATTCTTCAATATTTTTGTTTGTTTTTTTATTTTTATTTTTTTTTTCCTGGAACGGTCAAAGAGACCACGCGAATACATGACACTAGGCTTCTTTCTTGTTTTTCCTTTTTTTCCACTTCCCTCTCATTATCTCCGCGTGTCGCCGCTTTCTCTTTTCCGTCCACGCGACTCCCTTTCTCGAACTTTTCTTCTTAACAAGAACCGTGATCTCCTTTAGTCTCTTACCACACCCCTCTCTGTCCAGACAGTCCTGGTCCGTTATTCCAAGTCTTTCTGTTTCTTCCTTCACCTGGCTGATGTATCCTCCCAAGCTTTTGTATCTACGGATTTTTTTGGAATATTTCCTTGTTAAGTCTTTCTGGAGCCATTCTTACCATGTGTCCGTGGAATTTCAGTCCCCTGATCCTTATTTCCGTTTCTAGATCTCTTGTGTCCTTGTATATTTCCTGGTTGGATCTTAGCCTGTATCCTTCTTATGTCTTTTTGGGGCCGTAAATCTTTCTTAGAATTCTTCGCTCTATTCTCAACAATTTTTCCAGACTGGGGAGGCATGTGTTTTCCATCCCGTATAGTATCACAGGTTTAACAACTGTTTTGTCGTGTCGTATTTTTGCTTCCGTGGACAGGTCTCTCCTGTCTTTATACAGACATACTGAGAGAATATGGAGTGGACCAGAATACCAGGAAACTAATAGAATTAACAGTAACTGACACCGAATCTAAGGAAGATTCAAAGGAACCACCAGCAAATCTTTCCGGATAAGGACGGGACTCAGACAAGGAGACGGTCTTTCACCAACACTGTTTAACGTGGTACTAGATAGGATAATGAAGGAATTGTGGAAAACCAATGATGTGGGTGCAAGTATAGGGACCAAAAACAACCACGTCAAGGTAAGGTGTCTTGCCTACGCAGACGACATTGCACTTTTAGCGGAAACGGAAGAAGAGGCAATAGGCCAAATAAATACACTGACGGAAATAGCCAAAAAAACGGGTCTCCAAACCTCTTACGAAAAAACGAAATTAATGACCACAGACGCAGACAAGAAGAAAACAGTGGAAACCAAATACGGGTCAATAAATGTAAAGCAGCATTCGACTCGGTTCCAAGACAAGAGATATGGAATGCATTGGTGGCAAAAAATGTCCCAGGGGATCTGATCATGGCGATTAGATCGGTTTATAAGGCAGCAAATGGAATCGTAAGAATTAATGGTAGAGAGTCCATGCCTTTTCCCATAGAGAAAGGAGTCAGGCAGGAAGACAGCTTAAGTCCCCTCTTGTTCACCATATTTATGGATGAAATCCATAAAATTTGTAAGCGCTAGTATTGTAAAAGGAATATTATGGTCCAAAGCCTACTATATGCTGATGACAAGCCTACTATATGCTGATGACAAGCCTACTATATGCTGATGACAAGCCTACTATATGCTGATGACAAGCCTACTATATGCTGATGACAAGCCTACTATATGCTGATGACAAGCCTACTATATGCTGATGACAAGCCTACTATATGCTGATGACAAGCCTACTATATGCTGATGACAAGCCTACTATATGCTGATGACAAGCCTACTATATGCTGATGACAAGCCTACTATATGCTGATGACAAGCCTACTATATGCTGATGACAAGCCTACTATATGCTGATGACAAGCCTACTATATGCTGATGACAAGCCTACTATATGCTGATGACAAGCCTACTATATGCTGATGACAAGCCTACTATATGCTGATGACAAGCCTACTATATGCTGATGACAAGCCTACTATATGCTGATGACAAGCCTACTATATGCTGATGACAAGCCTACTATATGCTGATGACAAGCCTACTATATGCTGATGACAAGCCTACTATATGCTGATGACAAGCCTACTATATGCTGATGACAAGCCTACTATATGCTGATGACAAGCCTACTATATGCTGATGACAAGCCTACTATATGCTAATGACAAGCCTACTATATGCTGATGACAAGCCTACTATATGCTGATGACAAGCCTACTATATGCTGATGACAAGCCTACTATATGCTGATGACAAGCCTACTATATGCTGATGACAAGCCTACTATATGCTGATGACAAGCCTACTATATGCTGATGACAAGCCTACTATATGCTGATGACAAGCCTACTATATGCTGATGACAAGCCTACTATATGCTGATGACATCGTTCTGATTGCGGACACAAAAAACAAGCTGCAAGATTCCCTCATAGAAAGGCAGGAAGAACACCTTCGCAAAGGTATGGTAATTAATACTAACAAAAGCAAAGTCTTAACCATATTAAGAGAGGAACATGAGGATTTCCGGCTGATCTGTAATGGGGAGGTACTAGAAGTTGTGCAAGCGTTCACCTATTTGGGAACAATTATCAGCAACACGGGGAAGATTGGCCCAGAAGTAGCAAATAGTATATCCAAAGCCAATCAGGTCTACTACCCTATCTGCAACAGCATAGTTGGGCACAGGGAAGTTGGCAAGGAAACAAAAAAGGAAATTTACAAGTCTGTGTACCTCCCAACCCTCACGTATGGAAGCGAAAGCTGGATTATGCTGGATAAGCAAGTTAGCCAAGGGAACGCGTCATGAATGAACGTAAGGTTTTGAAGAAACGAATTAGATCTATAAAGGTTTGTTTGTTTATTTAACGTCACTTTATGCTACTGTGGCTAATTGGACAATGCTACAGTGGGAGTCCTAAATTTTGCCAATCCAGGTTTAATTAGGATCTGTATCATTAACGAGTAGCTGACTCGCACAGGCTCGGGACCATATTTTTTCTCCCATTAAATAATCCTAGGACTAAATGCGGGTTCGAACCCGTGACTACGGGCATAGAAGGCTGTTATGCTAGCCACCATGCAACAGGTGATCCCTGTTACTTATTTAATATAAAACTTATCTTACGTTATTATATTATTTTATCTATAATATGCGTTCATCGGTAACTCATCTTTAAAATTTCACTTTATTTTAAAGGTTTGATATTGATTTTAACAAAGGAGGTAATCCTTTTTCATTTTACCTTCACTTGTCAGGAACGTCTTGGGTATTTGATATTAACAATTCATCCACCTCAGAACGTGGTATATTCCAACTTGCATGAATAAGGAGCTGCCGTCTGATTAATCTTTTAGATCTAATTTGGATCGAAACGTCTTATTTTAGCTGGAAAAAAGAAAGACACAAACCGATAATATAAAAATATTATTTCGAAATTAAATCAATACTTCATACCAGAATAAAAGTTGGATACATTACTGTTGTTGTGGTGAAGTAAATTATGGAATTCAAGGAACGAAACAAGAAAAGTATTACTATATAAATAAACATTATATTATAATAAATTATTATTGTATATACATCTATATTACTAGTTTTTTGGTTTTTTTGTTCGGAAAGGAAACAAATTACAAAATGAAATAATTTTGCTGTTTTCTCATTTAGTTGTTAATCAAATTTTTTCATCTTGTATATTTAGACGTTTTTTATAATGAGTTGGTATGGTTAATTTTTTGGTATTGATAATATTTGTATATAATATGATATTTTTCCTGAAATCCTTAGCTTTCCAACGGTATATTATATATCTATGCTCCTGTACATGAATTCAAAACACCAAAAATAAATTTTAAAAAACCTAATGTGAAACAGGCTTTTGATAGAGTTTGTCATCCAGAACTGCTTTAAAAACTCCGTCAATTCCTCTCCCCGACATATTTCCTAATAATCCGTTCCTACCTTACAGAGAGACCCTTTAAAGTTAGTCATAATCTGTTCTCCTCCTCAGTATTCACTCAGTCAGCCGGTGTACCTCAAGGTAGTATACTAGGCCCAATCCTCTACACGGCATATACAGCTGACATTCCTTACTACACTATCCTTACTACTTACTCTGATGATACATGTATGTTATCCGTAAATAACGATCCAATTACTGCATCCCAAATTCTACAGAACCATATAGCTACCATTGGAGGATGGTTTCAAAACTGGAGGATTAAAATAAATCTAAATAAATCCCATCAAATCACCTTTACTCTACGTCATAAACCCATGACTTCAAGCCCTACTGTATTCTTTAATAATAATTCACTTATCCCTGAAGAAAAAATACGATACCTTGGACTTCATCTTGACAAACGCCTTACTTTGAATCCTCATACAAGACTTAAACGACAAGAAACTGCTCGTAGATACCGTTTAATACAACACTTACTTGACAAACGATCAAAACTCCCTATTTATTAAAAAAAGACTGATTTATATTGTGACATGGTTTAAGGTACAGGTCCTTCATTATAAATAAAATTATTAAAGTTCTATAGTTTATTTTCTTCAACAAGCGGCATACAAGATTTAATTAATACGGTGGAAAATTCTATCATAAAACCAACTAAAATTAATAAATAATAATTGGTTTTAAAACCAAAAAAAGAAAATTAATCTTCAAAGAAAAATTAACATAGGATGCTTACCGCTGGGTATAAAATAATATAACGAAAAAAATTAAAAATAAGAATAGCCTCAAACTGCTCCTGGTTATTTCGGTACTCGGTACTTCCATCCATGTATTCGGGAAGAGGCTTCCTACGGGAATGGCTTAAAATCGGGGAATCCCTGTATCTCATCGGTACTCATCATAGGCAGCGACACTGTACATTGACTTAAGTTCAAACTTCAAGACACCGGGCGGACGGAAACCGAGCGGGAAAATTAAAAACTTGTTACAATATAACCATTCTTATACCTGTTTAGACATATGGCATTGAGCTATGGGGCTCTACTGAACCACCCAATTCCTCCCGCATCCATTCCTTACAATCCAAAATCCTACGAAAAATCATCAGTGCTTCTTATTTCGTTACTAATAAAATCATCCATAGAGACCTAAATATCCCACTAGTTGCAGACTTAGCCCAAATTCGATACACCTCCTTTAATTCCAAACTACCAGCCCACACAAACCCGCTTGTTCGTAAACTCTCATCTCCATCTCTTCCTGATAATCCTTCGAGGTGCCAGAAAAGTCGGTGGCCTTGAGACCTGTTAACAAAATAACGATTACAGTGCTACCTAATAGAACGATATATACAATTGTAAAAATCAATAAAAATATATTTAAAAAAAAGAGTAATAATATGATATGTTGGAAAGAGGGGCGAGTAACGTATTTGCTCGCATCCTCAACCTGGTCATTATTATGAATCGCCAAATTATCTACCAATCCGTGTAATTTTGTTGAGGGTAAATAAATAAAATAATAAAAGATAGAACATAAACAAACTTATATTAATTAAAATAAAACAAAATACTGTTTATATATGTGTGCAAGCGGTGATTCTTAACATCCGTGATGACTTCCTCTCCCGTTTTTGATATTCCTTCTTTCCTTTTTGGGACTCCTACGAGACGTGCGATTTGATAATAATATGACACATTTTGCGGCAACCTACTTAAAAACAGTCTACACTCGCGAGTGACTCCATTAACTCATCTATATACCCCACAATGCCCTCTACCCAGCGGTTACTCAACAGCTGATCCAAAAAATGCATAAAACAATTGAATGTGGTGCTTGCACATTATGAATCAAAATAACATACAAAATATATATATATTAACATTTTATATACACCTGTAAAAAAATTACAATCAGCAAATGTGCTAAAATCTAAGCAAACATGGCGTGGGCAGGCATCAGGGAGACATCACCCAGTGGTGCATCCTCCTGACATTAAGCAGAACTATATTTTCAGGTCAGGAGGTCTCTCATCCAACTCCTTTTCAGCCTACGCCGAGTTATGGATAATATGTCAGTCGTAGCCATGTTTTGCACAAGTTTTTTTATGTGTCCATTTAGTTTGTCGTGAAATCGTTTTTAAGTCGATCGAATGTGATTTGTTATAGTAGGAATACGTAAGTCAGTATGAAGGGTGTCGTTTGAAACATATGGTGGTGAGTTCGTTGCCAGTCTTAAAAATTGCGATTGAAATGTTTGTATTTTTCGTATGTGTGTCTTTTTAGCAGGTCCGTATATTTGGCAAGCGTAAGTCCATATTGGTTTTAATAAATAAGTGTATACGTTAAGTTTCTGTCTGATGGGTAATTTAGAATGTCTATGAAGTATCGAATACAATAGTCTCAGTCGAAAATTTAGAGTTTTACGTTAAGTCTTGACTGTGTGGTCCCCATGTCAACCTTTTGTCAAAGATAACACATACAAAATAAATTACGTATTCTTAATGATAGGAAAATATAACTATTTCAATTCTTAACATGATTTTAAAGCCCACTAAATTTTACATCTATGCAGCGAGTTTAATCAAAATCAAGAAAGACGTTCTTGAGAAAATTGCAATAAGGTGCAAAATGCATGGTATAAAGTGGCTCTTCCGGTTAGCCGATTTAGATGAAAAAACTGCTGCAAAATCTCGGGCGTAAAGTTGTCTTAAGTTTCAGTTTCGTGCGACTTATCGTTTTCTTTTAGGGGGACTTTTGGACGCAGGTGACCATAAAACGTGTATTTACAGAGAAAACTCTGTTTAGATTAGTGAAAGTAAAAACCTAGAGCCATCTGCCATGTTTGAATTAGCGATCGTGATAATAGATGGCATTAAATAGTTAATATTTTGTATATTTTTACTTAATTGGACTTCGAAATCTTCCGACGGTCAATTATTGATATAAGTTATCTCATACAATCCATTATTGAAGTTAACAGTTTCAATCAAGATGATTGCATCAATGCCATGACAGAAGAACATGAAATAACAATGGATACTTGATAAAATTGATATTAAATAATGAAAGTTGACATGGGAGCACTCTATCAGATTAGATTACTGTCGCACACAAATTAGAGCTATTCCTGTAATTTCGATTATTAGATTTGATGTATAATGTAATTTTCCCGAACGATCGGTAAAAATCAATGAATGTTCGCTCTTTTGTTTGAAACTTCAAGAAACGACATTAATTAATTGAAATGTTGAATAGAAATAAATATTTTTATCTGTAAGATGAACTTTCTTATTTTGATATTTAACAGAGATATTTTAAATTTAAGAGGCAGTGATGCTAATTTTGGAATAGGCGATTTGGAAGTTATAATATGGTTTAAAGAATTTTCAATAAATGTTGAAAAAATTGTATTTAATCGGGAATTTAAGAGGAAGATCATTTGCTGTAAACTATTAGCTAGATGTTTATGAAGATTTGAGAATAGATTGAACTATGATTTGAGATGAGGGAAGGAGGACCTCTTTAGGCTCTGTCTCATGTAGGCCGAAACGTCAGCACACAATTAAAATAAGTACTACTTTTTAATGTGTGTTACTTTCTGATGACCGCACCCCAACCATTTTACTCATCTAGTTTCTCAACGGTAAACTAAACTCCATCATTATAAATGCTCTCACGCGGGGATCACAAACAGATAGCAACCAACCCTTACGGCATAGCAACCATCCTCTACGCCATAGAAACCAACTTGGGACTTGCTCATTTGGACTTAGGCGACCCTAAAACGTGTATTTCTGTCGAAAACTGGAATTAAAAATTTTCACGATCCCAATACTTTCCCCTATTAAATATTTCATATACGTATAGGTAAATGAAAGTAAAAAAATTCTACCCGGTTCCAATCACTTTAAGTTGAAGAGGTGAATTTGTATTAATTTATATATTTTAATTCTAAAAATATACAATATTTACCTTACTATAAGTATTTCGTCAGAATAAGTTATACATATCCAAAAGTAAGTTTAGAAATATATGTTATGACTAAATGTGGGTTACAGTTTCCTGAATATATATCTAAAAAGTTGCCCTCTATCCCTTAAAAAAATAATTATACTAATACCTGAATATGGTTATATCAATATGGTTATATGAATATGGTTTACCTTGAGTTTCTTTGAATAATAAACACTAAGACTTGAATAATGAACTCATATTACTACACCGGTATTACTTTTACTCCTCAACTGCCTCAGCCGACAGACTGCTTGTTTATTAAAGGACATATATTTTCGGGAGAAGTTTCTTTCTCGTCACGATGGTATAAATATTAATACAACTGAGGAAACAGATCTACTCCATTATTTATTTCAGAAAAAACTAAACAGATATCATACTAAGTCCTTTTTTTTTCATGACAGTTTCGACATTTGTGTTCCAAGTGACCGACTTAACAGAAGGATGAATCGCTTTAGGCAAAGGTAATTTATATAATTTCGCAAAGAATTATCTATAAATAAAAATAGTTTTTGTTTTTGTGTTAATAAACAAATAAACATTCATTGATGCTGAAAACTCAAGAATTTCAACTCTTTTACATGTTAAAAAAAAGCTGCTAATTATTACACAACGGTTTATTATTTCCAAATAACTATATTATGTATAGATGTTTATATAGCCCTTTATAGGCAATTAATTAATAATAACATATAATTTAAAGGAAAATGGAAGAACAACGCTGCTGATTTTAAAACGCTAGTTCTTAACCGATTTCAATTATTCATTTACATTTTGTAGGAATATATAGGCAAGATTTCAATTTTTTTTCCTTTTTTGTTTTTGTGTTGTTGTTTTTTTTTTATCGCGCTTTACTGATTCTAAAACTCTATACATATTTTTCTATATCTTCAAAAATAACTGACTTACGGGCTTATTTAGGGATAAATTTCAATATTTTCTTTTCTTTTTTCTAATTACTTGCATTTTCGTTTTCTCGTTAAAAACACTAATAAATTGTTTCTTCATCTTCAAAAATAACTGAGTTATTGAATTAAATCACTTTTAATCGGCCGACATTTTTAAAATAACTAGGTTTTAGGATCATCTTTGCATGCGCTAGTATTTTTGTGGCGAATTAAAAAAAAAATTAGTCCATTAGTTACGGATAAATACCACGGGGTGCGGAAGGCGTACGGCGATTTATTTATTTTATTTTATTTTTTTTTTTGATCGATTACAAAGGTTCATTATTGGAAATATTAAACCACTAAGCTATTAAAAATAAAATTGAGGTATTTTCATAAAAAAGAAATATTAATTTTATTGTATTCCAAAAGGCTATTAATTTTGCTTGTTTTTATCAGAGTGCACTTCATAATGAACTTCTTCAAGTTACACAGTATGAAGTATCAGAAAATTAAAAGATGGCGATTAAGCCAACACAAATAGCAATATCTCGATATCAGTGGTTGACTATTAGCATACTTTTTTAAAACTTAAAGTAACCATTTTACAAATGCCTCAAATAATGTTACTAAGTCAACTCAAGTTCTTGTTTACGTAAACAGTAATGGAAGAGCATTTCAGTTCAGCTTTACCCCAAATAATGAGTTGTCCAATGGGTTTTCTTTAGGGATAACGTCTAAAATAATTTTTGTTTTTATTTGCATCTGTCAGAAGCATATCCTTTGAAACAATAAAAATCTTCCTTTTCGCGTGTAAAAAGGAACCGAGTCAAAAATAGTGGTTCTCTTCTATTTTTAATCGTATCCTAGTTACCATATATGTCTATTGTTTAGAATCAGTTAATCGAAAATGGAGACTTGAACTTATAGAAAAATAAATATTCCTTAAAATGTTAAAAATCGGGTTTATACTTTGAAATAGTAAAAATAGTCTTTTTCGAGCATTTTTTTATCTTAGTAACCTTAAATGTTTGCAATTTACTACTTCGTCATCAGTTTAAAACAGACAGTTTCCTAACTTTTATTTACTCAGTACGCATTTACTGAGTTATTCGCTCTCTCTCTCTCTTATATATATATATATATATATATGCACTTTAATAGCAGATATTACTTCCATTAACTCGGAACTACAACTGGCCCTCCTTATGGACTTCTGAGTAGTGCGGGCTGCATCTACTAGAATGAAGGCGTTCCATTCCTGTTAATCTACTCGATCTTCAATAAATATTTTTGCATTTCTTTTTACCATTAAAAAATAGTTATATTACCCTTTTATCTAGCAGGGAAATCAGTTAACCCTTGCGGGCTCAAAAATCAGTTAACAGTGCAACGCGTTGCTGGCAAACTGATAACTGAAGTTAGAGAAGATAAAACAATTCAGAATTCGCATCTCGGTACCGGGTTGAGGAGAGAGGGCTTTTAACTCTGACATTAACCCCCGTTCTCTTCTTCTGGCCCGATAAAACCCCCGTAAAGCCTATAAATGCGAGGTAGGGGGAACAAATTTTCTAATAAACAACTATAAATAAAAATGTGAAATATAACATGTTTTACCACTGATGGAATCAAAGCGTGGTTGGAGGTGTTGTCATTAATAAAACTTTTAAACATATTAATAAGTACCAGCATGTTAGTCTTTTTGGCCCACTTTAAGAGTAAAAAAATATATACGGTTTACAGTAATGAGGCAAATAAATATTAGGATATAACGAGTGGAAAAAATAGTAAAAATGAAAATAAATGAACCATAAGTATAGATTAATAATGAATAATAAAAAAAAAATCATAGGTTATTTATTGTAATAAACTTTTCAAAGCATATTCCTTTATTTTGCCTAATTATATTTACAATATTATTACTTAATTAATATTTACAGAAAAATGTCGGACGAGAAGTTGGCCGTATACGTAAGGGATGCCTACAAGAGGTATACCCCGACAAATATCATTCTCGATGGACTCACAATGAAAGTTCCAGAAGGCGCCATGTAAGTATTTTGACTCCATTGACATTATATTATCATAATACATTAGGGACTTTTCTAATCTTTATTTTTTCATATTACTAATTTTTATTTTATAACTTATTTGTTCAGAAATACACGAAACAATGACATGAGAAAATATCCTTTACTCAGCACAACCTCCACTGTCGGGTGTTTTTTTTATTTTGGCTGAATTTCTTGTTCATATTAATGTTTGATTTGTTTACCTTTAAGGAGCAGCGTGATCTAGTAGGTAGAACACTAGACTACTGTTCTTCGGGTCCTGGGTTTGAATCCCGGCTGTGGCAGAATATTATTATTATACAATTCGGAAAAAACCTGGCGGTTGAGTGTGATCTCGGCCTTATCGCCTCATTGCACAGCCGTTTGACTAGAAACAGTACGAATATTTATATATACTGATCCCAAGACCCTTCATAGGTTGAAGTGGTACATTTCTTTTTTTTTTTTCACCTTTAATATATTACTGATTACAACGTTACTCTGACACACCTGGATATTAATAAACGAAAAGCTGCAGAGGGCAATACACAAATTTTACTTACATCGGCTGTTGAAATCAATTTAAGAACTATTAAATATTCATTTTCGTTGGAAACATATGTTTTATATTAAATAATATAATAAAATAAAATTGTTATGTATAGTAATCACATAAGTTTATACGCATTTCGTCTCTTTACATTACCTTTTACAACTTTTTATATAATATAGATTTATAAAAACGCTGCAAATTATTACACAATGGTTTATTATTTCCAAATAACAATATTAGGGAATAACTTTTTATATAGCTGTTGATAGGCAATTAAGTAATATGAAAAGCAATAATTCAAAGGATAATGACATATCACTACTGCTGATTTCAAAACGCTATATCTCAGCTAGTTGTTAACCAATTTCAATGATTTTTTTTTCATTTTGTCGATAATTTAATTATCTATCAAATGACACTAGAAGCAACATTTTAGTATTTATTAATTTAATAATTAGGATCATCGTTGTATGGACTAGTCTTTTTGTTGCGAATTTCAAAACAGTTGGTTCAGTAGTATAGGATAAATGCCGCGTACAGCGGACAAACGGATGTTTTTTGTTCGTTATTCGGTTTCTACGCATCTTGAAACGTAAGCCAAATTTTAAGGGGAGGTCATTTTTTTTTTTTTTTTTTTTTTTTTTTTTTTTTTTTTTTTTTTTTTTTTTTTTGGTCGATTATAAAGGTTCATTGAAAATAATAAATAAATAAAAAAATACACAAAAAAATATTATTGCTTAGTTATCCTTTAGTTGGTCATCAAATTCGTTCAAAATTTATATTTAGTCGCTTTATATCAATGTTTATAAGATGATATTCTAAATATTTTCTAATCTACAAAATTAAATGTACTTTAAACGAAAAAATTCAAATCGTCATTTAAGCTAAGCAGTAACACACTATACAGCAAAAAAAAAAACATAAGAAAAATAAAATACAATTATAAAGAAACAGTAACACACTACACAGCAAAAACAATGTAATACATAAGGAATATAAAAAACAATTATAAGAAACAGTTAAACAGTACACAGAAATACACTGTAATTGACTAAACCAAAAGCAATAAGGAATAGAAATTCATACATACAAGATATAAAATTAAGGCAAGTAAATACAAGATTGAATTACATGATAAGCAATGTAAAGATACATAACATAGTACACAGTAAGAAATTGACAAAATCAAAAGTCAGTAAAGAATACATATACTTGTATACAGGATAAATATCAGAATGAGTGACGCAGGCTGGCATTGAGGACATGTCTATAGCGATGAGTAATTTGGATTCAATAATTCAGCAATTTTTTCTTCACTGAGGGATTTCGGCCACATTTTAACATTGTAGTAATAATTTGAATACTTTGTAGGATTTGTGTGAGAAAATTGAAAATTTGGAGGAATATTGTTGTAGAATAGAATAGAAAAAAATTTGTATTCTGGGACTTTGTCCCTTAGTCCCCTGGTGTTGTACACAGTAGCAATGGAATAACAAGTCTGGTGTGTCGTCCAGGTATGTTTTGGTCTTGGCACATCTAAGCTAAAGTAATTTTTTCAGTCTTGTAGAAAAACGGTGGTCAATCTTCCCGACTAGCTCATCCCGTCTAAAATACAGCTTCTTCATAATTGAGA
The DNA here is from genome assembly GCA_023052935.1 of Piezodorus guildinii. NCBI lineage: Eukaryota > Metazoa > Arthropoda > Insecta > Hemiptera > Pentatomidae > Piezodorus > Piezodorus guildinii. The sequence continues at coordinate 140,558,023 of CM041296.1, read as the reverse complement.
CCATGTATAATTTTTTTGCAGACATTACATTAAGGTCCGAGAATATACTAATTGATGGGGGTCCCTTATTGATACCCAAAATTACCTTAATAATCTTTCTCTGCACAATCTCAAGCTGAAAAAGATGTGCAGCAAAAGAATTCCCCCAAAACAATATACAATATTGAATCAGCGACTGAATATATGCAAAGTAAATTAATCTTAATTTATTGATTGATAAAATTCCTCTTAACTTATGGAATACATAAAAATATTTCCTTAGCTGAGCAGTGACATTAGATATATGAGCATTCCATCTTAATCGGTAATCAAGAACAATTCCAAGATATTGAACTTGATGAACTCTCTGAAATCTAAGGGCAATTACTAGGAGAGCTGCAAGCACTTCGCATGTGGATTTTCAGCTCACACTTTGGATCATCGTGATATATAGAAAAGGGGATTAATTTAGTTTTTTTGGATTTATTGTAAGTAATTTACCATGGAACCAGTTAGCAATGATTGCAAATGAGAATTCGCAAACTCATATACTTCAGTTCAAGATGTTCCTCTATACAATATAGCTGTATCATCAGCGAAGAGAATTATTCTACCAAAGGTTGGCTCCAAAGAACTAACATCATTAATGCACAATAAAAACAGCAATGGTCCCAATGTACTTCCCTGAATAACGCCATAATCAATGGGCAGTTCCACACTGTTTTTGCCTTCAACTGAGACTTACTGCATTCTGTTCTGTAAGTAGCCATTAAACCATTCCAGTACCTTTCCACTAATGCCTAATTTCCTAATTTTTTCTAGCAATATAGTTCTGTCTATGCTGTCAAAAGCTTTCGAAAGTAAATTTATATTACATACATACACGTAGTTAAGTGAAAATAAAAACAACTCACAATTACTGAAAAGAATTAGGGACTCATATTTAAACAATGAGGTTTATTTTATCTAAATATTTTTTCAGATATGGTCTGCTGGGTCCCAGTGGTTGTGGAAAGACGACACTCCTCAGTTCTATCGTTGGCCAGAGGTTGCTAGATTCTGGAACAATCCAAGTTTCTGTCAAGCACAAAGTCGAAGTTGGATTCATGCCTCAGGTAAATTTAAATTTTTACTATCACTAGTTTTTGAGTTATTCTAATGTAGCTTATCGTGATAGGTGAAAGAATGAATGTTTTTATAGACTCCAAAAGAACGTGGCACAAAATGTAAAGAATTTTCTGAATAAAGCTGCCTGTAATGATGTTAAACATTAATTCCTACATATCATAAATTTATCAATCGTTATAACATCAATACTTTATAGTTTGGAAACTAGGTTGAGCTCTTCTAGACTTTGTACTAAACCGCTGGTATATAAATTTAGCCCTCTCCTCGTTGCCAAGATCCCTCGTTACATCTGGGAGCACCCTATGCTTCGGTATATAGTAGACAGTATTCTCCAACAGACTTCAATTATCTGCTTTACCCTGAGCAATGCGTGGCATGTTGAGCATCTTGGTGGTAGTTCCTTTTGGAAGAGATGCTGCAGAAAAAGAAACATGAAGCCATAGAAAAGCTCTTGCCGCAGCAATCGCCGCGGGGAGATGGCAATGGGACGCCTCCAGATTGGGCATAGAAGGAACTCATTTGATTTTTTTTTAGTGCACGTACATAATTTTATATGTTATATTTATAAAGACAGAGTTTCAAAAAAATAACTGATCCTTTCTATGGGTGGGCATAATCGAATGACGATTATCGGATCATTCGATTATTTAAATCATTCGAATTAATCGATTATCGGATTCATCGGTTTGAAAATGGAATGATCATTCGAACTGAACTGATTAACGATAATCGAGGGAATATAAGGAGCTCGGATAATCGAACGACATTTTTTTTTTTTTTTTTGCTCATCACATATGGATATTTGCGGCTAGGCTCAGCCAGCTCAGCCTCTATAGAGACGGCAATTGTGACATATCGTCTCTCACAATGGATACTAATCATTCGATTATTTAAATCATCGAAGTGCGATCATCCAATTATGACGATCATTCGATTATACCCACCCCTTCCTTGAAAGGATTCCTTTCAACCTATTTGGCCCTCAATAACGACTTGCATCCTAGTTTAGCCTATTGGGTAGAGATAAAAAGTATTGCTTATAATAAAATTACGAATTTTCATTCATTTTTAGGAAATCGCCTTGAATACAGAATTCACGATCAGCGAAGTATTTCACTTCTATGGACGCATTTATATGATGCCTAATGAGAAGATCGAACAAAGAGAGGCCGAACTAATCAAATTTCTGGAACTTCCTCCAGTGAGCAGAATAGTGGGCAGCTGCAGGTAATTCCTTTTTGCACTAATATTAAAGATTAATTTTATGTTTTTTAAAGTTCTATTCTGTGGTTATTTATTTTATTACCTTCATTCGATGACCTTTTCATTTCATATAGCATTATCATCACACTAGTTGTCATCACTCATAAATTCAGAAGGCTATTGTAAATTGTTTGTTCCTTTTCAACACTTTTGTTAATCGCCATTAGTTTAACCAAGATTCAATGGGAATTATTATTTACGAAATATGGGAAAATGGCGCGATGTTTAAAAATTTTCGAATACAGTAATACATATTTTAACGCTTTAAGTTTTCCAGAATAATTTGTGTTTTTGTAAGTCTTGCTGAAAAAAATAAATGTGGTATGATACTGAACAGGAATGGAACAGCAACTTTTTCACTAAATTGATAAGCCGGAAGTCCCGCTTAAATTAAATCATTTATCTACTTATTGGAGAATGGTACTAATGATTTTGATTAGTGTTATATCCTTTTTTTTTATCTCTTTCTCTCTATGGAGTCAACAAAACAAAAGTGTTGTTTCCTTCAGATCCACATTGTGAATAGGGAGGAACCATTGTTGAGGTGAGCTCAGATGTAGAGTTCAGATCCCTTCCCTTGGCAACCAAGTCTGCCTTTGGGTTCCTTGCCATGTCCCAGACCTGGATTTTGGTGTGATGTCTCCAAAGAGATGGTTGGCCCTCAAAGATCTTGATGTGCACTGGCCAATACACTCAGGCACTGAGGGTAGTTGGAGCTGTACAGCATTACTAGCTATTTGAAGCATAGCACTTGTGAAAACCCCCAAAATGAAGGAGTTAGTAACTGCAGTTTCTGGAGAGTCAACTGGTACAGGCGGTGGAGAATATGTGTACCACATAATGGCCTTATGTATTAGCAATTTTAGTCATAATGGAAGCTGTAGTGATGTTTAGCAGATGGTAAAACCTTTGTGATTTTAATTGGTTCAGCTTGATTCTCTCCTAGAGGGATCTTGATAAGGTAAAATGCCTATCCAATGTTAGGAATAGGCAGAGAATTGAATTAGACAAACACCATTTCAACTCAATTCTCTACCTCTTCTTTGCCTTATTATATCACTCCATAATTGAAGTATAATTTAAGTTTTATTCTTATTAAAATAGTCTGAGTTAATAAAAATTATATATCTTATTTTTAAAATTATATAATTAATTAAACTAATTATTATTATTTTGCCATTTAGTGGTGGTCAGCAGAGAAGAATATCAATGGCAGTTACTCTTCTACATAATCCAAAACTTTTGATTCTTGATGAACCTACAGTTGGTGTCGATCCAGTGCTATGTAACAAGTAATTTATATTTTTTTTAAACAATTGAAGTATTTATCATCCTTTGATCCAAAATAACATTTGAAAGGAACAAAATGTTTATTAAGACCTCTGTATTTTTTTCCCAATTAAATCTGACTTTTTTTCAGTCATATGGAGCCTGAAAGTTCTAATAATAACACTTATTAATTATTACTTCATATTCATCTGTAAAGAATTTCCCAAGTTTTTGAACAAACAAAATTATTTTGTTATTATAAATAAATATTGCTAAATAATAATGTAAGAGTATTACTTATTAATGAAATTTTGCTGTATTTAAAGTTATATAGCAAAGAAATTAATTTAATTAATTATTTAATAAATAATGCAGTGGCGTGATCGAGTGGATTGAGCACTAAATTACTGATCTCTAGATCTTGGGATTCAACCCGGCTGTGGCAGAATAATTATTTAGTCTGGTATTTCAACCATGAGGCAAACCCCGCAATCAGCCTCTATAAAATGAGTACCCAAAAATTAAAGGAAAAATCTAGCAGCTGAGTTTTATCTCAGCCTAATACCACCTTCCACGGCTGTAGGCCTAGAAATAGTACGATTCTTACTATGTAGTGAGCCTAAAACCCTTTATGGGTTATAGTGGTATAGGAAATATATAAATTGTAATGATTTAATTATTATTATTTTAGAATTTCTCACTTCCTCACCTTTTGCTGGGAACATTCACCTAAGTCAGTTAGGCTCTGATTATGATATATTTAAAAATTTTCAAACAGTAGTTGCTGTTCCCAAAATGACCACTTGTTAAACCGCTGCTAAAGTTATCATGGGTTTGATACAGTCGTTGGATGGATTCTAGCACACTTTCAGGGATCAGGCCGCTGCAGACTACTATAATATAAGGTAAATCCCACAACCCTCCAATCCATACAGATGCTTCAGTTCTTCCGCCAGATCTTGGTATTTTCTTTTCAGCAACTGTCTTCTGAAGGTTGTCATCCGATGGCACACCTATCTCTGTAATTTATGCCACTTTTTTATTGCGATTGATAACCAAAATATCTAGCCGATTATTTAACACAGTGTGATTGGTAATAATCGTGTGATCCCAATAAATCTTAGTTTTTTTACTAGCATTGGTAAGGGATGGTATTGTAAAAGGTGAATAGATGCTCAAGAGATTCCTCTTTAATGTAATTGCCTGGTGAATGATTTTCACTGCATTGTTATATATCTTCATATTTGCCAGCAAGGATTTGACATCCCGAACTTACGTGTTGCATACTTTCGGCTACCTTTTTACATAAGCGACATAAATCACTGGCGTCCTCTCATTATTGTTATAATTTTTATATTTTTTTCAGTATATGGGAATATTTTGTAAAAATTGTTCGAGAGCAAGGAAAGACAATAATTATAACTACGCATTACATAGAAGAAGCAAAAAATTCTCATATGGTAAGTTGAACTATAGGTTCATAGAAACTATTTAATTTTATTCTCTAAAAAAACAATAATAATAATGTTTGTTACAGATCGGACTTATGCGAGGCGGTATACTACTTGCTGAAGAACCACCTCCTATTTTATTGCAGCAATATCATTGTGAAACACTGGAAGAAGTATTTTTAAAGCTTAGCGAAAAACAAGAGAAAGAAGAACCAATAGGGGTAATTAACATAACTATCTAAAATTGCTTGTTAGTTTATTAATTTAACATCACTTTATGCTACTATGGCTAATTCAATAATGCTACTATGGGAGTCCTAAATTTTTAATTTTAAACGGGGTTTCTCAGGCCAGGAGGTGAGGGTGGGGAATAAATGCCTAGATAAAAGTGCTCTCCTCCCCCTCCCCCCCAGCACTGAGACTCGAACTCGAAATTATTTTATTTCAAATGATGGTCCTCTGTGGTTGCTAGGCAACACATGTTCAAAGCAACGCACGATAACCCACTCAGCAATCCCTAATAGGTATCCCCCCTAATCCTAAATATTACTTATTCAGGTTTTTTTAAGAGATCTTTAATGAATACCTGACATCACACAGGCTCAGGACCACCCAATGATGATCCCAGAAATGCAAACAATAATATTTGTAAAAATGTACACTGCATTTATAAAAAGTGTAAGCATCAGCTTTACATTTTTTAAAATCTTATATTATTATATAATGTAATATTAATATTTTATTATTAAATGGAAACTTTTGGAATACAATCTTTATTTGTTTAGTCCAAGTGGGGGCCAATAAAAGAAACAATTATATTTATTGTCTTTAACTATTTATTGTCTGCCAACGTTTAGACCTCCATTGTGGGTCATCATCGGGGCAAATTGTAAGCGAGAACTTACAAAAATAAGATTTTTAACTCTCAACCATCAACTAATTATATTTTTATTTAGTTTGATTTTCAACAAATATTTGGGTCTTATTAAGTGTGGAGCATGAATGTGTATTGCTCTATGCTGATTATCTAAAACCATTTACTCAGTTTTGAGTTCAAACCCAGCTGTGAATAGATAACCATTTATTCTAGTCAATCAGCTGTGGATTGATAATCATTTATTCTAGTCAATCAGCTTTTGTTGGTTAACCATGATCTCAGCGAAACCATCTTACTAAGTACTGAAACCAAGATTCTTCAAGGGTTGTTTTGGTACAGATTTATTTTATTTTTTCTCATTCCACTCCAGCTAAACAGTTTAATAGATTGGTAATGATTTTTTATAATTGGTTCATATAATAGCTTTAATATTAAAGGCTTTAGATAATTTATCACTATGCATAATTTATGATTTTTTGTCCGTTTTATATTTAATCAATAAAATAGTTCTGTAAGTGTAACATGAATCGTTTAATTAATGCCATCCAATAAAGGGACAATGTTAACCTGAAAATAGGCTTTCAAACTTTGGGGAGTTTAGAGAAGCTTTACTTTGATCAATTTTAGGATTTTTATTTTACTCAGCCTGTTCGCTTAAATAAATTCTACCTTGTTACATTTTTATTTCTAAGTTATATTCTAAGAATGACTTAAAAAAATAATTCTTCTTCGGATTCTTCCTGGAAGGAATTAGTCCGGGTGGCGGTCATTAAATGAAACAACTAAATAGTTTCAACTATTTTATTGTTTGCCAATGTTTCGACCCCCTTTGTGGGTCATCATCAGGGCGCATGGTGAGAGAATGGAAACTAGGTACTGTTTTCCATTCCATTCTCTCACCATGCACCCTGATGATGACCCACAAAGGGGGTCGAAACGTTGGCAAACAATAAAATAGTTGAAACTATTTAGTTGTTTCATTTAATGACCGCCACCCGGACTAATTCCTTCCATTAAAAAAATAATTGTGATATGTGTTGTAGGGAGCTAAACCATATCCAAAAATTCAACCTAACGAACCGCCCATAAAAAATGATGTTATGTTTAACAGAGAGAGATTTATGGCACAATTAATAAAAAATATCAATTGGACAAGGCGAAACTGGACGTAAGTATTTATAAAGTTCCTCCTTTGTATTGAATTTAAGTAAAAGCACATATTATAAAAATATACTATATTTTACGTTTAACAGGGAAGAAATAAAACAAAAAAAAAAAAAACAATCAAGTATTTTAAAATATATGCAAAATTAAACTATTTATATAAATACATTTTATTATAGAGTACAAGACAATTAAATTAAATTAAAAAAGAATATAAGAAAAAATATACTACCCATCTCATCTTCCTTCTGAATTTCTCAACGGACAACTCTTTATATTGATTATTTATTAAATATTTAAAATACAGTATAATATTCATGATATAAATACTACAGTATATTACTATACTATAATTATTTATTCTGTCATACCAGCAGTGGATAGAACCTAGGATTACAAATCTTGAAGCTTACTCAGTCAACATATATTTTAAAGAACCTTATATTATGTTTTTCATTCTTTCTTTGGAAGAATTTAAATTATATTCAAACTACTGATATGGATAATATGCAATTATAATATTATGACTGTATTTTAGAACTTTCTATATGTTTTTATTTTTATTTTTAATTGTTAAAATGTATAGTGTAAAATGAATTTTATTTTCTGATTTGCTTATACTTTATTCATTATAGAAAGGATGTCCTAAGGATGGGGTAGATTCCCAAAATGTTATTTAAGGATTTGGCCTTAAATTTATAATGAGGAAGAAAAAAATAATGGTTTCATATTATTTGTTAACCTTATATTATTATATAATATTATATTAATAGAAAGCAGTGGGAATGCTCAACTAATTACTTTGGAGCAGCAATATATTGGTGAAAACAAAGAAGCTAATATACAAGGCTTTGGTTTGAGAGCATAATGTTGTATGGTTCGGAGACATGGCCACTCAGCATAGCCCAGGGAAAAAAAATTTGTTTTTGGTTGAGATTTATTTTCTGAGGAGAGCGGCAAGAATATCGAGAATTGAAAGGGTGAAAAACGTCACTATAAGAGAGAAACTTTAATAAAGCACAATATTAATGAGGTGATGAAAGAAAAGAGGCTAAGATGGTACGGCCATGTGAAACAAATGGATGATAATCTTTTACCAAAAATAATTATGGATTGGAAAGCAGATGGCAAAAGAAGGTGAGGAAGACCCCCTCCCTTCCCCCCCCCCAGTTAGATGGAAGGATAGAGTGGTAGAGGGCTGGTATGGCTGGTAGGGGGCTGTCGGAGGCGGACGTGATGGACTGGCGGAGATGGAAAGATCTGCTGGGGCAGTAGTTTGGTTTAGGAAACATTCATATTGAAGAAATTCCACCCGGAAAAAAAAAATATTAATATTTTTAAGAATATTATTATGTACATGAGAAATGTTAACAAAAATATATACACTACAATAAAGTTTAACAAATATTATTTCTTGTCCAGGATCACGCTGTTTGTCATTTGTTTGCCAGCTCTGCTATTTAGCATTATCGGACAGCTGACTACAAAAGATGGTGGAGATTTTCCTGTAGGAGATGAGCCGTTAGCATTAGTAAACCTTGAGTCAGATTGCAAAAACGAAACAATATACAAGTTGGCCAAAAGATGCGTCGAGACCAGACCCTTATCTTGCAGATATACTGACCATCTCAAAGAGATATTCAACATTGTGAGTAATTAAAAATAATCTTTCAAGCAAATATATTCATGTCACTTTTTATAAATGATTTCAATATTTCAGGACACTTACGAGACATATGATGATGCTCTGGGTGCTGTCAAGAAGAGCAGAGCTTTCGGTGTTGTTGTGTTGCCTGAAAATTTTACTCGCTACATGTATCTAAGACTTACAGATCAAAGTTCTGCTACAGCTAAAATTCTGGATGGCAGTACAGTAAACGTTTCATTTGACAGCACTGGTCAGTATTTTGCTTTATATTATTATTAATTTAAATAAAAATTTTTTATGTACAATTTAATCCTTTAAGATTAAGAATACACTATCAAAATTATTTTATTTATTACTGTAATGTAATTAAAATTCATTACATAGTCCACCCTTATGTTTCACCCTTTATTATTAGCCATTTTCAAAAATAATATACAATCCAATTCTTGAACCCTTCTTCTGAAGAAATTCCATTAATATTCAATAGCAATATGAAGTAAAAACATTCTTAATAGTTAGTTATTTTTTCATAATTTTTTTGTAATAATTTGGCAATAAATTATAACTAAGAACTGATAGACTCACAAGGAGGGGTTCTGCTCATTTACCCTCTAAACCTGAACCTGTTTGTGGAATAAGCCTCAGCTATGCTAAAGGTTTGATCAAGGCAGCTGCTGGCAATAGATCCAGGCTATACTGGAGGGATACTGGAAAGCAGCATCACTCTAAGATGTTTTTTGAAGGACCCTGCAAAAAGAGAAGTTTTACACTACTCCCAATGGACAGGATATATCTTCATTAAAAAAAAAAAATTCATTTTCGTCAATTAATGATTTTTTATTTTTGAAAAGGAAAATAAGTTGTCAATGATGCCTTATAAGAAAGCATCATTCGCAAGTGGTTAGCTCAGTTCAGAACCGGAAATTTTCACTAGGAGAACGCGGAGCACTTGCGTAAAGTCAAAAATTATCTAAAAGGTGGAGACATGTAATAGATCAAAATGAGTAATATATAATTGATTAAAAATATTTTCAAAAACTCTATGATCTTATTTTACAACCCAATACTTTTAATGGGATATTTTTGTTCCTATATTTTTATTTTAAAGGGTTAACAATTAAATTTAATGTATAATACCCATTTTATCTATGTAACAACCATAAAAAAGTTGTCACATTTTCTATCATATAAATAATACTTTTCTACTTTAGTAACATTGATCTACTAAGTACTATTGCCACAAATTTGTTCAGTTAATTTATTATGTAAATAAAAATAATTTATCTTTCTTTTAGATTTTGGGAAAGTTGTACGATCAACTAGAGAACTTAGTTATAGGGTCCTCGATAGTATTCAAGATTTAGCTGAAGACTGCGGATTGCCAAGGAAATTGGCTGATCTTCCGATTACAGTAAATCTTATTTTTTATTCTATTTACATTGGAATTCTAAAATACTCTTGTTGATTTTGGTTTATAAATAAAAATCATGTATCCTTTGTAATGCTTTATATATTTGTTAAAATATATAATAATTAATGTTATCTATCTGTATAGGTTGTGGAAAAAATCAATTTAGTTGAAGAAGTTCTACAGAGTATGCTACCACCCTATTTCAGCTCGTAAGTAATGTCATTTCATTTCTTGTATAAGCCTTTATACAGATTCTTATAAATGTCTCCCTGTGGAAGCAGATACTAGACCTTAAGTGAAAACAAAAACTTCATGGGACTTTTTTCTCGGCATTAATCCCCCTGCCCTCACCTCCTCTTCTGAGAAACCCCCGTATAGCCTTACAAGGCGAAGGAGGGGTGGACAAAAACAAATAAAATAAAAAAGAAAGACAAGTGATACCAAATGAAAAAGATTGGGATTGGTTTATTTTGCACCATTTTAAAGCTAATTTAATGAAGAAGTTTTTCTGAGATCCAGAAAATCTAAAACTTAATGATAGAAGAGTAATAGCTCCTTGAAATGTTCACAAATATTCTTAAAAATATTAAAATTTAATTTTCTGCCTGACATAGTTTGAAAATTACTTTCTTATTTTGAGGATTTGACTTCTTAACCTTAAGGAAAATTGTCTCTCTTTTCATTTGGAACAATTTATTTTTCTGTACGTGCACATCAAGTAGTTATATTTCATTTTTTTTTTCTGATGAAAACTATGTATAGCAGCAAAAAACTTTAAATTTGATTTTTCTCCATAAACATTGAGAATTGGACTATGGGTCATATGAACTTTTTAATTCCACAAAAGGTCTAATATTTGCTCTAACAATATGATGAGACATTTATGAAACACCCTGTAAATTAAAAAATAAATAAAATTGAAAAACATGTAAGTGAGCATAGGATCAAACAAATAACGTACAAATTAACAACAAAAACTTTTTTTGAAAATAAAACCTACATAGTATAGATACATATAACCTTTCTTGAGAGTTTGGTTTATTTTGACATAAAAATGCAATATTCTACCTGTTCGGAAGAGGGGCAAAAGTTCTATTCCTCACAGCCTAATCTTTAATACGAATCGCTGAATTTTCTGTAAATTTGTGTAATAATGTTAAGGATAAATAAAATAAATAATAATTGAGTAAATATAAATAAACCTTAAATTAATTAGAAAGAGAACAAAATATATTGTTTCATTTATGTACAAGTGATGATTGCTTCCTTCTCTCTCTATATGTGATGCAATTTCTTCTCTTCCTTGTGACTGCTACATCTATTCCTGCGACAATTCTACAATAGCGATTTCCAATAACTAAAGTTTGTGTCAATACTTGAAAACTAGCATAAACCACATTTGATTTTTTCGTTAAAGGAATAGTACCTTGTCCGGGCCAAATCAGCAACATTAAGGTCATTAAGGATGAGTTTATTTGTAAAAAAATAAGGAGCATGCATTGAGGATTCTGAACTGTAAGGTTTGGATGCTGGAGGGATTCGATGGTTTGGTAGAGTCCCAAACCTAAATTCCATTACTCCACATAGGCCTTAAGATGGTCATGTAGATGAGCCTTTTGTAGGTAAGTGGAAGGTTAAAGCGTCTGTCTAGCAACTGTTGAAGTGACCGAAAATGGTGAGCAGTTTCTTGTTTTTAGACTTGTTACAAGTTAGACGTTTATCAAGATAAGTTGAAAGGTATCAGATCTGTTCAACAAGGACAAGAGAAGTATCATTAAAGACTACCGTAGGACAGGAATTCATAGGTTTATGAAGAAGGATAAAGGTTATTTGAAATGAAATGAAAATTATTTTTTATTCTGGGACTCTTATTCCCCTAACAATAATATAAATGTAAATTTATAATTTTAATTCTGACTATAAAATTAATATAATACTATGTTCACGATTTGTTGGTAATGCATACTATGATAAAACTTCTATACATACATCTACACGTATATATACTATACAGATATATATTTACAAATACATGCATTGCTACCTCAAAAAGAATATATGAAAAATAAAGCATACGAGAAAGTACGAAATAAAATAAAAATTGAATAAGGAATAAATAGGCTAGATAGTTCAATTTAATAAAGGAATGATTGATATCCTTGGAGATGGATGAATAGTTGATGCTTGGAGGTAGTTAAGGATTACAAAAATAGACAGATATAAATATCCATTTATAAAATATTCAAACAGGTAAGCATACATATTAAAATATAATAACAAGTTTTTATAAGTTTTCAATACAGAACAATATGGTGGTAACTAAAATAAAAATTGTATAAAATTAACAAATTAAATAAAAGATAAATAAATACATAATACATGCCTAAATAAATTCTTTTAGGCTTAATATACAGAAAAAAAAAAACTGATATAAATAGTTGCCAAAATTTACAATAATAAACAGGTAACAATTATCCAGAAAATAATTTCTTTACATCACTAATCTTACAAGTAAAAATATCAATTTTTTCTCAATAGTTATTACATATAAGAAGCAGCTCAGACAATTCCTGATTCGATAAATAATTTCTAGACTGGTATTGCACTCCAAAAGCAAGAGGTTTGTTTGTTTGTTCATTTTATTTAACGTTACTTTATGCTACTATGGCTAATCGGACGATGCCACAGTGGGAGTCCTAAATTTTGCCTATCCAGGTTTTATTAGGATAGGGATCTTTAACGAGTACATGACATCGCACAGGCTCGGGACCACCTTTTAACGTCCCCTCCGAAGGAGGGCGTAACTAAGGATTTTTTACTCCCATTAAAAAATCCTTGGACCACCTGCGGATTTGAACCCGTGACCTTTGGCATGGAAGGCTGTTACACTAGCCACCCAGCTACAAGTGATCCCTAAAAAGCAAGAGGTGATATAATATTGTGATGAGGAACGTTGATAGGTATCATTCCCACTAATTCCGAACAATTAGTGTTATTGTTTAGAAGTTTGATAATGAACATATATTCAATTGCATTCTTCTTAATTATAATTATTGTAATCTTACATTATCTCTAATATCACAATAATCAATTGCTTCCAAGCTGCGGCCCATTTTATATGCCTTCAGTCTCAAAAAATTTATTTTATACACTTTCAATTTTCTTTTTGTTAACATCATAGTAGGGCGACCATACAATACTACAGTCCTTCATAATAGGTCTAACTGTGGTTACATATAGTTTTTGAGATGTACTATTAGACTTAAGTAAGAAATTCCAGAATAAAGATGTGCGAATAACAAAAGATCTCTTAAAGAAAGCAGTTCTATGGTAGGGAATGAGTAGGTTCTAGGGCTGCGGTCTTGTGTTGATAGAGCAGACAGAGGAAAATGGGGTAAACATGTTGTAGACGTATTTGGTGGGATTTGTTAGAATTTATTCATATTCTCCTATTCCAACATCATACTTGAAGGTCTCTCATGTGGGTTTGAAGAGTGTGGGAGGAAATAAAAAGTATATAAAATATGAGCTTTAGTCTATCAACAAAAAAATTGGAAAACTGAAGATTGTTTTGTTCCTCTGCAACTTAAGTGTTTTATCTTCATATATTTTACCTATTAATAAGATAATTAATTAACAATATTTTATTAGTTAATTCCATAGTACGATTTGCTCAATTTACATATATACATTAATAATTTCAGAGTTGTCTTTTATACGACCATGATGTACACCTCAACAGCAATCATAATGGAAAGGAATTCAGGATTATTTGAAAGGAGTCAAGCTGCTGGTAATTTATATAGTGCTTTCTCCAGATTTTTCTAGATTTGTATTTAATAAAAAATTAACTCTTTTTTTTTCTATTGAATTAAATGCAGTTTAATAATATTCTCCAAGTTAAATTAATCATTATTCCTAATAATATATAAATTTAATATTTATTGCTTTATAGGTTTGACAATGTAGAAATATTAACTACACAAGTAGTCATGCAATTCTTGGTGATGATAGTTCAGAATATACTGAGTTTCTTCATGCTCTACGTAATCGACCAATATACGATGAGAGGTAGCATGGCTCTCGGTTTCTTCTTAATTATATTGGTTCAGTTTTGCGGCATGAGTTATGGTAAGTATTACTGAATTAATTAATATACAAAAAGTATATATATAAATTAGTGTCACAATATGAATTAAAACTAGCATTTAGATAGACAAAATTATAAATAGTTTCTATACAATAGAATAGAATTTTTGGCATGGCAATAAGTAAAACAAAGATAAAGACAATTGAAGAGCTAAAAGTTAAAAAAACATGTTCTTAATGTCACAAGTTAAGTGACATTTTCTGGAATTTTTTTAAAATGTTCCTATCTTCAAAGCTTCAAGCTTTCTGATTTTTTCTCAACTTAATATTTCATTTCTACATTTTTTAGGCTTCTTTCTGTCAGTGGTTATATCAGCAGAGAAGAATGTAGCTTATGCAGGAATATTTACAATTTTATCACTCTTCATGTTAACAGGTAAAAATATTTTTGGACATTTATGAAACTGATACAATTTATAACGTCTGTACTGGATTTATGTTTCTAATCCAATGTTTTAAGCATTGTAAATAGAAATGTTTTTTATTTAAAATTTTCAAGTGTGTGTACGAATCTTTTGGGTTTTGTTCCATAGATTCTTTTTTTTTTCTGTTTATGTAATACTATTCTAAATAGACTTGTTCCAGAATAAAAAAGAATTATTACAATGATGTGGGAATGGTTGACTGTGTGTATATATAGGGGAGAAGTTTATTTCAGGTGTAGTAAAATAAACACTTATTTGATTAAGTAGAAAACTTAATTTATTTGTGACAACATTTCGGCCTGAATTTCAGGTCTTCTTCAGGGCTATAAAACAAAAGATAACAACCAGTTGTATTTTATATATGATTTAAATACCTCTCACCTTTTTACCCATCCACTCCTAACATCTCAACTTTTCCAACATACTGTTTCGTTTTCTTTTGGCATTTTTCACAGAGGTATATGTATACATATTAATTCACTACATTTCATATAATGTTTCACATTTTATTACAGTATTGACATTTTGTACGTCATATATATGCTACTTTTTTCGCACTGTAACTTTTTTATTTTTTTTCACACCATATCTAATTATTTACCTTTTATTAAATTATTACATTCTTCTTGTGCCCTTTTGTTTCTAATTATTATAATGTTTGTTAATTATCATAAGTACTGTTTTATTTAGTTTCTAATTATCAGTATAATTTCTTTTACTTATCATATTTATATATTGTATTTTACAAAATGGTTGTTTATTTTGTTTTATAGCCTTGAAGAAGGCCTGAAATTCAGGCCGAAACGTTAGCACAAATAAACTAAGTTTTCCACTTAATCAAGTGTTTATTTGAATGCACCCGGAATCAACTTCTAAGAATTATTATATATTATTATAATTACAAATTTTATTTTTCAATATCTGCATTTTGTTCCAGGTTCATTATGGCCGACAGAAGCACTACATTGGCTCTTAAAACCCTTCTCGAAAATGATCCCTATTACGATGACCGCAGAAGCTTATTACAACATATCCCTTCGAGGGTGGTCAATAGCACATTATACAGTCTACATGGGCATCATATATGTCTTGTTAGGAACTGTTTTCTTTGTAGCTTTAACATATCTAACAGTTCGATTTAATTATGGAAGTTTTACTTAAATCAACATGATATAAATTTTCTTTTTAATTTATACTTTAACAAAATGTAAATAAGGAAGGAAGTTATTATCTTATAATGCATAATATCTGATTTTATCTGTAATAAGTCACTATCTTACCAGTTTGACGCGAGAAATGACTATATATATATATATATTTTTTTTTTATTGTTCATTCAATTCTTACTATGTTGAGCTTTAATTTAGGGATCAATTTAGAGGGTTGTTCATTTGTATCTGTAGATTATTTTTTTAGATATCACTTAAGACATTTCTATGATAGTAACATAACAGATTAGATACATTTCATAGAATATTTTTAAAATATATGATATTACTAATCAAAATTGTATTCATAGATCAATTTCTTATGATCTGCAAACACTCATGCCAAGCATTGGCGAATCGAGAGGTAGAATAATATAGAGGGATAATTTGGCAAGGTTTGTAGTATAATCACTGCATTGTAGTATATTCTTTTATCAATTTTATATATTTAAATTTCTTGGGATCCCATGGCTGAGTGGCTAGCGTGCTAGTTTCTCATACCAAAGGTTGTGAGTTCGACCGCATGACTTTTTTAAGCATATAATTAAATGAGGATTCACTCACAGCCACTCCCCTGGGGATATGAGACCCATCAGCCAACTGGTGGCCTCTCACAAAAATAGGCGTAGGGAGTGGTGACCCTACACTATAAAATTTCATTGAGAAACATGAGTATATTCTCCTAGGAGATTACACAACACGATCAAGAGGTTACACGGCCTGTCGGGCCAGAGAAAAAGGTTTCAATGAAAAAAAATCATGTTTTAAACCACCATTTTCTCTTATTTTGAATCATAATTAATTGAATTTTTATTATTAATATAAGTATTTGAATCTCTTTATGTATATTCTTCCTGCAGATGACACCACACAGCCTGTCATGTCAGTGGAAAAAAAAAATTTAAATAAACAATTTACCAAAAGGGTTTAAAACCCATTTTATTAAAGCTTCAGTTCAGTGATTTGCCATTAATAAACTCATATTATTATAAACGCATTTTAAACATTTGTCATTGGCATGGTCTAAAAACTAGCCTATACTTGGCAAGAGTGTGTAGACACTATTATGATGTCTTGTAAATGTCATTTCAAATACCCATAAAAACTTCTCTGCATTACAATGGAACTATAACACAGATGGTTAAACCTACAATACAGCAACACACAGAGATCAGCTTAAGGTAGAGGAAATGGTGCTTTATTTGTGATAAATAAACATCATGTATTTTTAATGTCTAATCACATATATTTTGGCATAGAAAAGCTATGCTATGTACATCAATATATTTTTAAAATAAAAGTACATTTAAATTACCACTGTCTTAAAATAAATCCCATCAAATCACCATTACTTTTCATTATTAACCAATGACCTCCTGCCCCACTATAACCTTTAACAATACTTCACTTACTTTTGTTGAACATTTTGACAAATGTTTAACACAACACTTAGACGATGAATATTTAAAATTCCTCATTTACTACATAAGGAATGTGAAGCAAGTGACATTTATTATTTTTGTCATAAAGTAATTTATATAATTTATTCATGTAAGGAATCATTCCTTTTTCTTCTCTTTATATCCTAAACCAGTGATTCCCAAAGTAAGGGTATCACGAAATATTCAATTAAAATATTCGGCAATTTTATTGGAATTTCCAATTCTTGAATTTTTGTGCCTACAATCTGACTAAAATCTAAGAATTTAGCAACTTTCGAGTCTTTCATTGATGCTCAGTCTCAATATGGATATTACAGAAATAGTTGAAATTAGATATTTTATATTATCCCAAGGAAAATAATATTTGTTTTTGATTTTTTGTAGTTAAATGGGTAATTGTTTCGAAAAAGCTTTGAAATAAAAACAAATTCAGTAAAAGATGCAATGTATTAAACGCACCGCAGAAAAAATCTGATTAATTAGGAAGCTGCAAACCGCAGAACATTGGGAACCTGATATTAACAACTATATAAATCATTTTATGAATCCCTATTCTGTTTCAATCATTCTTGAAAACTAAAAAGACCTTGGTTGATATAAATGGCAGGTATGAATTAGCCATTTGTAAAATGTTTCTTTCTTTTATAATTTATTAGGAAGCTTTATTTAATATTTCACACTCAAAAAAGCACTCATTAACTTCTTTTTTTTTTTTTTTGCACATTTATTTTTCTTCACTATCTATGACATTGTCTTTCTACGTTTCGGGGTTCTGTCCCCATTATCAAGACTTTTTTTAAAATCACTTTTTAACACACAACACATTATATTACATATCTAGCTTACTGCTATTCGTCCTATTTGATGTTTATCGGCTAATAGATTGTATTAAATAATATAATATTATGTATTATATATAGAACCCCGAAATGTAGATAAACAATGCAATAGATAGTGAAGAAAAATAAAAGTGTAAGAAAAGGAAGTTAATGAGAGCTTTTTTGAGTGTGAAGTTGTAAAATGTTGAGTATGGAATAGTGCCAATATCTAATCAAATTATATCTTATGTAATGTATTTGTCTATGCTCTAAACCCATCTATATCTACAATATGTTCACCCCCCTATCCTCTGTCCACTCTATCAACACAAGATCCCAGCCCTCGAACCTGCTCATTCCATCCCACAGAACTCCTTCCTTTAAGAGATCCTTTGTCATACGTGCATCTTCATTTTGGAATTCCTTACCTATGTCTATTCGTACATGCCAATCCTTAACTTCCTTCAAACACCACCTATTTATCCATCTCCTCGAACATCAATCTTCCGTGCCTTTATAAACTTAATTATTTGGCCTCTTTATTTTTATATTAATTTCCTCTATTTTTTGTTTTAATATTTGTATTTCTTTGAGGTAGTAATATGACCTTGTATATGTATATATATGTGTTTGTGTTAATGAATGTGTGTATGTCTGTGTGTGTGCATGCATGTATATACCATATGCTATATAATTAGATACGATGTTGTTAGAATTTATATAGCCAGAATTTAAATATTTTATTGTACATTTATATTATTCTTAGGGGACTAGCTGTCCCAGAATAAAATTTCTTTTCATTTCATTTTATTTGAAAAAACAAAACTTTTAATACAGAATTAAAAAACTGTTTTAATTATACACTCGAGATGTCATTTTATACAGAAGAAATCGGCTTCTCTTAAAAACTCAAACATTACACATTTAGAATAACCTCATAAATAAGATTCAATATAGACAAATATAAATAAATCAAAACAGGAGACACTGAAATAAAGAAAATATCTATTTTGAACACTTTTATTAATAAATTATAAAGTTCTATAAACTGGTGGTATATTATAGCTAAACAGTTTAATACAAGTTGTTCTTTGTCTGAAAGGTTAAAATGCTTACAGATGGATGAAGAAGAAATGGCAATACCAGGAGTATCCCGTCTGAAACACAAAAATAAAAAGATAAATATTAGTACAATTTTCTATAGTTGGAAATGTAATTTAGGGAACACTCAACTAAATAATAATTTAAATGGGTTATTTATATTGCTATGTATCAAGGAATATTGATTTATAAAATATAACAGAACAGAATACGTTCAGGGCTACAGCAGAGTATCGCACGCAGAAGAGCAAAAGGAAGTTTAAAAAAAACAGAACCCTCCCTTCTGGACCCAAGGTTGCGGGTTCAAACCTGGCAGGAGGCCCAAGGATGTTTTAATGGGACAAAACAATCCTTAATATAAACACTTAAAAGAGCACCCATTGACTTCCATTTGTCACTTAATCACTTTATTCCATAAGCTTTTCATATCTGTCGACATTTCGGGGCTGTTTCCCCATTTTCAAGACTTATTTTTTTCATTATATAAATGCTTTTTTATATATCACCCATCATTTTATTTCATAGCACACTGCTATTTGTCCTTATGGGTGGGTCTTCATTGGGGACCATAAAGACAAATAGCAGTGTGCTATGAAATAAAATGATGGGTGATATATAAAAAAGCATTTATATAATGAAAAAAATAAGTCTTGAAAATGGGGAAACAGCCCCGAAACGTCGACAGATATGAAAAACTTATGAAATAAAGTGATTAAGTGACAAATGGAAGTCAATGTGTGCTCTTTTAAGTGTTTATATTAAGAAAAACTTCCAAAAAAATTAAAAAATAAAAGAAACAATCCTTAATTATGGCATCCTTCAGAGGGGACAAATAAACCGCAGTCCTGAGCCTGTGCGATATCAAGTCCCCATTGGAGATCCCTGTCCTAATCAAATCCCTGTCCGATAAGCCACAGTAGTACAAAGTGATGTTACATGATTATTGTTATTATAAACAACTACCTCTGAAGGAGAATTCCAACACACCATTCAAACATTGATACTTAAGATATGTTTTAAGTAATAAGTTTTATTGTATGATGCTTACAATTTTATTGTGATTTTAATAAATGATTTATTTAAAGATATTCCAAATTAATCTGTAAACACAATAGCCCTTTGGAAAAGAATTCAAATATGAATTCCATAACAGATTAAATTAAACAATTTTAGGTAATTATTCTCAATAATTGCCCATTGCATCAAATTGAATATTTTGAATAGATCCTGGAAGAATGAAATTTAAAAAAAAAAAATGATTATTCAAACCTAATTACAATTAATCATTTACCAAAACTGATTTATGTCAAACATTGCGACAACTATTCGGTAGGTTGTCAAATGCTTGAATAATTAATTTCTTTATATCTATGAAGATTAATATAGATGGTAGTCATAAAAGTTAGGAAATACAGAAAAACCATTTTTAACCAACAATTCAACCAATGTTGAGGGTTTTCATCAGGACTGCTTCATTGATTAAGTAAGCTGATGGGTAACTATATTTGAAAATTTCATTTAGCTTCCTTACTTCGAACTAACGGACCTCATGAAAACCCAAAATGTTAGTTAATAAATAGTTCTACACTATTTACAAATCTTATATGAACACCATTCAAACTTCATTTAAAAAAAATTAAGTAAACCTCATATCAAGTGTCACGGCATCAATATTTAAATGACAATAAGCAAAAGAGAACTTGTCATTGCTAACATAAACTTGACCATTAATACACTATTCTCTATCAGTACTACTATCCTTAATAATACAGCATAACAAGAAGCTTAGGTTCAACAAACAAACCGAACATAAACAAAAAAAAATTGAGAATAAAAGTAGATAAATTACCTTCCAATGCCAACTACATTGAAGATATTTTAATAACTTGAAATAATTAAAAACCAACTAGTTTAAAATTGTTCATAATAATTGCCTGCACAGTATTCAGAGCTAAAATAAATATAAATTGTACCTTAGGGTTCTGAAGAAAAAAAAAACCTGACACTTTCAACTTCAAAATGAGAAAATTATCATGACAGGATGTCTAGCAATTTCCCTAAGCGATTCCCTGACTTTTCCATATGGTAAGAAGTCTTATACCTGGCCAAATCTCGGTGAATATCGAACATAACAAAGAATAAATATAATTAATCTGGTATACTAGATTAAAAATATACATTTAACGACTAATTACTTTACGATATGATTCAACTATATCTCCCTCCCACCAGTTGAAATTGTTGTTGTTCAAGTTGACATGCCGATGAATTATGATGAACTTGGATACTGTCGTTAGTAATAATCAATATTTTCAAATCTGATAACAAATTTAATTACAATCAATATATCTGTATGAATTTAAAGAACTTTTCTTTTATGTTAAAATCAACAAGTAGGCATATTGCAACTTTTGTCTGAATGAAGAAGAAACAATGTTATCTAGGGATCATTTTCTCCGACCAAAGAACAAATTTCCTGACTTTTTCATATATTTTTAAAATCCCTGATTTTTCTCAGTTTTCCCTGTTGCTAGACAGCCTGCATAATATAAAAGTATTTTAAAATTAAATTAGAACTTAGAAAGAAGAAAATTGAGACTGATTTCCAAATTATACCACAGGGAATATTTTGCGAAATTGATATTTCGAACATATTTGCATTCTAATTGTTTAGATGTATCATTTAATGATTCTATCATCTGATTACATCTAAAAGGTTATAAGTTCTTTAAAAATGTGTCAGAAAATTGCACTTCTATCCAAAACATCACAAAGTCATTCCAGAGCTTACTTAAACCTTTCCGGATTAATAATATGGCAAAAACAATTTTCGATATTAATAAAATAAAAAAATAATAATTTGGAAGTTACAAATCATTGAATTTTGGTTTTCCTATTAAGCTTTTTTTATATAGATACAGTACTATTTGGAAATTGTTGTCTTAATCATGTATATACAAGTAATATTAGAGATTAAAAATGAACATACATTACCTTATCAATTTAGATGGGCTTGATCTTAAAGTGAAGTCCAATTAATGAAAAGACTAGACATTTCAGATCCTGAACTAGATAGTAAAAGCATCTTAATCCTTCTGGGTCTCTGGAATGGTTAACATCTACCAAAGATCCTGTTTTGGACGTTGTAAAAGCTATGTGTTCATCTCCTATAACAATTTCCAGTTCTTGCCTACCAACCCTGTCTGGTTGAGGCCACAATGCATCATCTTCTTGCATTATTTCAGAGTCAATTATAATTCTCTTCAATTCTTCCATCACACATTTATGAACAAAGGCTTCTTTACGAATCATAGTATCATTTTTGTAATTGGAGTTGTTGGCATACCTCAATTTTCCATCAGGACGAAATTCAAACTCCAAAAAACTCGTGGCCGAACTTTCCTTTATGCCCCACATAATATCGTATGTAAAATTCCTTTGACATAATGTGTAAATATGTGAACCAACACTCAACTAAAATATAACAAAACAGAAGAGTGGAACGCGGCACTGTTCTGTCGGTAGATGTTAACGGTATATCGATATATAATCGAAAACGCATCGATATATTTCCAATATAATCTTTTCTTACAATAAACATTAGCTAAATGAAATTATTTTGTATTTGCTTATACAAATTTTACTAAACAGGACGTTTTCACTATTTATTACACATACACATATCAACATTGTACAATATTGTCTCCTCCTAGGGTGGGTCATTTGCATTTATATATTAAGGTATCCCATAAGTTTTTTCGTACTCATCCATCTCTCAGAAACCCACATTATCTGATTTTCAAAATTTTTGAGATTTACTTGAAAAATAATTTATCAAGGGAAAAACTTTAGGGCACCATCTTATTATCCGCAAAGCATTTTTTTTTTTAATAAATTTTATTTTGTATACATATTAAGGGTAAAATACATTACTACTATATTTCCAAGCGTCATTACAACATTTTAAAGTGAAGATTCTCTGTAGAACAAATTCTGTAGTTGGCAATTTATTACGGCAACCAATTACTCACGGCTAAATTATACAATAAGCAGGACTCGTTAGGTTCTTTCCAATACCTCTATAAAACAATCAGATCATGCGCTGTGCACATTTTTCGTACCAAAATTTTCGGGACTGGAAACCAAAACAGGTAAGAATTGTTTGGACTGCACACTGAAGACATGCGCAAACTTGGAACACAGCACCAAGATCTGAAATCAGTCGAAGTTTACACATCCACAGAAAAGTAATTAGGCTATGTTAAATAACTGAACTTAAGAAAGAAATTGTTAAAGGGTTGCGATTTTTTTTTTTTAATTAAAAAGGGCGATGACACTTTGCTAACCATTACTGAGCTTTTACCATAAATAAATACCAAAGAACATTTTCATAACTATTCTACAGATCCACCTAATCAAAAAAACTTCAGAAGCCGATTTCTTTCAAGGAAAATAAAAATCAGCCTGTCCAAAGATAGTCTACCCAGTACTAATTTATGGCTTGGAAGAATGAGCCACTAAAGTGGATGAAAAACGGCTCTTGGTGTTTGATAGGGGAATATTGAGGAGAATATATGTACCCATCAAAGTAGGCGAGACATGGAGAAGACGAAAGAACCTGAAATTGATTGGATTCTTTGAAGATACAAAGTCATAAAACTGGAAAGACTCAGATGGGCTGACCATCTAGCCAAAATGGATAATACCAAGATTCCGAAGAAAGTGACCACGGAGGAGATCTTTGGTGCTAGGCAAACTTGAGGTGGATGGATGGTGTGGCTGAAGATGCTAGAGATCTTCTCGGCTTGCGGAACTGGAGCTGCTGCTGCTTAGAATTGATCAAACTGGAGACAGGCAATTTGAGGCAGCCCAGACTCGGTGACGAGTTGTTGCGCCGGTTATGTATGTATTCTATAGCTTAATAGGACATTGTGGATTCTTGATTTTTGTTTATATTATTTCCAGTTTAAGCTTTAATTTTTTTATTAAAATTTAGGCAAAAATTTCCGCTCATTTTAATTGCTAATAAAATCATTTTACAAAACTAAAATAATAATTAATTTCTCCTTTCATTTCGGTCGCATATCGAACACTGGGGATCTCAGTAAATCTGATCTGTGAAACGGTTATTTGATTTAACCAGTTTCATTATTTGATTGCTTAATTTCATGTCCACCATTACATCAAAGCAAAAGAATCATAGCTTGGAGGCGAGAACTGAGAAAAATCATTAGTTTTTAGATTAAGTAATAAGAATATGAATGGGTTTTTATATGATTTAAAGATAAATCCAAAGTGACTCTCTCTTAATCCCGAGTGGCCTAGTACCAGTAAACAAGAAAAGAGGAAAATAAAAAGGGTAATTCAGATGATTTTATTTTTATTAGACAGAAACCTGTTGAAAATATAATATTATTGTATTTTATTGATACAGCAAAATATGATTGATATCATATTTTATGATTAAAAGACCAATTAAATACGCATTTTTAAGACATTGGACCTTACTGCACAACATTATACTCTACATGCTCCAATACTGAAGATTAGATATTTAAAATTAGTTTATCATCGGACTGATCTGAGAAATATATTTAAAAAACTTTCTTATTTTTTGCTAACCAAACAAAACAATATTTAGTTTTCTCTTTAGATATAAGTTCCTCTTTGGAATATTGTTGAACTACTCATACGTGATCGTTCAACGTACTTCAATTGCATTAGCATGCTTGCTATGAAGTTCGCTTGTTATGGAAATGAGTGAGGTATACATTTGACTTTAATTGAGCCACTGTGGTTTGGAATTGAAATGCTTGAACACTGATTATTGAATTCATCATAAAGAGGTGAGTAGAATTAGTTTTTAATGTCAAACTTCATTAACATATGTAACAGTCTTTCATGTTTGCTTTCAAAGAAATATTATTTATTATTAACTTTATTTTTCTAAGACATATCTTGCATTTGAATAATTGTTTAAAAATCCATTGTGTTTTATTGTTATAATCAATGCAGATTTGATTGGTGTTTTCTCTTCTTACATAAGTGTTCATAATTACCTGCAACTGAATTATTCCTATGTCTTGTTTATTTTCATATTACTTACTTGTATTATTATCATTTTTAACTGAATGGCTCAATTTTTTTTTCATCTATTGGTTTTGTGTTTAATTAATTTTATTTTTATTTTAGTTAACTGTCATTTTATCACATTTTAAATATTGTGTCAGCCTCGGTTTAGATCCATTGCATGATTAATTTAAGAGATAAGTCAACCATTTTAATAATCATTTCGTTCCTTCCTTTGAAGTGTTCATATCTGATGATGCTCATAATCAGTAGTGTTAGTAAATCAGCCCAGTTGTCACCATATTAGCAGTTCCTAGCACTATATTTATAAATTAGACTGATTGTATTGTAAAATATTTAAAAAACAAGCATGTAAAGTCAGTAAAAGCACTCACATGATGGTAGTAGTAGACATAATTGCTTTTAACGATGTCTAATAATATCATCTAATAATACTTTTGTTGTAAAACTATATGATAAAATATTATAACTTAATAATAACTTAAAAAACTGAATGATTAAGTTACATTAAAACAAACAGTTGTGATATTCACATTTAAAAAATATATTTTTCTAATTTAGAAATACTGTGTTATAGAATTAAACATGATAACAAAAGTAAAAAGACATAAATGAAAAAATTAATTAAGTGTTATGTATAAAATACATTGTGTTGATGACAATTTACTATTGCCAACTGAAACAAATATTCACTGTCAGCTTTACTTACAGCCTTTATCATTGTTTAATGCTACAGATAATTTCCAAATGTATCCTTTTCCTTGGGAATCAGGTTCTTGCCATCAATCAGATTAATATTGTTTTAATTAGATCATATTTGATTTATGAGGTAACTCATACGTTTTCTCGTATTTGTTATATTTTCCCTACTATTTGAAATTCCTAGAAAAATCAATTCGAAAGCTGTGAAAAGTTTTAGTAATGAATATGGAGCAAGGTACATAAGCTGCTTTATGAGAAATTGCTAAAATTGGAGCATTTAATTAACACAAATGGTACTACAAATCATGAGTGTGCTGAAGACTACGCTGATCTAAAGACACTTCTGATTATAATTTGTCCAAAGAAAGTAGCATAAAAACCAGTCAAATATAATTTATTTTATTCATTTTTGTTGTTAGGAGACTATTTCCTCCCAGATTAAAATTTTTTTCATGCATCCACTCAAAAATAACAACCAAATCATATTTCATTATCTTATTATTTATTATATTTTTTTTTTTGCCATGGTCATTTATAGCATTTATTGCGTGGAAGAGAGGTGCTACATTGAATTCTTGTAATCAGATTAAGAAATATATATGTATTGAAAAGAAAAAAAAAATTAGCAACAGTTAATTTTAAATTAAAGCTTAAGATTTATATGTATCAAGTTAAAACTTAATTTTTCTAATTTCTAATCTCTATAGGATTTAGACTGCTGACCTGGTGATGATGGAGGTGGACACTATAGCGTCTGTTTCTAATGAAATAAACAAATCTATAGTAAGTTCTTTTTTCTTTTTTTTATATTTGTATCATATGCCATTAATTATTTAAACTTATGTTTATCTATTAATAAAATATCTTTATTCTGACTCAAGAGCCTAACTATTGTGAAAATCTTTTTCAATGGATGACTGCTTATAATTTTTTTTTTTTTAACAGTATGTATGTTTAACAGTATGGTAAAGGGTTATTATTTCTGTAAAAACAAAAACATATTTTTATTTTCTAGACCTAAGTTATAAAGGATATAACACTGTCAGAGTTTATTTATCCATAAAAATGTCTTGCCATTATTCATTTGACAAAAAAAACAGTCTGCATAATTAAAATCTACTCTGCACAAATCAAAAGTCCAACAAAATACTTATTTTAAATTTTTTATCAAATATCTCACCCCAACCAACTTTTCCTAAATTAATGTTGATACAGAAATGTTAGTCATTTAGGTTTATACTGCTATTAATTATGTTTTGTTTTTTCATATAGTATATACAGTTATTTTATTTTTTGCAGAATAGTGATACAAGTAAAACAGACAAGAACCAAGAGAAAAATAAAGAGAACTCGGAAAATGTGGCTCCACAGGAATCCATGGTGGCGCAAATCCCAGCCACTCCTGGCAACGAAACTGGTCCGATACCCAAAATACAGTAAGTTAAAAGATTATTTAGTTAATAATCATAAATAATAGTTTAAGTTAGTTAAAAATAGTTTAACTAGTTAATAGTTTAAAATAGTGGGGTCACCTTTAGCAGGGTGGCTAGCAGAACAGCCTCCTATGCCAAAGGTCATGGGTTCGAACCCGTAGGTGTCCCTAGGATTTTTTAGTGGGAGTAAAAAATCCTTAGTTATGCCGTCCTTCGGAGGGGACGTTAAAAGGAGGTCCCAAGCCTGTGCGATATCAGGTACTAGTTAAAGATCCCTATCCTAATAAAACCTGGATAGGCAAAATGTAGGACTCCCACTATAGCATTCAATTAGCTATAGTAGCATAAAAGTGATGTTAAACGAATAAACAAACAAACAGTTTTAAAATAGTTCATAGTTTTAAAACTGCTATGTTTTAGGTTTGCTAAACATATGAATTTAATTTGTAAATCTATGAATTCCGCTTAAGTCCTAGGTAAATGGTGAGACGAGGTAAAGAGGTAGTTGAAAATCCATGAAAGTGAGTGCTTGTGAGAGTACATGAAAGTAACGAGAAAGGGGAAAAGTATCTTTTTAAAAAAATAAAATAATAATGTCTAATATTACTTTTAGTATAACGACACTAAATAATTAAGTTATATATAAAATTCAGTTATTATATATTTATTATAATACATTGAAAGTGTGTGAGAATATATGATAATTCACTGTCATCTACATCCCATCAAACCATCACACATTTTCATATTTTACTTTCTCTCCTCTCGCCATGTAGTGTGGCCTTTACTCAGTGTTAACAATTGTGATGTAGAACTGCTGTAGGATGGTCTGGTATATACCACACCTGACTAATAAGATTTTGATTTTTGTTTTTTTTCTCGTTTATTTAATCTAAATCTCTTATTTGATTTTATCTAATGAAATCTCAAGTCCTTTAAAAATGTGATTTAGAAATGCAATTATTTTCCAAATATACTAATTATGCATTTAGCTTCGTTCCAAATCACACTAAAACATTTCATTACATAGTGGATGTAATTAGTTGACCGTTGAGAATTACTGGAAGGAATTAGTCCGGGTGGCGGTCATTAAATGAAACAACTAAATAGTTTCAACTATTTTATTGTTTGCCAACGTTTCGACCCCCTTTGTGGGTCATCATCAGGGCGCATGGTGGGAGAATGGAAACTCAGTTTCCATTCTCCCACCATGCGCCCTGATGATGACCCACAAAGGGGGTCGAAACGTTGGCAAACAATAAAATAGTTGAAACTATTTAGTTGTTTCATTTAATGACCGCCACCCGGACTAATTCCTTCCAGTAATTTCATTACATAACTTTAATATAGTAAAAAAACAATCCTGTGAAAAGTATCAAATAAATTGGTTTAATAATAAATGAATGAGAGATTTTTGTGCTTTCTGCAAAATTTTCTTGAATCCATATTTCATTTCATTCCAAAAAGTACTAAAAACATTTCCTTCCAAAACGTTCTTACTAAATCCTCTGTAAGCAGATATAACCTTTCCTTTCATTTCATTCCAAAGGTTACTATATTTTCTACTATATGCCAGAAGCACCTAACCCAGAAATATATAACCATTAATTTATTGTTTTTTCATTTTGTGCATTTTTATTGGTTCATTTAGTACATTTTGAATCACTGCTATTATTTTGAACAATAGTTTTTACCTAATGATCAGTTTTAAGGCTGTTTTGAACAACTTAATTGCCTCCCTTCAGTTCTCGTAGGTTCCCTTCAGTTTTTTCATAGTATTTCTTCTTGCAGCCACATGTATTTGATATAAAAATCTTAAGAAACTCACATTTTAATAGAATAATGGCATTTTATCCAGAAAATGGTTGGAATTAGAATTCCCTGATCTTTCTAAATATGAGAAGAAAAACCATGCCTGATCTAACCTGATAGAAATTCTTCTTTTTTTTTTTTTGAAAAAGGAAAAGACCGAAATAAAAGTTATTTATTTATCAGTCTTTATATTTAAATATTGTTTACTCGTAGTTAATAATATAAATACATTTGTTAAATTCACAAAAAGAATAATTAAAAGTTCAAAACATATTTCATATTCTTATATGTTTTATTCTTCCAAAAAGTTCTATATCCTTTTTAATTAGTTCCAATAAGCACTATATCCTCGATTTATTCCAAAAAGTACCATATCCATATTATAATGTTAAAAATTCATGGGAAAAGTGCAATAATTTGGTAACACGCTTAAAAGTCAACTTTAGATTTTAATAAAAAAAGAATCACGTACATTGGTCCAATAATAAATAAATGACAGATTTTTGCGTTTCTTGTAAAATTGTTTAAAGTGGATATAGTACTTTTTGGAAATCAACGTCTCAATTGTCACAACAATAAATGGGTGTTTGTCTTGAGTTGAAAATTTGTATACCTATACAACTCATTCAATAATTTCTAATTGATTGTTCTGATCTTCTGCCAAACAGACCACTGAAGATGGCTTAAAATTTAGAGTGAAACATTGACACGATAAATTGAGTTTCATTTAAGTAAAGTGTTTGATGACTGTACCCCTGATCAAGTTCTCCACAATCAAAGAAATGACAATTAAGTTGGAATTACAAAAAAAATTAAAAAGGTATATAGGTACACGTGAAAGCGATCTATAACAAATAGAGTGATCTGAAATGGAATAAAGGAATTAATAAAAATAATAGTGCCAAATCAGATCTGTTACTGTAATGAATGGATCTACTTTTAAGAAGGACATTGTTATAACTTTGAAATCCATTGGATAATTTATAAGGAGCCTGTAATTGCTATCTATTAATGAAAGTTTTTTGTTATTTCAGAAATGTTGTGTGCACTGTCAACTTGGATTGTACCCTCGACCTTCAGAAAATCAACTTTCGTACAAGAAATTCTGAATACAATCCAAAAAGATTTTGTGGTATCGTAATGAGACTTCTTCACCCTCGTTCAACAGCCCTGATATTCAGCTCTGGGAAAATAGTCGTCACTGGTGTCAAGCACGAACAGCATTCAGTTCTTGCTGCTAGGAAATATGCCAGGATTTTGCAAAAGTTAAATTTCCCTGTAAGTAATTTTATTTTATTTTTTAATTTATTATTTAGGTTAAATTTATGTGCTTTGCCATGCACTTTAATGAAGCTAGAATTTGTAATAAATATTCTAAAAGATTTTATGTTCAATTGGGTTTAAAACAAGGCGATTCATTTTTATCTGTTCTGTTTTAATATATATTAGAGTATCATTTGTAGGATGTTAAGTACCTCTAGGTGCCAAGTAATGTAAAAGGATCAAATATGGGTGATTAAATTATGGTTTCGGGGGGTATGCTGATGATTAGGTTCTCTTGGGCGGGGATATAAAAACTTAAAAAGTAAATACTAACACTTAAATGAAAAGTATTAAAGATAAATAAGGATTGAAATAAGTGTTTAGGTTTCATGATTACTTTAGGAACGGAATTCAAGGAGAAATAAAGTCACTTAATGGTAAAAAATCCTTTTTATTTTCAAAATCTCTTGACTCGCAGCTTTGGTCTAGAAACTTAGAAGTTTAGATTTCACAAAAGTGTATTATTTTTTATATTAATACAAAATATTAATATAAAACTTTATTTATATTAAGCACAATACTTTAAAATTGTGTTGTTTAATATGTGCCCACCTAAAGTTTTAATTTTAAACGTATTTAGTTAAAGGGGGAACAAAAAATAAAATAAGATTTGTGAGAGAAAAATGTTAAAGTAAATAACTAAATGTAAATAATAGAAATTAAGTAATTATAATAAGTTATAATTAACAAAGGAAAATGTATGTGCAAATGTCCATTAGGGGTTGATGAGTATGCTGTGTAACAATGTATGTATTTGGGCAGCATTGCCAATGAATGAAGCCTCTCTCCCACTGTTCTAAATGGGTTTGAATTGTGGTCTTTAACCTTGAAGGAAGAATATTCCTTTAAGGTTTTGCACTTCTATTTATTTATTTACACACTCTACCTTGCATGATATGCAATACGGGTGGGTTGTGGCAATATTTACTCATAAATTATTTCAGCAAGTTAATGTTGTCAATAAAGATCTTGAAAGTGTATTCACTTCTCCAAATGTCCCATTAATCATTGTAGTTATGATCTTGTTCTTTATCTGGTGTTAATATGGGCTGGGCCCTTAGCCGTTTTCCACCATAAACAAAATACGGTATGTTGAGCATCGAAGGCAGGGCAAGAGGAAATGCTCAGCTGACTCCAGGATGCTCTAGACCTACCAAACACAAGACTTTTTTGCGGGACTTGGTAATTTGGACTCAAGGGAACCTAGAAAGGGTATTTCCGGTGAAAACTGAAAGAAAAATTTCCTGGGAGATTACACTCAGTTTCTCGATACAATTTATAGTGTAGGGTCTCATTTCGCTGACGGGTCTCACATACCCGGGGGAGAGGCTGTGAGGGAATCCCCATTTATTACATCCTAATAAAAGCCTCGCCGGGACTGGAATTCGAACTCACAACCTTTAGCATGAGAGACTAGCGTGCTAGCCACTCAGCCACAGGCTCCTTTCTCTTACTGTGTATTTCATATATAGGGAAGTTAAAGTAAAAAAAGTCCAGTATAAATGCTTTTCCATAAATCAGTATATCTATAGATAATTAAATTCTCCACAAAAAAAAACAAAACAAAGAATCATTGAAATCTGTTTAGAGATATAGCGCTTGAACTTAGCAGCAGTGATTGGCCATTTTCCTTGAAAATGATTTGATGAAAACACATCAAAGTAGATGTAGGTATATATTTACCTGTTTTATTCTCAAGTGAAACGTTTCTGAAGGAAAGTGTTCCCTCAGTCTTATTTTATATATTTTAATTTATTACAGAAATTAGATTATTATCCTTTTGTTTATTATATTGTTTATAGATTATTTATGTGAATTATTATATTTTTAGGTTAAATTTAAAGACTTCAAGATTCATAATATGGTTGCAACTTGCGATTTAAGATTTCCCCTGAGATTGGAAAATTTGCATCAAATCCACGGTCAATTCAGCAGGTAAATAGTTTGTTAGCCAGCAATTGTCTCATGTTTATTTTTATTTTGAAGAGATGATTATATTTTAATATATTTTTTTTTTTACAGTTATGAACCCGAACTATTCCCTGCACTGATTTACCGAATGATTAAACCAAGAATTGTGATTCTCATTTTTGTAAATGGAAAACTTGTAATAACAGGTATTCTTTTTAAATAATGGTGTTATTATCTTATTTTAAGATTTTATCAACGAAATTTCTTTTTTTAATCTTGAGTTTACTTTTGATTACTCTTGTAATTCTATTAATTTATGAATTTTTCATAAAGTAATCTTACCAGTCATTCCGATTTATTTTTTCTCATCTGACTTAAAATAATTTTTGTCAGTTATATTGGCTCTTATTAATAGTTGACCAATGAGAGATATAGGAAGAAATTAGTCCGGGTGGGGTGGTGGTCAGTAAAACAGAAACTGTTAAATAGGTGAATTTTTAAATTATTTATTGATATTTATCGACTTTGTTGTACAACACAACTAGTAAATAGGCTAAAAGAAAATAGATATAAACAAGACTTTTAGAGAAGCTACCCATCAATAGCACTCTAAAAATATTCTAAACTAGAAGGTCTTGAGGTCATATTCTTTTCAGACGCCTCGGAGGATTTTCAGGTATTGTAGAGGAAGAAAGGATTGAAACTAGAGATGGCTTAGACTGGGAATGGAATTAGTCATGGAAGATGAGGTATCTGTTTCGGGCCAAATCAGTAACATACGGAACATTAAGGTCATTATGGATGGGTTTGTTGTCATAAAGTTGGGAGAGGTGAGGATTTTAGATTGTAAGGATTGGATTCGAGAGGAATTCAATGGTTTAGTTACTCCATAGATCCAGATTGGCCTTATAAATAGTCTTGTAAATGAGGCGTTAGTGGGAGATTAGAATGTTTGTATAATGTTCATCTCAATTTGTTCTTTTGTGCTCCCTGGCCTTTCTGTATTCTCTTTTAATCGTTTCATCTTGGAATCCATCTTAACTGCTTTTTCTGATTGTTTTAAATTATAATATAGTAATACAATGGTTTTATATTCTTCGTTTTCAAAGGATAGTAATAATGACCCTGGATCTTATAAATTAGAGTTTTCTTAGGATCTAGGCCTTAACTCTCTCGACCTTCCACAGTCATTGGCCTAGAAACAGTACTGTCCTTAACAATTACTGAACCCAGAAGTCATGATGACCAAGAGAGTTAAGCCGTCAACTTAGCAAAACCTCAAAATTCACATAGTACCCTTTGAATCCAGCCTGGATTAGTTGTTTGTTTATTTATTTAACGTCACTTTATGCTACTATGGCTAATCGGACGATGCTACAGTGGGAGTCCTAAATTTTGCCTATCCAGGTTTTATTAGGATAGGGATCTTTAACGAGTACCTGACATCGCACATGCTCGGGACCACCTTTTAACGTCCCCTCCGAAAGACGGCGTAACTAAGGATTTTTTACTCCCATTAAAGAATCCTAGGACCACCTGCGGGTTTGAACCCGTGACCTTTAGCATGGGAGGCTGTTACGCTAGCCACCCAGCTACAAGTGATCCCCTGGATTTGTTGAAATTTATTTAATGGTGAATCAACAGAGTAATGAGTGAGATGAGGGGTAGTAACCTTGGCAACTTCTAAGTCACTTGGCACTGGTTGAAATCCGATATAGGCTGGTTAATGTTGATTTCTTGGCAGTCCTACAGAATAAATCTTGATGTCCAACTTTGGTTAGAATAGGTTAGTTACCTATACCATAATCCTTCCTTTATGCAGCCATTACTGGAGAGGAAATGTTAAAACTAAAGAAAAAAGAATGTAAATAATAAAAAAAAAAATAGTATAATAGGAATAGGAAAAAATCAACTCAAGATCCTTAATGCTTTGGTTTGTTGTGGTTCTGGTTTTTTATTTTAGATATTCTTGAAAGTTTAAATAGATAAGTATGTGGCCATAATTGTTGCCAGTTATCTTATTAACATACACATTTTGTTTATTCTTTATTTATTACAATTTTTATGGATAACTAACATTATTGAAATGGCTTATGTTTCAGGTGCTAAAAGCAGAGGAGAAATCTACGAAGGGCTTGATAATATTTTTCCCATCCTCAAAAGTTATAGGAAACCTTGAACACATTCTTTTTTAGCGTTAGATATCAAAGCTGAGGCTGTGTATGTTATTATATGTTTTATTTATTCTTGTTTTGTTAATTTATGGTTTTTTAAAAACTTCTTTGAGATCATTTTAGTGTGTTGATTTTTAATATTGCTGTCAATTTTTTTTGTATTTTGAACTAATGTATGTTAGTTATAAAGTATGTTGTTTGAAGAATTGACATATTTCCATGAAATTATGTACTATTTATTATTACTTTTTAATTATGATACAGCTGGATGATAACAAATAAACTGATGTTGAATTGAATTTATTATTTTTTCCTTAAAATTCATTATCTGTTTATCTTTATATTACATTTTCAGATTTTCTTTAGAATAGAGTAATTTTTATTCTGGGACAGGGCATCTTAAGAACAACAGATATGTACAATTAAGAATTATCTATAAAGGCAGCGCTACATGGTGAGAAATAGGGAATGTCTTTGTGAAGTGAAAGCAGGTCTTGTGAGAGTTAACGAAAGTAGCAGGAGAGGGGAAGGCTTATTTTTTAAAAATAAATTTGGATATTTACAAAAAATATCACTTTTAGAAAAATCCTATAATATCATTAAATATTATTTTTATAAAAAGATAAAAAACTGAATGATTAAGTTATATCAAAACAAACATATGTAATATATGCATCATTAAAACATGTTTTTTAAATGTAGAAACTCAATTTTAAGAAATTAAACATTATCTATACTAATATTATAAAGCTGAAGAGTTTGTTTGTTTGTTTGTTTATTTGAACGCGCTAATCTCAGAAACTACTGGTTCTAATTGAAAAATTCTTTTTGTGTTGGATTGTCCATTTATCGAGGAAGGTTATAGGCTATATAATTTATAATAAAAGGTAAATAAAAATAAATGATGAAGTAATACAGAAAATTCGCTGAATATTTATTATAATATGTTGAAAGTATGTGAGAGTGTATGATATTCACTTTCGCCAAATATCACGAATTTCGCCTCACCTACACCTACCTGAATTCTCATTGTGGTGCGCTGCCTAAAGGATTCTGTAGGGGTTGTAACTCTACCATTAAAAAAATTCTTATTCAGCTATTATTCTTTTATATCTCAAAATACCATCTTCATATTTTACACTATAATTGCTTAATATTTTGTGTATCCACTAATATTTAGAAATACAAAATAATAATAATTTATTTTTTTATTTATTAATTCTGGGACAAGTCCCTTTAGAATAATACATATTAAAGTAAATAAACTATTTGGTGCCTTAGAGTAATAATAGAAGAAAAATAAATAGTGATAAAATAAAGACAAAGACAACATATAAAACCAAAGTGATGGATATAAGAAATCGACTTCTCGTACTAAAAAAAAAAAAAAAAATATATATATATATATATATATATATATAATACTAATTTAGACAATAGTTAAAAAAATAAATAAAATATACAATTATCCTTCTGTTCCTGTACAGAGCTTTGATCAAAAAATAATTATATACAATGCCTATCTAATTAAAAAAAAATGAAAATATCTTTGATGGTAACACTTCTATGATTTTTTCTATTTGAACATTTTCATTTAAAATTGGTTCTTGTTGAGATTCCTAGGAAATTTAATGGATAGGAAGTAATTGAATAGATGGGATTTAAAAGTTGGAAGGGTATTAGAGTTACGGATATGAGAAAGGATAGAGTTCCATATGGAAGAGGATCGGATAATGAAAGATCTGTCGAGAGCTGAGGTTCAAATGGCGCACAAGTGTTGCGGGAATGAATCAAGGATTTGAATTTAAGTGTCTATTTACTAACAGTTATTACACTCATTGTTTGTCTGTGAAATTTGTGAGTGGTTCTTTTTACAAGTCAAGGCTTTGCAAATATTTTTCATTTAGTTAATTTAATACAATTTTCCAATGACATCTCTCTGTGAACCACGTCTCTAGGGTGGAGACCCCTGGGGCACACACAGCCACTATAAAGTAGGTGCCCAAGTATTTGGGAAAAACCTAGTGGCTGAGTGTGATGTGGGACTAACCAACTACAGCATGGGTTGCATGAGCAACTATTCACAAGTTAAGTAGAAATAACTCATTTACACATTTAATTTTCAGAGAATTGACTTGAATCTACCTTGATGAAATATTCGGAGAATCTACCTTCAAATATCATCTTCATATTTTACACTATAATTGCTCAATATTTTGTGTAAACACTAATATTTAGAAATACAAAATAATAATAATTTATTTTTTTATTTATTTATTCCGGGACAAGTCCCTTTAGAATAATACATATGAAAGTAAATAAACTATTTGGTGCCTTAGAGTAATAATAGAAGGAAAAATATAGTGATAAAGTAAAAAATAAAGACAACATATAAAACCAAAGTGATGGATATAACAAATCGACTTCTCATACTGATGATTGAGGGGAAACAAAAAAAAAAATAAAAAAAATATATATATATATATAAAACTAATTTAGACGATAGTTAAAAAAATAAATAAAATATACAATTATCCTTCTGTTCCATTCTCTTTACTGCTCTTATACAAACATCGTTTTGATATTAAAATTGTTTCCTTCTAAGTTTTTTTTTTGTTTTTGTTTTTTGTAGACCATTTGATAGAGTGTTGTGCTCTGACCAAATGTATGTTAGGATTGTATCTTTTAAAATACTTTTCTATTCCCTTTGTAAAGCTGGAAAAAAACTTAGCTTCATATTTTGTGACAATGCTGTATTGTTCTATTTTTTTTTATTGATAATTTTAATTTATATCAGTATTTACTATTTTAACTAATATTTATTTTAAATTATTCTAATAAAATGAACATATCTGGCACTGGTGACCGCGATGTTTTGTGCCTTTAAAATTAAAAAACCAACCAACAACGCTGATTAAATTTACAAATGATGGTCAATTTAATTAAGAAATAAGCTACCTTATGTTGGAAACTTCAGTTTATACCAGATTAACAAATTATCTGATATTGTGTCATTACACAGAAGGTATATAAAATTTATTATTGTCATCTATTTAAGGAAGTTTTGTTTTAATTTCTATTAATGCTGAATTTTGGTATGTTCAACATCTGAATAATACCGCAATCCAGGATTTAATTTAAGAATGCTCGTTTAAAGCTCTGGTAAAAATAGAGTGTTTCTTAGATTAATTTACCTATAGTCTAATTAGAAATTACCTTCTGCAAACTAGCTAACTTTTAAGGTAACTTATTTGGTTCAGAATGTTATATATAAAACTGATTAACATGGTTCTACAAAAAGTTTGTGGCTAATCGGATGATGTTACAGTGGGAGACCAAAATTTATACCATCCAAGTTAATTAGGACTGGAATCTTTAATGAGTACCTAACATCCCAGAGGCTCAGAACCAGGTTTTAGAACCCTACTTGGGAGGGCATACTACAAAACTGTTATGGGTGTTTTGTTGAAACCTTAAGAGAGAAAGCTATTAAACCTAGCATGCTTAAATAAATAAAGAACATGGTGGTGGAGTGAGCTAAGGTATATTATACATGCCACTGGATTGAATTCACCCTGGACAGGCAAGAATTCCTTACAGCATATCCCAGGGAATAAATCATTGTCAAATCTTGACCTACCCTCTAATTTAAAAATAGGTTGTGTAACTTGTTATATTTGCCATTAATGAATAGATGGATAGAAAAAGACATAAGAGGAAGATCAAGATTATTATTTAAAGGAAAGATTCTGTTAAAATTGCGTTTATTTCTTTATCAGCTCATTTATCCGATTTAACCATCATTGAGTTCCATCGTTCAATGAATACTTATTCTTTTGAGATAAGAGATCGTGTATGAAATAAAGCTGATGAACTATTTGCCCAGCATATTTTTTTAAATTAAGCTAGGTCCAGAACACACTTGTCAATAATATTATTACTCTTTATCATGTCCACGTTTACGAAAATTTCTTGCAAGCACAAACGTTCACAGATGTAGGTTCGAATGTATATAAGAAACTATTTTCGGATTACAAGATAGTAACCAAATTTTTATAATATATTAGTTTGCTATTAAATTTCAAAAATAAAAAGAAGCATTAATACCTTATTTTAAGTATAACTTATTTTAGAGTGGGGTGGCTCCAATTATGAAAATCAAATGACGGTTTATCACATACATATTTAGTTGATATTATATTTATCGATAATCGAGAACTCAATTATATGTTTATGGTAAACAAAGGAAGGTTGTTATTAATAGTTGTAAGGTATATATTGTCGAGGAATAGCTGAACTTAAAGATTATTTCACAATGTCTGATGAAGCAATCGGTGAAGAAACGCCTAGTTATGTTGGTATCGCAAATTTACCCAACCAAGTTCTTCGGAAGTCTGTTAGAAAAGGATTTGAATTTACTTTAATGGTTGTTGGAGAATCCGGACTTGGTAAATCCACACTTGTTAACAGTCTTTTCCTCACGAATCAATATCCAGATAGGAAGATACCAGATGTTATTGAGAAGATAAACAAAACTGTCCGTCTCGAAGCGTCAACTGTTGAAATTGACGAAAAAGGAGTGAAAACTCCGTTTAACTGTTGTTGATACCCCAGGATATGGAGATGCCATTGACAATTCAGATAATTTCAGAACCATCATTCAATACATTGATGATAAATTCAAAAGGTTTTTAAAGGATGAGAATGGACTGAACAGAAAAAACTTGATAGATAGCAGAGTCCATTGTTGCTTTTATTTCATATCACCTTTTGGAAATGGTTTAAAGCCGCTAGATATAAAATTTATGAAACTGTTACACAACAAAGTGAATGTTGTACCTATTATAGCCAAAGCGACTCTCTTACAAAAAGTGAAATGCTCAAATTAAAACAAAGGGTTATGAAAGAAATAGAATTGAATGGTATTAAAATTTATCAGTTGCCTGTTTGTGACAGTGATGAAGATGAAGAATACAAAGAAGAGTTAAAGAAATTAAAAGAAGCTGTCCCTTTTGCAGTCTGCGGATCAAGCACATTCTTCGAAGCCAAGGGGAAAAAAATAAGAGGAAGATTGTATCCTTGGGGTATAATCGACATTGAAAATCCTGAGCATTGCGATTTCATTAAGCTAAGGACTATGTTGATAACTCACATGCAAGATCTTCAAGACGTCACACATTATGTTTATTATGAGAATTATCGCTCTGAGCAATTAGCAAAAGGTCTACCTCCACCACCTCCCAAAAGGACATTAACTTTATCGGATGAGAAAATACTTGTTCAAAATTTAAAGGATAAAATTCTTAAGGAAAAAGAAGAAGAAATAAAGAGAATGCAAGAAATGCTGGCTAAAATGCAAGAGAAAATGCAACATGAGCCATCCCAATGTTCATCATAATAATCAGTGATATTTATTCATATTGCATCCCTGCAAAAAAAAAAAAAAAAATATATTATTTGAAAAAAATCAACTAAATTAATATTTTTTTCTGGTAAGTATTTATCTTAATCTTATACTGTTTGCACACAAGTTTTATTCAATGTTCAAGTTAATTTTACTCAAATCTTTTACATTTGAGTCAGTTTTTTGTGGGGTTGCAATATATCATTGTATAACTGCCTATATTTGAAAATATTCAATTTTAACTGTGAGTGTGATGTTGATTTTTCATTTTATTATGAATACTTATTTTATAAGTCAACTTTTTTATATTTTATTTAGTTAATATTTGTACAATCCTCCTGATTGCTGGCAGTCATGTAGAAACAGTTCCTATATTTTATATCATGTTGAGGTAATTTATTACTTAAATAGCATTTATTGATTTTAAGACGTATGAGCATATGTATATAAGTTTTAACTTTTAGTGTTAAAATGAATTTTTATAAATTTTATGCTTTTGATTAACGATCATTAAACTTACCATGAATATTTTGAAGTCATTTAGTCATTCTCATATATTTCTTTGTTTTTATAGTGATAAAGTGAGACATTATTTGACTGAACAAATTTTGTCTTGTTTGATTAAGTAAACTTTATTTATTTGTTTTTAGGGCAAACCCCATACAAATAGAGCTGGCTGGCACAGCACAATTAATAAATTTATCACCAGCAAATATACATTATTAATTACAATTCGAATAAATATTTAAAACAAAAACAACAAAACACATATACAGCAATAAGCATAAAGGTGCTGCTATCTTTATGATTAATTTCCTCCAACATATACAATAACAAATTAAATATAAGAATATGAATAAATAATGTAAAAAAATAATAGTACTAAAGTAAATAGTAAATCCCTACAAATTACTAACAAATCCCGAAACATTTAAGAGTGATTAACATTCTGAGAAGAAAGATGTTGATATCTTATTTTAAGATTTCTGTGACAAAAATAATAATGATTTCAGATCTATTACGTGGGGTTTCGCAAGAGTTTCATAAAAGCCATCAATACTCACATCATTTAATACGGGCATGAATCGTGTTCTATTGTCATGGTATGCGGGACATCGAGCAAAAAAATGGAAACAATCTTCCAATGCGTCTCCATCACAAACTGGACACGGCTTCTGTGGGTCCAGACTATACTTCTGCGGATCGACACTAAAGGAGATGGCGTACTTTCCCGACAGTCTGATCTGGGCTTAAGTTCTAACATACACGATATTGCATCCTAACATTAGATAACTTTGCGGAAGGATGGTGTCAGCAAAGACCTTACTGTATCACAGGCTATAGGTCGACTCTTGGAGCATGGCTATATCCTTCATTCTCATATATTTGCAGTAGCCCTCCAAAATATCCCTCTCTCTGGTTCTAACAGTAATAGTTGATTAAGTATCATTGTAGAAAAGATGCTAGTTTGTGTATACTGAAACTTGGTAACATTATTTGTTCATTTTTATGTTTAAAAAAAAAATCGTATCAATAATTTAATATTTTATGCAATTATTAATATTTTGATTAATATTCTCATACTTTACAAATCCAATATCCGCTCCATTTTTTATTAGTGCTGCTTGATATACAACAAAACAAAATCTCATCTTATCAACAAATTAAATACTATTCAGAATTGTACAATAAAAATATGTATAGGAGCATTTAAAACTACTCATTAAATGTACTGCTGAATGAAGCAGGGTAGATGCCCCTACCCTTGGGGAGAGCTCACCAAGAAGTATATTATAAAAAGTTTTTCTGATCAAACTCACCCAGTAAGAAAAGCAATTACCTTACATACAATTTGTTTTTTGCAAATAAAATATAAACATAAACATAAGTTTCATTACAGAAATGCAATCCCTACTACAGGCAATTCAAACAACTATACGTCCCTTATATTGCAACACACCACTTCCCACTAAAATGCTGCAAATCAATAGCAATCCCAAATTACCTACTAAAACAATTAGCACTAAACACATAAGTAAATGATTACCCAGACCGTGTTCAGATCTTCACGGATGCCTCCAAATCCGCCCACCAAACTGCAATAGATTGATCCAGTTAAAGAATACACAATTTCGGTTAAGTAAAATGAAAGATGAAATAACAAAAATGGATAAGCGATACATAATATACAAAATAAGCTGTAAAAACTGTGAAGGCATATATATAGGAGAGACATCTCAAAAACTGAAAACAAGAATATCGCAACATATATCTAATTGTAAAAATATAAAAAACACCAATACAACAGCATTATCATCACATAGCATAACAAGACAACATAAATTTTTTTTTTTTTTTTTTAAACTATTTATTGATATTTACAACTGTATAATTATGTACAACAAGTAAATGTGATGGATATAGGAAACTGACATGAAATACATGAAGAGACGCCACCCATTGGCAGCGCTCTAAAAATATTTTAAACTAGAAGGTCTCGGGGCCATCTTCTTTTCAGACGCCTCGGAGGATTATCAGGAATTGAAAAGGATGATAAGATAGAAACTAGTGGATTAGAGTGGAAATGGAGTTTTTCATGGAATGATTGGTACCTGGTTTGGGCTAGTTCAGTAACATATGGGATATTAAGGTCTTTATGGATAAGCTTATTCGTGACAAAGTAAGGAGCGTTAAGGATTTTACGAAGGATTTTGGATTGTAAGGATTGGATACGAGAAGAATTTGATGGTTTAGTAGAGCCCCATAGCTCTACTCCATAACATAAATTTAACTTTGAAAATACAGAAATTTTAAGATACATTACAAAACAATAGAAATAGAAAATTACTAGAGGCAATACACATTACCAAAAATAATAACAGAACAATAAATTTCAAAACTGATACAAAAAAACCTTGGAACACATTATACAGATATTATCAATAAAGTTATGGGAGGTAAATAACATTTATTTTCTGCCGATGAAAAGTTTAATTACAGAAATGCAACCTTTGCTACAGACAATACAAACAACAAAATGTCCCTTAGATTGCAACACATCACTTCCTACTAAAATTCTGCAAATCAAGAGCAATCCCAAATTACCTACCACAAATTGTCATATAACCCAACCATATTAAAACAGAACATAATAGTAAATGATTACCCATACCATACTCAGATCTTCACGGATGCCTCCAAATCTGCCCACCAAACTGCAATAGCTGTTATTGATCCAGTTGAAGAATACACAATTTTGGTTGCTCGACCTTCTAAATTCTATATTCTTAGTGCTGAACTGTATCCCATTCTCAATTCTTTGTTACTGCCAATGCGAATACTCTAATATACATAGTCATATTCACAGACTCGGCATTCTTGTGCAAATTATTGAAAAAGGTCCACAAAAACAAAATAACATTGTACATTACTTAAAACATTATCCGGAATATAAGAATTGGCTGCAACATCTATAATTTCCAATGGATAACTAGTCATATAGGATTGTCAGCAAATTAGGCGGCAGAGTTGCAGGGGAAAAACAAAGTACAAAAGAAAATGCGAAACTACCTCTTCTAGACTTTTTAAAATGTCTACGGAAAGAAGTAATGAGGGAATGGCAGGAGAGATATGACTGGGAGTCACAATTTAAAGGAAAGGATTATTAGCAAACCCAGCCAACCATGTGTGAGCCTGATACCATGGTTCTCCAAAACCAGCAACTTGATCACCAAGAAATATGCACTATTAGTTAGGCTCTGCACTAGCCATGGTTGCACAAAAAAAATATCTAAATTTAATGAAAATAGAAGATGATTGCAATTGTGTAACATGCAAGGTTCGTGAAGACCCACTGCACATTATATTCTTGATTCGCTTTCAAATCTTGAAGGTCACTTGTGTATATAAAAAAAAAAAAAAAATTAATTTATATGTCAATATATATTGACAACATGTTTTTGCTTAGATAACTAAATTTTATGTTACATAAATTTTTGTAGAGCAAATCACATACTAAAGATGAAATTAAGTTGCTCTAAAATCTTATTGTAAAACAAAGAATGGTACAAAACATTATTTTTATTCATAATGATATGAACTTTATTTATTTATATAACAAATGACCTTCAAGACTTGATAACAAATCCTATTTGGTAATATGAACTTAAACCTATCCTAAACAAAACTGGATAGACAATATTTATGACTCCCACTGTAGGATCGTCTGATTAACCACTGTTAAATTAATTAACTTAATTTGAAAGTTTCACTCAATCTGGAAAGACATTAGCTGTATTAACTCCAGTTCATACTAATAAAACATTCCTGTGTATAAATTAAATTTAATGTTAGTTCTAAGATGAATGTTGTAAAATGAGTAACTATTCTAGTTAAAATGCTAAATAGTTTTTCTCTATTTTCTAATCTTTTTTTATTGCCACCTGGGCCATCTCATACTTATAATTTTTTTCTCAACATCTTAAGAGATGCACATATATCCATTTTTGAAAAGTATCACTTGTGGGATTACCATTGAACTCA
Source organism: Piezodorus guildinii (assembly GCA_023052935.1). Taxonomy (NCBI): domain Eukaryota; kingdom Metazoa; phylum Arthropoda; class Insecta; order Hemiptera; family Pentatomidae; genus Piezodorus; species Piezodorus guildinii. Next base: position 140,513,299 of record CM041296.1, on the reverse strand, counting down.
CAATGCGTAGGTTCAACTATTCTAGTTTTTTTTAAATCGTTTTTATATGGTATAGTGCCCTTTTATAAATAAGTACAACAGCAAAAGTGAACATTATAGAACATGAAAAATATAATATGAATTTATGATACATTACATTTTTATAATATTTTTATAAAATATTTTATAATGTACACAGTAAAATATTCGAGACAACCTATGGTTTACATCAATAAATCATGAACAATGAATGAATTGTAGTCTCTACAGAAAGGCATCTCACACTGCATAAATGGTAGATGAGGATCGATAATGATGTATGAGGTATAAGAAAGGTTTGTGACTATCGTATACAACAAGAAATAATTTGATTAAATCTAATTATCACTGAGACTTCTAATGTGATTTAAAAAAAAGAAGAATAAACCATGTGATTTCTGTGTCTGGAGATTTATTTACAGTCTAGTAATCCCCTAAGGAGGATTGAGAGAATAAATTTTAATTTAAATTTAGTTTTTTTTATTTGTCGACTGCCAAAGTTGTAAGAAGTTCACTGCACAAGTATTTTTTTTTTTTTTCAGTATTGAATGATTAAAAAGAATGAATTTTGCGTTGTGCAACCCACATAATACAAAAAGGAAAAAAATCCGGGGCCCAAAGTGCCGCTAAACAAAAAAATTCAAACTGATTAACTGTTGTAAACCATAGGCGGTCTCAATCTTTTGACCAGCAGTGTATATACAGTATTTTAAAATATATTTACAATATTTTATGAATATATATGTATATATATAACAAAATAATTAAAATCTTTGAAAATTAACATAATATAGTAAAACAAAGAAATACCTAAACCTGTACCACTACAACCCATGAAGGGTCTTGGGCTCTGTATGTATAGAAATTCGTACATTTTCTAGGCCAACGGCCGTGCAATGAGATCATTAGGCCGAGGTTACACTCAGCTACCAGGTTTCTTCCCCCTCCTCCCAGGTTTGGGTACCCACTTTATAGAGGCTGGGTCTGCTCCAGGAGGGTCTCCGTACCCTAGGATCGCCACCCGGCTAAATTAATATAAAAGATAATATTCTGCCACAGCCGGTATTTGAGCTCAGGACCTGGAGAACAGTAGACTAGTGCTCTATCCGCTATGCCTACTAAAAAAAGAAATATGAAATGCAAATATGAGAGTAAAAATGAAAATATAGGAATATAAAATAATTTTTTTTTTTTTAATACTAAATGTATGTATGTAGTAGAATGTTTATAACAAATCTGTTGGAGCCATATTTCTTCATAAAAACAATAATTTTGAATAAATCTACTATTGATTTAAGAGCTGAGTTTATTTTTTATTTGAACTGGTTTCTGTTGCATAGGAGTGTGTCAATATTAAGATTATTTATATTCAATTTATTTATTAATCATTAATTTATATTATTATTATTACAATTTACTATTATTGCTATGTTTGTTGTATATTCCATGTTTTCATTGTTCTTGTGGTATCTTTGAACACTGCATAAAAATTATAAAACTAGTTTTTAACTCTTGTGAAATAAAACATTTTATCTTTTTTTGAGTACCTAGAAAATCAAAATACGAGTAGTAACATTCCCAAACCAAGTAAGCAATTATAATATACTCTTTGCCAGTGATATAATGCTTATTAGAGCCCAAGTTTACATTCCAAGAACATAAATATTTTGTTCATGATCTTTTTGAGTATATGAAGTTGGTTACGAATGGATGGACTCATTGAAACACTTCAATTAAGTACCTGAATTTATTGTGCCAATGTTTTGGCCCAAATTTTAGGCCATCTTCGGGGCCATGAAATACAAAAGGTAACAACCATTTTTTTGATACAATATGTAATGAAAAAATATGTGTAGAAAGTAATAGGAAAGTTTGAAAAGGACGGTAAGACAAAGTGAAAAATGGATATTTTACGATAATGTAGTCCATAAAAAATCTTGGGGACCTAGTAGTGAGGCTTCTAGAAGAATGCCAAACCCGCATATCATCTAAAGATGATGCTTTCCATATGGTGGCATTACTTCTTCTTCTTCTTTTGCTTCTCCCTGTAGTGCCGTATCAGCGTAGGGGAGCGTTCAGCCACCGGCTCCAATCCTCTCTCTATTCTCAGCTAGGTTCCTGGCCTGGCGGAGATCTTTCCCTCTTCCTCTGCAAAGCCCGTTGATGTACTCCAGGTAGGACATCCTTGGTCGCCGCCGAGGCCTTCTCCCATCTGGCACGTAGTCCATGGTTTTTAGAGGATCTCTGTGATCCTCCATTCTAATAACGTGGCCGAACCACTTCAACTGGCGGGTTTTCAGAATTACCTTTATCGGCGCAATCTCCAGTTCCCGGCGTATCCACTCATTCCTTACACGATCTCTTCTCGTCTTTCCCACTATTCTTCGCAGGAACTTCATTTCAGCAGCTGTGACTCTGCTCTCTTGCCGGTCCGTCAATATCCACCTTTCAGCTCCATATAGTAGTATAGGCAAATATACTGACTTGAAGATATGGAGCTTAACACCTCTACCCACCTCTCGCTTCCCTACTACAGTATTGCATATCTGATAGTAGACTGCATTTGCCTTCATGATTCTATTTGATATTTCAGAGTCTACTTTCCTAGATTTTTCTATTACTGTGCCGAGGTAGGTGAAATCCGTAACCACTTCCATTTCCTCTCCGTTACAGTATATATGGACATCTTCCGCATGCCTTCCCACTTGTAGAATCTTGCTTTTGCTGGTATTTATTTTCATTCCTTTTCGGCTAAGCTCTTCATGCCATTCAGTTACCGCTTGCTGTAATTTATCTACGTTGTCCGCCACAAGAACAATGTCGTCCGCGTAGAGGAGAAGTTGAATCACCACTGGGCGAAGGTTTCTACGACCCAGGAAGGTCCTCTCCGTTCTTCTTTTACATATGGTGGCCACTCCATCCATGTAGAGCAAGAATAGCAAAGGGCTTAAACAGTCCCCTTGTTTGACCCCCCTTGCTATGCTAAAGACATCCGACTCCTGTCCGTTTAGCCTTACTACTCCTTTTGGTTCTTGATATATGGATTTAATGGCTTACGCCAAGCTCCTTGGGACATTCTTAACTCTGAGAGCTTCCCATATTTCATTTCTTGGAACGGAGTCGAACGCTGCTGTGAGTTCAAGGAAGGCGAGATACATACTTTTGTCTCTATCCCAAGATTTCTGGAGAACATTTCGCAAAGAGAAAATGTGGTCCTGGGTTTGCCGTCCTGGTCTGAACCCGGCTTGCTCTTCTCCGATTAGGTGCTCCACTAGGTGTCTTACCCTTCCCTCCAGAATAGCCGTATAAAGTTTGTAGACTGTTGGTGATAGGCATATAGGGCGATAATTCGAGCATTCTGCCTGGGACCCTTTCTTGTGTATCGGAATGATAACGTTGTATTCCCTTTCCGTTGGGATCCTCTTCTCATCCCAAGCTTTTTGGAAAAGAACTTTTGGTGGGATTTCAAGGGTGTTATTTTCTATGAGCTATTGCCATCAGGACAAACAATTGATTCAACTCTAGACTGCTCACGATTAACATAACTGGTTGAATAAGTAAAAATAAACGCCCAAAACTGGCTATTCGGAACGTGATGTGTTACACCAAGACAACGAGGCTCCACACCTCATTGGTCACTTACAATAAATTATTGAGCCTTGGATTGAACCTTTTGCCCCACCCTCCCTATTCACCAGACCTAGCTCCAAGTGACTACCACTTATTCTGGTCTCTGCAGGTTTCCGTGAATGTAAAGAAATTCCAAAAGGAAGAGGACATAAAAAACCGCATGGATCAGTTTTTTTAACAATAAACCCCAGACATTCTATGAAAATGGCATTATGCAGTCAGTGGAAAGAAGAGGAAAAAGTCACTAAATAATAGTGAATATATTGTAGATTAAAATCAATTTTAAGTCTATCATACATTAAGTTTTATTTCACTCTGAAAAATTGTAAGGACTTATTTGTCAACCCAATATGTGTATGTCATATATGGGATAAGTAATATTATTGTTTTAACATCATTTTCTGGTTATTATTTTTTTTTTTTATTGTTGACATTTAGGATAAAAACGTTGGTTTAATATGACAATACAAGACCCTAAAACGTGGACCAAATAAACAGTAAGTGGAAGTTAAAAGCACTCATTTATAAAACAACTTATCTATATCTTTATTTTCAAATTTTTGATTTAGTGGGTTATGAAATAAGTTTGTAAGAGTTTTTCAGTATTTCAATTTAATCCTCTCTGTGTTTATAAAATCATGTTTACTTGGTCAATAATGTTTACATTGTCGAGGTATGGTTGTTATAATGGACAAGAAAGGGCATCAGAAGGCCTCGACAATTGGGTATTCATGCAAGGAAGAGAGAAAGATGGAGATGGTGCTCGCCGTGGTAGAAGCACATACAGGTAACTCCAGGAATGAGGTAACTCTGCCAGATAGAGAGCGAACCCGCACCTTCCATTTAGCAGAGGGGACTGGTTTGGATGGGTTTCACCATTTGTGGTAATAGCACGACAGTAGTGTTGGTTAGGAGGAGAGACTTCACCCTGCGTGGTAGTAGCACGACAGTAGTGTTGGTTGGAAGGAGAGAAGATACATGAGGAAGTTAATACTAGATAGCCCACATAATGTTACAAAGGCAGAGCTAATCTGACCTAGGGAGATACCAGTTAGGTGATCTGAAGAGCTGAGCTAGCTCTTGGGGATGTTAGTCATCCATGTCAATAATTAACGATGAGAGCTACGCTACCAGACTAGTGTGGGGGGAGGGGGAGCGGGGTGGCCGAGCGGGTTAGCGCGCGTTGCTGTGAGCACGCGTTGCCTAGCAACAGATAACCGAAAAGTTAAGTTAAAACCAAATAATTACGAGTTCGACTCTCGTGCTGGGGATTTTATCTCGGCATATATCCCCCGCCCTCACCCCCTGGCCCGAGATAACCCCCGTATAGCCTTCAAAGGCGAGGCAGGGGAGGACAAAAAAAAAAAAAAAAAAAAAAGCTACCAGACTAGTGTCTAGTCCCTGGGTCAAATTACCTTGGCAGGTTTATTTATTCTTATAAATCAGTTACGTGTATAAAAATATTAATAATAGTATGAATGAGTTACAATATGTAATATTATTGAATATAGCGCCTTCTTATATTCGGACGGTAGCCTATGTTGCCGTCGCTAGCGCTGTCTGTGAGCAAGCGTGTGAAGCATCTGCCACAACATATTCTAAAAAGGAATTAGTGCTTTGATGCATCAGTTTCAACTGAGATTCCATATCTTAAAGTGGTATTTTGCCTGCTAAAAGTGGAAGAGATCATTAATTTCGTCGATTAATGATTTTTATTTTCCAAAAAGTGAAATCCGCTTCACAGGCAGTTAAAAAAATTTGGTGTGTGTGTGTGTGTGTGTGTGTGTGTGTGTGGTGATGCCTTAGGAGAAAGCGTCGCCAGTAAGGGTTGTGCTCGGTTAAGAACCGGAAATATTGACTTGGAAGACGCGAAGTCGGGTTGATGATGGTCAAATTCAAGTATTTATCACAGACGACTCTTACTTATAATTGGACACATATCCTCATATAATTGATTAAAAATATTTACAAGAATATGAAGTTTTTATTGCAATCACTAATACAAAACGCTCCGAACTTATTTTAAAACCCAATATAATCATTATACCATAATATCAAGTTGAGAATTTTTGTTACTTCAGGAGGTGGATTTTTCATAGAAAGGGTTGTCACTGCTTCATAAAATTAAGAAAATGAATGAGAAATCTTTTTTGAAGAATTCATTATATTTTTTAGAGCTGTTAAGCATGGTATTATCCAAGGTCTCATTAAAAATGGACCTGTGTAACATTTATGTTTGTTTAGAAAAGTCATAGGGAACTATAATAAAATATTAATCGATAGGAATTATGAAACCTTTCAAAGGGGCTAAGCCTGTAATCATAGCCTACCTTCAAAACGATCAGAAACCTCTGAACTGTATTAATTTAGTGTATGAGAAACCTTTATTCAATATTTCGTATTTATAAGGCTTCCATAAGCTTTTGCTGTCTAATCTGAAATCATTTCTGTCTTCTGTAGATTTTGTTTCATTTGATTTTATCTTATAAAAAATAAGATTTCAGATTAATCATAAATGGATTATAATCTATATAATACAAGATATTTTAAAATTAAATCAAGATGAGCCAATATTCTCGAGGAGAATAAAATGCTTATCTTCTAAGATATTACTTTTCTACAGAATCTAAAAAATATTCAAATTAGATTAAAAAAGATATGTATATAATATATTTTGAATTCTAGTATTAGTTTATTAATATCAGCAATTTATTGTTAATTTAATAAACTACTGTGTTAAGAATTGAAATAGTCTTATGTTTATATCTCTCCATTTGTAATTTTATTTTTTTATATTTTGTGATTACATAATAAATCACAAAATATAGCACGACATGCATTTTTTTTATTCTATTTGAATCAGCTGTTACGTGATCGCGGGGCAGAGGGCATTCTGGGATTGTGAGGGAGAGTTAATAGAGTCATTCGCGAGTGGAGGCGATGTTTAATTAAGTTGGTGGTCGCAGATGTGTCTTATTGTTCTCAAATCGCACTTCATCGAGGAAAATCAAATGTCATAGAAAATAGTAGAGAATTGTCGCATGTAGTAGGAGTCGCTAAAGGAAAGAAGGAACATCGCAGACGAGAGGGGGAAGGAAGTGATCAAGGATTGAAAGAATCACCGCTTGCACATCATAAGCAGTATTTGTTTTATTTTAATTAATATAAGATTGTTCATGTTCTCTCTTTTATTATTTCATTTATTTACCCTCAACAATATTACACGGATTGACAGATAATTCAGCGATTCATATTAACGACCGGGTTGAGGCTGCGAGCAAACGCGTTAGTCGCCCCTCTTCCCAACATACTGTAATTTCGATATTGTAAAAAATAGTATTTCAAAATAATTTTTATTCCTCTAAACATATGAAATTGTGCACTGGTTATCTTCTCTATGGAAAGGAAAAGCTAAATCCATTTCGTCAGCTCTTTTGGTTTATTATTGTTAATGAATGTTTATAATGGACCTAAAAAAAAAAAAAAAAAATTGAGGTCTTAAGTTTTAAGATATGTAGGGATCACCTGTAGCAGGGTGACTAACATAACAGCCTTCATTGCCGAAGATCACGGGCTCAAACCCGCAGGTGTTTCTAGGATTTTTTAATGGGAAATAAAAATCCTTAGTAATACCGTCCTTCGAAGGGGACGTAAAAAGGTGGTCCCGAGCCTGTGCGATTTCAGTTACTCGTTATAGATCCCTATCTTAATTAAACCTGAATAGGCAATATTAAGGACTCCCACTGTAGCATCGTTCGATTAGCCACATTAGCATAAAGGAACGTTAAATAAACAAACTAACTCTAGATATGTAGAACCCAAATAACGAATAAAAAATGTACTAAAAAATCCGCTTTTCTCTAAATAATAGGGTATCCGATGGTAATCGTTACAACTCGACGTTGATATCAGGCTCTAACGATTTTAATTAAACTCTATATATCGATGTAAAATTTGATGGGCTTTAATATCATGTAAGTTTTATTCTGATTGAAATAGTCTGACAGGGCTAAAATGCCAATATTTTCTATTTTCTTCAACTAAAGTACCTTTAATTTTATAGATTTCAAAAAATTAGACACATCAACTTGTCAGCATTGATAAATAACAGCTAAATATGAAAGTTGAGCGAATTTGATGAAAAACTAAAGCAGAAATGTTCAAACATATGTTAAGGAAACAGGGCCCTTAACATATTTTAAGTGCTGCCCTCTAGCAGACAGCATCATTATGAAGAGCACAACGCCATATTTATATTTAATAGTTTTTAAATTTATTTTAAAAGACGAGGTAGGTGAAATTCGTGTGTTGCCCCACCAGATTTTTTCCTCTGGTCTTATTTGTCGAAATGATTTTAGTGTACTATATACTCCCATGCACTCTTTAAGTCAAATATTAAATATTCAATAACAAGTTACCACGGCAATCTTTTCCAAATTATAAATAATATAATATTACAGACTCGTCAAATTTTCGCCGGTCAAGCCCAAGTCCCTGAGATCAGCTTTAACGCAATCCTCCCATCGCCGCTTCGGCCTACCTTTCGGATGCCTACCAGTCGGGTCAGCAAATACCAACTTTCTCGGAATCCGTTCCTCACCGAGCCCAACAATTTTACTCGCCCATTTGAGTCTATTAACTCAATTATATTCACAGGATACAAGTTCCTCAATTCCGCGTTGTGCAACCTTCTAAACTCCCCAGTGCCCTCATCTCTCTTCGGACCATATATTTTACGCAGTATCTTATTTTCGAAAACCTTTAGCCGTTGTTCATCCCTCAAAGTAAGCAGCCACGTTTCACATCCGTAAAGAACCGTTGGAAGAATAATAGTTTTATAAATTCTTACCTTCAAGTTTTTAGATAGATGCCGTGAGCTAAGTAACTTAGCAACTGAATAATAACACGCATTTCCCACCTTTAACCGGGACTTTATTTCTTCCTAGATTTCATTTTTTCTAGTTATCATTGAACCTAAATACTTGAATCCAAATTATATATAAATATTAAAAATATCTAAGCTAGATCGACAATCAAGATTGAAACGTTGACCCCTTTGCACTCAGCTACCATGGTCTCGCTTTAGTACATCTAAGAGTTATGTAATATTTTATCGAGTACAACTATTTTATCCGCTCTCTCAAGCATGAGAATTCACTATTCAGTTTCGATGACACCCCTTTTCGGACGCGGATCATTTTTTATCTGACAAGAAGAGTTGTGACAAGGTTTCTATTTTCCCATGGCGGAGGAGGCCAGTGATAGATTAGATTTGCCAGGATGCCTCCAGTAGACTACACTACAGTAGCCGAAGACAAAGGATTTCGCCCCCTCCGAACGGCAAGTGGAGCGGACGGCATATGGACGGCGATAATAGACTGTGGCGCGCTCTATTGGCCCTCTCCATCTACAATTATATATTTATCTCGAAGGCCGCAGCTGCGAGGGAGCTACCACCCCTCGAATTGTCACCACAAACCCTCGGCCGTGATTATTAACACTTAGTGCCACCCCTTCATCGAGCGCTGGTCTCCAATGTCCTGCCGATGACGGTCTGTCAGCAATCGGAGGGTTCGGGGTTAAATAGCCGGCCAGATAGCGATGTTTATGAAAGGCGAGGGTGGAGAGAGATCTCAACGCAGCGATCAAGTCACTTCGTCATCAATTTTCAGAATGTAATTCGCACCTCGAAACAAGAAAACTGAAATGAAGGATGAAATATTGGTTTGGCAAATAATTCCTTTCAGCTTTCTCTGTTTATTTTTAAGCCAAGAGGATCTAGATGAAGAAGTATATTTCTTTTTTTTGCTGCTACAGCATAATGACGACTCTGTTGGCTACTTTTGCTGATGATACAGCCGTCCTTTGTTCCGATAAGGATCCTTTTATATATGACCCAATTTGATCTATTACATCTTTTAGGTAATTTTTAGAATTTGGTCATCATGAACAGTTGAAGGACAACCCTAGCGCCTTGCGCCTTCCAAGTCTAAATTTCCGGTCTGAACCGGACCAAACAACGGACAGTGCTCCTCATGCGTCATCGCCAAACACACTGCAAATTTTGTTTACCGAAATTGTTAGCAAATTCATTAAATGACGAAAATTAATTTGTTTTCATTTTGAGCAAGCAAAATACCACTTAGAGATAAGGAATCTCTGTTGAAACTTATCCATAAAAGCATCTTAACTAATCCTTTTTTTAGAATATGCAAACATTATTGGGCAAGTAAGCATGATTTATAAACACATAGAGGAATTTCTATTGGAATGTTGTCAATGAGTAGTGTCTCAAACATGTATTATATGTCATTTTATTTAATTTCAATCAAAGTTATTTGATGTAATTATCAATACGGTTTTAAATATGAATAAATATATATGTTTTTAAAACATGCATAATACTTTTATGGTGTTTAGGTGATTCCACAATGAAACCTCATGCCTTAATGAGTTTTGAAAATGTAATATTTTTTCGTAGGTAGGAATAATCGGAAGTCAGTCGATTTTTTTAATGTTTTAATATTGCCGACGTTTCGGCTCAAACTTGTGAGCCATCATCTGAGCATTAATGAGCCATGTCAATCATAAACTCGTTAAACTGAGGCTCAGTAATGCCCTGATGATGGCTCACAAGTTTGAGCCGAAACGTCGGCAAAATTAAAATATTAAAAAAAGACTGCCTCCCGATTATTTCAACCTACGATAATTTCAACAGTCGACCATACACCGTCAATATAGTAATATTTTTTCGTTTAAAATAAACTCTACTAGCTGTCAGATGTGGCATCCTCTTTATAAACATTAAATAAATAAACAAATATAAAAAAAAAACAATAGACAAACTATTTTTTTTTTAACTCAATAATAACTTTATTTGCACCTGTAAAATAAATAAAATAAGCATATGGATTCACAAATATTACAAAACGTTGCTAGGTCTTGTAACTATGAGTACACCATACACTATTCTGGCACTACTGTCCTCATTGCTCTTGTACTTATCTTTTATATTAAACTTTTCGCCCCACCTCCCATTTCCCAATCCTTCCCGACCAATGACAGACAGATGGCTGTCACAACACAGAGACCACTTGATTTACTGGAGTGCTAATTCCTTAGCGGTGTACCCAGAGGACATTGACCCCCGGAGTCATAAATAGCTGTAGTTACCCCGGCAAATATTTATACCTTTCCTTCCTCACCCTTTTACTAATCCCCTGAACCCTTCCGGCAGGTATGGTCGGGACTGACCGTGGTTTCTCAGGTTTCTCGTATTTTTTAAGTACACAGATGAATTACTACTACTTGCTAAATGAAGAAGTAAAATCAGACTCTAATGTTTATTCATTACAATTATTATCTGTCCTGAATAGCTAAACTTTAGGATCTAGTAAGAGAACGAAAAATTCTGGTTCGCGAAACACAAGACTTTCCCTTACTTCCGTTATTTATATCAATTAAGAAATTTTTAAACAAGTTTCGAAACGAAAATAAATTGTTAAAGAATTATTTATATTTGATTTTAATAGGAACATGTGTTTTATTAAATAATCTGCAACAATCAGTTTGTTTAATCGGCTTTTCATCACTCTCCGTTCCCTTTAAAATAGTATGTATAAGATTATATTTTTTCTAAAGTCTGTAGTATTCGAACGGTATATTAGTGGTACTCAATACGTTTGCTATATAGCGAATTTTTTGTTCAAAACCAATAAATTGCATTAATCAAATATTTTTGTAGTTATCTCCTTTATTTGGATATCGAATTCGTTCAACTTACATATTCACCTGTTTTTTAGCAATGCTAATCAGATAGTATGGTAAATTTCATAAAAACTAAAACATAAATGGTACTTTAGAGGAAGACATTTTGAAATATCGGCATTTAAGTATTTTAATCGGAATGAAACCAACATGATATTAAACTCCCTTAAATTTTACATGGATATAGCGAGTTTAATCAAAATCGTTAGACCCGTTTTTGAGAAAATAGTAAAAAGGTGCAAAATGCAAGGTATAAAGTGGCTATAAAGTAATTTACACATCATTTTATTTTTTTAAAGAGGTATTACCGATTTTTACTTTCACTTACTATATATAGTAAGGGGAAGTATTGCGGTCGTGAAAATTTTCGAATTCCAGTTTTCAACGGAAATACACGTTTTAGGATCCCCTGAGTCCAAATAACCAAGTCCCGCAAAAATGTCTGTATGTGTGTGTGGTAACTCCCGGGCGGAAACGGTAAGTCCTATGAAACTGAAATTTCATATTTAAGACAACTATACGCCCGAGACGTGACAAAACTTTTTTCATCAAAATGAGCTTACCAGAAGAGCCACTTTATACCATGCATTTTGCACGTTTTTTCGATTTTCTCGAAAACGGTTCCGACGATTTTGATTAAACTCGCTATATCGATGTAAAATTTAATGGGCTTTAATATCATGTAGGTTTTATTTGAATAAAAATGCTCTGACAGGGCTTAAATGCCGATATTTAAAATCTTCCCCTAAAGTACCTTTAATTTTGTAGATTCAATAAAAATAACTATATTATCATGTTAACGCTGATGAAAAACAGGTAAATATATAAATTGAATAAATTCGATACCTAACTAAAGGAGAAAGCAGAAAAAAATATTTTTTTAATGCAATTTTTTGTTTTTGAACATAAGATCAGTAATATACATGTATGATATACCGTTGGAAAGCTAAAGATTTTAGAAAAAATATTATCTCATACACAAGCTTTTAAAAGTTAATAGAGAGTGATGAAATGAACATAAAACAAACTGATTATTTTAGATATTAATATAATAGATTTTTTAATAAAACACATGTTTCTATATCAATTCAATTTAATTAATTCATTAATAGCTTCACGTATTTTTATCTCTAACTGTTTTTGAAAATTCTTTCATTGATTTTAAAAATGGAGGTAAGTGAAAGTCGTGTGTTGCCCGCACCAGATTTTTTTATATTGCAAAGACAATAGACTATAAATCAAAGCAAAAATTACAACAAAAATTGATTTATTTTTTACGTTTTGAACATACATTTACATAAAATAAAATAAAAAATCTGGTGCGGGCCACACACGACTTTAACTTACCTTGGTTGTTAAAAACAATTTAAGATTTATTAAATAAAGTAGATCACAAAGATATTTTACAGGGAAAAAAAAAATCAATCAGAATGAAACATGCATTATATTAAAACCCATTAAATTTTACATCGATATAGCATGAGAGAGCTCTTAATCAAAATCGTAAGTGCCGTTTTAGTTTAAAGTGGCTCTTCTGGTTTTCCGATTTTGATGAAAAAGTTACCGTAACATCATACGGTTCTAAAATATGAAATGTCAATTTTATAAAACTTATTTAACTATACACACAGACCTATTTATTTCCGGTGAAAACTCGAATTCGAAAATGTCTTTTTTGAAAATGAATAGGTCTTGTTTAAGCAGGAAATTTAATCAATACGTCATATTTTCTCAAATTTTGATTCTTCCTTGATTCCGAATATTTTGACACTCGCTGTAAGTAAAAAGTTTTGTAGGAATTTGCTTCATTTTGGAGAAAATCACAAAAAAAGAAAAACAAAAAAGTTTTTTAAAATTTATTTATTTATTTACATTATCATTCATTTGAAGTAAACATTGTTCAAAGCTTAGATCTGAATTCTTTACAAACCAAAAAAGATTATAAGCAAATCAACGCTTAATTTCATTCAAATTCAAAGATAAAATCATATGCTTACATTCTTGTTATCTTGGTTGTTGAAATCGACTAATATTAACAAAAAATTTAATTTATTCTAAGGAAATTTCATTAAGGATGTATAAATTGTTAGATAACTAACATAATGAACACGATAGTTATTTGTAATGTAATGAGGAAGGTTATAGTGACTGTTACCAACACATCGTACGTTATAATTCTTTCTTATCCCTTTTAATTCTTTCCAAGCAGTACTGTATTTATATATACTGCTAAAAAGTCATAGGGAAAATACAGTAATTTGGAAAATAAATCATTAAAACAGTAATAAATAAACTCTAGATTTCAATAAAATAATATAAAAATCTGGTGAGGGCGACACACGACTTTCACTTACCTCCATTTTTAAAATCAATGAAATAATTTTCAAAAACAGTTAGAGATAAAAATACGTAAAACTATTAAAGAATTGATTAAATTGAATTTATATAGAAACATGTGTTTTATTAAAAAATTTATTTTATCATTATCTAAAATAATCAGTTAGTTTTATCTTCTCTTCATCACTCTCTATTAACTCTTAAAAGCTTGTGTATGAGATAATATTTTTTCTAAAATCTTTAGCTTTCCAACGGTATATCATACATGTATATTACTGCTCTTATGTTCAAAAACGAAAAATTGCATTAAAAAAATATGTTTTCTGTTTTCTCCTTTATTTGTGTATCGAATTCATTCAATTTATATAATATAATTTAATAATTTAAAATATCGGCATTTAAGCCCTCTCAGACCATTTTTGTCCGAATAAAACCTACATGATATTAAAGCCCATTAAATTTTACATCGATATAGCGAGTTTAATCAAATCGTCGGAACCGTTTTTGAGAAAATCGAAAAAAGGTGCAAAATGCATGGTATAAAGTGCCTCTTCTGCTAAGCTCATTTTGATGAAAAAAAATTTGTCACGTCTCGGGCGTATAGTTGTCTTAAATATGAAATTTCAGTTTCATAGGACTTACCGTTTCCGCCCGGGAGTTCGGAAATCGGAAATCGGGAGTCGGGAAATCGACGTCTCAAATAGTGTTATTTTCTCTCTATCTGTTAATTGATGTCGTGATTCTTAAGACTATGCAACGGATTTTGATTTTCACTGTCGTCTTGGACATTATAAGCCTGAAGGCTTATAAATAAAATACAGAGAAAGTTAAGTTTTACTTTCGAAGCGAAAATTAATCGTCTGTAATCAAGACATAAAAAGATTATTCCTAAATTATGAGTGATATTGCAAAACAGCCTTCTATGTTCGAGATCGCGGGTTCAAACTTGGCAGATGGGGCTAAGATTTTTAATGTATGTTAACAATTCTTAATTATGTTGTCCTTCGGTTGGGATGTAAAAAGGTGACACCGAGCATTTGCTATATCATGTACTCTTAAAGATCCCTAACATAATTAAACATGTAAGGGTAAGTTTAGAACTCCCAATTTGTATACGGTTTTCTCTGTTATGTAGGACATTCTTTACAAAGGTTTATAAGTAAATACTTTGAAAATAGGTTTTTCTCTTGAATGGAAAAATTAAATTTCTTAGAAATATGAGTTTTAGTTTAGATGTATAATGTACCTTTAAGAAAGCTCAGGATTTTAGGAAAGTTAATAAACAAAAAAATAAGTCGTCCACGTTAATAAAAAGTTGTTATAAGCCTATAAACTTATATCTCTTATTCTCTAATGAGCTGAATATCCCAAAATGATAAACATTAAATCGGTTTACAGTGTTTTCTTTTAGATAAACGACACTACATTCAAATTGTACTCATGCAGAGCAGGAATGGTGTTCTCTGTAAGTTCTCGAAAAATTGTTTTGGTATTTCGTCCGCTAAAGCACGCATAAAATGTTTATGAAAAAGAGAAAAACCTTCCCCGACCTTCTTTGTCTTTAAGGCTGAAGTTTCTCTCCCGGAATGTTTTTAACAGTGTACTCATTAATGGTTCTCTCGCCCCACACTTGATTGATGTTTCTCGCACACTGGGCACTATTATGGACGAGTTTAATCTTGTAAAACAAACTCATACAAATATCACCCATTAAGTTCGTTGTAAAGACTAAATTATTTTTAATCAGCGAGATTAATACAGAATGAATCAAACATTATTCTTTGGAAGAATCCTATATACATTTTTTTTCTTTATTGTTATTTTTATGGGAGATTTTGTCCTAAGATTTTAAATTTGTATATTCTATTCTATTTTAAAACAGGTATGGCCAAACATAACGAGAATGTAGAACAGTCCCGTATTGGATATTGATGGCCCTAATGTATATATATGTTTTCATCAGGCCCATATATTACCTGATGAAAACTTTCCGAATTGTCAACTTCTTAACCCAACCCTCCAGACAGTTATCTACCTGCGAAATTGGGTTCTGATTCTCTCAGGCCAATAGGAACAGTTCTGACAAAGGGTTGGGCAAAATTAAGGTTTCTTGACGTCTTTCTTTAAAAACAAATAAGTACAAAAATAGTCTTAGTACGATCTGATTTTAGAGTGATAACATCAACTATGAAAAATAACGTTTCAGGATTGAAGATTTCATTGGACAGATTCAATTTATTGCATTAAGAGTGGAACAATAGTTAATTTCTGTATGAGTGTATGACTATATGTGTATATTGACTTTAGTGTATGTAAAAAAAAAAAAAAAAAAAAATATATATATATATATATATTTAAGTAGCTTTTAATTATTTAATTTTTATGTGATGAGTTTCGAAAGGCTTACGATGGAGTTTCGCTAAGTGGGTTAGTAAGTTGAAAATGTAAGTTATTTTTATCTTCACTCACTTATATATGAAATATATAGTAAGGGAAAGTAATGCGATCGTGAAAATTTCCGGAAATACGTGTTAGTGAAAGTTTCAACGGAAATACACATTTTAGGGCCCTCTGAGTCCAAATAACCAAGTCCAGAAAAAAGGTCTGTGTGTATGTGAGTGTGTGTGTGGGTTTTGTGTATGGTGATTCCAGCACGAAAATAAAAAGTTATAAAAAAGATTTTTTTTTTTATGTCTTAAAATTACGAGAATTTCGTAAGACACTGTCATGTTTCTCCTTTTTATTTTTTCTGAAGAAGACGAACGGAATCAAACAAGCTCAGAGAATGCACGAAAGGGATTATTGTAAGTATCAAATAGGGTTAAAATATTTACAGCCTTTGAAATCTGCAATTCGACAAAACAGTCATTTTTACTTTCACTTACTATATATAGTAAGGAAAAGTATTGCGATCGTGAAAATTTTCGAATTCCAGTTTTCAACGAAAATACATGTTTTAGGGTCCCCTGAGTCCAACTGACCGCAAAAGTGCTATGAAACTGAAATTTCATATTTAGGACAACTATACGCCCGAGATGTTACAGTAATTTTTCCATCATTATGAGCTAACCAGAAGAGCCACTTTATACTATCTATGCCTTTAACACCTTTATACGATTTTCTAAAAAAACAGCTCAATCGATATTCTCTTATCGATGTAAAATTTAATGGGCTTTGTTATGATGTGGGTTTTATTCTGATTGAAATAGTGTGACAGTGCTTAAATGCCAATACCTTAAAATTTCTACCTCTAAAGTACCTTTAATTTAGTGGATTCTATCATTTTTTTTTTCTTAGCCCCTTATTTGCTCTTCTAAAGCTGCAATGCTGGTAAGTTATCTTTTTTCTGCAATCGTGCATTTTAAGGAGTTGCAACTCTTTAACGTAACTTCTGGAGAGTAATAACATTATGAATAATAATTCAGGTGATGGGGCTCACCTTCTAGTTTGTTTGGATTCTATAAAAATAACTATATCATCTTTTTAGCACTGCAAAAAACAAAAACAAAAAAAAAAAAAAGGATAAATAAATATAATTTGAATGAATATGTGATATCCAACTAAAGGAAAAAAAAAAAAAAAGTTAAAGTTTTTGAGTTAATGGAGAGTGATGAAAAAAAAATAAAAGTAACTTGTTTTATGGTTAATTGTTTTAGATAAAAATATAACAGAACGTGGGCATTTCGCCCTAAAAGAACCGTGTTTTGCAAATTATATAATGTTTTGCAAATAAAGTAAGATGGTTCTGAATCCTTAAAATTCTGTAGTTCGTTATTGATTGACATAGAAAAAATAAATAAAAAACTCTTAGTTTCAATAATATAAAAATATAGCTTAATATTTATTCACGATTAAGGAAGTAGGTCGAGATTTAATAATATATAATTCATAAAAAAAAAAAAAAAATACAAGAAAAAAATAACGATATCTATGGTAGCATCTATTAAACTGTTTTTGTGGAATTCATTAAAAGATTGAAAAGTGTTTATTTGACAAATTTCATCTCATTTCAGAATGAGATGCGTATTATTAATATTTTGAATGAAAAGGTTTACTATGGCAAACTTTGTATTTGTTTTCAACTTTAATAGCCTTTTGTTGGATTAAATATTTCATTTAATTTTTGTTTAATGCTATATTTTTACTTTCAATTACTATATATATAGTAAGGAAAAGTATTGCGATCGTGAAAATTTTCGAATTCCAATTTTTAACGCAAATACACATTTTAGGGTCCCCTGAGTCCAAATAACCAAGTCCCGCAAAAAGGTCTGTGTGTGTGTGTGGTAACTCCCGGGCGGAAACGGTAAGTCCTATGAAACTGAAATTTCATATTTAACACAAAAATACGTCCGAGACGTTATAAAATCTTTTTCATCAAAATGAGCTTACCAGAAGAGCCACTTTATACCATGCGTTTTGCACCTTTTTTCGATTTTCTCGAAAATGGTTCCGACGATTTTGATTGAACTCGCTATATCGATGTAAAATTTAATGGGCTTTAATATCATTTAGGTTTCATTCGGATAAAAAATGGTCTGACAGGGCTTAAATGCCGATATTTTAAATTTTCTTTCCCTAAAGTACCTTTAATTTTGTAGATTCAATAATAATAACTAGATTATCTTGTTAACGCTGACGAAAAACAGGTAAATGTATAAATTGAATAAATTCGATACCCAACTAAAGGAGAAAACAGAAAAAAATATTTTTTTAATGCAATGTTTCGTTTTTGAACATAAGAGCAGTAATATACATGTATGATATACCGTTGGGAAGCTAAAGATTTTAGAAAAAATATTATTTTATACTCAATCTTTTAAAATGTAATAGAGAGTGGTGAAAAGAAGATAAAACTAACTGATTATTTTAGATAATGATAAAATAGATTTTTTAATAAAACACATGTTTCTATATAAATTCAATTTAATCAATTCTTTAATAGTTTGACGTATTTTTATCTCTAACTGTATTTGAAAATTCTTTCATTGATTTTAATTGCCCGCACCAGATTTTTCTGTTCTATATCGGATCTGGTAACATACAAATTAAATACGGCGTAAAAACATGTGTTAACAGTCAACATATTTATATTTTATGAGTACACAAAACTACACTTTTTGTATATACGTCATAAACAACATATATACATATTTATATATAGCGAAATATGTTTGTTTTGATCTAAGAAATAATTTTTACAGAATATTTCCTGATTGTCCAAGGACAACTTGTTAATACATATTCATGTTTGTAAACAACTGTCAAAGCAGATATTTATGAGAGGAAACAAATTTTGCGATATTTAAGATCTAGAAGCCGGGTCCTTGAAACCAAAATTGGGAATCACTGCAACGTGTACCATTTAGCGATTTTGCTCTATTATTTTAAAAAATAATAATAAATAAATAATAAACCATTGTGTAATAATCTGCATAGTTTTTTAATTCATTACTGGGGTTATTATTATTTTCCCTAATGAACCTTTGTAATCGACAAAAAAAACATAAGTAAATAAATTATCCTCACACCCTCGAAATTTGAAGGCATACGTTTCAAGATGCGTAGAGTCCGTATAACGAATAAAAAAAATCCGTTTCTCCTAATTTTGCTTTTAATGCTACTGTATTTCATAGAGAATTAAATTTCCTACAAAATGAAAAAACTAATCATTGAAATTGGTTCAGAACTAGCTGAGATCCTAAAATTCTAAAAAAAAATATTTCACTATCTTAAAAAATAACTGATTCACAGGCATATAGATATACATATAGAAATTTTTGTGGTTTCTTGGTTAGCAAACTATTGTAAACTTTTTTTTCTATCTTAAAAAAAAAAAAAGCTGAATTATTAAATCAAATCACTTTTAATCGGCCGGAATTTAAAAACTAATCGACTAATACATGTAATATCCTAATACATAATTCACATTTACATATATATTTTATTAATAGAGCAGCGTGGTCTAGTGGGTAGAGCGCTAGTTTACTGTGGGTTCGAATCGCGGCTGTGGCGGAATATTATTTATTCTGTTATTTCGACCGGGGGGCGATCCTGGGGCATGGAGACCCTCCTGGGGCACACCCAGCCTCTATAAAGTGGGTACCCAAAAAAGGGGAAAAAGCCTGGTGGCTGAGCGTGATCTTGGCCGAATCACGTCATTGCACGGCTGTGGCCTAGAAACAGTACGAATTTCTACATGTACTGAGCCCAAGACTCTTCATGGGTTGTAGTGGTACAGTTTTTTTTTTTTTTTTTTTAATCGGCCGGAATTGAAAAACTAATATCAACCCCTATGTGTTAGGATCATCATTGGATACGCTGATATTTTTATGCCATACTGAAAAAAAAATTGGTCCAGTAGTTTCGGAGAAAAGCCGTTTTCAATAATGAACCTTTGTAATGGATCAAAAAAAAAAAAAATATTACCTCCCCCCCATAAAATTTGAGCCATTTTCCCGGATTTATAAATAAATAAATACCAAAGCCCTTAGTGCTATTTCATGGAGAATTTTTTTTTTTTTTTTTTTTTTTTTTTTTTTATTCATTGAGCAATATTACAATCTGTCCAATTCAGGACATTTTTAATAGTGATAACGTACAACATTCACACGATATATACAAAACTATAAATTTATATAATAATAATAATAAAATATACATATATACAAAATAAAATCAATAAAAATATATACAATAGTCACTCATACCTATATACAATTCACAAGCATACAGCACGTGAGTGGAGAATCTAGCCAATGCTAGAACTCCAATATACATGTTATAAGAGGTCACGAGGCCACTGCCGTTTCAACCTTCTAGGTGGGTTGTATGGATGGGTGGGGCTGGATAGGGATTGAGCTAGAGGATTAGGATGATGAATGAGATTCTGGTGGAATTTGGAAAATTTGGATGGAATCAGGTCTGAAATAAAAGGAACATTAAGGTCGTGGTGCAAGGTATAGTTGGAAACATAATAAGGAGCATTTACTATTGTACGGAGGACTTTGGATTGAAAGGATTGAATGCGTTTGATGTTAGTACGTTTAGCTGTCCCCCACAGTTCAAGTCCGTAGGTCCAGATGGGCTTCAGTATTGTCCTGTAGATTAATAATTTGTTGTCAACTGTAAGTTCAGATTTTCTGTTGAGTAGTCGGTATAACTGTCCGAATCGTCGGTTGAGTTCTTGTCTTTTAAGTCTTGTATGTGGGTTCCAAGTCAATCTTTTGTCTAATAGTAAGCCAAGATACCGGACTGTATCTGAAGGAGGAATTGGAATGGAATTGAAGTAAACTGGCGGACAGGAGTTTCGTCGAAGAGTGAAGGTTACGTGTTTGCATTTGGCTTCGTTCACCTTAATGCGCCAAGTATTACACCAGTCTTCGATAAGAGAAAGGTGTCTTTGCAGGTTTAAGGATGCTGTTTCAGGATTGGAACTGGATGATAGGATGGCGGTGTCGTCTGCAAAAGTTGCCAGAAAGGTATCAGGATGTGTAGGAATATCAGCAGTGTAAAGGATGTAGAGGACGGGTCCCAAGACGCTGCCTTGAGGAACACCGGCCTCAACGGGATAAAGGTTAGAAAATTCTACACCACAGCGAACGCGGAAGGAACGGTTTGAGAGATAGGATCGGAGAATGAGGTATAGAGACTGGGGTAAATGGGTTTTCAGCTTGAAGAGTAATCCAGTGTGCCATACCCGGTCAAAAGCTTGCGCAATGTCCAGAAACGCACCAGAACAATACTCTTTGCATTCAAGAGCTGAGGAAATATGGTCTACAACTCGGAGCCCCTGTTGAACTGTGGAATGCTGAGGACGGAATCCAAACTGATGGGAAGGAAGATTTTGAGATTCTAATATGGGTAGGATACGTTTAAGAAGAAGCCTTTCGAAGATTTTTGAGAGGATGGGGAGTAGACTAATAGGCCTGTAGGATGAAGTGTTGTTGGAAGGTTTGCCTGGTTTTAGAAAAAGTATGATAGTGGAATGTTTCCATAACAGAGGAAAATAGGTGGTGCGTAGGATGCAGTTGTAAATATAAGTAAGGAATATAATAGCTTTCTGCGGAAGTTGTCGGAGGATCTGGGGAGTAAGGAGATCGTGTCCAGGAGATTTACGGAGGGTAAGTTTTTGGAGAAGATATTTGACCTCAGAGGGATTAATAGCTTTAGGAGGTAGGGAAAGTGGAATTGGTGACATAAGAAAGTCTTGCACTGTTGCGGTGTGATTGGCGTGGGATTCCGGGTGAGGAGTGAAAACTTTGGAGAGGTGTGTGGCGAATTCCTCGGCTTTATCTTCATCAGACGCAGCCCAGGAGTCATCACCACGTCGGGAAGGATGGGAAACTTGATGGTATTTTAGGATCTTTTTCGTGACATTCCACAGGGAATTATCACGAGCTGATAGAGAGGAGAGGTAGGAATTGGAGGACTGGGAACGGAAGGTCGCCAACTCCCTCTTCAATTGTCTACAATAGAAGTTATAGGAGCGGCGATCTGTTGGGTGTCGTGTGCGCTGCCATAGTGATCTTGCTCGGCGTTTGGTATGGATGAGGTCTATAATATGTTGTGGAAAATGATTTTGGTGAGGATTTATATTGGGGTGTTTAGGAGAGGAGGCAGTCCAGACAGCTTGTTGGATGGCGGTGGTAAAGGAATAGACGGAATTATCTAGGTCATCTGGGGTTTTGAGGGTTACTCTGAGGTCAATATTATCGGTCAGGATTTGGCGGAAAAGGTTCCAGTTGACAGGGCCTCGGATGAATGATGGTGGAATGGGTTTTGGAATTGGAGTGAGAGATACTTTTAGGATCAGTGGACTATGGTCTGAGGATAGTTCATCAAGGCGAGTTACAGAAAAGTTGAGGGAGCCTAATCCGCTGTGGATAAAGAAGTCGAGGATGTCAGGATTGCGGTTAGGATCGGTTGGCCAGTAGGTAGGGGAGTCAGGAGGCAGGATATTAAAATTTCGGGAGTTGAGTGCAGACAGCAAATTTCGTCCCCGAGAATTCGTGGTTCTGGAACCCCACTGCTGATGCTTGGCGTTTAAGTCTGCACCCAGAATGAAACGATTTCCTAAGGAATCCAGGAAGGATACAAATTCGGAATTGGAAATGGAATGTTTAGGAGGGCAGTATGCAGATGTGAGGGTTACCGGAAAGGAAAATGTCTTGATTACTATGGCTGTGGCTTGTAGGAAATCATAGGTGGGAAGTGGGAGTAAATGATGAGAGAGGGATTGGTGGACAATGATAGCAGAACCGGCATGGGCTTTGCCGTCTGGGTGGTCAGTACGGTATGTGATGTATTGCGGTATTTTGAAGTACTGTTTAGTCGTTAGTCTTGTTTCAGTTATAAGTGCAACATCGATTGTTTTGTCTTGCAACAATGCTGTCAGTTCGTCAGTATGATTTCTAACACCATTCGCATTCCAAAGGAGAATGGATAAGGAGTTAGGTGAATTCATTTAAGGATTTTTCAAGGCAGGGATTAGATTGGATACTAGATTTGTAAGGAGTGATATAAGCGGCATAACAAGAGATTTGATTTCGGAGATGAACGATGTCATTAGACTGGTAAGATCTGTGACGTTTGATGGTGGAGGGATATGAGAAATTTGATGTTGAGGAGTTTTTTGAAGATTAGGTAAACTTTGAGGGATAGATTGTTGTACAATAGATTGAGAAAGTTGAGGAAAAAGTTGTTCCGGCAGTGCCTCGACTTCATGATTCTGGTTTCCACCTCCAAGCAAGTGGGCAAATGATACGTTAGAATTTACAAGTTTAGATGGTTCTCTTCTGCTTCTGGTTGGTACAGCTGTTTCATTCGGATCCTGAGGTTTTTGGTATCTGGTTCTGAGTTTCTTGTAGATTTCACATCCCTTGTAGTTAGCCGGGTGGTCCTTGAGGCACAGAGCACATACAGCGGGTGTAGATCTTGATCTTGTACATTCTTCGGTTTTATGCTGTTCACCGCATTTCACACAGCGTGGTATGTGATGGCAATAACTTTTGGTATGACCATATGCCTGACAGTTATGACACTGAACTATTTCCCTCTTTGTGTAAGGTTTTTCAACTTTTACACGGGTATAGTACAGTCTACTGAGGTCATAGATTTTTTCGACTCCTGCTGATGGTTCCAAGTCCACGAAGAATAGAGGCAGTGGACTTTTATCTTTTAGAACGTTGGTGACTTGCCTCACTTGGAATCCTAATTCTGTCAGTTCTTCTTTGATAGCTTCAACGGGTGTTGAGGAATGTAGGTTTCTGATTACGACCCTTAATGCTCTCTCCTGGCGCAGCTGATAAGTATGAAAGTCAGCTTTGGTCTCAGTCAGATATTTTACAATCTTTCTGTAGGTTTCAGCAGTAGTCGGAGATATTTTAGTATCATTGGTTCTACTTATACAATAATAACTATCAGGATCAGTTACTTTGTTTAAATGCGCACACATCAGTTTAAAATTTTTAATATTTTTAACAAATATTGGTGGAGGTAGTGGTTCCCTGGGTATAGGAGAAGATTCCATGTTTTCTTTTTCATTTTGGAGGATCTCAAATGGATTCGGTGTAAAAAACGGGGATTCATCAGTTATTCCTTGTGATGATGTGCTGGGCTGTGGTTCAGATCCTAATGAGGTAGCCGACGCGGTCGCTGGTGGAATTATTTTTTTTATTTGTTCACGACGGGGTCTCTGTTTTGTAGGAGACGAGTTAGAACCTGCAGATCTAGATCTTTTACTTGCAGACTTTGAGGACATGACTTGATGAAAATATCTCATTGATTAAGAAAATAATAATAATATATAAATAATGAGATAAGAATTAAAGATAAAAGAAAGATAAGTTAACGAAAAGCAAGCCCGAGCTTGCCGAGCTAGCGGCAATCAGCTGATCAGTGACCCTCCTTTCACTTTTTCGTGATTGTACAAAGTAAATTATAACTTTGCTTACCGAAATTTCTCCAATATTCACTGCCGTAGTATTCCTGAGGTCTAGTGATGTTCTCCAGACTGAATTCAAGCGAATTCCTACTGAAAAAAGCAAAAATCTGAGAGACGATGTAACGTATGACTGTTATCATCGAGCGCATCATCATGGAGAATTAAATTTCCTTATAGGTATGTGTGATTTCTAGACTTTATTTTATTGATTCAGTATTTTACATATATTTTATTTTAATTTTATTGCTATTTAAATATTGTATGAATGTAGTATGTATGTTATCTTTCACCACTACTATTAATGTCCAAATCGGCATAGATTGTAAATCTACTCAATAAAAATTGTTGTTAAAAAAAAAAAAATCCTAAAAAATGAAAAACGCTGGAAATTATTACAGAATGGTTCATAATTTTCAAATAAAAATTTTATGGTATAACTGTTTATAAAGTTGTAGATAGGCAATTAACTAATATGAAAAGCAATGAATAATTCAAAGGAAAATGGCATATCACCACTGCTAATTTCAAAACGCTATATTTGTGCTAGTTCTTAACCAATTTCAATGATTCTTTTTTCATTTTGTAGAAAATTTAATTCCCTATATTTTTAGTATTTATTTATTTAGAGTGCTGCCACTGGGTAATGGCTCTACATGTATTTCATGACCATTTTCTATATAACTATCACATTTACTTGATGTATTGTTTTTTAATACAGTTGTAGATATCAATAAATATGTTTTTAAAAAAAAATGTATTTATTAATCAGGAAAAACAGAATATTTATAAAAATTCGTTATTTGGGTTCTACGCATCTTGAAACATTAGCCCTCAAATTTTATTTTATTTTTTTTTTTTTTTTTTGTTACAAATGAAATTAAAAAAAAAAAAATTTATTCTGGGATCAAGTCCCCTTAGAATAATGAACAATGAACAGAAAGAAATCCTTATGGTCTGGTAACTTTAAGAAAATATGTATAAAAATAAAAAAAAAACAATATATATATATATATATATATATATATAATATATATATATATATATATATTTTATATACGTTTTTGTTGTTCTTAGGTTTCAGTCAATGAATAAAGAGTTTTATCTATGCGACGTTTCGAGAATTTATTGTTCTCATAATAATGCCTTAACAATGGAAAAACAAAAAAAACAGAACATTAAAATTATTATACAATAATTAATATATGATGATATTGTTTTTTTTATTTTTTTTATTATTTATTTAAAGAAATTTACAACTGTATTTATACAATACATCAAGTAAATGGGATAGATATGAGATTAAGACACATGATTGTCCTGTGAAGAAACTACCCATTGGTAGAACTCCAATGTCCAATTTATGGTAAGAGGTCTCTTGGCCATCTTCTTTTCAGTCGCCTCGGTGGATTGTCAGGAATAGATGTTGAGGAAAGGTCACGGATAAGCGGGTTTGAGTGGGCAGGAAGTTTGGAATGGAAGGATGTATATCTGGATCGGGCCAAGTCTTCAACTAATGGGATATTTAGGTCTTTATGGATAATTTTATTTGTAACAAAGTATGGAGCATTAAGGATTTTTCGAAGGATTTTGGATTGCAGGGATTGGATGCGAGAGGAGTTTGATGGTTTAGTGGACCCCCATAACTCAATGCCGTAGGTCCACATAGGCCTAAGTAGGTTAGACGTTTGTTAAGTAGAAGTCCTAAGTACCGGATCTGTTCAACAGGAGTAAGTAAGATATTGTTAAAGGATACGGTGGGGCAGGAAGTCATAGGTTTACGACGTAGAGTGAAGGTTATTTGATAGGATTTATTTTAATTCTCCAGTTCTGACACCATTTTTCGATAGCTGATATGATATTGTTAGAGATATAGAGAATAAATTGAACCATGAATATACATACAGTAGTTAAATATATATTTTAAATTAGGATTTACATTAAAGATATTATTATAAAATTTTGGACAAAATAGTGTCTTAATTAGACATGTGTAGCCTACAAACTTTGAAAGAACACTGAAAAAATATATATGTATATATATAAAAAAAATATGAATATAAAAGAAAAAAAATATATATGCATGTAAAGGATCAAATATTCATTATATCTGTAAATCTTCGCAAATTTATACAATATATATCTATGTTTTACATTGAAATGGAAGATTGAGATGTGATTAGGTAGTGGAAGAGTTGATGTTTGAAAGAAGAGAGAGAGGTGGCTTCCAGAAGGATGAGGAACGAACGAGAAACGATTTGTGAAAGAATGCAGTTTTATGTGATGGGGTATAAAAATTGATCAATTGGTTTCTAGTATTTAACGAATGGATATGGATTACGATCATGGATATACGATGATGGATATACGAATGGATATACGAATGGATACGAAGGTTTATTATTGAAAATAATAAAGGAAACGAATCATTGAAATTGGTTCAGAACTAGCTGAGATACAGCATTTTGAAATTAGCAGTGGTTTTTGAACATAAGAGCAGTAATATACATGAATGATATACCGTTGGAAAGCTAAAGATTTTAGAAAAAATATTATCTCATACACAGGCTTTTAAAAGTTAATAGAGAGTGATGAAAAGAAGATAAAAGTAACTGATTATTTTAGATAATGATAAAATAGATTTTTTAATAAAACACATGTTTCTATATAAATTCAATTTAATTAATTCTTTAATAGTTTCACGTATTTTTATCTCTAACTGTATTTGAAAATTCTTTCATTGATTTTAAAAATGGGGGTAAGTGAAAGTCGTGTGTTGCCCGCACCAGATTTTTCTGTTCTATATCGGATCTGCTAACATACAAATTAAATACGGCGTAAAAACATGTGTTAACAGTCAACATATTTATATTTTATGAGTACACAAAACTACACTTTTTGTATATACGTCATAAACAACATATATACATGTTTATATATAGCGAAATATGTTTGTTTTGATCTAAGAAATAATTTTTACAGAATATTTCCTGATTGTCCAAGGACAACTTGTTAATACATATTCATGTTTGTAAACAACTGTCAAAGCAGATATTTATGAGAGGAAACAAATTTTGCGATATTTAAGATGTAGAAGCCGGATCCTTGAAACAAAAATTGGGAATCACTGCAACGTGTACAATTTAGCGATTTTGCTCAAATTATTTTCAATAATAATAATAAATAAATAATAAACCATTGTGTAATAATCTGCATAGTTTTTTAATTCATTACTGGGGTTATTATTATTTTCCCTAATGAACCTTTGTAATCGACAAAAAAAACAACAAAAAAAAAAACATAAATAAATAAATTATCCTCACACCCTCGAAATTTGTGGGCATACGTTTCAAGATGCGTAGAGTCCGTATAACGAATAAAAAAAATCCATTTCTCCTAATTTTGCTTTTAATGCTACTGTATTTCATAGAGAATTAAATTTCCTACAAAATGAAAAAACTAATCATTGAAATTGGTGGTGATATCCCATTGTCCTTTGAATTATTTATTTATTTTAATATTATTTAATTGCTTATCAACAGCTTTATAAACAGTTATACCCTAATATAGTTATTTGGAAATATTAAACCATTGTGTAATAATTTGCAGTGTTTTTTTTTTATACGTTATTCGGGATTATTATTATTTTTTTTTTTTCGGTAGATTATAAAGGTTCATTATGGAAAATAAAAACCAAAATATTCTTTTACTGCCTTGTAAATCTTTCAATGGTACTTGGGTAATTAGTGAGAACTATATAACGGAAGTACAATAAATTAGGAAGCTCCCAGAGCGAGGTTAACGTACTGTACTGAGAGGGTTGTTCACCTCCATCTTTACGGGAAGATCTTACAATAACGGTCTGGGGGGTGTCCGGGTGGCCCGAGTACCGGGTCTTCCCTCCCGAACTAACAGCTTCTAGTGAAGTCCTCTTGGGGGCTGTAGAGGAACTGTGATTTCAGCAATAAATCACCAGTCAATATAATATCACAGTCTAGAGGCTGGACATCTCACATCAACAGTCTAGAAAAGACTAACTAAACGAAGATTTGGCTCAATATATATGTTGGGTAAATGTGGAGGGGATAATTCGGTTTGAGATCAACCCATTCAATTTCAAAGGTGGAGTCATTGTTGACAGTTGAGAATTTATCACTGGTATTAGGAGAAAAGGGCTTAAAATCATTGTTTTTATGAAAACGAGTTTTATGGGACTTTTTTTTAATTATATTTTATTGAATTTTACAACTATATATTACATAAATACAATAAGTAAAAGTGATGAATTATAATAAAAGGCGTATAAGGCTTGTGAAGAAACTACCCAGCGGTAGTACTTCGATGTTTATTTAAGTAAGTAGATCCCGAGGCATCTTCTTTTCAATCGCCTCGGAGGGTTGTCAGGAATATGCGAGGTTGATAGGTTGCGGACAAGAGGGTTGATATGAGTTGGGAGTTTGGAATTAAAAGTGGTATATCTGGTACGAGAAAGGTCTGCCACAAATGGGATATTAAGGTCGTTATGGATGATTTTATTTGTGACGAAATAAGGAGCATTTAGGATTTTGCGAAGGATTTTGGATTGGATGCGGGAAGAATGAGATGGCTTAGTAGAGCCCCAAAGCTCGATTCCATATGTCCAGATTGGTCTGATGACAGTGATATAAATGAGCTTTTTGTAGTGAATTGGAAGTTTTGAACGTTTGTCTATTAAGTGTTGTAGTAATCGGTATCTACGGGCAGTTTCCTGTCGTTTTAGTCTCGTGTGAGGGTTCCATGTAAGACGTTTGTCAAGATGGAGTCCTAGGTATCGGATTTGTTTAACAGGTATGAGTGGCGTATTATTAAAGGATACGGTAGGGCAGGATGTCATCGGTTTTCGACGAAGGGTAAAGGTAATTTGGTGGGATTTTTTAGGATTTATTTTAATCCTCCAGTTCTGACACCATTCCTCAATGGCTGTGATGTGGGACTGAAGGATTTGGGATGCAGCGGTTGGATCGTTATGGATGGATAACACACAAGTGTCATCCGCGTAAGTTGTGAGGACAGTGCTAGGATGGAGTGGGATTTCAGCTGTATATACCGTATAAAGGATGGGACCTAAGATACTACCCTGAGGTACACCTGCAGACTGAGAAAATATGGAAGAGTAGGAAAGGTTATGATTTACTTGAAAGGTTCTATTAGTGAGGTAGGAACGGATTATGAGGAAGTATGTTGCGGGAAGGAATTGACGAAGTTTATAAAGGAGTCCTGGGTGCCAGACTCGGTCGAACGCTTGTTCCACGTCGAGAAAAGCACCTGTGCAAAACATTCCTCGCTCCAATGTGGAGGATATAACATCCACCACACGGTGGCATTGCTGAATTGTAGAGTGGGATGTCCGAAATTTAAGGGACTTAAAATAAATTAATAAAGAATATTTTGTTTAAGTTTTTATTTTACTATAAAAAAAAAAAAAATACTTAGAAGAGATTAAAAATGATTTTTCATAACACTGGACAATCGTCCTGTAAACTTCACATTCCAAGACTTAAGCCCTTTTAGTACAAACATAAGTGATGTGATGAATAAGTTGGTTGGGGGTGCAGATTTCAAGAAATGACATAATTATAAGCCAAACTTAAAGGCATTAATCCTCCGTCCTCACCCCTGGTCAGAGAAAACCTCCTGTAGCCTAAACCGAGGTAGGGAAGAAAAAAAAAAAGAATAGAAGAAATACTATAGTGGCATATCATGCACCAATTTCAAAAATTAGGTAAATCGCCAAATTTATAAACCTTATGGAAAAAAAAAAAACGGTAAGGAATGATAGGAAATCTAGCAATGAGTCAAATTAGTTCAGAACCGTTCTTTAACAATTATTTATCTTCTATTGTACATTTAATACCCTTATGTTTTTTTTTTAAATTACTTTTTTCAGGCAGCATTAGTAAGTGAAATACAATTAGTATGATTTTCAAGGTCTCCTAATAATAATACAGGTACTGTTATCTATTAAAAATCGTCAAGACAACGCCGCTAAGACAACATTTTTATGTCAGGTATTTTCTATACTTTTCTGAATTTAAAACTGTAAAAATGTCTAGTGGGGATTACAAAGGTGGGGATGCCGAAAGTCCAACACACGTGGCATGATACTTTCCCAAGTCACAACCTCTAATAGCTTTTGCGTCATGTCACCCAAGGATCCTACATACTGGCCCACATCCCTTAAAAAACGCCCGGATATTCTAGACATATTTATCTCTTCCCAAATTCCCACAACCCAATGTCCAATCAAATCCTTAGATGGACTTTCCTCAGATCATAGCCCAGTTCTGCTTCTCATACATTCAAATCCTATTCTCCAACCCTCTCCTCCTTCCTTGATTAAAGGACGTGTGGACTGAGACAATTTCCGAAACGATCTAGAAGACAAACTCGATTTGAAAATTCCATTGAAAACTAGACAAGACATAGACTCTGCCCTTGAAAACCTAAAATAATCAATAGAGACTGTCTAAGTAACAATACATACGTCACTACCATCAGAAATTCTCATGAATCCAACTTACCGAAACACATTCGTCTCTTGCTTACTGCAAAGCGGAAAGCAAGAGCGAAGTGGCATAGAACAAGATATCCTTCCGACAAACAGCAGTACAATAAACTGACTAAAAAACTAAAACCGAAATAAGACAATTCAAAATTCAAAACCTGCAGTCCCTTACTGGAAACTTGAATACATCCGACAGATCATCATGGATAACCACTGCAAATTTACTATCATTCAAAACCTTTAATCATTCTCTTCTAACTGAATCCCAGACATGGACAAGATCGGACGAAGAAAAATCCCAGGTGTTCGCAGAATACCTTTCCAAAACGCTTAACCCGCATCCTGATATCCAAAACCTAATCCATATCGAACATGTCGAAGCAGAACTAACCGTTCCTCTTCAAACCCCTCTTCCTCCTAAAGCATTCCAACGTTAGAAATTATCAACATCATTCAAAAATTACCGTCCAAAAAAGCACCTGGCCATGACCTCATCACATCCCGTATCCTAAAACAGCTCCCTGGAAAAGCCATATACTTTCTTACCTACATAATGCCACACTCTGTTCCACATACTTTCCCGTTACATGGAAACTGTCCATTACCAAAATGGTATCAAAAGCCAAAAACCCATCTTCCTACCGTCCTATTTCTCTTTTGCCCATTATGGGTAAAATTTTTGAAAAACTCCTCCATAAACGTTTATATCCAATCCTAGATCTCAACCACGTGATTCGTGACCACCAGTTTGGATTTCGATAATCCCATTCTACTATACAGCAATGTCACCGTGTGGTGGATGTCATTTCTTCCCCATTGGAGCGCAGAATGTATTGGATTGGAGCCTTTCTTGACGTTGAACAGGCTTTTGATTGTGTTAGGCACCCAGGACTGTGATACAAACTCCGGAAATTCCTCTCTCCTACATACCTCCTAATTATTCATTCTTACCTCTGAGATAGAACTTTCAAACAAAACCATAAGCTTTCATACTCATCCATATTTTCTCAGCCCGCAGGTGTACCTCAAGGTAGCATCTTAGGCCCTCTTATACAGCTGACATTCCTATTCACCTATCACTGTTCTCACTACTTACGCTGATGACACATGTGTGTTGTAGTAGTGACCCAACAGCGGCATCATAATCCCTATAGTCTCATATCTAATACATTGAAGAATGGTGTCATAACTGGAGAATTAAAATTAATCCCAATAAATCCCATCAAAGCATCAAAGCACCTTTACTCTTCGTAGCAAAGAGTAACTCACCTTTACCTTGGACTCCATCTAGACAAGCGCCTTACTTGGAATCCTCACACAAGACTGAAATGACAAGAAACTGCCTGCAGATACCGCTTACTACAACACTCACTTGGCAAACGATCAAAAAACTCATTTACATCTCGATTATCAGAACTATTTGGACCTATGGCATAGAGCTATGGGGGTCAACTAAACTACTAAACTCCTCCCGCATCCAATCCTTGCAATCCAAAATTCTACGAAAAATCCTAAACGCTCCTTAGTTTGTTACTAATAAACCCATCCGTAGAGACCTAAATATCCCACTGGTTGCAGACTTGGCCTCGATAGATACACCTCCTTTAATTCCAAACTACCGACCCACTCAAATCCGCTTGTCCGTAACCTCTCATTTACATATATTCCCGGTAATCCTCCGAGGCACCTGAAAAGAAGGTGGCCTCGAGCCCTGCTCATAAAATAAACTTTGAAGTACTACCACTAGGTAGATTCTTTACATGTCTATTCATGCCTGTTATTGTAATTCAGCCATTTTACTTATTGTATTGGTATATACAGTTGTAAAAAACAATCAAATATATTTAAAAAAAACACAAAAAAAAATGTAAAAATAAAAGCCGGTTAATACTTTTAGTTTTGCAGCCATTTTAACCCAGCTTCGCGGCTGACAATACGTCTTTGGGAAAATCAAAAGAATTATTTTTTTCTTATATAGCTTTGTTATTTTCCTACTTGCTGTAAACGTTTCGATATTGATAAAATCCTTTTGTATCAGTTTCCAAACATGGCAAATATCCATTTTCACGATATTGGGGAGGAAATGTCGCAATAGGTACTGACTGAAAATATGGATTGCACATTATATATATTGAGTACAAGTGAGGTGAATTTTATAGATTCAGCTGGTTTGTTTATGTTATTGTCGCTAATCGTACGATGCTACAATTGGAGTCCTAAATTTTGTACAGGTTTAATTAGGATAGGGATGTGACATCGCACAGTATTTTAAACTATTATCCCCATTAAAAATATAATTTTATTTCAAAAATATTAACAACGGTAATTTTTCACATTTCAGAACGAAACAAAAATTAGTATGATGATTGTGCGAGAAAAATTGCTTTAAAAATCATGATGCATCCTACGCACCACCTATTTCCCTTTGTTATGGAAACATTCTACTATCATTCTTTTTCTAAAACAAGGCAAACCTTCCAACAACACTTCATCCTACAGGCCTATTAGTCTACTTCCCATTCTCTCAAAAAACTTCGAAAAGCTCCTTCTTAAACGCATCCTACCCATATTAGAATCTCAAAATCTTCCTTCCCATCAGTTTGGATTCCGTCCTCAACATTCCACAGTTCAACAAGGACTCCGAGTTGTTGACCATATTTCCTCAGGTCTTGAAAGCAAAGAGTATTGTTCTGGTGCGTTTCTGGACATTGCGCAAGCTTTTGACCGGGTATGGCACACTGGATTACTCTTCAAGCTGAAAACCCATTTACCCCAGTCTCTATACCTCATCCTACGATCCTATCTCTCAAACCGTTCCTTCCGAGTTCGCTGTGATGTAGAATTTTCTAACTTTTATCCCGTTGAGGCCGGTGTTCCTCAAGGCAGCGTCTTGGGACCCATCCTCTACATCCTTTACACTGCTGATATTCCAACATATCCTGATACCTTTCTGGCAACATTTGCAGACGACACCGCCATCCTATCATCCAGTTCCAATTCAGAAACAGCATCCTTAAACCTGCTGAGACACCTTTTCCTTATCGAACACTGGTGCAATAACTGACGTATAAAGGTGAACGAAGCCAAATGTAAACATGTAACATTCAATCATAGACGAAAATCCTGTCCGCCAGTTTATTTCAACTCATTACCAATTCCTCCCTCAGATACAGTCCCGTATCTTGGGTTACTATTAGACAAAAGATTAACTTGGAACCCACATACAAGACTTAAAAGACAAGAACTCAACCGACGATTCGGACAGTTATGCCGACTACTCAACAGAAAATCTGAACTTACAGTTGACAACAAATTATTAATATACAAGACAATACTGAAACCTATCTGGACCTACGGAATTGAACTGTGGGGGGCAACTAAACGTTCTAACATCAAACGCATTCAATCCATTCAATCCAAAGTCCTCCGAACAATAGTAAATGCTCCTTATTATGTCTCAAACTATACCTTGCATCATGACCTTAATGTTCCATTTATTTCAGAACTAATTCCATCCGAATTTTCCAAATTCCACCAGAACCTCATTCATCATCCTAATCCTTTAGCTCAATCCCTATAACCCACCTACTCATCCATACAACCCACCTAGAAGGTTGAAACGGCAGTGGCCTCGCGACCTCTTGTAAATATGTATATATTGGAGTTCTAGCACTGGCTAGGTTCTCCACTCAATGTGATGTATGTGTGACGTGTATATAGGTATTAGTGATTTATAGACTTTGTTACCATTTTATTGATTTATTATTGTATATATATTTTATTGTAATTTTATTTATGTGTAAATATTGTATGAATGTAGTATGTTATTTTTCACCACTATTATTAATGTCCAAATTGAGACAGATTGTAATAACACTTAATAGAAATTGAAATGAAAAAAAAAAAATCATGAAATTGTTAAAAACAAGGTTTGTAGATTTCATTTTACTGATAGTCTTGATCACTGAAATACAATCAGAATAACTGACCGAAATATTCTTATACATAGTTCACATTATATATATTTTTAACAAGCATATTTTTTAGGGTTTTTTTTTTTTTTTTTTTTTTGAGCTTTTCTGTAGCAGTAATTTTTTTGTTTGTTTAATTTTATGTAACACGGACAACCCTTTTTTTAAGTACCCTTAAGTGGTTGACCAGTTGAAGTCAACAAACAGGGGGGTAAAGGACCTAGGATCGTAAATCAATGTAGCGTCCGGACAAATCTGACTTTAGCTGACATATTGTCTGTCACTGCTTGCTTCTCAGGGTC
This sequence comes from Piezodorus guildinii, assembly GCA_023052935.1. Lineage (NCBI taxonomy): Eukaryota > Metazoa > Arthropoda > Insecta > Hemiptera > Pentatomidae > Piezodorus > Piezodorus guildinii. Next base: position 140,477,788 of record CM041296.1, on the reverse strand, counting down.
GTCAACACCGAATATTGTTTCAAGAACAACGGTATATGTATACGGTATCCATCTATCCCCTCTCTCTCTCCCTATATATATATATATATATATATATATATATATATATATATATATATATATATATATATATATATATATTTAATAGAATAATATAGAAAAGAAATTTATTACAATTGTAAAGGAGAAAAATTATACAACAAAGAAACGAAAAAAAAAAAACTTATAAATTTTGTTTTCTGAAAAAAATCTCATTTAAAACTGAGTGAATTTAAAACAAAATTGAAATTTGGACGGTTAACAGTTATCTTCGTTCATGCAATTTAGGTGTCTAGAATTGAAATATCACATTTACTGATCCATCTATTTGAGATGACAGAACACATTGGAAATGTTGGGATTTGGATGACATTTAAGAAGCAGAACTGCGGGTATTGGATGGTAGAAAATTCCAGAGGGTAGTAGAGCGAACTATAAAGGAACGATCAACAGTTTAGGTTCTATGGGTAGGAACGTAAAGGTCAGAATGGAGCGATCTAGTATCATATGTACAATTGATTATCTTATACATACATACACACACACACACACACACACATATATATATATATATATATATATATATATATATATATATATATATATATATATATATTAATTTATGTTACCCAATACATAAATATGCCAAATATACGACAATGCATGAGGAAAAAAAAAAAAGAATACATCAAAATTAATTTTGAAGGCAGTCAGTATTGTGGGATTATTTGAATAAATTTTTCATATTTGATTAAAATAATATCATACAAATTAAATATATCAAGCTTTGATAATTCTTAGAAAGGTAACAAAGAGATTTTCAGTGTGTTCATATCTGAAGAACCACCTAAAAAATACCAAAGCTGGACCAAAGTTGAACAAGAAATTAGAATGAACTGTACAGTTCATTCCAAAAAGAATAAAAAATACAATAAAAATGAAAAATCATCTAAGATGATTCGATAAAAATATTGAATGATGACCTCATTACGTTAGTAAAAAATATGGACGTTATTTTTTTTTTTTAATATATATTATATATATATTTTTTTTTTTATTTATTTATTTATTTATTTTTTTTATAGCATAAAATCGTCCCTGAAGAAGCTAAACGGTAGGTCCTAGCGAGTTATTAATATATTTTTTTTTAATTTGTAAAATGTTGGCAAATTTTCCATCCGAGCAAAAAGCCTTTAAACGGGACTTTATTTCTTCCTGGATTTCATTTTTTCTTGTTATCATTGAACCTAAATACTTGAATTTCTCTACGTGTTCAAAAGTATGCCCTGATACATCAATATCACCAAGATCGCCACTGTTTCTGCTACTAATAATATATTTCGTCTTATCGGTATTTAATTCGAGTCCTACCTCTTTACCGGTTTTTATTAACACACTTGTATTTAGTTGTATGGTTTCCGTGTCTTCACCTAGCAGTACCAGATCATCGGCATACCCCAAAACCGGAATCTTGTCACCCATATTTAAACCTTTCTCGGTACACATCACCTTTTCTATGGCATATTCTAAAGCTATATTAAATAACACAGGTGAAAGGGAGTCACCCTGTTTCAAACCCGATCGAACCTCAAATCTCTCGGAGTAATTATGACCGATTCTAATTGATTATAGAGAAAAAAATGTAAGGTGTTCTGGATTCAGGAAATTTTCTTTGAATTATTTAATTGAAAATCGAAAGAAAAATAAAAGAAACCCTCCCCTTTAAAATTTGAGGACTTACGTTTAAAGATACGTAGAACACAAATAACAAATTTTTAAAAACCCGTTTTTTCTAATTCATAAATAAATACCATAGTTTTTTTGGAAATAATAAACCATTGTGTAATAATATGCAGCGTTTTTTTATTATACATTTTTTTTTAATTTTCTGCGTTTTTTCAGTGTTTGCTGGTAACCTGAGCATATGATAAAATAATTCAATTAGTATAATCAGCTGATAGTGATGGATGGTTCGATAGACTAGGTTCCTGTTGATAGCTTAATAAGATTTGATGGCCATCTTATTCAATTAGATTTCAAAGGGAATAATTCGATTACGGCTAGTTATTTCATTGAAGTCAACTAGCTGTCGTTCATGCGGGTTCGAGTATCGATCATGAATATGATAATGGGGTATATATTAAGTGTGTATCAAGTTCTTTAACTTCTATATTTTAGTATCGTAGTATAAAGTATAATTATATTAATAACATTAGTCCAGTTTTAAATAATATAGTTGTAGAGATGGAACTACACGAAAGTCTGTGGTGTAATGGCTAGCATAATAGTCATCTTTGCCCAAGATCCGGGGTTCAAACCTGGCAGGTGGCTCTAGGAATTTTCAATAGGAGTAAAAAATCAATCTTGTTTACTTAGTCCGTCGGAGGGGACGTAAAGTGGTGCTCTCGACCTAATGCCATGTCAGGTACTCGTTAAAGTTTCTTACTCTAATCAAACCTGTATAGGCAAAAGATGCTAGTATGCTAGTATAAGGATATATATATATATATATATATATTTTTTTTTTTTTTTTTCTTTCTATTTTTTTTTTTTTTATTTAGTCGTAAAACAAGAACACAGGTGGAGAATCAGAAGCAACGCCAAACTAATAGCCTGATATCCTCTGTGCTATTAGAAAGAGCAGGCTGAGGTGGTTAGGTCATGTGCAAAGGATGGAGTCCTGTAGGCTGCCTAAAATAATGTAAAATGGTGCTCCAGGAGGGAAAGGGAAAAGGGGCAGCCCCAGGCGACGGTGGGTTGAGGATTTGGAAGAGGATTTGAGAAGGATGGGAGTTGGAAATTGGAGGAGACTTGCTGGAGATCGTGAGACATGGGGAAGAACGGTGGCAGAGGCCCAGGTCCTACAAGGACTGTAGTGCCTAACAGTGAGTGAGTAAGTAATTTATATATATATATATATATATAAATATATTATATGAAATAAGTTATGTTACCTTTATGTGATGTTTTAGTTGCATGTAAATTTTACTCTAATTGAAATAGAGTGACAGGGGTACAACAAGGGACTTCTATTAGTATAGAATATGCAAATTTATTTTTAACATCTACCTTTAAAGTATCTTTAATTCTGTTGATTCGAAATAATAGTAAAAAAATAACATAATAAACCTTCAGAGACACGTACAAAGGTGGCCCCAAGCCTGTGCGGTAGGGGTGGGCATAATCGAATGATCTTCATAATCGGATGATCGGACTTCAATGATTTAAATAATCAAATGATCTAATGATTAATATGCATTCTGAGTGACGATATGCCACAATTCCCGTCTCTATAATGGCGGCTGAGCTTCTGAGAGAAAAAATAAAATGATAATAATAAATAAAAAAAAAAAAGGTCGTTCGATTATCCGACCTTCTACAATTCAGTTCGAATGATCATTCGTTTCTCCGAACCGATTAATCCGGTATTCGATTAATTCGAATGATTGAAATAATCGAATGACCCGATAATCGTCATTCGAATATACCCACCCCTACTGTGCGGTTTCAGGTGCTCGTTAAAAATCCCAAACCTTATTAAGCCTGAATAGGCAAAATTTAGGATTCCCACTGTAGCATCCCCCAAACAACCTTAGTAGCATAAGGTGACGTTAAATAAAATAAACAAGAAGATAATATAATAGATTACTTAATAAAACGCATGTATCTATTAAAACTCAATGTAAGCAATTCTTTAACATCTTATTTCCGTTTCCAAAAGTTATTTAAAATTATATAAATAACGGAGGTAAGTGAAAGTCGTGTGTTGCCCGCACCCAATTTTTTATTTATAAAACTAGAGCTTATTGATGCATACTGTGTATGTTTTTTTCTCTTTTATGTTATTTTAGAAGCCTATTTTTCCTCTTTGTGAAGGTGTTTTCAAACAGACGACACAAAAAGACTCCACAAGAGGCCTATTAGTGCTGTACCTAACCTGAGGACAGACCAACCAGGTGGTAATGGGCACACCCAGTCCTGTTTGTCACTGCTTTGTCCCGGGCGAAGGAGGAAGGTTGTAACTCTATCTCCGGATCCGATTATCTCTAATCTGGTTAGGGCTAATCTTTCCCATAGAGTAGTCTTCCTTTAAGGAGTCCTCAAGTTGTGGCCTTGTTCGCGAGGTTATTGTTACAATTTGTCAAGTTTCCATTCATGTTTTTAGGTTTCGATGGGAGTAATTCCGTCGCTTCCTTCATCTACTTCCACTATCCACTGGAAAGCTCCTTGTATCATCAGTTAATTTACCCCACTTTGACTGTAGCTGTATGGTACATGATGACCTTTCGACTATGCTTGGGGAGAGACTGAAGCGAATATTAATATTAAATTATTTCCTAGGATCATACCTTTACCAAACTATTACTCCAAGCTCCGTCCCTATAGTACAGTAAAATTAGGGTAAAAAAAGCAAAACCCGAACATCTAAAAAAAATGATGAAGCCTGTCATAAATTGTTCAGTACCCTTCCCTTATTAATATGTACAAAGCCCTAGGGTTTTCCGTGTCGGGTTTTGTAGGGAAGAGATTAGATTAGATTTTTATTGTCTTAGGGCCTGAGGCCCTTTCTTACAGACAAAATAATCATGTTTTACACTTATATTTGTGCCAATTACGATTATTATTCTAAAAACATATAACATTATTTCTTTTTTATAAGTAAACTTAAAATAAAACTATTATAAATTATACAATTAAGTGAAAATAAACACAGAAGGAAAAGATTAAGGAAAAATAAAGAGATTAAGTAAAATGAACAAGGAATATTAGGAAAGGGAAGGAAACATCTCCAGGTTTGCTCTGAGCTTCAAGGTGCACTCGACGGGTCTGCATCCAAGAATAGTCTAAGGCACGCCTTACGGAAAGAGGAAGAAAACCTGACTTCCAGCGGTAGCTGGTTGAGCTCTCTCGCTGCCACGGCGTGGAAAGGATCCCTCAAGGCTTCAGTTCTGCAAGCAGGTAACTGGAATACACCCTGTAGTCTCTCGCTCCGTACCTCGACAAATTCACGTCTAAGATTTTCCGGAACTCCGGAATCTAGGACCTTACGTGCTTGGCACATAAGATTGAGGCGGCGATACTCTTTTGTACGGAGCCAACCTAATTCCTTTATAAGCGGACTTATGTGTTCGTCCCTTTTTGTACCGAAGATAAATCGGATAGCTGCGTTGAGCGCTCTCTGTATTCTGCAGTCCTCAGCTTCCGAAATATCTATATATACGGAGTCACAGTACCATACCAGTGGGCGTACCAGTGCTGACACAATCTTTCGCCTGACCTCGGGAGAGGGAGAATCCGAAAAAAATATTTTTGTGAATATCACATAAAGTATTATCATTATCGAAAACATTATTATATACAAAATTAAAGTACTTTAAAACATCTTCAATAATTATTTATAAATGATTTTTTTATGAACATATACCAGTAATGTGTACAATATACTGTTGGGAAGCTAAAGACTTTAGAAAAAATGTTATCTTATACAAAAAGTTGTAAAAGGTAATAAAAAGTGATAAATAGGGCATAAAATTATTACTGACAATTATGTGTAACTATTTGATATTATTATTTAATCTAAATCGTATGTTTCTAACTAAACTGGACAAACTTTTTATTGTTTGTTTGTTTATTTATTTAACGCCCCTTTATGCTGTTGTGGCTAATCGGACGATGCTACAGTGGGAGTCCTAAATTTCGCCTATCCAGGCTTAATTAGGACAGGGATCTTTAACGAGTACCTGACATCGCAAGGACTCGGGACCACCTTTTAACATCCCCTCCGAAGGACGCCATAATTAAGGATTTTTCACTCCCATTAAAAAATCCTAGGACTACCTGCGGGTTTGAATATGGGTATGGAAATAAGACGTTAGAGAATTGCTTACATTGAGTTTTAATAGATACATGCGTTTTATTAAGTAATATATTATATTATCTTCTTGTTTATTTTATTTAACGTCACTTTATGCTACTGAGGTTAATCATAGGATGCTACGGTGGGAATCCTAAATTTTGCCTATCCAGGTTTAATTAGGATAGGGATCTTTAACGAGTACCTGACATCGCAAGGACTCGGGACCACCTTTTAACATCCCCTCCGAAGGACGCCATAATTAAGGATTTTTCACTCCCATTAAAAAATCCTAGGGCTACCTGCGGGTTTGAATATGGGTATGGAAATAAGACGTTAGAGAATTGCTTACATTGATTTTTAATAGATACATGCGTTTTATTAAGTAATATATTATATTATCTTCTTGTTTATTTTATTTAACGTCACTTTATGCTACTGAGGTTAATCATAGGATGCTACGGTGGGAGTCCTAAATTTTGCCTATCCAGGTTTAATTAGGATAGGGATCTTTAACGAGTACCTGACATCGCACAGGCTCGGGATCACCTTTTAACGTCCCCTACGATGGACGGCATAATTAAGGATTTTTCACTCCCATTAAAAAATCCTAGGGCTACCTGCGGGTTTGAATATGGGTATGGAAATAAGACGTTAGAGAATTGCTTACATTGATTTTTAATAGATACATGCGTTTTATTAAGTAATATATTATATTATCTTCTTGTTTATTTTATTTAACGTCACTTTATGCTACTGAGGTTAATCATAGGATGCTACGGTGGGAGTCCTAAATTTTGCCTATCCAGGTTTAATTAGGATAGGGATCTTTAACGAGTACCTGACATCGCACAGGCTCGGGATCACCTTTTAACGTCCCCTCCGAAGGACGCCATAATTAAGGATTTTTCACTCCCATTAAAAAATCCTAGGGCTACCTGCGGGTTTGAATATGGGTATGGAAATAAGACGTTAGAGAATTGCTTACATTGATTTTTAATAGATACATGCGTTTTATTAAGTAATATATTATATTATCTTCTTGTTTATTTTATTTAACGTCACTTTATGCTACTGAGGTTAATCATAGGATGCTACGGTGGGAATCCTAAATTTTGCCTATCCAGGTTTAATTAGGATAGGGATCTTTAACGAGTACCTGACATCGCACAGGCTCGGGATCACCTTTTAACGTCCCCTCCGAAGGACGCCATAATTAAGGATTTTTCACTCCCATTAAAAAATCCTAGGGCTACCTGCGGGTTTGAATATGGGTATGGAAATAAGACGTTAGAGAATTGCTTACATTGATTTTTAATAGATACATGCGTTTTATTAAGTAATATATTATATTATCTTCTTGTTTATTTTATTTAACGTCACTTTATGCTACTGAGGTTAATCATAGGATGCTACGGTGGGAGTCCTAAATTTTGCCTATCCAGGTTTAATTAGGATAGGGATCTTTAACGAGTACCTGACATCGCACAGGCTCGGGATCACCTTTTAACGTCCCCTCCGAAGGACGCCATAATTAAGGATTTTTCACTCCCATTAAAAAATCCTAGGACTACCTGCGGGTTTGAATATGGGTATGGAAATAAGACGTTAGAGAATTGCTTACATTGAGTTTTAATAGATACATGCGTTTTATTAAGTAATATACTATATTATCTTCTTGTTTATTTTATTTAACGTCACTTTATGCTACTGAGGTTAATCATAGGATGCTACGGTGGGAATCCTAAATTTTGCCTATCCAGGTTTAATTAGGATAGGGATCTTTAACGAGTACCTGACATCGCAAGGACTCGGGACCACCTTTTAATATCCCCTCCGAAGGACGCCATAATTAAGGATTTTTCACTCCCATTAAAAAAACCTAGGGCTACCTGCGGGTTTGAACCCGGGACCTTGGGCATATGAGGCTGTTATGGTACCTAGCTTAACTATAAAATTTTCAAATTTGTTTATTTAATAGTTCTTAAATCAGTTTTGACAGCGTATTGTGCTGCACTGTACTACACTAGATGGGCGAAAGTCGTGTATTGCGCTAACCAGATTTTTTCTTTTAATATCGGGATCACTTGTAGCTCGGTGGCTAGCTTAACAGCCTCCTACGCCCAAGGTCCCGGGTTCAAGGGCTACCCGCAGGTAGCCCTAGGATTTTTTAATGGGAGTGAAAATCCCTTAATTATGCCGTCCTCCGGAGGGGACGTTAAAAGGTGGTCCCGAGCCTGAGCGATGTCAGTTACTCCCTATTTTAATCAAACCTGGATTGTCAAAATTTAGGACTCACACTGTAGCATCGTCCGATTAGCCATAGTAGCATAAAGTGACGTTAAATAAATAAATAAACAAACTATTTTAATATCAAAACCCTGTATTATTTTCCAGACAACTTAATAGAAACTGTTAACACGAGTTTTAAATTGCTTGGAACTCCTACAAAAATCCTTCGTATGGTCTTGCTAATCTGATCTTGTTCCCCAACTTTAAATAATATCTATAGCTTTCAGCAACACCAATCGATATTATTGTATATTATGTCTCTTTTTAATTTTGTTCAGAAATAGCAGCTTTTGTAGGTTAACCCTTCCGTTACCTATCAGGGATGATCTGAGCCAGACAGCCGCTATTAAAGCTAAACTTCTCACGTTAATGGAAGCTCAACCTCGTGGAAAAGAAGGTGGTTGGGAGAGAGTAAGATGTGACCGCAGAGGCAGCGAGCCGTGAAGAGAAGCCAGCAAACCCCAACAATGCTGCCACCAGTCCCTCCCTTATTCTGCATCACATGTCCCATCTGCCTGTCCCCACCTGCCCCTAGCATGTAGCTGTTATCTAGTCTCTCTTGTATCGCGGCTACTTGATACATTGTACACATACTATCGATAGTACCTCGAATATATCGATAAGTAACGTTCAGTAACGAATGATACATAGTTCGCAGTGGAAACAGCGTTTATAATTATTTATTAGCGTTTATTTAAATAGCTCAGTATTAAAATATTTATGATCTATGTGATAAATAGTTTTTTTTTTGACGATTTTTTACAACTTAATTGTTTCCCGTTCCTGAATTTTCTCGCTACTTCTTTCAGCCAAGCCAGTTTCCTTCTCGAAAACCTCTGGCAGCCATGCCTTCCTCCAGATCCTGGACTACTAGTAGATAAGGTAGTAACGGCTGAAAGCTGTGTCTGAAAATTTTGTACAAACAGCTCTCACACCTTTGGGAAACCTTGACTTAAATAATGAGCAATTCAAACCGTTAGAAACAGTTTGCACACATTTATTTTCAAAGAAAAAATTATCTGCTGATGAACTCAGATTTATACTGATATCTCAAAATATAGGTTTCAATTTCAATTTGATGAGAGTGATATGCACTTCAGATGCTTTGCGTTTGTATTTTTTAAGGGCTACAGTACAAACATAGAAAAATTCTCATCAAGCACACTTACCACCCAATGATTATTGTTCATTTGGTTACGAAAAGCTCAACGGTGACTTACGTCCACGAAAAATGACGAAGCTGTCTTTACCAGAGTCATTAATTCCACCATGTAAATGTACTGCAAATTGTCGCACAATGTCTTGTTTTCTATTTCATTATGTAAATTCATCAATAACAATTTTCATGATAAAAATGAGTAATTTTACTTTCACTTACTACATGTAGTCCAAATAACCAAGTCCCGCAAAAAGGTATGTGTGTGTGTGTTTGGTAACTCCCACGAAGTTAGAAGCGGAAACGAAGAGTCCTATGAAACTGAAATTTCATATTTAAGACAACTATGCGCCCGAGACGTTATAAAAACTTTTTCATCAAAATGAGCTTACCAGAAGAGCCACTTTATATACCATGCATTTTGCACCTTTTTTCGATTTTCTCGAAAGCGGTTCCGACGATTTTGATTAAACTCGCTATATCGATGTAAAATTTAATGGGCTTTTATATCATGTAGGTTTTATTCTGATAAAAATAGTCTGACAGGGCTTAAGTGCCTATATTTTAAATTTTTTTTCGTCTAAAGTACCTTTAATTTTGTTGATTCTATAAAAATAACTATATTAACTTGTTACCACTGATTAAAAACAAGTAAATATGTAACTTATACGAATTAGATATCCAACTAAAGGAGGAAACTGAAAAAATATTTTTGTCATGCAATTTTTTGTTTTTGAACATAAGAAGAGTAATATACCGTTTGAATGTTGAAGATTTTAGGAAAACATTTTATTATCTAATACACAAGCTTGTAAAAGTTAATATAGAGTGATGAAGAGCTGGTAAAACTAACTGATTATTTTAGATAATAATATAATTGATTTTTTAATAAAACACATGTTTCTATGGAAATTCCATTTAACTAATTCTTTAATGGTTTCACTCATTTTTATCTTTTGCTGTTTTTGAAAATTCTTTAATCGATTCTAAAAACGGAGGTAAGTGAAAGTCGTGTGTTGCCCGCACCAGATTTTTTTCCCTTATTATTTTTTTCACGGGGAAAAACTATAATAAATTAAATAAAACAGATGTTTAAATAAAACAGCTGTTAGAATTGTGAGAAGAATAAATAGTGGGAATGTTATGGTTCTTAAGTGTCTAATCATTTAATAGCGATAATAAGTTATAATAATACTAATCGATCCTTATTATGTTGTACAACGTGATAATAATAAATATAAAATACTCTGGATTTAAGAGACAGAGAGAAGAGATGGATACAAAATGGCCGCCGACGATGTTAGGGTGGGGAACTGAAGGCGCCCGATAGGTCCCGGAGGTGCTTTCCATTTGATTTTATCAAACTTGCTTTTATACCTTACAGTATGGCCGGAGCGTGTGCTCATTTAATAGCCATTTAGGCATTTATCGGGGGGAATTTCATAATTGTAAACCTACAGCAATGACAAGAAAAGGATCCCAAGTTGAATTTGATGAATTTTTTTGCAAAATATTAAGTGCCAACGCTCCCCAGGAGAAGCGTAAAAAAAAATCTGGTGCGGGCAACACACGACTTTCACTTACCTTGACTGTTAAAATTCAATTTAAAAACTATTAAATATACTTCAATTTGAAAAAAAAAATATTTTAAGTTGATTTCAATAAAACGTGTATTAATTTTAGTTCGAACATATGATTTAGATTAAATAATATAACTATATTAAATTGTTAATCAGTAATAAGTTTATTCCATATTCGTCATTTTATATTACCTTTTACAACTTTGTGTATCTTATATTTTTATATATCTTTAATATTTTTTCTAAAATCTTTCTCTATATTACTGTTCTTAATTTCAAAAAATCAAAAATTAAAGGTATATTTATACATCTATATTACTATTCTTATGTGTTAGGATAAAAGAATTTACCTCACTTTTAATGTACAAAATTAAAGGTACTTTAGAGAAAGAAAATTCGGCATTTAAGTCCTGTCCGACTATTTCAATCAGAATAAAACCAACATAATATTAAAGACCATTAAATTTTACATCGATATAGGTAGTTTAATCAAAATCGTTACAGATTTTATGTGAAAATAACAAAAGGGTGAGAAATGCATAGTATAAAATCACACTTCCGGTAAGCCGATTTTGCTAGAAAGGTAGATGTGATATCACCTAAATTTTGCCTATCCAGGTTTTATTAAAATAGGGATCTTTAACGAGTACCTGACGTCGCACAGGCTCGAGACCACCTTTTAACGTCCCCTCCGAAGGACGGCATAACTAAGGATTTTTTACTCCCATTAAAAAATCCTAGGGCTACCTGCGGGTTTGAACCCGGGATCTGTGGCATAGGAGGCTGTTATGCTAACCATCCTGCTACAGGTAACCCTCCACACACCCTCCTTTTTTTTTTTTTTTTAATATTTTTATTGAAATTTACAACTGTATTTTGTAATACAACAAGTAAATATGTTAATAATGATAAAATACATGAAAAAAACGCGAAGAGAAAACGCCCATTGGCATCACTCCACTAAGTAACTAAACTAGAAGGTCTCGAGGCCATCTTCTTTTCAGGCGCCTCGTAGGATTGTCAGGAATTGAAGAGGAAGCAAGAATTGAAACTAGAGGATTAGAGTGGGAGTGGAGTTTGTCATGGAAGGATTGATACTTGGTTCGGGCCAAATCAGCAACATATGGGATGTTAAGGTCTTTATGGATGAGTTTATTTGTGACAAAGTAAGGAGCATTGAGGATTTTTCGAAGGATTTTGTATTGTAAGGATTGAATACGGGAAGAATTTGATGGTTTCGTAGAGCCCCAAAGCTCAACTCCGTAAGTCCAGATAGGCCTTACGATGGTGATATAGATGAGCCTTTTGTAGATAAGTGGAAGGTTGGAGCGTCTGTCCAGTAAGTGTTGTAGTAAGCGAAAGCGACGGGCAGTTTCTTGTCGTTTCAGTCGTGTATGGGGATTCCATGTTAGACGTTTGTCAAGTAGTAGTCCTAGGTAGCGGATCTGTTCAACTGGAACAAGCGGAATATTATTAAAGGAAACTGTAGGGCAGGATGTCATAGGTTTACGACGAAGGGTAAAGGTAATTTGGTGGGATTTGTTGGCATTGATTTTGATTCTCCAATTCTGACACCATATCTCAAGCTCTCTGATATGGGATTGAAGAGTTTGAGAGGCAATAGTAGGATCGTTATTGACTGATAACACACAAGTGTCATCAGCATATACACCCTCCTTAAATACGAAATTTCAGTTTTATACAGCATATCCTTTTCGAGCGAGACCAACCACACACACACACACACACACACACACACACACACACAGACCTTTTCGACTTGGTTATTTGAACTAAAGGGTCTCCAAACCCTGTATTTCAGGTGAAAGCTCGATTTGAAAATTTTCCGGATCGCAGTACTTTCTCTTACTATTTATTTCATAGTGAAAATGAATTTTGGTCCTATAAAGTACTTTTAATTTTTTAGATTCTATAAAAATATGGTTATTATAATATAAATATAGTTGAACTAATCCGGTGTAAAACTAAAGGAGAAAAGAGCAAATATATTTTTTATGCAATTTTTATGTTTATGAACATAAAAACAGTAATATAGATGTATAATATACCGTTGGAAAGCTAAACATTTTAGAAAAAATAATTTCTTATACAAAAAATTGTATAAGTGAACGGAGACTGATAAAAATCCGATAAAACTAACTGATTGTCGTAGATAATAATATAATAGTTTATTTAATCAAACACGTTTCTTTTGAGACTGAATGTAATTAATTCTATAATAATTTATTTTCATCTCTTAATGTATTTGAAAATTCTTAAATTAATTTGAACAACTGAGGTAAGTGAAAGTAGTGCGCACCAGATTTGTCTGATATTTTCTTGCGTTTCCTCCAATATCCCAGTTTCCCGCTACAAGCCCCGTAATTTTGCGTTGTGCAATCTTCTAAATTGTGCAGTGGCCTCATGCATCTTCAAACCAAAAATTTTACTGAGAACCTTATTAATGAAAATATAACGAGTTTTTCATCCTTGAGTATATTTACTTATAGAATAAACTAACTACCAGCCCACCCAAACCAACTTGTCCGTATCCTCTCATTTCCATCTATTCCCGATAACCCTCTGAGGCGCCTGAAAAGACGGTGGCCTTGAGACCTCCTTATGAAATAAACATTAAAGGGCTACCGATGGGTAAATTCTTCACAAGAGTTTATCAGCCAACTGTAACTTTTTTCACGTTTACTAGTTTTTTTTATACAGTTGTAAATTGGTAAAAATGAATAAATAAAGCCTTCAGATATAAATTCAATGATGTGCCACGTAAAGACTTTCCTTTGGTACCTAGAAGGGAGAAAATAATTAAAAAGTTCCACCATAGATCTACTTTGAGAAACCCCAGAGGAGAACATATGCCGGTTAGAAGTGGCTCAGACAATAACAATTTGTAGGTAGTTAACTCCTGGATGTTTTGCTATCGATGTGAAGCCTCCACCAGACCCCTGGAGCATTGAGATACAGCGGGACCCCAGCTAATACAAGATACAATGTAACCCCCCTCATGTCGGATAGCGGACAATGGAGCATTCGTTATGGCTGAACCTCCCCCTGTTTACCGAGTGAGATTTCACCCTTGCCATCATCGAAAATAAATATACCTTTATGGCCTTATGCCTACCACTTATGCTAATTCAACGATATACCCCACCCTCTTGTCTAACCTCCTGGCCTAGTGGGAACCTCGTGTAACATACCGCACAGCTTAACTTATCCCATCCCAGTCGGTCCGCCTCAAGTGAAGATCACAATAGAAAAGTCATTATAATATAATCTATTATAGATATCATAAATATTCGCTTTAATTATCTTGTGTAATGAAAAGAAACTAAAGATTTTTTTAAAGTTTCTATTAGTCCTTTTCGACTCCTCCCTAAAATAGACAGACTTATGCTAGTTCGGACCGATTCTTGCAAGAGAGTTGCAATATTACAAAGGGTCCTTTTTCTGGTTCTCTTCTATTTTGAATCGTATCCTAGTTACAATCGTATCCTAATTTACCGGGAACCGGATGTGGTGCAATTTATCAGGCTCTCAAGGATACGATGTGCTGGGCATGTAGCAAGAATGGACCTAGACTCACCAATTAATAAAATACTATCCGGTTATGTGGAAGGAAGAAGAAAGAGAGGACGACCACGATTGAGATGGGCCGATGAGGTTGAAGCCAATGCAGAAAAGCTGTTAACACCAGAGCTTGGCGGACCTTGGCGCAGGGTAGGGAGCAATGGAGGCGAACTCTTGATGCGGCGAAGACCCGTATCGGGTTTTACAGCCCTTGATGATGATGATGATGATCCTAGTTACAAGATATGTCGATTGTCAGAATCCTTTCAATGAGAATGGCGGCTTTAACTCAGATTAAAAAAGAAAAATTAAAAACGTCTTTAAAATATGAAAATCGGACATATGGGAATAGTATAATTGGTCCGTTTCGTGCATCATCATCATTTAATAATGAAGAAGTTAATGAGTGTGCGGACACGAAAAAATATTACTTTATACGACGAACTTATTTTATATCCGACGTTTCGGCCTACATTGTGGACTGAAAAAAATAGCAACCAATAAAATTAAAGATAAATAAATAATAATCATAACGTAGATTCTTTAAGGTGAAGGCCAAATTATTTGAATAAAATTGGAGGCTGATATATAACTTCACCACTTTTCTATTAAAAATTAACGCACGACGTTTCGGCTAAAATACCGTCTCCAGGCGCAAAGGTACAATTTTATCTGCCGTGAGTGGATGCTTACAACCAGTTCAGACATGAGGCTTCTGATTGTAAGCATCCACTCACGGTAGATAAAATTATTCCTTTGCACCTGAAGATAGCATTTTAGCCGAAATGTCGTGCGTTAATTTTTAATAAAAAAGTGGTGAAGTTATATATAAGCCTCCAATTTTATTCAAATAATAATAATCAGTTAAGTACAATAATAAAATAATAGTTATGATTGTACTTAAATGGATAGTGAGTGAACATTTTCAGGATTACAATATTTTTTCCTTACTATATATTGAAATAAAAATACCTTGCGAATTCATATATAACTTATATATATTTATTAAACGTGTTCTATTGGATTCTTTAAAATTTTCAGAGACCAATAAATTTATTCTTTATTAGACTGATAAAAAATAGGAAGAATAATTATTTCACTAATGAATTCACCACCGTGAGAGGTTTACGTTTTATGAAATTATAAATAAAGTATACAGTTGATATGATTATCAAAATTTTCAAAATTAACATACAATTTATTCAAGATCTGCAATTATTTTCGAATTAAACAAATTAATTGTTTTCTAATCTGTAATTAAAAAAACCCTTTACCACTACAACCTATGAAGGGTCCTGGGCTCAGTACATTCAGATATTCGTACTGTTTCTAGTCAAACGGGTGTGCAATGAGGTGATTAGGCCTTGGCACGCTCAGCCGTAAGGTTTTTTCCAAAAATTGGGTATCCACTTTAAAAATACTGGGTCTGTCCCAGGAGGGTGAGTCTCCATACCCTAGGATCGCCCCCCGGCCGAAATAACAGAATAAATAATATTCTGTCATAGGCGAGATTCGATCTCAGAACCCGGAGAACAGTAGACTAGTGCTCTACCACGCCACTCCATATAATTTTTTTTCCCATCCTATAATGTTTAATTTGTTATATTATTGTTTTTTCCAACAATAGCAACAAGCTTTTTTAAATTTTATTCTTAGTTTTATTGTATGTTATTCAAGAAATTACTTTCAACAATTTCGGTTTTGAAAATGATGACAAAGAAAATAAGCAAATAATTACTTTCACTTACCTAAATATGAAATATATAGTAAGAGAAAGTATTGCGATTTTCAAAATTTTCGATTTTCGGTTTTCAATGGAAATCTACGTTTTGTAGCTCTCTGAGAACAAAGAACCAAGTTGCGCGAAAAAAGGTCTGCGTGCCTGTTGTAAGTCTAGCACTAAAACTATCTAAGACAACTATACGCTCGAGATGTTAACTATACGCAACTTTTTCATCAACATTGGCAGCTCGGATGTTGTACTTTATACCATGCGTTTTGGACCATTTTACGATTTATCAAAAACGGCTCTAACGATTTTGATTAAACTCGACATATCGATGTGAAATTTAATGAGCTTTAATATCATATAGATTTTATTCTGATTGAAATAGTCTAACAGGGCAATAATAGACATTAGTAAGTCATAAGATAAGACTTAGTAACGTAGAATTATTATAATAATATATGTTTTGTTATCTTAGGTTTATAAGCTGATATATTATCATAATTACCTATTTTTTTATGAGAGTATCGTCATACAATTGTTATTTTGTAAAAAATGATAGAGTTGTTGGTGTATAATTCTTGTATTATATCAAGTTCTTTGTGCATGGTAGTAATATTTGCTTGTATACTTTATCTTTAACTGTATTTAAAATTACTTAAATTGGTTTTTAAAATGGAGGTGAGTGAAAGTTGTGTGTTGTGCACACCATATTTTTTCGTTTTTGAACTGTAATCTTGCATTATTTTCCTGACTACCCAATATTTTATTGAACATAAATGTTTAATATTACATAATTCTGGAGCGTCGAACATCTAAAATCTTATTGTGATGCATTCTTCATTAATTATACGTACCCTGATTCCTTGATAGGTCCTTATAATTATAATATATAATCCTTGAGTTACACTACATATATCTAGAATGTAGAGATGAATGGAGCCGACGCCGGACACAATGAGAGGCAGTTATGCTAATTCAATGTGTCAGTTTTTATCCTTACAGCCCTAGCGGCATCCTCAGAGCGATCTCACAACCTTCTCCTTATCCTCTTCCTCACCTGTCCGCTGATCTCTATCGCGTCTCCTCTCAGTCATTTGTATCCATACTTCCTCCATGAGCCATAATTAGGAGCCTCTGTGTCACGAGGAGAGAGAAAAAAAAACTAAACGCTTCACAAGAAAGGGTGGATAATCGTAATCTTGAGTCCGGAATCGCATTTCTACAACCGAATGCCAGGTGAGGAAACTCCTCGTAATATTTCAAGTTATGTCGTCGAGTGAGGTTAACTTTATGGAAGTATTTATGTAAACTTAATGTTAAAATGAACTGTCCATTTGACGAGTTATACCGTAGTTAAAAAAATTAAAAAATCTTTAACCAATATTTTATATGCTTGTAAGAAATATAATAGGTATGCACTTTACACAACTCTAATTACTTCTCTACTTGAAAAAAAAATTGATATGCGCGACACAGGACTTTCATTTAACTCCGTTGTTCCAATCAATTTAAATATTTTCAAATACAGATATGAAAAAATCTAGAGCGGACAACACACGATTTTCACATTATCTCGACTGTTAAAATCAATTTAAGAACTATTAAATACACATAAATTAAAAGTTTATTGAAATAAAAAGTGTGTCGCGCGTGTGTGTGGTAAGTCGAGCGTGAACACGAAAAGTGCTATGAAACTGAGATTTCATATTTAACACAACTATACGCCCGAGATGTTACAGCCACTTTGCACTTTTTTTTATGTTTTTCACAAAGACTACTCTCATTCGATTTAAGATTAAATGGGCATTAAATCATCTAGGTTTCTTTCTGATTAAATAGTCAACAGAGCTTAATTGCCGATATTTAAATTTTCTTCCTATAAAGTATCTTTAATTTTGTAGATTCTGTACAAATATCTATATTAACTTTGTTATCATTGATAAAAAAAAAGGTAAATATTAAGTTAAACGAATTCGATATTCAACTAAAGGAAAAAAAAAAAACAATAATGGAAACTTTGTTTTGACATAAGACAGAAATCATGTAAAATGTACCGTGGAAAAAAAGATTAGAAAATATATTTTTCAGGCACACACATTAATTAATAACATGATGAAGCGTAGCTGACTTCAATTTAAAATATATAATAATTTTTAATAAAACACATGTTGGTATAGAAATCCAATTAAATCAATTCTTTTTAATCATTTTAAATCTCTTACTGTATTGAATAATCTATAATCGATAACGGAATAATGAAGTTCGTATGATGTTCTGCATTTTGTTTATAACTCTTTAGCTTTCAACGATATTATTCATGTGTAGGGTCATTATAATGATAAATTGTCCATAGGTATGCACTTGTATAAGGTGATATACATATAGCTCATAATAAAGGTCTAGGTTCAAAAAATTTACATTAAAAAATTTTTGCGTTCTCCTTAGTTGGATATCGTATTCGTTCAAATTATATATGTTAAAGTTTTTTAACCATGGGCTAAAAAGATATAGGATCTTAGAACCCGACCAATGAATTTAAACTTAAAATCGTTTTTTCAAGTGTATAATTTAGTGTATTTTGATTTCAAACTATATTTTTTGTGCTTGATTTTTTTTAACAATGACAATTTTGTTGAACAATTAGTTGTGTCCCAAAGTTCAGCAATTATTAATTGGCTTTTTCTCTCGCCATAAAACAATAACCAGATCGTTTATAATAATTATACAAAAATATGGAAAATCTTCGATTTGCTCCGCTTTTGTATAAATCACGTATATAGTTTTTAAAAACAATAAAAAAATAAACATTTTAATTTATTATTTTTCTTCTAGAAGGCGAATTTCTACCCAACAGGTGGCGCGCTTTCCGACAGCGGTAACTATGTGAACTGGACCCTAATCCATTTTGAAAGCTACATTCTTACAAATTACTTTCAAAATTTTTAAAGTCTTTTGTAATTAAAAAAAAAAATTTATGAATAAATAATAAGTTTATAACAATATGTATATTTATAAAAAAACAGCAATGCCCATAAAGCTGACATTTTTAAAGCAGGTTCCTCAAACCGTCTAGATGTGCAATAAGGCTGGTCCGGAAAAATTTGTCCTCTAAACAGATAAAAAATATATATAACTCAAAAACTATAAAACTCATGAAAAATTATAAGTACTCATTACAAAGATAATCAAATTTCAAAGAAAAAATCTTAGAATGCTTAGACATTTATCTAAGCATATCTAGCTTTGTATCCATGTATCTTGTGTAGGTTCCAATGTAGAAACACATTCAAATGTTACTGGATATTTAAAATGTTTTCTATAGGGAAATAGAACTCATTTCCGGAATTAAATATACAATTTTATTAATTTCACTTAGTTATATACGAAATATATATTTAGAGAAAGTATTGTAATGTAATGAAAATTGGTAATTTTACTTTGTAGATTTCTGAAGATGGGATTAGATCCCGAAACGTCATGTTGATTTAATAAAACATTTAAGTCTTTATGGAATATCTACCTTAATAATTATGGGAGATTTTCCGGTGTTTTAGAATATATTGATATAAAAAATATATTTTATTTTAGTGATGTACAATTTTGTTATTTTTTCCTCTGTAACACTAAAATATTAATATGTTTTTACTCAACCTACTTAATAATAATATTTAAATGATCTCATTAATCCATCCGTTGCTATCAAATAATAAATTAACAATAGTTTTCTAAAATTTATTGGTTAAATTGTTATAAATAATTATTTGCTCAGTATCTTGATAAAAGTCAAAATTATTGACTTTAAGTTCGTGAGTAACTTAAAATAAAAACTATGATTTAAAATAAAACACGGAATAATATTTAAATAAGTTTTTTGATAGTGTTGTGAAAACAATTAAATTTTATACTCGAAAATAATTTTAAAAATCTGGTGCATGCAACACGACTTTCACTTACATCCATTGTTAATACCAATTTAAAAATTTCCAAACACGGTCGAGATAAAATATATAAGGAAGTAGAAGTAAAATCGTTAAGAAATTAATTAAATTGAAATTCGATAAAAGCATGTGTTTTATTAAATAACCAATTATATTATTATCTACAAAAATAAGTTAGATTTATCGGCTTTTCATCACTCTCTAAGCTTAAGTATAAGAAAATGTTTTTTCAAAAATCTTTACCTTTATACATATTAGTGTTCTCAAGTTGATTTGTGTATTAGTGAAAATGCTGGGAGTTCAAAATATATAACCAGGTAATTTTAAAATATTTATTTATTTATTTAACTAATTACTATTTAACATTGTTAATTATTGTTTTTAATGCCTCCTTTTGATTTTAAATTTGTTGTTTAATAGTTTTAAATTTTGTTATCAATGGACACCTAATTTATAATATTTTTTCATAACGTTTTAAACCAATCTCTTCAGTATAGTATTTTTTTTTTAATGTAATGGAAATTGGTTATTTTACTTTGTAGACTTCTGAAGATGGGAGAAGATCCCGAAACGTCATGTTGATGTAATATAAAATTTGAGTCTATATGGAAGAAGTTCCCATAAGTTTCCATTTCCATTCAGTACGAATATCTACCATATAAATATATAAAAATATATTTGTTTAGAAAATATATATTTATATTGTCTATATTTTTATATATTCTTAGATAAATATTACTGCAAAAAACGACTTATATAAATTAAAACTTTAAAAGTATCTACGTTGAAAAAGAAATATTGAACATTTCCTATTCCATAGATAGTGTGATTATAACATAATTAATTTAAATTGACAATTTTTTTTCTGTTCCCTTTTAAGACAAAAATTGATCTTATATATATATTATTGTATGTTTGTTTATAGCTATTATCTAGTGATATGTCACCTATCGATAAATTAATTTGTCTGTCATAATCTCTATCTTTAATTATTTATTCTATGTTTTATTTTCTAATACAACAGTAAAAAATCAAAACAAGTTTAATAATAAATTGTTTAGATTTTATATCGACAAACTTGCATTAATTGGAATGAAGTGGATAGGACAAAACCTGTTTCATATAAAACTGGTTGGTTTGCTTTAGACTAAATGATTCCTTTCACACCTTTCTCGACAGTGTCATGATGATTTGTAGCACGACATATGTTTCTGAAATAATACCTTTTTCGCAATGATATGTTTAAAACAAATTATGGACTTTGTTGTCGATTTATAAAGAAAACTAAACTTTTATTTTAGAATATTCCAGTTTAATTTGGAATAAAATAAACCAATTACTCTGATAATACCAACAACAAATATTTCATTAAAAAAAAAAAAAAAAAAAAAAATTATGAAAATTATAATAACAAAGTAGAGAGGATTGAGGTGCTGTGAAAATATTTTATTTTGAAATATTTATTGAAATTTACAACCGTTTATAATAATTCAGCATGTGAATGAATACAAGTAAGATTCTAACCTTGTGAAGGTACTGCTCATTAATAGCACTCCTATATCTTATTTTAGTTAGCAGATCTCGTGACCATCTTCTTTTCACATCACTCAAAAGGTTCGAGAATGGATAGGGATAACAGGTTAGGAATGAGAGAGTATTCCTGGACATAATTAATGACCAAGTCCCGCAAAAAGGTCTGTGTGTGTGTGTCGACAAAAAGTCCTATGAAACTGAAATTTCATATTTAAGACAACTCTCGAGATGTTACAAAATCTTTTTCATCAAATTCAGCTAACCAGAAGAGCCACTTTATACCATGCATTTTGCACCTTATGATTTTCTCAAAAAGGGCTCTATCGATTTCGATTAAACTCTGTATATCAATGTAAAATTGAACCCGCTTTAATATCATGTAGGATTCATTCTGATTGAAATAGTCTTACAGGGCTTAAATGCAGATATTTCAAAATCGTTCCTCTAAAGTACCTTTAATTTTGTAGATTCGAAAAGATTAACCATATCGTCTGATTAGCATTGCTAAAACACAGGTAAATATTTAAGTTGAACGAATTCGATATCCAACTAAAGGAGAAAACTGCAAAAATATTTGTTTAATGCAATTTCTTGTTTTTGAACATAAGAACAGTAATATACATGTATAATATACAGGAAAGCTAAAGATTTTGGAAAAGATATTATTTGATACACAAGCTAGTAAACTGTAATTAAGAGTGATGAAAAGCCAATAAAACTAACTAATTATTTCAGATGATAATATAATCGATTTTTTAATAAATCATATGTTTTTTAGAAATTAAATTTAATTAATTCTTTATTATTTTCACTTACTATATATAGGGGACCCTAACCCTGAGTTCAAATAACCAAGTCCCGCAAAAAGGTCTGTGTGTGTGTGTGTGTGTGGTAACTCCCGGGCGGAAACGGTAAGTCCTATGAAACTGAAATATCATATTTAAGACAACTATACGCCCGAGACGTTACAAAACCTTTTTCATCAAAATGAGCTTACCAGAAGAGCCACTTTATACCATGCATTTTACACCTTTTTACGATTTTCTCTAAAACGGTTCCTATGTATATTACTGTATGTATTACTATGTATATTGCTGTTGCTATGTTCAAAAATGAAGAATTGCATTAAAAAAAATAGTTTTTCTGTTTTCTTCTTTAGTTGGGTATCGAATTTATTCAATTTATATATTTACCTGTTTTTCATCAGCGTTAACAAGATAATATAGTTATTTTTATAGAATCAACAAAATTAAAGGTACTTTAGGGGAAGAAAATTTAAAATATCGGCATTTAAGCCCTGTCAGACCATTTAATTCAGAATGAAACCTACATGACGTATAAGCCTATTAAATTTTACATCGATATAGCGAGTTTAATTAAAATCGTCGGAACCGTTTTCGAGAAAATCGTAAAAAGGTGCCAAATGCTTTGTCTGAAATATGAAATTTCAGTTTCATAGGACTTACCGTTTCCGCCCGGGAGTTACCACACACGGACATACACAGACCTTTTTGCGGGACTTGGTTATTTGGACTCAGGGGACCCTAAAATGTGTATTTTTGTTGAAAACTGGAGTTCGAAAATTTTCACGATCGCAATACTTTCCCTTACTATATATATGTATATAGAAAGTGAAAGTAAAAAAATAAGGGGCATTCAGGATTTAGGAAACAGGTGGTTAGTGCATCCCAACAACCCACTTTAAAAACATTTCCTTGTTTTTTTTCTTTACATGAATCGGGAAGATTTCCAGTCGACTTAGCAGAAGATATCCTAAATAGTCTTTTTTTCTCCTCTTCAAACTCACCTGTTAAATAAGAAAATATGAAAAACATCTGCTCGGCGGTACCACACCAAAAGGGCAGGTGTGAAAGAGCGTACGAATAATTTTCTTTTTTCCCTCTCACCTTTCGAACGGAGACTCCCACTAATTCCCCGAGTTAACGCAGAGCCTGACAGCGCCCTGTGTTCCGAGCAGGGAGGAACGACAAAAAACGATATTCAGGAATCAGTGACACCTTCCCGGTCACGGCTCTGTAATCTTGTTAACGGCTGGCGATCCAGTGAGGAAGATTATGTCTCAATCAGGGATTCAAATGGTATGAATAACATTATGTCTTGGTCTGTTATGTCTTGTTGTAATTTATTCAATGGAATAAATATTGTATGAAAGAGTCATTGATAAAGCATGAATGAGTGAAGTACAGTTTTATCAATTATACTGTTTAGGAAACATAGCTAAAAAACTCGAATTTGGTTTAATAAATCCAACGATGAACCTTTGTAATCGACCAAAAAAAAAATCTAGTGCGGGCAACACACGACTTTCACTTACCTCCATTTTAAAAATCAATGAAGGAATTTTCAAAAACAGTTAGAGATTAAAATACGTGAAACTATTGAGGAATTAATCAAATTGAATTTATATAGAAACATGTGTTTTATTAAAAAATCTATTATATTATTATCTAAAATAATCAGTTAGTTTGTTTGTTTATTTATTTAACGTCACTTTATGCTACTATGGCTAATCGGACGATGCTACAGTGGGAGTCCTAAATTTTGCCTATCCAGGTTTTATTAGGATAGGGATCTTTAACGAGTACCTGACATCGCACCGGCTCGGGACCACCTTTTAACGTCCCCTCCGAAGGACGGCGTAACTAAGGATTTTTTACTCCCATTAAAAAATCCTAGGACCACCAGCGGGTTTGAACCCGTGACCTTTAGCATGGGAGGCTGTTACGCTAGCCACCCAGCTACAAGTGATCCCATAATCAGTTAGTTTTATCTTCTTCTCCTCACTCTCTATTAACTTTAGCCCTGTCAGACCATTTTTATCCAAATAAAACCTACATGATATTAAAGCCCATTAAATTTTACATCGATATAGCGAGTTTAATCAAAATCGTCAGAACCGTTTTCGAGAAAATCGAAAAAAGGTGCAAAATGCATGGTATAAAGTGTCTCTTCTGGTAAGCTCATTTTGATGAAAAAAGTTTTGTCTCGTCTCGGGCGTATAGTTGTCTTAAATATGAAATTTCAGTTTCATAGGACTTACCGTTTCCGCCCGGGGTTACCACACACACACACACACACACACACACACACCTTTTTGCGGTTGGTTATTTGGACTCAGGGGACCCTAAAACGTGTATTTCCGTTGAAAACTGGAATTCGCAAATTTTCACGATCGCAATACTTCCCCTTACTATATATAGTAAGTGAAAGTAAAAATGTGAAACTGGGATCACTTGTAGCTGGGTGGTTAGCGTAACAGCCTCCTATGCAAAAGGTCACGGGTTCAAACCCGCAGGTGGTCCTAGGATTTTTTAATGGGAGTAAAAAATCCTTAGTTACGCCGTCCTTCGGATGAGACGTTAAAAGGTGGTCCCGAGCCTGTGCGATGTCAGGTACTCGTTAAAGATCCCTATCCTAATAAAACCTGGTTAGGCAAAATTTAGGACTCCCACTGTAGCATCGTCCGATTAGCCATAGTGGCATAAAGTGACGTTAAATAAATAAACAAACAAACAAATGTGAAACTATTAAAGAAT
The DNA here is from genome assembly GCA_023052935.1 of Piezodorus guildinii. NCBI lineage: Eukaryota > Metazoa > Arthropoda > Insecta > Hemiptera > Pentatomidae > Piezodorus > Piezodorus guildinii. The sequence continues at coordinate 140,452,528 of CM041296.1, read as the reverse complement.
TAATTAAATTGAATTTCTATAGAAACATGTGTTTTATTAAAAAATCTATTATATCATTATCTAAAACAATCACTTAGTGTTATCGGCTTTTTACCACTCTCTATTAACTTTTAAAAGCTTGTGTATGAGATAGTTGGGTATCGAATTCATTCAATTTATATATTTACCTGTTTTTCCATCATTGGTAACAAGATAATGTAATTATTTTTATAGAATCATCAAAATCAAAGGTACTTTAGAGAAAGAAAATTTAAAATATCGGCATTTAAGCCCTGTCAGACCATTTCAATCAGAATGAAACCGCACAGACATACACAGACCTTTTTACGGGACTTGGTTATTTGGACTCAGGGGACCCTAAAATGTGTATTTTCGTTGAAAACTGGAATTCGAAAATTTTCACGACCGTAATATTCTCCCTTACTATATATAGTAAGTGAAAGTAAAAAAAAATTAGCCAACTTCAAAATTTTAGGGCTTACGTTCCAAGACACTTAGAAACTCAAAAAGGGGGAAAAATCGTTTCTACTAATTAATAAATAAATAAAAAAAAAAAGAAATTCTTCCAACTCGGTTATCATTATTATTATTAATGAAGAAAAAAAAAATCGAAAAGATTTTCAAGATTAAGACACCTCGATGAACAAACAGATAGAGAGAGAGAGAGAGCAAAATTAATCACAAATGGTCGTCACAACTTGTAAGAGATATTATTTCCTGAAATTTCAGTTATTATTGATAATAGATAAGCAATGTAACAGTATTCTTGAATATGGGAACTTTGTTTAAATTATTTGAATGGAAATCGAAAGGTAAGAAAAATAAATAGTAAAGAAATCTAGTAAAAATGCTTTTGGTTTATTATTTTCAAGAACGAACCTTTGTAATCTACCCAAAAAACAAAACAAAAAACTATCCCCGCTCAAACTTTGAGGGCTTACGTTTCAAGATACGTAGAACCCGAATAAGGAATAAAAAAAAAAAAAATGCTTATTTGGACTTATTTCACTCGCCGTCACTATCGTGGTGTAGCTCGGTCCTCAAGGGATTAAGCAAGTTGCCTGCAGGATTGAATAAGTAATGAAAGTAATACAGATGTAAAGGCCATCCCGACGAACATCATCTGTTTGTTTACCTACTATTATAATAACCTTACACATACACCTATTATTTTTTGTTTCTAATGTTCGGGGACAGAGGATCTGATGGTAGGCTGGTAAATCCTGAAATATATCGGGCCTTATCCCTTTATTCAATAACAAAATAAAGGAAAATATCCTCAAAGAGTCCGAAGGGATTATGACGGCGATAAATCGGCGGCATTAGAACCTGCCCGGAACAGGGAGCCTCGACAAAGGACCGGGGAGTGGGGAGCTTACAAAATACCGGATTAGCGCTGAGTGAGACATCAAAGCGGCCGTCGGGCACACTCAGCCTAATAAATATATATGTATATATATATATTATACCTTCCAGGCCTCCTCCTAATGTATATATATATGTATAAGTAGCTATTTATGCGGAGGGCTAATGAACAAAGCGCCATAGATCAAGGCGCTTAAGCGATCCCTCGGTAAATCACAGAAGCGTCTTAGTCCCCGGTGATATACTAACTTGGGAAATGCGATATTGTAATCTATCTCTTAATTTCTCTTCGATGATTGTATTATGAAACTTGAAAGCTAATTTTTAAATAGGCTCAACCTCTAACCCTGTAATTCCCAACAACTGATCCGCGAGGTGTCATTGTGAAATAATTTTAAACTAATGGATTCGACCCTGCTTCACAAGGGTGAATTAGAATGAGCTGTTTATGTTTAAAAATCTCTGTCTGACCGATTTAGAGTGATTAAGATTAAGACAAAAAGCACAATTAGCAAGAAAATGTGTTTATTTTATGACGTCTATTCATTTTACTTTCACTTACTATATATAGTAAGGGGAAGTATTGCGATCGTGAAAATTTTCGAACTCCAGTTTTCGACGGAAATACGCGTTTTAGGGTCCCCTGAGTCCAAATAACCAAGTCCCGCAAAAAGGTCTGTGTGTGTGTGTGGTAACTCCCGGGCGGAAACGGTAAGTCCTATGAAACTGAAATTTCATATTTAAGACAACTCTACGCCCGAGACGTGACAAAACTTTTTTCATCAAAATGAGCCTACCAGAAGAGGCACTTTATACCATGCATTTTGCACCTTTTATCGATTTTCTCAAAAACGGTTCCGACGATTTTGATTAAACTCGCTATATCGATGTAAAATTTAATGGGCTTTAATATCATGTAGGTTTTATTTAGATAAAAATGGTCTGACAGGGCTTAAATGCCGATATTTTAAATTGTCTACCCCTAAAGTACCTTTAATTTTGTAGATTCAATAATAATAACTAGATTATCTTGTTAACGCTGACGAAAAACTGGTAAATATATAAATTGAATAAATTCGATACCCAACTAAAGGAGAAAACAGAAAAAATATTTTTTTAATGCAATTTTTCGTTTTTGAACATAAGAGCAGTAATATACATGTATGATATACCGTTGGAAAGCTAAAGATTTTAGAAAAAATATCATCTCATACACAAACTTTTAAAAGTTATTGGAGAGTGATGAAAAGAAGATAAAACTTACTGATTATTTAAGATAATAATATAATTGATTTTTTAATAAAACACATGTTTCTATATAAATTCAATTTGATTAATTCCTTAATAATTTCACGTATTTTTATCTCTAACTGTATTTGAAAATTCTTTCATTGATTTTAATAATGGAGGTAAGTGAAAGTCGTGTGTTGCCCGCACCAGATTTTTTTTATTTTTATGTTATTTTTATTAATTTAACGTCACTTTATGCTACTGTTGCTATCGGACACTATTAAATAGGAAGCCCTATGTCCATGCCTATCCAGATTTAATTAGGACGACTATCTTTAACGAGTTCCTGAAACAGCACAGGAATCATCTTTTTATGTTCCCTCTGAAGGACGGTATGACGAAATTAAATTTTAAGTTATTAAATGTTTTGATTGAAGTAGACTACTACAGCATTTTTTTATTTTCTTTATTTACGATTTACCAACAAGGCCATTTCTAGAATATAGAGTTTCGGTAGAAGAATTTCGCTTGCAATGTACAAGATACGGCGTAACCCACTAAAAATCGTAATACATACAAATATATATATATAAAAGTACATGTTTGGTTCTTCTGTGCGTGTAGCGCTTTAGTGATGTTTTGTTGAAATTACCAATTTCTAGTTTTAATGGGTTTTCAGAAGCTGTGGTTTTATCAAAATAGTTTTTGGTTACTGTGTAGATATACTGTTTTAATGTTGGGAGATTTAGTTCAAAGAGCATTTTTGAAATTTTAGTATATCGTGGATAGTTGTTAATGATTCGCATACATGTATTTTGTATTGTTTCTATTTTTTTATAATTGGTATTGCAAGTCGAGCTCCAGACGGGCGATGCATAACATATCTGGGCACGTATGACTGTTTTATATAGTAGTAGTTTGTTCTGAGTGCTTAAACTAGATTTTTTATTAAAATATGGGAACATTTTATAAATACATTTTTTTGTTTTTTCGGATTTTCTATTTATATGTTCGGTATAAGTTAACGATTTGTCTAATGTTATGCCTAAGTATTTAACTGATTTAGACCAGTTAATGTGGACTGAGTTTAATAAAAGGTGATGGAATATATACGATTTTTAGTGGGTTACGCCGTATCTTGTACATTGCAAGCGAAATTCTTCTACCGAAACTCTATATTCTAGAAATGGCCTTGTTGGTAAATCGTAAATAAAGAAAATAAAAAAATGCTGTAGTAGTCTACCTCAATCAAAACATTTAATAACTTAAAATTTAATTTCGTCATACCGTCCTTCAGAGGGAACATAAAAAGATGATTCCTGTGCTGTTTCAGGAACTCGTTAAAGATACTCGTCGTAATTAAATCTGGATAGGCATGGACATAGGGCTTCCTATTTAATAGTGTCCGATAGCAACAGTAGCATAAAGTGACGTTAAATTAATAAAAATAACATAAAATAAAAAAAAACTGGTGCGGGCAACACACGACTTTCACTTACCTCAATTATTAAAATCAATGAAAGAATTTTCAAATACAGTTAGAGATAAAAATACGTGAAATTATTAAGGAATTAATCAAATTGAATTTATATAGAAACATGTGTTTTATTAAAAAATCAATTATATTATTATCTTAAATAATCAGTAAGTTTTATCTTCTTTTCATCACTCTCCAATAACTTTTAAAAGTTTGTGTATGAGATGATATTTTTTCTAAAATCTTTAGCTTTCCAACGGTATATCATACATATTACTGTATATTACTGCTCTTATGTTCAAAAACGAAAAATTGCATTAAAAAAATATTTTTTCTGTTTTCTCCTTTAGTTGGGTATCGAATTTATTCAATTTATATATTTACCAGTTTTTCGTCAGCGTTAACAAGATAATCTAGTTATTATTATTGAATCTACAAAATTAAAGGTACTTTAGGGGTAGACAATTTAAAATATCGGCATTTAAGCCCTGTCAGACCATTTTTATCTAAATAAAACCTACATGATATTAAAGCCCATTAAATTTTACATCGATATAGCGAGTTTAATCAAAATCGTCGGAACCGTTTTCGAGAAAATCGAAAAAAGGTGCAAAATGCATGGTATAAAGTGCCTCTTCTGGTAAGCTCATTTTGATGAAAAAAGTTTTGTCACGTCTCGGGCGTATAGTTGTCTTAAATATGAAATTTCAGTTTCATAGGACTTACCATTTCCGCCCGGGAGTTACCACACACACACACACACAGACCTTTTTGCGGGACTTGGTTATTTGGACTCAGGGGACCCTAAAACGTGTATTTCTGTTGAAAACTGGAATTCGAAAATTTTCACGATCGCAATACTTCCCCTTACTATATATAGTAAGTGAAAGTAAAAATTATATAAGAAGTTTAGGGAATTCAAATACTCAAAAAGAAATGCAATATTGTTCAATGTTTTCGGCGATAAATCATACATCTTCTGTTATTTAAACTAATTTTTTTCGATTTTGAAAGTTATTTATTTATCAGTCTTTATAGTTTATAAATATTGTTTACACGTAGTTAATAGTATACATAAATTTGTTAAATTCACAGAAAGAATATGTAAAAGTTCAAAACAAATTTTACAAATACATACTTTCTTATTATAGTGCCAAAAATAAATAAAAGGCCCTTTGAATATTCGCTTTCTTTATGAAGAATAAACAGCAAAATCTATTTAACCAACAACGAAAGATGAGAGAGAATAGAAACATATACATAACTTAGTAATTAACATAATAGAGACGTTAGTTATGAGTAATGTTGTATGAGGAAGGTTACGATGACTGTTATCTCGCGTTATATTCTTCCAAAAAGTACTATATCCCTTTTAATTCTTTCCAAAAAGTACTATATCCATATTATATTGTTAAAAAGGCATGGAAAAATGCAATAATTTGAAAAAATAAGTTGTTAATAAAGTCAAAAACCAAATTCAGATTTTAATTTTTTAAATAATAATAATAATAGGCTTAGCGAACCCGAAGGTTCGATGCCGATACCGCCAAATTCCGCCTACACAGACTCGTCCAATGTTCACCATTCAAGCCCAAGCCCCCGAGATCAGCCTTAACGCAATCCTCCCATCTCCGCTTCGGCCTACCTTTCGGACGCCTACCAGTCGGATCAGCAAATACCAACTTTCTCGGAATCCGCTCGTCATCGAGCCCAACAACTTTACTCGCCCATTTGAGTCTCCGCGATGCAATCAGCTCAATTATATTCACAGGATACAAGTTCCGCAATCCCGCGTTGTGCAACCTTCTAAACTCCCCAGTGGCCTCATCTCTCTTCGGACCAAATATTTTACGCAATACCTTATTTTCGAAAACCTTAAGACGTTGTTCATCCTTCAAAGTAAGCGGCCACGTTTTACATCCGTAAAGAACCGTTGGAAGAATAATAGTTTTATAAATTCTAACCTTTAAGTTTTTAGACAGAAGCCGCGAACTAAGTAACTTATCAACTGAATAATAACACGCATTTCCCACCTTTAACCTGGACTTTATTTCTTCCTGGATTTCATTTTTTCTAGTTATAATTGAACCTAAATACTTGAATTTCTCTACGTGTTCAAAAGTATGACCTGATACATCAATATCACCAAGATCGACACCGTTTCTGCTACTAATCATATATTTCGTCTTATCGGTATTTAATTCGAGTCCTATTTCTTTACCGGTTTTTATTAACACACTTGTATTTAGTTGTATGGTTTCTTCACCTAGCAGTACCAGATCATCGGCATACCCCAAAACCGGAATCTTGTCACCCATATTTAAGCCTTTCTCGGTATCACCTTTTCTATGACATGTTCTAAAGCTATATTAAATAACACAGTTGAAAGGGAGTCACCCTGTAACTTGTTTGTTGTGGTTTTGTTGACATTTTGTTGAAATTTTTTTAAAAATCAAATAAATTGTTTCAGTAATAAATAAATGACAGATTTTTGCGTTTCCTGTAAGTTCATCAATAGTGGATATAGTACCTTTTGGTACTCAACGTCTCAATTAATACTATCCTCCCACTAACGTGTATCGGTTACTAAGCCGTTTGGTCTAGTGCTAATAACCTTCACAAGGATTCGATTTAGATATTAATATCCGTAAAGGGTGGATTGGGATACTGGTAAGAATTGATATTAGGGTAAGATACAAAGAGGGGAGCGGCCATTTAAGGAGAGGCGACGGAATGAGAATGAAGAGCTAATTGAGAAAGGATGAGAGGGCCTGGAAGAGATTGTAAGAGTGGTGGCGTGGGTCGCTCCAACCCATGGAGGGGTAGTCCAACATAATGGAGCCATCATTCCACTCCAGTGGGTCTCCATGACTCCCCTCCGTGTCTCTAATCATATATGTTTGTCTAACCGATCCTTTGTACTTGAAGCCATGATGATATGTAACCGCAAACAGTTCTCACCACAATGTATAGTATATATGTATGGTACCAGTCGGACCAAGAAAAAAAAAATAGGGTACACACTTCGTTGAGAACCGTTTCTAATTTATCTTTCATTATGAGACAACAGTACGTGAATTACTAGTTAATTAAAACTTATTATGTGCATAGCCATGATTTTCGTTAGAGGAGAGTCCAGCAGGTCGAAAATATATTTTTTTTTTTTTAACACAGTTTGTTTGTTTATTTATTTAACGTCCTTTTATGCTGCTGTGCCTAATCGGACGATGGTACAGTGGGAGGTCTAAATTTTGCCTATTCAGGATTAATTAGGATAGGGATCTTTAACGAGTAACTGACATCGCACAGGCTCGGGGCCACCTTTTAACGTCCCCTTCGAAGGACGACATAACTGATGATTTTTTACTTCCATTACAAAATCCTTAAAATTCAAAATAGAAATAGAAATAATTGAAAGTGATTAATTAAAATTGAAAATCGTCACTTTACATTACCTCCCACAACTTTGTAAAAAAAACAAAACAACATATTTAACTGAAAAATATTTAACCTCTAATATGTATTCAGTTTTTTTTTAATTTCTGAACACATGAATAGTAATATAGACTTATAATATAGCGTTGGAAAGCAAAAGATTACAGCTAAAATAATATCTTTCATACAAAGTTGGAAAAGGTAATTTAAAGGCGGCGATACACGGTGAGAAATAGGGTATGAGTAGGTGAGGTGAAATGGCGATATTCACATCGTTGAGCGCGATGGAAAGTTAGTGGTAGTAAATATCGTGATAGTTGATGTACTATATCACACTTTCATCTACTTTCCATAACGATAATTAATAACAATATCATTTGTTATATTATTTTGGTCAAACTTTAACTAAATATAGTTTATTTATTCAAAATTCAGAATTACATTACTTATAAAACATTTTCAATCATTTTACTAGAAAATGGTTGGGTAAAAGATGTGTTTTTCAAAACACGCGTTAGGCCAACGCTAAATAACATCGTCTATATAGCCACTATCAATTTCTTCTATGGTCTCGCTTGCTCAGGTATTCTGTAGGGAGGATGTAATTTTGATTAAAAAAATAATTTTCTACACATCTTTTGATAATCTAAAAGCTATAAGTTTCTTAAAATACAAGATTTCACGAAGAAATCGATAGTGGCTAAATAGACGGCGTTATACAGCGCTGGCGCGTGTTTTGAAAAAGAGCTTTTATCCAATCTTTTGTAGTAAGATGATTGAAAATGTTTTATGAGTAATGTGATTCTGAATATTTGGTGAGAAATGATTGTTTGCTCATTTTTCAATAATAATAAGAAATATAAGTTAAATGAAAGATTTCAGAAAAAAATGTTACCATTTCAAAAAAATTACTGTGTATAGAGGAGTACAAAAGACATTTTCTGAACAAATCGGTAATTGAAACTTTTTAAAAAGGTTTAAAAAATACACATTTTGGTTTTCTTTCTTCCCCTAAAAATTGTTTTTTCGTTTAGGAATCATGATCATATCATTTTTCATGCCTTTGACTCCTAAGTATCAGAGAAAAAAATCATCATTAATTAACTTCAAATTTTACTATTAAAAAAATAATAAAATCGAAAAAAGAAGTTTTTCAAAAGCTACGAATGTTGGTGAATTATTTTTATTCGACACCAAATCGATCCCCCAAGTTTGGGTCGGTGGCAGATTTACCATCCTAACCCGGCCCATTACACACGAGCGAAGAAGTAAGGCGACTTACTAGTCTTATATAAAGTTATTATAATAATAACAATACAAAATATTCTTTGCTGTATTACAAGATCAAAAGATGGCAGTAAAGACACAGCCTAGCTAGTGATGGGGCGCTAATCCGCAATATTTCCATCCCCTTGCTACGTAGCCAACACCTTACTCCTCTTTTTCTGCCATGGCTCCCTCGATGACTATGCCCTTCACTAATGAGAATTTATCGCGGGTATTCCTCACATTCTCCGCCTGCATGGCCCGGTGCAGCCGCTGCATAAAGTGCAAAGGGGAAAGACGAACAACCTCCCTCAATACGTGCTTACCTCCAAGCTCTATATCTTATCTCCGTATTGTATCTTCCTCGGTGTTAGATTTCTTATTTATTTATTATTTGTATGGGAGTTGTTTCTCTTATAAGTCTTTCGAAATGTTCAGTATGAATAAAGTGTATCAATAAAACTCTTGGATATAGTACATAGTAAGTAAATAATTTATCAAATTTTATTATATATGTATTTATTTGATAGAATAATTTAATTTTTAGGTTATTTTCAAATAAAACAAGTGATCCATATTTTTCACTTAACAATTTTTTTATTTATTTTTTCTCTCTAACGTCTCAGCCTTTTGCTATTTTGAAGGACACTATTTTAATCTGTTCTTTCTTTATTGCATACATACAAATATGTATTCATAGTCATATTGTAAGAAATATACTCCAGGCCGAAACCTGCCTTGTCAGCTTGTTATTATTTATGCAATTCGAGTAGGATCCTTGTCAATGGCAAAATGCTGAAATGTTGGAGAGAAAAAAAAAATTAAAAAGATTATTGAGTGAAAAATATGGATAATTAAATATAAATATGGACACATGTCCGAACTGTTGGACTATTTAAAGACGGTAGGATACTACAACATACTATATATATATATATATATGAAAAACTAAAAAAACTATTTAATTGCTTCATCCGATTCATCTTTGTAATCTCCAGAGACACCTCTGTCACTCGATTCTACGAAGAGTTAAAGTGGCTTTATCCTTCCTATCGTCGCAAGTACTTCTTGGCATCCTCCCTCTACCAAGTAATCCGATCCCACCGTCCATCATACATCTCTGACCTCCTACTATTCAAATCCTCGATTCATTCCCGCAACACTCGTGCACGCCCTTCTGATTTGTATATTCCGGCCCATCGAACCGCAGCTTTCGACAGATCTTTCATTATTTTCCGTATGGAACTCTATCCCTTCTCATATCCGTAACTCTAATACCCTTCCAACTTTTAAATCCCGTCTATTCAATTACTTCCTATCCATTCAATTTCCTAGGAATCTCGACAATAACCATTATTTATTAAAAATATTCAAATAAAAAAAATCAATAAAAAAATCATAGGTGTTAACATAGAAGTTATTTTTTTTCTTCCGTTTTTTTTCTTTTTTTTTTTTTTAGAGGAATGGTATGTAATCATTTTTTGATCAAAGCTCTGTACAGGAACATAAGGATAATTGTATATTTTATTTATTTTTTTTTAACTACCATCTAAATTAGTTTTATGTACATATATATTATTATTATATATATGTTTTTTTTCTCTCACTCATTAGGTTGAGAAGTTGATTTATTATATCCATCAGTTTGGTTTTCTATGTTATCTTTGTCTTCTGTTTTTATTTTTTACTTTATCACTGTATTTTTTTTTTTCTCCATTATTACTCTAAAGCATCTAAGACATTATTTACTTTCATATGTATTATTCTGAAGGGACTTGTCCCTGAATAAATAAAGAAATTATTATTATTATTATATATACAACAATTTAATTCATGGACCTTCCTATATTGCAACTTTATTTGAAATTATTCGGGTTTTAGGTCCTTAGCTATTACTCCTTAATTTTCTTTATTTGACGTTTCGATCCTTCGTCATAAACATAGGATCTTTTTCAACACAAAGAATTTTATTGAGCATCGGCAAACCACTCAGGCTAACTACAGGGTACTCACTGCCTTGGATATACATATATATATATATATATATATATATATATATATATATATATATATATATATTTATATATTTTTTCCCAATACTCTTCCGATCTTCAAATACCGTTTGTTCAAACACTTCTTGTCTACTCAATTTTCAAATGATCCCAACTGAATTGCAAATTTCAATAAAAATCGGTACACGGAGCAGAGAGATACAATAATTTACCATATTTTACTTTGTATTGTACTTAAAGATTTATGAATATTATTTCACACATTTTTAATTTATTTTTCACTTTATATATGTACATTTTTTTATTCTTCTCAAATTTGTTTTGTCTGTTTTTCTAAATAATTATAAGAAGCAACCTATTCATTTATTACTATTATCCATTTTCTTGTTATTTCTGTAGTTTTTTTGTTTTGTTTTTTACTCTAAGACACTGAAGCTGTAATTTTGTTTTTCTGTAATATTATTCTGAAGGGAGATGTCCTAGAATAAATAAATAATTTATTATTATTATATTTATTAGTGAATATATTTAATATAACATAATATTTTCTTGCTTTTAATAATCTTCTAATACTTGAACTTTATAATTTTTGTTATGAAGATCTTTTAATCCCAAAGCGATAAACCCCAAGTCGGTCAAATGGGACTTTTGAATGTAACGGAGGGTGAGTAAAAGCGGATAAAATTAACTGAATATTATAGATAAAAATTTTATATTGATAAATTATTCAATCAAAAGTATCGAAATATCATTATTTAAACCTATTTTAAATCTATTTATTATTTGTTACTTTATTGTGACAACTAAGGTAAGGGAAAGGCGTGTGTTGCCCGCACCAGATTTTTTAAAATAACTTTGTTTTTCGAAATCGTATGTCCCAGATATTTCACCGTTCTCCTAAACGATACATGCATATATTAGTAGACCATTTTACCCGGTACGCATGGATATCCACTTCGAAAGGACAGAACGCTCAAGTTTTTATAAATCTGCTGCAGCCTATTGTCAAGAGACATAAAATTTCTATCTTACTCGCTGACCAGTATACAGGTTTGAACTCAAGTGACTTAAAAATTTTTTTAAAGAAAAATGGAATACAAATTGTTTTTACTTGCATTGATAATCCAGAATCAAATGGACTTAACGAGCGTTTAAATCAAACATTAGTTAATCGCATAAGATGTAAAATCAATTCTGAAAATAGTAAAAAAAAGCTTGGTCAACTCTTGCTCTGGATTGTGTTGAAGAATAAAATAATACCATTCATAGCTCCACACACTTTGCACCGTCATACTTACTGCTTGGAAAGAAGACTACGTCACCTCTTCAGGAAGAAAATGAATCAGCTCTGGAAGAAGACCGAAAAGTTGCTTTCCAGAATTCTATGAGAAGTTTCCAAATTAACAAGAAACGTATAGATAAGAATCGACGCCAACATACTTTCCAGGTCGGTGATTTGGTATAAATATCGAATGGAGGTAAATTAAATCGTAAAAAGTTGGACCCAATACGTATAGGACCTTTTCCTATCGTTAGACAAATTTCACAATCTTTTTATGAAGTTGCAAGCGGAAAGAAAAAGAAGATTTCCAATTTCTTTCATTCCAATAAGTTGCTTCCTTTCCACCCCCATCAACCGTCTCCAGAGGGGGAGATATAATGTTGGCTTTGGTCTCTTAACATATGGTTTCCCATATGATTGTAAATAGTGTAAAGTGTAACCACAATTTGTTCTCTTACTACGTTGAAAGACTGACATGTAATTTAATTCTTTTATACAGGTATTAATTTATTTATTGTTTTAATTGTTTGTATTTTATATCAATCTCTCGTTCTAATTATTTTTGTACTTTTATACAGAGAATAAAATCACGTTTTTAGACAGTTATAATTAATAATAATATAAATGATCATTCCTATGCTAGGCTAGGAGCGGCTGAATAGACCTAGGGGTGCTTGCTAGAACAGGTGGGAACATGCGGCCCACAAACGTCTCTTTTTTCCCAAGACACGCCGACCCATATTTCAGGCGATTCGTCAAGGCCAAAATATGTTTTCCCATTTTTGTTAACATCGGTCCCGGATGGCTTCATTTCAACACCTTTTCCTACATTTTTTTTCTCTAAATTTTTTCCCCCCGCTCGACCGCCACACACCGGCTGGCCCACTAATGACTTATGCCAAACACAAGAGGGGATATCATATTTTATCTCGGGACGTTGGAAGTGCCGGCGAATCCGAGTCTTGTGGGCGACCCTTAGCACCCAACTGGGAGTCTCAGCGGGAACATGCGTAGTCACTCAAGTGTCGGCAGGAAGATACAGAGAACGGTGAGATATAAAGAAGTCAAATAGCTACCTTCTGATTTATAAAATTGATTTATTTATTTATTAATACACAAGAGTTATCCCAACGGTCCAAAATGTTTAAAAAACGTTTATCTATGGCTGTGTCAGCAAACGGTGTCCAGGAGATGCGATAATATGGTGTATAAAGTACCTTATCCACGTCTCATTTCAAACAGTAGGATATCCTTATTATACTGTTAAAAAGTCAAGAGAAAAGTATTTATTATATCTTCTTAATACTATTAAATAATTACACAATTAGGAACCGTCCATTATTACTCATAATTATTCTTACAATTAGAACAGCTGTTTTTATTTAACATATGTTGTATTTAATATATAATAGTTTTCCCCCGTAAAAAAAATAAATAAAATAAAAAAAACGCCCAACACACGACTTTTGCTTATCCCCGATGTTATAATCAATTTAAGAATTTTTAAAAACATGTGGAGATTAAATATTTTTTTAAAGAATGAATTACATTTATTTTCAATAGAAACATGTGTTTTATTAAATAATCTATTATATTATTATCTACGACAGTTTGTTTTATCGGCTTTTCATCACTCTCCGTTAATTAATACAATAGTAGGTATAGGATAATAATTTTTCTAAAATCTTAAGCAACCCAACGGTATATTATACATGTATATTACTATTCTTAAGTTCAAAAACTAAAAATTGCATTAAAGAAATATTTTTCTCTCCTTTAGATGGTTATCGAATTCGTTTAACTTATACATTTACCTGTTTTTTAGATTCCCTAATAAGATGATATGGTCAATTTCATAAAAACTATAAAATTAAAGGTACATTAGAGCAAGAAATTTTGAAATATCGGCATTTAATCCTTGTCAGACTTTTTTATCAGAATAAAACCTACATGATATTAAAGCCCATTAAATTTTACATCGATATAGCGAGTTCAATCAATATCGTATAAACCGTTTTCGAGAAAATCAAAAAAAGGTGCAAAATACATGGTATAAAGTGCCTCTTCTGGTAAGCTCATTTTGACGAATAAGGTTTTGTAACGTCTCGGGCGTATAGTTGTCTTAAATATGAAATTTAAGTTTCATTGGACTTTTCTTTTCCGCCCGGGAGTTACCACACACGGACACAAACACACATTGACCTTTTTGCGGGACTTGGTTATTTGGACTCAGGGGACCCTAAAACGTTTATTTCCGTTGAAAACTGGAATTCGAAAATTTTCACGATCGCAATACTTTCTCTTACTATATATAGTAAGTGAAAGTAAAATAAAACGGCGAACTAGAAGAGCCACTTTGTACCACGCATTTAGCACGATCTTCTCAAAAACGGCTTTAGCAATTTTAATTTAACTCCTAAACTTTAATGGGCTTTATTTTTATGTAGGTTTTATTCAGATTGAAATACGTCGACAGAGCTCATATGCAAAATCTACTAATTTAGTAAAGTACCTTTAATTTTATGATTCCAACAAAATTGACCATATCACTTTTTCAGCATTGAATGAAGTATATAATTTGAATGAATTTAATAAAAAAGCTAAAAGATAAAAGCAATCAAATATTCGTTTTGGTAATTTTTTCTAGGAACATAGAAATGCTAATAAAGATGTATAATATATCATGGAAAAGCTTAAGCTTTAGAAACAAATATTATCTTACATATAAAGTGTTATGAGGTAATGAAGAGTCATAAAAAGCGGATAAAATTTATTAATTGTTGTAGATAATATTATAATAAATTATTATGTTGCTATCAAAACTCAATCTAATTTTTTAACTTTTTTCCGATTCTAACTTATTTTAAATTTCTTAAATTTATTTAGACATCGGAGGTAAGTGAAAATCGTGTGTTTAGCGCACTAGATTTTTTTATATTGTCGGACTCTAAGGAAGATCTATGATAAAGAGATCTTGTAGGTCAATATACAATAGTTTAGATTTTCGTCTGAACGACTTGGCTCATTCAGTGTCTGCAGGATTCCCTTTTTGGTTGTAGAAAAAAATAAACTGAAAACCTTACAGTAAATTGCCACTAATATTGGGTTCCGTCCGCAAACCGCTACTTCATAATAAGGTAATGAATGGTTCGCCGTAATCAGTGTAATCAATACTCGACGGACCGCGATCCTATCTGCTACCTTTGAACTGTAACCGATGTCACAAGAGACAAAAAGGTTACAACAATGTCAACCGGTCAATTGGTTAGTGGTTAGATCCGAGATCTCTTCTCTTTGTCGGTGAGTTAAGAGATAGCGCTTCGGTCGATAGAGTTCATCAGATCGAGTCTCGCGGAGGAACAAAAAAAAAAAAAAAAAACGGGACGCAATGAAGCCTATTGTGACCGCAATATGGTACAATACAGGAGGCAGATGCTGTAACACAATATTGTATATTGTATTTGTAGCTTCCTCTCTTTATGTGTCCCCTAGTCGACCATGTTACATATTATCCTGGTATCGGGTTTTGGCAAAGCCACAAAAACCTTCGTCTTTCTTCTTATAATCTCCTTAGCCAACGGCCAATCCTAATGGAATCCTACACCTCCGGTTTAAGGACATTTTTCGGTTAAGGAGTTTATAAAAAGTCATCGTATCCCTTTTTTTATTTTATTTTTGTTAGAGTTAAAAGCCTAATAATTAAATAACAGTTAAAAACAACAACATTTCATTTAGGAAGATCATAACTATTTAGACGTATTTATAATTAGCCCTAGGTATACCGATTGTACCTTTAAGTTTATGAATTGCTAACCGTTGGTTAAATAATCATTGGTTAACAGATATTTTGTTGAATACCTCGAATACCCTTAGTAACCATAGTAAGCTAATTCATCTCTTAAGTTAAATATTTAACCGTTGTTAACTTGTAATGATATATTTTATTGATTTTGTTTTGTATATATGTATATTGTATTATTATTATATAAATTTATTGTTCAGTATATATCGTGTGAATGTAGTATGAATGTTGTACTTCATCACTATTAAAATGTCCTAAATTGGACAGATTGTAATATTGCTCAATAAAGAATTGTTTCTAAAAAAAACAAAAAAAACTTGTAATTACTTATAATTATTGAGATCTTCATACTTTCGTACTTATATAGACTACATATTTTTAAAAATATATATATTTTTTACACGCAAGAAAAAATCTATATAATATGTATTTCTCTTTACGAAATTCACTACATAAAAGATGATTGAATTCATGATATATGCTTTCTAATAACAAATTTTTACACATTGAAGTATTAATCATTCTGATTAATTTAAAAAATATATATATTTATTGATATTTACAACTGTATAATAAAATATAGTAATAAAATTTAAATTATGATATAAGTTAACAGAAGAATCAATTATAAATTTGATAGAGATTTTTACTGATAGCTTTTAGATATTAAGAGAGGGAGCTTCAGAAAAATGATAATTATTTATCCTGATATATCAACCGTGGGGTAACTATAGAGAGGGCAGGCATCCCAACCTTAATAAAGTGGTTACCCAAAAATTAGTGAATTGGGTGGAAATAATGAAAAAATTATATGTACAGAACCCAAGTAAATATGTCTTGCTTATTTAGCTGTTAATTATCAATGGTTACAAGATAATATAGTTATTTTTATAGAATCTACAAAATTAAAGGTACTTTAGGGGAAGAAAATATCGGCATTTAAGCCCTGTCAGACCATTTTAATCAGAATGAAACCTACATGACGTTTAAGCCTATTAAAGTTTACATCGATATAGCGAGTTTAATCAAAATCGTCGGAAATATAATTATCTATGAAATATCACTAACAATAGATATTGGTATTTATTTATTAAACTTTTTTTTTTTAACAGACAAACGGATTTTTTTTATTCGTTATTCGGGTTCTAGATAGCCCTCAAAGTTTGAGAAGGGATATTTTT
Source organism: Piezodorus guildinii (assembly GCA_023052935.1). Taxonomy (NCBI): domain Eukaryota; kingdom Metazoa; phylum Arthropoda; class Insecta; order Hemiptera; family Pentatomidae; genus Piezodorus; species Piezodorus guildinii. The sequence goes on along the minus strand of CM041296.1, from coordinate 140,435,478 downwards.
TACTTTCACTTACTATATATACGATAGTAAGGGAAAGTATTGCGATCGTGAAAATTTTCGAATTCCAGTTTTCAACGGAAATACACATTTTAGGGTCCCCTGAGTCCAAATAACCAAGTCCCGCAAAAAGGTCTGTGTGTGGTACCTACCGGGCGGAAACGGTCCTATGAAACTTAAATTTCATATAAGACAAATATACGCCTGAGACGTTACAAAACCTTTTTCATCAAAATGAGCTTACCAGAAGAGCCACTTTATATCATGCATTTTGCAGCTTTTTTCGATTTCCTCGCTATATCGATGTAAACTTTAATAGGCTTAAACGTCATGAAGGTTTCATTTTGATTAAAATGGTCTGACAGGGCTTAAATGCCGATATTCTCTTCCCCTAAAGTACCTTTAATTTTGTAGATTCTATAAAAATAACTATATTATCTTGTAACCATTGAGCTAAATATGCAAGTTGAGCGAATTTGATAAACAACTAAAGGAGGAAACTGAAAAAATATTTTTTTAAAGCAATTTTTTGTTTTTGAACATAAGAACAGTAATATAGACGTATAATATACCGTTGGAAAGAGAAAGATTTTAGAAAAAATATTATCTTATACACAAGTTTGCAAAAGTTAATAAAGATTGATAAAAAGCCGATAACACTAAGTGATTATTTTATATAACAATATAATAGAGTTTTTAATAAAATACATATTTCTATAGTAATTCAATTTAATTAATTATTCAATGTTTTCACTCATTTTTATTTCTAACTGTATTTGAAAATTCTTTCATCGATTTTTAAAACAGAGGTAAGTGAAAGTCGTTTGTTGCCCGCACCAGATTTTTTTTAATAGCGTGAAACCTCTAGAAGACCCTAGATGAAGAGATCACTTACTCACCCCTTGATAATAGCCTTGCTATACCTGCTAAAGTTTTTGGTATGCCTAATCCAAGCGTGTATCTTTTGTAGACCTTGTTAAAACTCTTTAAAAAAAAAATTGAGTGAATAAAAAAGTTAAGTGCTTTCAAGCGACCAGAACTAACCCTCTCCGGGAGCGAAACCATTACGGTTTGAAGAAAATAGGTTCATAAATATGGCGAATAATGTTTAATCATAAACACGGATACTTGACTATTGACCCAGGGGATCCTCTGTGGTGTCGTGGCTAACGCATAGATTCGTTCGATTAGCCACAGCAAAATGAAGTGAAGTTGAATAAACAAACTCTGGACCTCAATTATGTATCACGACTTATATGATAGAATTAAACTTCGTTCTTATTGTAGAAGTTCCGAACTTGAAACGATCTGCACCGAGTTGATAATATAATGAAAAATATTTTATAATAAATTTAGTATATTAGGAAATATGTTATGAATGGGTTGCCTAAAAAAATCCTGGACAGACTATTTTTAATTATTAAAAAAAAAAAATTAATTAAATGTTGGAGCATCATGATAATAAGAAAACTTTTACCCTGTAATTTGGTATTCGGGATTTGTGTAAAAAATGGTCCTCTAATTTTATATGGGATATCAAACTTTCTTATATTCAATGTCCGATTACGTGCGGCTGCAATGTTGGGTCCTTTATTATTACACGCTATACTCAACTCGGATCTCTCTGTCACGCATTTCCACTCGCGTTAAAATTTAATCTTTAAAATTCGGCAACCCAAATTAGCACCAAGTTTTTTGCAGGCAACCCTTATCAATGTGTTTGCTATACAACAACGCTTATATTGGTATAATTTTTTTCTATTATCAAGCCGCTTTTACCTGACAACCAATAGTTTGTCCAGGAAAATATTAGGCAACCCAACGGCTGCACATTCTATACCTTTGATACTTTAAGTCAGGGTAAAAGTTTTCTTATTATCATGATGTTGCAACATTTAATTACAAATAATTTAAAAAAAAAATTAATAATAGTCTGTCCAGGAATTTTTTTAGGCAGCCCATTCTTAAATAAAAATTTATTGTATAAAATATGTTTCATTCTATTATCAGCTCGGTACAGATCGTTTCAAGTTCGGATCTTAGACTATTAAAAAAAATCCTAAAAAATATGGTTGGCATTTATTAGAACATTTCCCTTTTAATTTTTACGAAATGTATATTAAGGTTAATTATATGAAATGTATATTTACGTGTAGTATTTCCGCCCGGAAGTTACCACACACGACATACACACAGACCTTTTATTTGGACTCAGGGGACCCTAAAACGTGTATTTCCGTTGAAAACTGGAATTCGAAAATATTCACGATCGCAATACAAATTTCCCTTACTATATTTAGTAAGTGAAAGTAATATTATATACTTCCTCCTCTCGTTTCTGAACTCTCACAATACCTCGCTCTCACGAATTTTCATCTACCTCTTCCCCCTAGGTGTAGCAGAGCTTTTCGTTGAGGGAAGAAGTGAAGAAGGGACGGACAAAATACTGGTTCTACCAACCTGAAAAAAAATTATAGTTCCGTTCCTGGTCGCAAACATTGTATAGTCCGGACTCTAATCCATTAGTATTATTGTATATTGTATTATCATACAGAGGAAGTGTCAACGGCAAATCCAGGGGATGTTTGTAGATGCTATTAGTCGTTTGCTATCTGCAGGTCGGATCTCCCCTAACATATTTTAAATATTTACTTGCCGACAGGATTATACAGGGCTGAATGGCCGATAGAGATCTATCTGTAACGAGACACCCGTGGACATCGGTAATGGTTCGCATCAGATGGCTGATACCGAGGACAATGGGGTAGGTCTCAGCTGTACCAGGTTCAAGTCCGCGGAGGGAAGGTACGTCTTGAGCAGTCGGTCAGACCGCTTCATCACTTGGCCCAATTACTGTTCGAGATGTTCGCACCTGTCCTGTCGAAAAGAAAGTAGCCACGCGACCAAGTAGTAATTTACAATATGATAACGGTTGTTTTAAACTAATTTTAAATCTATTTTTGGAAAATAAAACACACAGCTGCATCAGAAAAACAAATAATTAAATGTACCGTTCACTAATTGAGTCACGAAAGTGACATTTAAGTGACCGAAGAAACTATCAATTTCACGGTAGCACTTAAAGCTGCTCAAAACGATGAGAGTTCTGATCGTACTAACACGATAGTTGTAGGAGAGGGCAAAGATTTGACTATTTTTAATTAAAATTAGGTGCTCGCAACACACGATTTTCTTAATCCGTTGTTAAAATCAATTTATGAACTTTATAATTAAAGTTGGAGTCGAAAAAACGTTACAGAATTAAATTGAGTTTCGATGTAAATATGTGTGTCGGTCTTTCTGCATTAAGTTTTAAAGCTTTGTATATATGATTAATGTTTTTCGGAAATCTTTAGTTTTCCAACGATATATTATACATATATATTACTGTTTTTATGTTCAAAAACACAAAAATTGCATTTTATTTTTTTTTATACATAATTTATTGACATTTACAACTGTACTAAAAAAAAAATACATCAAGTAAATATGATATTAGAAAAGTGACATGAAAAAGACTTGTAGAAGAAATACCCATTGGTAGCACTGCTGTAACTATTCTAAACTAGAAGGTCTCGGGGCCATCTCCTTTTCAGACGCCTCGGAGGATTGTCGGGATTGGAAGAGGAAGAAAGGATTGAAACTAGAGGATTAGGGTGGGAATGGAGTTTGTCATGAAAGGAATGGTATCTAGATCGGGTCAAATCAGCAACATACGGAACATTAAGGTCTTTCTGGATCAGAGGATTTTACGAAGGATTTTGGATTGTAGGGATTGGATAAGGGAAGAATTTGATGGTTGAGAGCTTTACTCCAAACGTCCATATAGGCCGTATGATAGTTATGTAGATGAGCCTTTTGTAGTTGATTGGAAGATTAGAACTTTTGTTAGTAAGTGTTAATCTTAAAACTGTTTCCAACGAAAGGGGATATAATTCTTTGGACTTTTTTAACTCTAGCTTTATTTAAAAGTTCTTGAGCTGATTTTAACAACCCAGGCAAGGGAAAGTCAAATGTTGGGAGTCGTCATTCATATCCTAATCCAAATACCCTTTAACCAAATCTTATGTCAAAAGTCTGGAGGATGTTTTTCGTTTTACTTGATGTTTTTTACAATAAAGAGATTGGTATAGTAAACAGTGAATTGAGTAAACAAGTCATTGATGAGCTGTCTAGAAGTGACAGGAGCAGAAGCAAGAAACCGGGCTATTACTGTACAACTGCTCCCACCTTGGGAATTATGTTTTCTATTATTTGTTGTCGCCGGTCGTTGTAGGGGGAGGAGGTTTGCATGACAATGGCCGAGACACAATTGGGGGGATAACATTCGCAGACCGCCCGGAGCGACTGTTTGGGACGTTCGCCGGGTTCAGGTAACATCTTGTTTGACATCTGACAGGCTCCCGCTGCACCGGCAATCGCTTTTCCCTTTGTCTCCGACTGTGGAGTGCCCGCAAGGCAGGATCAGAATCCTATCAGCCTCCCCCTATATCCGCTAATGACGTAGCAATGTACTGACCAAACAACACACAACAAGTAGATCGGATGCTAACATAAGTCTTATATACAAGGTATTTCAGGGTTAGTTACCATATCTGAACATACGCATTAAGGACTAAAAACAGATCCCATGAAGGTTAACCCTGTAGAAATAGGATTTTGGCTAGAAAAAGTGGTGAGGTAAATTTAATTTTAAGGCCCTATTGTTTGTACAATCCCCCTCATTAAAAACCCAAGTTTTCGCACTTTTCACCCTAGTGAGTTTTCCGCCATCTTGAAAAAACCTCTAAAAAAAAAACACTTTTTTCAGTTTTTTCCTTCTAAATCTCTTCCTGGACATTTTAGAGCAAACTTTGTCGTTAGCAATTTTAAACAACGATAAATTGCCTTTTAAGATAATATTACATTTAGAAGGTCTAATCTAAAAAAAAAAAAATAAATAAAAAAAAAAACCTGTACCACTACAAGCCATGAAGGGTCTTGGGCCCAGTACATATAGAGATTCGTACTGTTTCTAGACCAACAGCAGTGCAATGAGGTGATTAGGCCCTAATCGCGCTTAGCCGCCAGGTTTTTCCCCAATTAATTTGGGTACCCATTTTATAGAGGCTGCGTCTGCCCCAGGAGGGTCTCCATACCCTAGGATCGCTCCTCCCCCCCCCCCCCCGACTGAATTAACAGAATAAATAATATTCTGCCATAGCCGGGATTCGAACCCAGGACCCGGAGCATAGCAGACTAGCGCTCTATCCACTACACCACACCGCTCCCGATCTAATCTAAACGGAGTATTATTATTATCTTTTATTAACAGAGCGCTTTCAGTAAAACTGTTATTTCAACATTTCTTGGTTTATATAAGGAGTAATTAAAAATCGTATACATCTAACTTGTTAGAAATTTAATGCTCTAAAAATTGTTTCCTGTGTATTTTTTAATAAACTGCACACCAAAATAGATATTGAAACGGCACTACCGACTTTTCTGACCTTTTGTGTTTTTTTGACAATTTGGCCAATATTGACACCCACTATCTCAGTAGGTGTTCTGAATTTTCCAATATGTTACATACCAAACATGTAGGCATTTCATTGTTCTTTAAAATTGCTAACGACAAAGTTTGCTCTAAAATGTCCTGGAAGAGATTTAGAAAGAAAAAAACTGAAAAATGTGCTTTTTTTGAGAGGTTTTTTTCAAGATGGCAGAAAACACACAAGAGTGGAAAGTGTGAAAACTTTTTTAATGAGGGGGACAGTTTAAACAATCGGGTATAAAAATTAAATTTACCCCACGTTTTTCTAGGCAACCACCTTTTTTGGTCTAATTCTACAAGGCTAGGTGTGTGTTAACGGTTAGGTAGGGGAACAACGGACAAATTATGAAATTTAGTACTATTAATGAAATATAAACTTGAGTTACTGGCAATTCATTGACAAAAACTCGCCAACAGCCACTTTTGTTGTTTTCATGTATTCGACCTTTTTGAAATCCAGTTTTCCTTTTCGAGATATTTCATATATACGTAAGAAAAAGGGAAGACATAAACAAATGAAATTTTTGAGATCAATAAAGAAAGAATATTAAAAAAATAAATAAAAAAATAAATAAATTTTTTGACTTAAATATGTTGATCAACTTTGTTTATTAATTATTTTTTCTGTTAATTGCGCTTTAACTATTAAAGATGTATGACCTCTTTGGACCACCTGCTGTGGCCCAGAAGAGACCCCACTACCGGTGATCTCCCCCGCTGACGAAGACAGCCGTAAGACGCAGCCACAGATGGTGGTCCGGACCCCGAAGGAACAACGACTACAAAGCTAATTGATACATAAAGGGCTAATATAGCGGTGGAACATTCCCTCCCATTGTGCTCCTTAATATAATAATGTATCGGATTAGCCGCGACCAGCTCCCACATGTTGTGTATCCGTTCTCCGCTTTGTTTGGTCCCTCTGGGGGGTCCTACATCCACAGCATTCTCTTCATTAAGGATATAACGAAACAATTAAGTATCACAGATGAAACATCCTTCTACTTCATTATTATGAATAAAAAAACATTTCTAATCGATCTGCAAGGTATAATTGAGAAGTTGATTTAAAAAATATCGGACAGTTTTATTCAAATCTGTGATCTTATTCACCAAAATTCAAATCATACTAAGCAGTGGTATACCCTATGTACTATACGTGATACGGTGTAGCCCATTAGAAATCGAAACATAGATCTAATATTTAGTATTTTTATAAATTTCGTAGTATTTTTAATTTATAAATTTTTAGATAGACCCATCTGGACATATGGAATTGAGCTTTGGGGCTCTACGAAGCCATCTAATTCCTCCCGTATCCAATCCTTACAATCCAAAATCCTTCGCAAAATCCTAAATGCTCCTTATTTCGTCACAAATAAAATAATCCATAGCGACCTTAATATCTCATTTGTTACAGACCTTTCTCGTACCAGATATACCACTTTTAATTCCAAACTCCTAGCCCATATAAACCCTCTTGTCCGCAACCTATCAACCTCACATATTCCTGACAACCCTCCTAGGCGATTGAAAAGAAGATGGCCTCGGGATCTACTTACTTAAATAAACATCGAAGTTCTACCGCTGGGTAGTTTCTTCACAAGCCTTTCACCCCCTTTATTCTAATTCAACAGTTTTACTTATTGTATTTATGTTAATACAGTTGTAAAATTCAATAAAATATGAATAAAAAAAAAATTTTTTTAGATACCTATGCTGATGACACTTGTGTTATCAGTCAATGTTTACAATAATATTCCTCCAAATTTTCAAATTTCTCACAAAAATCCTCCAAAGTATTCAAATGATTATTACAATGTTAAAATATGGGCGAAATCCCTCAGTGAAGAAAAAAATTGCTGAATTATTGAATCCAAATTACTCATCGCTATAGAGATGTCCTCAATGCCAGCCTGCGTCACTCATTCTGATATTTATCCTGTATACAGGTATATGTATTCTTTATTGTCTTTTGATTTTGTCAGTTTCTTACTGTGTACTATGTTATGTATCTTTATATTGCTTATCATGTAATTTTGTCAGTTTCTTACTGTGTACTATGTTATGTTTCTTTATATTGCTTATCATGTAATTCAATCGTGTATTCACTAGCCTTAATTTTATCTCATGTATATATGAATTTGTATTCTTTATCGTTTTTTGTTTAGTCAATTACTATTTATTACTGTGTAATGTTTTACTGTTTATTATATATATATATATATATATATATTGTTTATTATTAATTAGGTATTATATAATTCAAATTTGTATTTGCATGCCTTAATTTTATATCTTGTATATATGTATATTTATTCCTTATAGCTTTGTAGCTTAGTCAATTGAGACGTTGATTTCCAAAAAGTACTAAAGGACATTTTTTACAAAATTGATTTTTTTACATATTTGTATTCTCATAATTTAGTTTTATCAAAATCTTCTATTTGATTTTATCTAATGTATATCTAAGTCCTTTATAAACGCAATTTAGAAATATAATTATTTTCTAAAGGAATTAATTACACATATAATTTCGTTCTAAATTATACCAAAACATCTCATTTCATAACTTTAATATGATGTTTTTAATATACTAAAAAAACAATTCTGGATTTTTATGCAAAAACAATCAAATTAGGTAATTTAATAATATAATAATTAGTGATTTTCGCGTCTCCTGTAAAATTTCCTAGAATGCATATAGTACCTTTTGGAAATCAACATCTCAATTATTGCTTCATACTGTGTACTGTGTTACTGTTTCTTTATAATTGTATTTTTTATTCCTTATGTATTATATTGTTGTTTGCTGTGTTGTGTGTTACTGTTTCTTTATAAAAAATTGTGTTATATTTTGTGATATTATTTAAGTATTGTATTGTTTCTGTGTACTGTGTTACTGTTTGTTATTGTACTTTTATTGAATTGCCGCAGGTGAACTCCTTTCCAATACACGAGCTAGCCTTAGTGGGATAGTGACTTCTACTTGCACTGTAAAATGTCTGAATTTTGATAAAAATAAAGAAGTTATTAAAAAAAAAGAAAAATAATAAAATAACGATTCAACTATTGCCTCTCAAACTCTCCAATCCCACAACAGAGACCTTGAGGTATGGTGTCAGAATTGGGGAATTAAAAGTAAATTCCAACAAATCTCACCAAATAACTTTTACCCTTCTTCGTAAAACTATGACACCCTACCCTACAGTATCATTTAATAATATTCCGCTTGTTACAGTTGAACAGATCCGCTACTAAGGATTTCAACATGGAATCCGCACACTAGAGTGAAACGACAAGAAACTGCTCGCCGCTTTCGCTTACGTCAACACTTACTAGACAGACGCTCTAACCTGCCACTTAACTAAAAAAGGCTCATCTACATGACCATCATATGACCTATCCGGACTTACGGAGTTGAGCTATGAGGCTACTAAACTATCCAATTCTTTCCGTTTTCAATCCTTACAATCCAAAAACCTTTGAAAAATCCTCAACGCTCCCTACTTTGTCACGAATGAGCTTATCCATAAAGACCTTAATATTCCTAAAGTAGCTGATTTGGCTCGTATCAGGTATCAATCCTTCCATGAAAAACTCCACTCCCAGTCTAACCCTCTAGTTTTAATCCTAGCTTCCTCTTCTGTTCCTGACAATCCTCCGAGGCGTCTGAAAAGATGGTTCTAGTTTAGATTACTTGTTAGAGTGCTGTCAATGGGTAGTTTCTCTTCATGTATTTTTCCTGGGTTTTACCTAATAGCTAATTTACTAGATGTATTAACCAATACAGCGTTATATATCATTAAATAAATTTTTAAAAAATTAATAATTTAGAGGGTCCATTGAAATTATTGGTTGGAGGGGTCTACAAATTTTTTTTGGTGGGAATCACTGCCCTGACTGATAGTGAAATGTGTATAAAAATACAATGGGTGATTTAGGAGTTAGCGGAAGCTAAGAATTACGATATCATTTGATATGTATAGAGAAAAGGTATACATTAATATGGTGTATTTTTAGTTGTAAAATCTTGTTTATTCATGTTCCACAACTTCATTACAGACCATGACACCCTTCTTCCGAGTGATATCACTGACATTACAATTAACAATGGCCGTAGCTCTGTTATTTCACCTCCAAATTGTCACCGAAATTAGCAGATCTTTCGTACCTTCCATTGTTCGTTGGCAGTCGCCTATGTAACATTAATTGTTATATCCTTCCTATTGTCTGTACTTTGTTATTGTTTGTTCCTTAGAATTCTTGGTCCGACAGAAAAAAATATTATATATTGTTTTTAACCACAATAGGTAAATACACTTCAGCGGAAGCCAAAAAAATCGACTTTAAGTTCACTTGTCAAAACTGAAACGACATCATGCTTGTAGTTAACGCTTACCAAGAAACTTAATCGACAAACACACAATAAAAAAAAATTTGTTAAAAAAAAAAAATAGGGGAGTTATTTTCCCCTAAATGTTCTTTCTAATCCCAGTACCAGAGGACTTTCAAGCATGTAATTAAATCAGGATTCACTCACAACCTTTCCTCGGTATGTGCATCCCGTCAGCAACTTGTGATTCTCATCAAAATAGGCGCTGAGAGTTGTAACCTATTCATAAAATATCATCGGGAATTGCGTTGTGGAATTTAAGGAAACAATATGGCCGGCCATGGGTCACAAGACCTCTCACGCCAACTACAAAAAAAAAAAGAAAAAAGCTTGTAGTTAACGCTTACTCAGAAACTTATTCGACAAAGACAAAAAAAAACATTACAAAAATAAATTTGTTTAAAACGAATTAGTTAAAAATTAGGGGAGCCAACGGCTGTGTGACTAGCACGCTAGTCTACCACCCCCAAATTATGTGAGTTCTAATCCCAGTACCGTGAGGACTTTTCAAGCATGTAATTAAATCAGGATTCACTCACAACGTTTCCCCGGTTATGTGCGAACCGCCAGCCAACTGGTGACCTCATAAAAATAGGCGTAAGGAGTGGTAACCCTATTATATAAAATATCATCGGTTATTGCATGGTGGAATTTCAGGAAACAATACCACGTGGCCAAGGGTATATACCAAACTTCTCACGCCAACTAAAAAATAAAAATGCAAAAATGCATTACCATTAACCGGATCTTTTTTCTTAATATAATGTATTTTATTCTATATCAGTATGTTTTTCAGGTTTCTCATTAGTTGGGTAATTCTTATTATGTTAGTAATGTGGGATATGATAAAATGCAGGTTTTTGGGTATGCGTGATGTAATTTTGGGTAAAGATCTGGAAGCAATATGGAAATATATGATTTTTCGAATTTTATTTATTAACAGAGATCATATAACATAATGGTAACAACAACAAAAAAAACAGTCGCCATACATAAAAACAAACCAATGTAATGGTTTCTTATACTGATAATACCAGCTACTAAGTGATTGTTACTCTTTTGTGCTGAAACAGAAAGAACAAGATTTAAAAAACACTGTGAGTACAGCTTTTATTCGTTCATTCATTCATCCCTTTTGGGGGATGCTACGGTGGGAGTGTTAAATTTTGCATATTGAGATTTAACGAATACCTGGCGTCGCACAGGTTGATGACCATCAGTTTCCGCCCTTCCAAAGGACTCCAGAACAAACGATTTTTTAGATCCCTTGAAAAAACTCTGCTAGGTTTGAATCCGTGACCTTGAAAATAAAAACTAAATAAACGTATCAGTTTTTATAGTCGCTTTATTTTCACTAAAATTAGCAAATCTACTAAGAATTATTTGGAAACTGATTGGACAAGAAATGAATGAATAGACGGGATCTAAATGTTGAAAGAGTTTGGGAGTGCCGGATATAAGAAGGAATGGAATTCTATGGGGAAATAGATAGGATTAAGAACGATGTATCGAAAGCTGTCGTTCGAAGGGGCATTATATACAGATCAGAATATTGTTCGACGACAATATTTCCATGGTTCTTACCAATTCCAAACCTTAAAAAAATATAAAACCTTCCTACAAGGGAACACTAGAACACAATCAATCAATATTTATACCCTATCAATTAGATCTGTACCCTTTCTCGATCGTTCCTCGTCCTTTTGGAATTCGCTATCTATATCTTTCTTTCTTCAAACGTTAACTCTTCCATTACCTACTAAAAATCTCAATCTTCTGTTCCATTTTAAAATATAGGTATAAATAGTATAAATGTAGGGATCACTTGTAGCTGGGTGACTAGCGTAACAGCCTCCCATTCCAAAGGTCACGGGTTCAAACCCGCAGGTGGTCCTAGGATTTTGTAATGGGAGTTAAAAATCCTTAGTTACGCCGTCCTTCGGAGGGGACGTTAAAAGGCGGTCCCGAACCTGTGCGATGTCAGGTACTCGTTAAAGATCCCTATCCTAATAAAACCTGGATAGGCAAAATTTAGGACTCCCACTATAGCATCGTCCGATTAGCCATAGTAGCATAAAGTGACGTTAAATAAATAAACAAACAAACAACGATCTATCGAAAGCTGTGGTTCGGAGGGGCGTTATATACAGAGAAGAATATTGTTCGGCGACAATATTTCCATGGTTCTTACCAATTCAAGCCATAAAAAAAAATAAAACCTTTCTACAGGTGAAAACTAGAACCCCATCAATCAATATTTATACCCGAACAGATAGAACTGCGTCCTTCCACAAATCGCTCTTCATCCTTTTGGAATTCGCTGCCTATCTTTACCGCTAAAGCCACCTCTTTTTCTTTCTTCAAACACTAATTCTTCCATTACCTACCAAAATCTCAATATTCTGTTCCATTTTAAAATAAGGTATAAATAGTTTAAATGTATGTATATATAAGTATGTATCAATATGAAAAGATTTGTAAACATATTGAATAGTTGATTTTTTTTCTTGTCATTCTTTTAAGGGGTATTCGTCTCTGAATTATTTTTTTAAAATTTTATTTCATTTCAGGTCATCAGAAGGCCGCAAGCGGGTGTTACGGCAGTAAACCACGATGAGGTCTAAATAACATAACTTGATTGGCAGAAACAACTCTTTTAGGTCATGTATAAAAAACATACCCAAAGAAAATAACCATATTGTCTTTGGGTATGTTTTAAATATCATATAAGTCTCATTCTGATTGAAATAGTCTAACAGATCTAAAATGCCGATATTTTAAGTGCCTTTAATTTTGTAGATTCTATAAAAATAACAATATAATCTTGTTATCATTGATAAAAAACAGGTAAATATAAAAATTGGACGGATTCGATATTTGACTAAAGGAGATATCAGCTGTGTAAGGAATGGGTAGGGTGTTTGGGGTTAAATACGAATATAAAAGGAGAAAATTGCGAAAATATTTTTTTAATGCAATTTGTTGTTTTTGGGCATAAGAAAAGTAATATATATGTATAATATCCTGTTAGGAAGCTAATAGTAAAAGTTAATAAAGAGTGATGAAAAGTTGACAAAACTAATTGATTATTTTAGATAATAATATTGGGTTGTGTCACATGAAATGAAAGTATTAAAAATATGATATGAAAACAAGATAATTTTATTCGATGTATTTAACTTCTTTTTCTAAACATTTTTCCCAACCTGACACCAAATTTTTTATGCCGTTAACACCAACTGTTAACACCATCAGAACTAGCGCGCCCTCTAATTGAAAATGTTTTTAAAAAATGGGATGAAACATGGAAAAACAGCTATCCAAGCAAGCTGAAAGCGATTAAGAGAGAGCCAAAGTCTTGGAAAACCTCAGATAGCACCAACCACAGAGAGGAGGTGGTCCTGGCCCGCCTGAGAATCGGACATACAAGGTTAACCCATGGGCACTTAATATCTAAGGATTTGCCCCCAAGATGTCAGCAATTTAGGGGAACCCTGACAATTACTCACATTTTCGAGGAATGTCCCTTCTACACAGGGAAATTGAACCAAAGGGGAATACCACTCAATGTCACGGTTGCTTTAGGGAACGATATAAATAGAATTGATGAATTGATGTGCTTTCTTACGGAAATGGACTTTTACAAGCAGATTTGAAAATTGTGTTTTACTATTATTAATATTATTTTTAAAATTATTATTATTTTATTTTCTAAATTAATTAATTAATTTTTAACTTTATTTATATACATACATATAAATAAATAAATATATATATATATATATATATATATATATATATATATATATATAATTTTTTTTTTTTTTTTTAATTTAACCTGATATATGTTTATCTTTTGCTAATGCTGTTACATTTGTTCTTACTAGTGATTATTCTTATAGTTAATTGTTTTTAACATTTTGTTGTTATTTGTTTTTTAGTAAAACAATTGTTCATTATTTAACCTTAAATTAGTTTCTAAAAATGAGTGTCTGGCACTGATGACCGAGATGTTTTGTGCCGATAAAATATAACAACCAACCAACCAACTTTTTTATTCCCGAACTGAAAAACTCTGGGCTTTGAAGTGAAACTAAATCTCAAAACGCACTTTTCATTTGATCATCATTTTTAAAAAGTTTTCCTTTGACGAAGTTGAATATGATGGGTGAGAATATGGTGGGTGTGGAAGAACTTCGTAGCCCAGTTCTTTCAATTTTTGCACGGTATGAAACATGGGGTCTTGCTGCCGCTCAAAGTGATCATGAGGTACCCATGTATCGAGCTTTTTTACTTTCCCAATACACTTTAAATGTCTGGAAATGGTAGATGCACTTGCATTTAGATGTGCTGAGAGTCCTTTAACTGTTTGGTAGGGGTTTCCTTCTACTGTATGTTTGAGGACATCGTTGTCTATTACGGACGGAGGTCTTCCTCGGGGCAAGTTTTCCAAGTCGGTATCCCCAGCTGAAAACAGCAAACCAACGGCGAATGGTCCGTTCATTAACACTCCCTTCCTTAAACGCCTTGCAAATATTTCTAGCGGCCTCAGCTGCTGAATGGCCGAATTTAAACTCGTACAAAAATAGTACTCGAAAATCGCGTTTTCCATGTTCATATTTGGAGGTATACTAAGAGGTGGGTAATTGATTGGGAAGCTAATGTTTATAATACAAAGGTAGAGGATTACTAACTGTTTACTTTAAATATGTAAACATTCTGAAGAAAACAACAGAGACCTGCAAAATCCTTTATGTATTTCATAAACTATAAAAACGGATATTTCAAGTGAAACAACCAAATACTATAGAATATTGAATAAAACACAGGTTTCTATCGAAAATAAATTTTATTGAATCTTTAAACTTATTTAATCCCGACTGTGGAGGTAAGTGAAAGTCGTGTTTTGCGCGCCCTAGATTTTGTTTTAGATGAGGCACGGTTGGGGGTGCGGTCATCCAAAAAATAAACACTGATAAGTAATACTTATTGTAATTGAGTACCGACGTTTCGGCCTACATTGTGGACCACCACAACAAGGTAGCTCTGTGATTTTTCACGTCTTTAGTGTAGAAACTCAATTAATAACACAGAGAAAATAATTTAACAAACATTGTGAGTACCTCTATTGTAAAATATACTTCATCGAGTATTCCCTTTTCCAAAAGTGTTTCTCGACAAGAAAGAACCCTTAAGGCTGGTACAGTGGATGATATAACGGAACGGACCGAGGAGTACATAATAGTAGTCGATATGTTTGATCGCTGGGCTACGGTCCCGGATCAAATAAATCGAATTTAAAAATGATGACTCTCGTTTCGATACAACAGGTGGTCCTTCCACAAAGACCACTTCGGAGAGGAGTGGCACGTGTTTGAAGGTGCCGATGGCCGAAGCGTCGAGTGGAGGATACAAAAGGGATGCGCCCTGTAATTTGCCTCCGAGGAGCCGAGTCACCCTGACTGGATCTGAAACAAATGTTATTGTTGTCGGGTGTTATTATCTCCTCTGGAGTTTGCGGCCCCGGAGCTATACAACACCAAGTCCTGTCAACATCAAAAGCCATAGAGTCACCGCTCCTAACGGCCTGCCACTCCAAACGGATCGGATCAATGCTACCGTCTTCGGGAGATCATCGCCTCGCTTTGGAAAGTCGGGTTCGATTCACGCCTCCTATTGTCGAGGTGAAGTTTCACTATCGCAATCCACTCGAGGCGAGTTTCTTCTAGAGTCGAAACGACAGCTCCTGCCATACTGTAGCCAGTCGCAACCAGATACAATGATGAGATTCAGTAAAACCTGGTTCGATCATTATAAGTCATCCTTAAGGAAAATTTTTATTTATACTTGGGATAACGACTGAACGACTGATAAATTATTTACAGAAGAAGATACGAGAAAGAGGATATTGGTGAATTTTAAAATCTTAAAAAGCATATTAACCTCCTAAATGAATATTTCAATGAGATACATATTAAACTATAATTTTTGTTATTACTCAGTACTTACCCATATATTAAATCTATAGTAAGGGAAAGTACTGCAATCGTGAGCATTTTTAAATTCCATTTTTCAACGGAAATACATCGTTTTATCCGATTTGTTCGATAATTATCAGGCCGATTTTCAAAAGAAATCCTTGGATACTTTTTTAAAACAATTTATTTATTCAAGTCATCGCGACGTTTCAGCCTCTAGGGCCATTTTCAAGCTTCATGCATATCCATCCTAATTATCTTATCATTTTTCTGCTTTTCAGCAGCGTCGTCATATTTTTTTAAAAATGTCATTTTTCAAAAAAACTTAACAGTTTTCGGCCGCCTTTTAGGTGTTCTCGTGCGCGACTGTTTTTACACCTAAAAGGCGGCCGAAAACTGTTAAAGTTAATGTTAAGTTTTTTTGAAAAATGACATTTTAAAAAAATTATGACGACGCTGCTGAGAAGCGGAAAAATGATAAGATAATTAGGATGGATATGCATGAAGCTTGAAAATGGCCCTAGAGGCTGAAACGTCGCGATGACTTGAATAAATAAATTGTTTTAAAAAAGTATCCAAGGATTTCTTTTGAAAATCGGCCTGATAATTATCGAACAAATATTCATACAAAAGAAAAATAACGACAATGATGAGAAATACATCGTTTTAGGGATCTTTTAGTCCAAATAACCAAGTCAAAAAGGTCTGTGCGTGTCTAGCACGAAAAACGAAAAGTCGTACGTAGCTTAAAGTTCATCTTTAACATAACTTTACGACCGAGATGTTACAATTTTCAAAAAATCAAAATCAGCTGACCTGAACTACTACTTTATACTTAGCATTTGGCATATTTTTACAATTTTCTTGAAAACGATGCTTAAACGATTTCAAATTAAACTTGGTATAACGTTGTAAAATTGAATATGCTTTAATATAATGCAGATTTCATTCTGATTGATATAGTATGACACGTCTTAAATGCCAATATTTTACATTTTCTTCCTCCACCTGCGGGTTTGAACCCGTGACCTTTAGCATGGGAGGCTGTTACGCTAGCCACCCAGCTACAAGTGATCCCTCGATAGATCGTTCTTAATCCGATCTATATTCCAATCCTTCTTATATCTCAGGGACCCCAACTCTCTCAACATTTAGATCTCGTTTATTCGTTCATTTCTTGTCAGTGATCCCTCATAACAAACGATTTTTTAGATCTCTTGAAAAAACTCTAGAGCTATCCTCCAGGTTGGAATCCGTGACCTTTAAAATAAGAACTAAAGAAACGTATCTGTCTTTATGGTCGCTTTATTTCTTGATTTTGACTGAAATTAGCAAATCTACTTATGATTGTTTGGGAATTGATTAGACAAGAAATAAACGAATAAACATGAACTAAATGTTGAGAGAGTTGGGGTCCCTGAGATATAAGAAGGATTGGAATGGAGATCGGATTAAGAACGATCTATCGAGGGATCACTTGTAACTGGGTGGTTAGCATAACAGCCTCGTATACCAAAGGTCACGGGTTCAAACCCGCAAGTAGTCCTAGGATTTTTTTTTAATGGGAGTCAAAAATCCTTAGTTATGCCGTCCTTCGGAGGGGACGTTAAGAGGTGGTTCCGAGCCTGTGCGATGTCAGGTACTCGTTAAAGATCCCTATCCTAATTAACCTGGACAGGCAAAATTTAGGACTCCCACTGTAGCATCGTCCGATTAGCCATAGTAGCATAAAGTGACGTTAAATAAATAAACAAACAAACAACGATCTATCGAAAGCTGTGGTTCGGAGGGGCTTAAACGATTTTAATTAAACTTGCTATAACGTTGTAAAATTGAATATGCTTTAATATAATGCAGATTTCATTCTGATTGATATAGTATGACACGTCTTAAATGCCAATATTTTACATTTTCTTCCTCTAAACTACCTTTAATTCTGTAGACTTGAAGAAATTAACCATATCATCTTACTGATCTTTGTTTAAAAAACCGAGTAAATACATAAGTTAAACGAATTAGATATCCCACTAAAGGAAAAAATAACAAACAAATTTGTGCAATTTTTGTGTTTTGGACATGAGAACAGTAACACAGCTGCACTAAATACCGTAGGATAGCTAGAGATTTTAGAAAAAAAAAAATTATCTCATACACTAAATTTTATAAGTTAATAAAGAGTGATAAAAATCCTATAAAATTATAATCCATTAATCTTATAAATTCAGAAGAATCACCCATATCATCTTATTAGGGTTGATAAAAAGCAGCTAAATATTAAAGTTGAACGAATTTGATAACAATAATGTTAAACAACAAAAATGTAAAGGTAATGGAGAGTGATGAAAAACCGATTAAACTAAATGATTGTCGTAGATAGAAATATTATAGATTATTTAATAAAACACATGTTTTTATTGAAACTCAATGTAATTAATTTTATAGCAATTTAGATTCATCTCTAAATGTATTTATAAATACTGAAATGGATTTTAACAACTATCGTGTCTGGCACCCGGGACTGCTGTACAAACTCCGTCAATTCCTCCATCCAACATACTTCCTCATCCTCCAGTCCTACCTCTCTGATAGAACCTTTAAAATCAACCACAATAGTTCCGATTCCTCCACTTTTACTCAGTCTGCTGGTGTTCCTCAAGGCAGTATCCTAGGACCCATTCTCTACACAGTCTATACAGCTGATATCCCAACCCATCCTAACACATTCCTTTCTACCTATGCCGATGACACTTGCGTGCTATCAGTTAATAACGATCCTAGTATTGCCTCTCAAAACCTCCAATCCCACATCAGAGACCTTGAGGTATGGTGTCAGAATTGGAGAATTAAAATCAACTCCAATAAATCCCACCAGATTACCTTTACCCTTCGTCGAAAAACCTATGACATCCTGCCCTACAGTGTCCTTTAATGATATTCCGCTTGTCCCTGTTGAACAGATCCGTTATTTAGGCCTCCTGCTTGACAAACGTCTTACATGAATCCGCATACAAGACTGAAAAGACAAGAGACTGCTCGCCGATTTCGGTTACTTCAACATTTACTTTCTCTTTACTACAAAAGACTAATTTACATGACAATCATAAGGCCTATCTGGACTTACGGAGTTGAGCTTTGGGTCTCTACTAAACCATCAAACTCTTCCCGTATCCAATCCTTACAATTCAAAATCCTCCTTACTTTCATACTTAATTCCATCCAAAAACGCTCCTTACTTTGTCACCAACAAAATCATCCACAAAGACCTTAATGTTCCATATGTTGCTGATTTGGTCTGTACCAGGTATCACTCCTTTCATGAAAAACTCCACTCCCACTCTAATTCACTAGTTTCAATCCTTGCTTCCACTTCAATTCCTGACAATCCGCCGAGGCGTCTGAAAAGAAGATGGCCTCGAGACCTTCTTGTGTAGATTCACTACTAGAGTGCTGCCAATGGGCTGTTTCTCTTCATGTTTTTTCCATGTGTATTATCATTGTAGCCTATTTACTTGATGTATGAACATAAAGTTGTAAATTTCAATAAATAAATTTTAAAAAAACAACTATCGTGTGTTGCGCGCATTTTTTTTTTTTACCTCATTTATTGTATAACAGAGAAATAACAATTGCAAAAATAAAGAATGCAACAGTTTAGGCCTTTCTGTATATCTTTTTAACATTAAATTCGAACCCATTTCATTTTTAAGCCGTTACTAATTCAACGGGATTTCAGAACCCATTTGTTAATAGTAAGGGATATTTTTCTTCGATGTTAAAGAGAAACATTTCTTTCTTCTCACGTCATCGACCACCCAGGGTATGCAGCTTTAGCTCTTAACATCCGTAAAAAGCTGAAAATATAAGTTGCTTGGTATGATGGATATTTGACAACCACGTCATAAGGAATGGCAGAGGGAAGGGATCCATTGTGGTGGCGAACCCCTGGTGAAGGGAAGATGTCAATTAGAGGCAGGTAGTGAGGTCGGAGCCGGATTATCCAGGATCATATCCTAGCTTTGTGCCGGATCCTGCGAAATCTGCTGCCAGTTAGGTCCTTAACAAACACCTTCAGGCCACACGCAGTTCGTGCCATGTCTGTGTGCAACACGTAAGGCACAAAGCTATTGTATGCAATTGAAGATGGAATTGTTGACCGTGTGTTAGATATTAAGGATGAGATGAATCGGGTGGTGGTCTTTTTTTTTTTTTTTTTTTTTTTTTTAAATTATTTATTGATATTTGCAACGGTATTGTACAGCGCATCTAGTAAATAGGCTAAAAGAAAATAGACATGTAGAGAACCTACCCAGCTGCAGCACTCAAAAAAATATTCTAAACTAGAAGATCTCGAGGCCATATTCTTTTCTTCTCGGAGGATTATCAGGCATTGTTGAGTACGTAAGGATTGAAACTGATGGGTTAGAGTGGGAATAGAGTTTGTCATGAAAGGAGAGGTATCCGGTTCGGGCTAAATCAGTAACCTACGGAACATTAAGGTCATTATGGATGAGTTTGTTCGTGACAAAGTAAGGAGTATTGAGGATTTTATGAATGATTTTGGATTGTAAGGATTGGATTCGAGAGGAATTCGATGGTTTAGTAGAGCCCCAAAGCTCAATTACTTACGTCCAGATTGGCCTAATAATAGTCATGTAAATTAGGCTTTTGGATTATAATAGGATTATATTTTTTTTTGTTTATTTAAAAGAAATTTACAACTGCATTATACAATAAAATACATTAAGTAAATGTGCTAATAGATCAAGTGGGCGTGATACAGGCATGCGAAGAAACTACCCAGTGGTAGCACTTCAAAGTTTATTCAGCTAAGTAGGTCTCGAGGCCATCGTCTTTTCAGCCGCCTAGGAAGATGATCAGGAATAGGAGATGAGAGTTTGCGGACCAGTGGGTTGGAGTGGACGGGTAATTTGGAATAAAAGGAGGAATATATAGTTCGGGATATTTAGGTCTTTATGAATTATTTTATTGGTGACAAAGTAAGGGGCGTTTAGGATCTTTTGGAGGATTTTGGATTGCAAGGATTGAATGCGGGAAGAATTGGATGGTTTGGTAGATCCCCATAACTCAATCCCGTATGTCCAAAGAGGCCTAATGATGGTAATATAAATTAATTTTTTGTAGTATGTGAAAAGTTTTGATCGTTTGTCTAGTAAGTGTTGAATTAGCCGAAAACGGCGAATATTAATAATTAATTCATATTAAACTCGGAGATAAATATTGATGAAATGTTTCTTTAAAGGAATCAAATATGTTTACTACTCGATTTAAATCAATTATTACTAAAACATATCGATTTCATTCGCTAATAAATTACAATTATCGATGCCTCTGAAAGCTTTCATATTTTCAAATCACCGTTTCATTGTGCCAGGTGTTTTAGACCTACATCTACCCAACAGGTAGCTTTTCATTTCCTCATGGTCGTAACTAACAATGTGTTTTATCGCAGCCGAAAAGAAAACCGCTAATAAATAAAGCGACCTGTCAATAAGTAGGGCGAGGGGTTTGGGCCCCCCCCCTAATATTTTTATTGGCTAGGAATATACATATATATATTTATAGGGGTTGCAGGGTTCCCAAAGGAGAGTATTGGGGTTCGGTTATTGGAACCTTTTTCTCACCCTCTCTGGCTTTCATGGCCCCATTCAGTCTTAAACTGTTACATTGTAGATGGATCCGATAATGGAAATCGCCTCTTAATTTTACAGATGGCTCCGGCAATTGTGTTCTTCCTAGGGCTGGCTCGCGATAGATTAGGGGAGGCGTTGCACGTAGTTATGAATCTTATGAATTATTTATGTAGTATTGATTATAACCATTCGTGAAATAGATCGACACTTTCAGACAGTTCTGATTGTTAGAAAATGAATTATTGTTCTATCTAAGGCCGTATAAGCCCTTCGCCACATAATTTAGCCACCTCAGAGACCACATTACGATGGTTATAAACAAATAAAATCTGGTGCGGGCAACACACGACTTTCACTTACCTCCGTTTATAAATGAATCTTCAAACACAGAGATAAAAATGAGTGAAACTATTAAATAACTAATTAAATTGAATCTCTATAGAATCATGTATTATATTAAAAAACTATTACACTATTATCTAAAATAATAAGTTAGTTTTATTGCCTTTTCATCACTCTTTATTATCTTTTACAAGCTTGTGTATAAGATAATATTTTTTCTAAAATCATTAGCTTTCCAACGGTATATTATACATGTATAGTACTGTTCTTCAGTTAAAAAACAACAAAATTGCATTAAAAAAATATGTTTTCAGTTTTCTCCTTTATTTGGGTATCGAATTCGTTCAATTTATATATTTACCTCTTTTTTTTTTTATCAATGATGACAAGACGATATGGTTATTTTCATATCTACAAAATTAAAGGTACTTTAGACGAAGACAATTTAAATTACAGCAGTTAAGCCCTGTCAAACTACATGATATTAAAGCCCGTCCAATGTTACATCGATATAGCTAGTTTAATCAAAATCGTTAGAGCCGTTTTTAAGAAAATCGTAAAAAGATATAAAATGCATGGTATAAAGTGGCTTCTCTAGTAAGCTGATCTTGATCAAAAGGTAGGTGTAACATCTCGGGCGTATAGTTGTCTTAAATATGAATTTTCATTTCATAGGACTTTTACGCGCGGAAGTTACAACACATGGACACACACACACACTTTTTTTCCGGGACTTGGTCATTTGGATACTAAAACGTGTATTTCCGTTAAAAACTGGAATTCGAAAATTCGCATGACCACAATAATGTCCTTTACTGTTTGTTCTTCTTGGGTGTCAAAGACTGTTGAATGGGAGAAAATGATCTAATTGTTTTTTATTTAATTACTTTTTTTTAGTTTGTTTCAAAAACAATTGTTTCATGGCGTACCTTTAATCTCTGTTGAAATGTTATTAATATATATTCTACACGTCACTTTAAAATACCTTTTACAACTTTCTGTATGAGAAAATATTTTTTTTAAAAATCATTCCCTTATCACAGGTATATTAAGTAAAAATATATTTTTCCTCTTCTATCTTTTAGTCGGACATCAATATTGTTATGTTTTATTTTTTTGAATCTACAAATTCGAGGATAGTCAAGGGGGAGAAATATTTCAATATCGGCATTTAAACCCTGTCAGACCATTTCAACCAGAATGAAATTTACATCATATTAAAGCTCATTAAATTTTATATCAACAAAGTTAGTTTAATCGAAATCGTTAGAGCCGTTTTTGAGTAAATCGTAAAAAGGTGCAAAATGCAAGGTGTAAAGTAGAACTTCCTATCAGCCGATGTTAGTGAAAAATATTCTGCCACAGCCGGGATTCGAACCCAGGATTCGGAGGACTGTAGTGCTCTATCCACAAGACCACGCCACTCCTATATATTTCATATATAGGTAAGTTAAATTAAAATGTGTAAATGAAGTACTAGCGCTTTTGTAGATTTTTTTCTTAAAGACGTCTATTCGCACGGCAAAACCGTAGTAGCCCACTAACACGTTGATTTGCCCAGACCTGGCCAAGGTGTGAACGTACCTTTATACATACATATACAAAGAGGGAGACAGCTAGCGACCCAGGACTGAGTTGTTCCAAGGGTCGCAAACTGTGAGAGCGGAACTTCCCCAACCGATCTAACAGTCAATATTGAGAGATCGGCACTTATTGAAAGCTATTTTGAGGGGGTCCGTGTGGTTCTGATTGAGACGTCCGTGTCTGATTTATAAGTCACTCCCCAGGTAAATGTCCGCCATCTGCTCCTATGTAAAAATATATTGCGTCTATAGGGGTGCGAATTATATATTGAGTTATGTATAGGCTTGTCTATTTGTATATATGTACCATAATGGCATAACCTCTAAGAAGGAATAGTAGTAACTTTGCTTATTCTATTAATTAGGGTTCCTGATGAAAGGGTATTATGCCAGGTAGATGAAAAAAAATTAAACAAGATAGATAAAAATCTCCGAATCATCAGATAAGAACTATATATAACACAAGATACAGAATTGGAAACAAAATAATTAAATGTGAATCATTAAGATTATGGTTTGTCTAGGCATAGAGCTAAAAATTAATAGGATTTTACCTATTTCGGACTTTGTCTTCAACTGATTGGAAATTCATGTTTTATGGATCATTTTATTAGTGAGACGTAGTAAAGTACATTTAGGGTTTTTCGAAAGATTCGGATACTAGAATTGCATGTGAGAGGAATTCGATGGTTTAGAGCAATACTTCCCAGCTGATGGTCCAGATGTCATTGGAAAGTTGTTTTAAATTACCTTAATGAAAAATATAAGAGGCATGTTTTTTAAGTAAGTTCCGTTTTAGATTTTAAAAAAGACGTGCAAAGATATCGCAATAATTTTATTTTTACATGAAAGCCTGTACCTTAATCTACTTTTCTACATAATTTCCATGAATTTTGAGGCACTTGTCATAACGCGGTACCAGTTTTTGACTACCCTCCTCAAAACATTCTGCCGCCTGATTAGTTCACCACTGCATCACAAATGTTTCGACTTCGTTATCGTCTTGAAGTAGCCGACCGCCCAGGTGTTCAATTTTTTCAAGTTCAGGAACAAATGGTAGTCGCTGGGCGCCAGATCAGGGCTGTGTGGAGGATGGTCCAGAGTTTCCCATTTAAATAATTTGATGAGATATTTGGTCCGATTAGCCACATGTGGACGGGTATTGTCATGCAGCAATACCCTTACTCAACTTGCCACGTCTTTTGTTCTGGATTGCACGACACAGATTTTTCAATGTCTCACAATAAGACGCTGCATTGATTGTCTCATTACGAGGCAGAAACTCCACTAGCAATACTCCTTTTCTGTCCCAAAAAACTGTTCACATGATTTTCCGGGCAGAAATTGTTTGCTTAAAGTTCACTCTTCTGGGTGAAGATGAATGCCGTCATTCCATGGATTGTTGTTTTGATTCTGGTGTGACGTAGGCAACCCATGTTTCGTCACCAGTAACAATTTGGTCTAAAAAATCTTCACCTTCATTGTGGTACCGGTCAAGGAAAGTCAATGAACTTTCACTCAGTAAACAACGTATACAATGAAGAATCTGACTGTAATGACGTCAGTGCTAGACAAGAGATGTAGGTAACCAGCGCACATGCGCGGAAAACCGCAGTACGCTGGGCGGCGGAATCGCAAAACGGTACTTACTTAAAAACATGCCTCGTATGTGGTGCCTTGGCTTGTGACAATAATAACTCATCCGATTGGGCGCCATAATGATAGTAAATAGGAACCTATATTGTCTTTATATTAAAAGATGAACAACGGCTTAAGGTTTTCGAAAATATTTGATCCAAAGAGAGATGAGGCCACTGGGGAGTTCAGAAGGTTTCACAACGTGGTATTGCGAAGCTTGTGCCCTGTGAATATAGGAGTGGAGGGATCAACCCATTGAGGGATCAAGCCTGAAAAAGTAAGTAAGTTGTGTAAATTTAATACAGACCATAAAGTTCGTGAATAGTTAGGCGAGCACACGATCTTATAATCGATATTAATATAATAAAAACTACCTCAAATAAGAAGATCTCTTATAAATTTAACTGTATTACAAAGAAACCAACAACATCGAAGCTCCTATTAAATACATCTATAAACTGAGTAAGTTTACCAAACAAGCGTAAATGTTGGTGTATGAAATGATTTCCTTTTTTCATTTACTTTGAATAAATAAATTATCTGCCTAAGCCAGATTCAAACCTGTTGTGAAAGTAAAGAGTTCACTACCTTGCCATTTTTTAGTAATATCTATTGCGTTATGTTCTCAGACCGATCATGATTATTTTGCTTTTTTATACTCGAAATTGATTTTTCACTGCTTTTGGGTGTGTGTTCGAACGTTTGCGCATGTCGTTAGTTTCCTATCGCATGCGCAATAATCCTACGATTTGGAAGTTGTGCAGGAAAATTTCTGGTTTCAGGTTTGTTTGTATACGGTTCCTTCTAGTTTTAGTCAGTTCTAATGCTGGAACTAGACATTGCCAGCCACGAGAGTGATATGATGGTGGAAATATTGTGCGCAATTGTCCTCTTTAAGCAGTTTATTGATAGCAATGATTGGGCTGATGAGTTGAGGGGTCCCTAGGCTGGCAGAGGTCAAGCACGTAGCAGCAGTTGTTCTTAATGAGCACTATTTATACCTCGATGGAATCAGCTATAGCAATAACAAGTCCTTTAAAAGATCTCATTGTCAATGTGACTTGTTCTGAAAGAGATTTTTTAATCACAGAAGAAGTTATATTTTTTAATAAATAAATCATAATCTAAATTTATAAAAGAAAGTACCATTTCACTCCTTTTTCTGGCCATTACACACTGGGGCGAAACAACTAATTATTGGACATTGCAGTTTTATGGACAGACTGTTGGGACGTACGAAAAAAAATTAAACCTAAACCCCCATTATTTTTTATGATTGAACCCATTTAAATTGAGCCCTATGATTCACACACACACCTTTTTTGTTGGTGCAACTGGGTTATTTGGACTCAGATGATCATGAAACGTGTATTGCATATAAGATAATATCTTTTCGAAAATCTTTAGCATTCCAACGGTATATTATACATGTATATTATGGTTCTAAAGTTAAAAAACAAAAAATTGCCTTAAAACATTTTTTTTCTGTTATCTACTTTAGTTAACCCTTACCACACAAACACGCACACGACCACACACTTAAGCACACAGAGATTTTTGCGAGACTTGGTCATTCGGACGCAGGGTACGCAAAACATGTATTTCTGGAAATCAAAAATTTTCATGATCGCAATACTTCCCCTTACTATATATTCCACATATAGGTAATTGAAAGTAAAGTAAACGCATTAAAAAAATAGTTTTGCAGGTATCTCCTTTAGTTGGTTATCGAATTCGTTCAACTTAAATATTTACCTGTTTTATAGCAATAATAATCAGATGTCAATAGTCATTTTCCATAAAAACTATAAAATTAAAGGTAATTTAGAGGAAGAAATTTTGAAATATCAGCATTTAAGCTCTGTCAGACCATTTTAATCAGAATGATACCTACATGATGTTAAAGCCCATCAAGTTTTACATCAATATAGCGAGTTTAATGAAAATCGTTTAAGCCGTTTTTGAGAAAATCTTAAATACGTGCAAAATGCATACAATAAAGTGACTCTTCTGGTTAGCTGATTTTGATAAACAAGTTGCTGTGGCATCTCGGGCCGATAGTTTTTTTAAATATGAAATTTAAGTTTCGTGAGACTTTTCGTTCACACACACCCCCTTTTAGACCGTCAGGAGTCAGGGGATCCTGAAACGTGTTTTTCCGTTGAAAACTGGACTGAAATTAAAACATGTTCACGATCGAAATACTTTAATATGTAGGTAAGTGAAAGTAAAATGGATACGAAGCTCAATATACTTAAACATATTTGTTTTTAGTATCTTTTCTAACACTGGTCAGATGAGGATAACTTTTCTTTCAGGTGGTCAGAAATGTGATTACTTTTCAAATAAGTACTTATAATCATTCAGATATATAGTTCCTGAGTTATAAGAAAACCAATTTTGCGTAAGATTTTAGAAAAATATTTTTTTCAAACACTTAGAGGACGAAATTTTCCAAATATTTAAACTTGAAAACCATTTTTGTCATACTGTGATGAGCAGAAAAGTCAGTGAAATGATACTATCAACTGATAAACGAATATTTGATTACCGTTTTCTACATTGTTTCAACACATAAAGAGTTGTATATGAATAAACTCAAAGAAATATTTACAATATTGCAAGCTTTTCCTACTACAGGGTGTCCCGGTCCCTTCTGTTTCATGGAAACTGGTAAAGATAATAATCTTTTGTGACTAACATTCAGGCAAACACACTTATTGTTATGGGACTCCTGTGAAAATAAGCATTTAACAAAATTAGCTGTGCACACAAATCTGGAAAGGAAGGGTTAATCCTGGGCACTTGAGCAAATATTTCTGTTATTGCCCAAGTTATTTTCTTACTGTCAGTCATCCTATTGTACTTAAGGGCGGGCCTTCCCTTTGGGCCAATGTATTTTCCATGGAACAGTTTTGTTTTTTCAGTTGTTACTCCAAACCTCCGGCAAACAGTTATGATTGGCCGTTGGTAAAACGTTAACAAAGGAAACGATTTATAAACACGTATAAAATATAATAAATAATAATTGCGAAAAACATTGTGGACTATTTCTCAACAAGATGAGAAAAAATTTATTCTTAGCATGTTCCATGATTATGAAACAATGATTTAATAATAACTAGCGTCTGCGTCAATTTCAGTTATTATGAAAGCTATTAAAACGTTTTTAAAAGATTATATTGGGTTGTCCGAAAAGTTCGTAGAGAAATTTAGACAATAATTAAAATTGAATACCTTACAATTTATTTATTTAATCTACAAAATAGTTACCACCGTCAGCGATTACTCTATCTCAACGCCTTGAAAGTTCCATTATCCCTTTTTTCCAAAAATCACTGTCCTTCCTCCTTAAGAACAATAAAAGGTTCGTTATGACGTCCCCAGGGCTGGTCTTCCAAACTGAAATCTCCGATCTAAACCGCGAGAACCACTTCTGAACCGTGCTGTCTGCAATTGAATCGCTGCCATACTCGGAACGAATCTTTCTTGCAGTTTGGGCTACGTTTTTCCCTCTTTTAAAAAAGAACAGCATATTATTTCGAAAATGAACTGAATCGTCACTCATGTTGGATTGCAATAAACTACTCTACTGATCCTTCATAAAGACGAATTCAGTGTGTAAATATAGTTAATTCCATGAGGATTAAAGGTATATAAATAAACATTAGCCTCGTGATTCATTTTAGTAGAAAAAACAGAAGGTAAATTTTATTTTAAAAACCTCTACCAACTTTTCGGACGACCCAATATTTTAAAGTATTTCTGCTTAAATAATATTTTTGGTTTTATTTTCTTGTGGCAGAAGAACATACTGATTTTCTCCGCGACCCGATCTTGACGAAAATCGATTCCTACGTGTTTAAATGCTTGCCCATGAGATTTATTAATTGTTATGGCAAAAGATAAATTAACGGGAAATTGAATTATTTTAAAATTAAAAGGTAAATCGTTCGGAATCGATGGGATTCGAGGTCAATTTTCCCTATTTTTTCTCATAGTTTCCACTGATTCTTCGGTCCTATTGGTCGCAGCGTGATGTTATATAGCCTATAGCCTTCCTCGATAAATGAACTATCCAACACAAAAAGAATTTTTCAATTTGAACCAGTAGTTTCTGAGATTAGCGCGTTCAAACAAACATACAAACAAACAAACAAACTCTCCAGCTTTATAATATTAGTATAGCTATTTATGCTTCAAAATCTTCAATCCAAAATTTTACGACTAATAACATATGCACCATGGTACGTTACTAACAATACTTTACTGACGTGGGTGACAATATAATACTGACCACCAATGGATGTACACATAAGGACACTTCATCTACGATTTCATAACTTACACGGACTTACCGACACACTTATATGAGTCATGGCTTTAACTGACATGCCTATGAATTCGAGAAGGAGTTTAAAAAGATGTAGGATGCGAGATCTCCTAAGTTAACTAGTAGCCGCTCAGTTCAGACAAGTCCCTGTGTAACTGTACTGATCCTTCTTCATGCTTCACATTTTCACACATCAAGATTTATATCTCTTCTGATATTCGCCACAGACATATATCGCTCTGCATCTCTATATCGTTGAATTACAGTTTAAAAAAATCTGGTGCGGGCGACACACGACTTTTACTTACCTCCGTTTTTAGAATCGATTAAATAATTTTCAAATACAGTTAGAGATAAAATTGAGTGACACCATTAAAGAATTAGTTAGATGGAATTTCTATAGAAACATGTGTTTTATTAAAAAATCTATGATATTATCATCTAAAATAATCACTTAGTTTTATCGGCTTTTCATCACTTTATATTAATTTTTAAAAGGTTGGGTATGATATAAAATCTATTCTAAAATCTTTAGCTTTCCAACGGTATATTATACATGTATATTACTGTTCTTAATTTAAAAAACAAAAATTTCCATTAAAAATATTTTTTTTTCAGTTTTTTCCTTTAGTTAGGTATCGAATTCATTCAATTTATATATTTACCTGTTTTTCATCAGTGGTAAAAAGATAATATAATTTTATTTTATTTTTTATTATTTTATAGAAACAACAAAATTAAAGGTACTTTAGAGGAAGAAAATTTAAAATATCGGCATTTATGCCCTGTCAGACTATTTTAATCAGAAAGAAACCTACATGATATTGAAGCCTATTGAATTTTACATAGCGAGTTTGATCAAAATCGTCGGAACCGTTTTCGAGAAAATTGAAACAAGGTGCAAAATGCATGATATAAAGTGCCTCTTCTGGTAGGCTCATTTTGATGAAAAAAGTTTTGTCACGTCTCGGGCGTATAGTTGTCTTAAATATGAAATTTCAGTTTCATAGGACTTACCGTTTCCGCCCGGGAGTTACCACACACACAGACCTTTATTCGGGACTTAGTTATTTGGACTCAGGGGGCCCTAAAACGTGTATTTCCGTTGAAAACTGGAATTCGAAAATTTTTGCGATCGCAATACTTTCCCCTGGATGATGCTATAGAGGGAGTTCTAAATTTTGCCTATTCAGGTTTTATTAGGATACAGATCATTAACGAGTAAATGATATCGCAAAGGCTCAGGACCATTATTTACGTCTTCTCCGAAGGACGGCATAATGAAAGATTCTTTTTTGGAAACGCGACCTTGGGCTTTGGATGCTTATAATTACCACTACACCACAGGTGACTCTATTATTGATATACGTTTTATTAATGAAATTAATTCTATTAATTTCTGTTAGTTTTTACCAACGTGTTGGCAACCTTTTCATACCCTCTCAATATGATTTGGAATCCTTGGAATTAATAAATTACAGAAACCCATTTATATTCCTCTTTGAATAATAATTTATGGATTATTATTTTTAATAATGAACTTTTATAGAGGACAAAAAAAAAAAAAAAAAAAAAAAATCTCCCAAAATTTGAGGTCGTTTTAAGATTAAAGAGTTATTATAAATTAAATCAATTTTAATCGGCCACCATTCTAAAATTAATCAGCTGATATCAACGTCTAGAATGTTTAAGAACGATTGTTGGATGCTCTAGTATTTTTGTGCTGTTTTATTAAAAAATAAATAAATAATAATAAAAAAAAACCTAATAATAAAAAAAAAAAATAATAATAAAAAAAAAGCAACGGACCGTGGACGGATTCGGATTCTACGTATCTTAAAACGCAATCCCTTAAATTTCGAGGGGGGAGAAGGATATTTAAAAAAACTTTTTTTGGTCGATTGCAAAGGCAACAAACTGATTGTCGTAGATAATAATATAATTGATTACAATAAAACACATGTTTCTATTAAAACTTAATTTACAACTGTATAAATATGTATAAACTTTAATGGATAAATAAAGGCATAGAAGAAGCCCTTGAAAGATTACTAGTGCATCCAGCGCATATAGCAATCCTCTTTAGAATACCTCCGGGTAACAGAAGGACAAATGTGACATCTATACATATTACATTTGTATTTGTATTTTGTTCGAAAATATAACCAGAGGGAAAGAAAAAAAAAAAAATAAATAAAAAAAAAAAAAATAAAAAAAAAAAATAAAAAAAAAAAAACTTAATTTAATTATTTCTTTAACAACTTATTTTAATCTCTAAATGTATTTCAAACTTCTAAAATTGATTTAACAAAGGAGGTAAGTGAAAGACCATGAAACTTGTTTTTCCGTTGAAAATATGATTGAAATAAGAAAATATAATAAAAAATAAATAAATAATAATAAAAAAACCTAATAATAAAAAAATAATAATAATAAAAAACAAAACAACGGACCGTGGACGGATTCGGATTCTACGTATCTTAAAACGCAATCCCTCAAATTTCGAGAGAGAAGAAGGATATTTAAAAAAACTTTTTTTGGTCGATTGCAAAGGTTCATTATTGAAAATAATAAACCAAAACGCTGCAAATTACTGCATAATGGCTTATTATTTCCAAATAACTATATTAGGGTATAAAAGTTTATATAGCTGTTAATAGTCAATTAACGAATGTGAAAAAACAATAAATTAATCTAAGGGAAATGGCATATCACCACTGCTAGTTTCGAAACGCCATATCTCTGTTATTTCTTGACTGATTTCAATGATTCTTGTTTTGTTTTGTAGGGAATTCAATTCTCTAACAAATTTCATTAAAGCATATTTATTTTTTCTCTATCATTAATAATAACTGAGTTATCGGAGAATCACATCAATAATTTTTGCCTTTACCATATAGGATTTTTTTTTCTATGTTCATCACGGTTTTCGAGATCATTAATTCATTCTTCTGTTGGTAACCACAGATGTGGCAGATGTATGTATACGAATTCTGTTGAAAACATTATTATCAATACTTCTATTTTTGCAAAATAATGACGTTGAATAGAGATAGGACACCGTTGAGGGTTTATTGCCCTAGGAAATGGGGG
Organism: Piezodorus guildinii; assembly: GCA_023052935.1. Classification (NCBI taxonomy): domain Eukaryota; kingdom Metazoa; phylum Arthropoda; class Insecta; order Hemiptera; family Pentatomidae; genus Piezodorus; species Piezodorus guildinii. The sequence continues at coordinate 140,402,934 of CM041296.1, read as the reverse complement.
CTATTATAGAAAAAGCTGGTAGTTTTACAAATATTAGTTCAGGGGGTAGGGGACACAATGGGGCTGTCCTTCCCGGGGTGTCAGGAAGTCCAACTGCTCCCCGCCCTTTTCACTAAGTCACATTTTTTCCTCTTCCTCCCCTGGCAGCCTCTCGTCGGATATTCACGGGTCAGTGGATCTCTCCTCAAGGGTGGGTATCGCCTCTCATTCTTTGAGGTTGTCGTCGGCCTATTTAGGTTTTTGATTACGTCTAGTTCATTGCTTCCTCTAATAAAAGAGCTATTCATATATTGATATCCCCTTTTGAAATGATATTATAAACGGTTCTAACGATTTTGATTAAACCCTCTAAATCGATGTAAAATTTAATGTACTTTAATATCAACCTCACACGAGACTGAAACGACAAGAAACTGCTCGAATAAACCGATTACTACAACACTTACTAGACAAACATTCAAAACTTCCAGTATATTATAAAAGACACATTTACATTACTATTATCAGACCTATTTGAACATATGGAATCGAGCTTTAGGGCTCTACTAAACCATCTATTTCCTCCCGCATCCAGTCCTTACAATCCAAAATCCTTCGCAAAATCCTGAATGCCTCTTATTTTGTCAAAAAATCAACTGCTCCATAATGACCTCAACATCCCATTTGTTGCAGACATAGCCCGTGATAGATACGCCTCTTTTCATTCTAAACTCCCTGCCCACCCTATCTTCCTTAGATATCCCTGATAACCCTCCGAGGCGATTTAAAAGTAGGTGGCCTCGGGACCTACTGCCTTAAAATAGTAAAGTGCTGCGACTGGGTAGTTCTTTCTCAAGATTTTTTCATGAATTTTCTTCATACTGCATATTTACTCATTGTGTTGTTTAATCCAGTTGTAAATTACAATAAATTAAAAAAAATTAATGTCATGAAAATATATATATTTACAATAAGTGATAAATAGAAATGGAGCGAAGAGGAAAAATATTCCCGAGTCTCTGGATTGGGAAGACATGAGAATCTCTCTCAAGAGAATATAATTAAATAAACTGAAGGGGCCTTGGGGAATAAGCATGAGAAATCTGCCCTCACGTATATCAGAACCAAATTTATACCATTTATTCACCCCTATAAGAAACTACCTTTTGCAAATTTTTAGCCCCTTAATCCTTATGACAGGGAAATTATGGACGGTGGAAGGAAAAAAAAAAAAAGTTTTCTCAATTTTCATTCTCAAAAATTCAATTTTTTTCCCACGAAAATGTAAGTGAAAATTTTTAACTTTCACATATGTAAAGTACAATTTGGGAAAAAATATTCATTTGAGTTATTCATATTTTTCATTACGACTGTATATGCTAAGACTTGACAGAAACATATTCAACAAAATCGTCAAACCAGAAAAGTCACTTTTGGTTTATTATTTTCAATAATCAACCTTTGTAATCGACAAAAAAAAAAAAAAAAATTTACCCCTGCTCTAAATATGAGAGCTTATGTTTCAAGATACATAGAATCCGAATAACGAATAAAAAAAATTCGTTTGTCCACCGTACGCCGCACAGCAATTCACCAATTTAGGTGGACAAACGTCAAGTCAAGAGTTTGGAATTTTCCAGTACTTCACCTTTTTATTATTATTAGTTGGCAAGACCCTTAATACTAATTTTTCCCGTCATACCGTGTTTATAAATAAATAGTAAATGGATAAATCATTCCTGTTCACACCCAAGTGCCTAATAACAGGTAGAGGGATTATCTTCATTCGATGGTCATATATGTCTTTAAGGGTTATTTAGTGCAAAGACTTTTTCCTTTTATTTAACAATGGACATTGCTGAAACAGGTAAGATAATATATTTCCAAACTCGTTGTTGAATATACATTGCAATCTCACCTGTAGAGTTAATTTAGAAAGTTGTAAATGTGTGCCCCTATTCATAACGAAAAACTATATAACCCCCAAGTTACCCCAAGGATTTGTTTTACCAATCCTTCTAGTTTTTAGATATTACAAAGAATTTTTGCTATTTTTTGCGTTTTGGTTGATATATCAATTTCATCAGACACAACACTCCGAATCTAAAGTTTTACAATCTATAATTTCAAAAATTTCCTAAATGATATAAAATACATCTTTTAGCAGGTTTTGGCAACTCCGAGCCATAATTAGATTTTTTGTATTACTTTTTCCTGTATTCTGGGACTTCAAACGTAAAATATAGGAAAGTTTTAGATTTTAGCAGATAAATTTGGTGTTTGACCACAGCACGTTCGCCAATCGTGTCAAAAAAATAATTAGTTTTTATATTTTTATCTTATAATTTTTTAAAATATTTTTTTCCGTAATCTGGGACCCTAAAGGTTAAATTCAGACAAGTTTCAGAATTTTGTCCACCTAAATAGGTCATATTGCCCACTGTGCGTCGTCCGCAGTCCGTGGCATTTAACCTAAACTACTGGACCAATTTGTTTGAAATTCACCACAAAAATACTAGTCCATTCTACAATGATCCTAACACCTCGACGTTGATATCCGATTAACCGTGATTTAATTCAATAACTCAGTTATTTTTTAAGATAGAGAAAATATTTTGTTAACCAAATAAATAAATTTAACCAAAAAAACGCGTATAATTAATATTAATATTAAAAAAAAAAATGGTATTTATTTAAAATCGTTTTTGTTTGAGCTCTAAAGTTATTTGCTATCTGCAACAACAAAAATTGCAATAAGCAAATATGATGACTTCCGAAAGTCGGTTAAAGCAAGGCATCTCTAGGCCACCGCCTCAAAAGTCGTCGGGGTGGGTTGTACGGGTTCGTGTAGGATTTAAGTGTTTGGGCCGATGGGTTCATTTTGTAAGTCAGTCTGTCATGAAATCTTTTATAATATTCTGTGGCTGTGTCTGAAACTGTGAGTATGTCCAAGTCCTTGTGAAGTAATTCGTTGGTTACATAAAACGGTGCTTCCACGATTTTTCGCAATATTTTCGATTGAAGGGTCTGAATTATTTGGATGTTAGAATATTTGGCAGATCCCCATAGCTCTATCTATCCCGTATGTCCATAATGGTTTGATCAGTACTTTGTAAATAGTAAGTTTGGTGTTCACGGATAATTTGGATCGTTTGTCAAGCAGACGGGATAGTAGTCCAAATCGTCTGTTCAGCTGTTGTCTTTTAAGTCTAATGTGGGTCCTCCATGTCAGTCTTTTGTCTAAGTACATTCCTAAATATCGTACTTCCTCTGATGTAGGAATGGGTTTATCTTCAAAATAGACTGCTGGACAATCCCCATGATTGAGCTTGAAAACGATAAATAGACTCTTTGATTGGTTCATTTTCACTTTCCATCTATTAGCCCAACTGGATAAGTCATCAATGTGGTTTATAAAGTTAAATAACTTTAAACGGAAATAACTTCTCTACATATATAAAATGATAACCTGATTTCGGTTTCCGCTAACTCCTTCTAAATCACAGGACGGATTTTGATACGGTTTTCACCATCACTTAGGGCATTCCTTTCTGAAGGTTTATAAGTAAAAAAAAAATTTTTAAAAAATCTTGAAATCTTGTTTATATATACTAGCGTTACTACGTTATTTTCGAAGATAGAGAAAAAATTCATTATTTTTTTTTAACCAAAAAACCGTGAATAATTATAAAAAAGAGAAAAAATAAAATTGAAATTTCACCCATTAATAAATACCAATTTGCTTCTTCAATTTCTTGCCATTTGACAGAGAATTAAATTTTCGACAGAATGAAAAAAAGAATCATTGAAATTTAAAAACAACTTGCTGAGATATTGCGTTTTGAAATCAACAGTAGTGATATTATCCTTTGAATTATTGATTTTCATATTAGTTAATTGCCTATCAACAGCTTTATAAACAGTTATAACCTAATATTGTTACTTGGAAATAATAAACCATTGTGTAATAATTTGCACCGTTTTTACTATTCATTTTACACATTTTTATGATTTTATCAAAAAACAGCTTAAACGTTTTTGATCAAACTCACTATATCGATGTAAAATTTCGGTTTCCTTCTGATTGAAATAGTATGACAGGACTCAATTGATGATATTTTAAATATTCTTCTTCTAAAGTTCCTCTAATTTCGTGTATTCGAAAAAATGAAAGATATCTTTATGGTATTGATAAAAAACAAGTAAATATATTAGCTCAAGGATAAAAGAGTTTTTTTTTTGTTTTTTTTACTATAACTATGAACAGTAATATAGATAGAAGTGATGAAGCTTTATATAATTTCTATTGTTGGGTTATTTAATCTGAAACACATGTCTTCATCGAAATTTAACGTAACTCATTAACTTTTTATCTATTCATACTTTATTTAAAATTTCTTAAGTTGATTTTAACAACGGAGCTAAATGATGGTCGTAGGTTGCTCAGAACAGATTACTTATATATATTTATTGAACTAAAATAAATAATATATAATTGATTAGAACTTTCGTCTTTACCTGAATTTATTTATTATTATATTAATAAATCAATTTATATCCCTTACAGTTTCGAGGTCCATAATGCCTCATCTTATATTAATTAATAATTGCTTCTGTTTTTAACTGAAAACGATTTTAAGTGGTATATTACTGTTCTTATGCAAAAAAACCCAAACTCACAATAAAAAAATATTTTTGTTCTTTTCTCCTTTAGTTAGTCATAAAATTCGTTGAACTTATTAGTATATTTAGCCGTTCTATATCAATGCTAATTAGATGATATGGTTAATCTTTTGTAATGTAAAAAACTAAAGGTACTTTAAAGGTAGACACTTAAAAAAATAGCTCTTAAAGTCTTGTCAGTCTATTTCAACAAGAATGAAACTTATATCATAAGAAAGTCCATTAAATTATACATCTATACAGCGAATTTAATCAAAATCGTTGGAGCTTTTTTTGAGAAAATCGTAAAAAGATGCAAAACGCATGGTCTAAATTGGCACTTTCGATTCGCCTATTTTAGTTAAAACGTTGCTGTAACATCTTGAGCGTATAGTTAACTCAAATATTATTTTCTGTTCCGTACACATTTTCGTTTTCGTGCTGGACTCACCACACACACACAGACAGACAGAACACACCCACACATTTTTGGCTCTTCTGGTAAGTCGATTTTAATGAAAACGTTTTTTGTAAAACCTAAGGCGTATAGATGTCTTCACACACACACAGACTTTTTTGCGGGATTCGGTTATTTGGACTCAGGATACCCTAAAATATGTATTTCCGTTTAAAACTGGAATTCGAAAATTTTCACGATCGCAATGTATACTATCTATAATCAAAGTATAACTATATATAGTAAGTAAAAGTAAAAAGTTATTTCAAAGTTTTTAAATTAATTTTAACTAGGAGGTGAGTAAAAGATGTGTGTTGCGTGCACCAGATTTTTTTTTTTTTTTAGCATTGTTATGTTAAACTGTTTCAAAACGTAGCAGACAACAAAAATGTTGAGCCATTAAACTTGAATGAGCAAGACATTCAATTTTCTGGAATTCTGTTTGTTCCCAAAACTGTCAAAGTTTGTAAGCAGAGCTCTGTGCAAAAATAGTTCTGAAGTGACTGTATCTTTGGTTAATCAGGCCATGCTTTGGGAAATATTTGAACAACAAGAATTTGACAAGGTGTTTGCAGATCTAGGAGCGTTGATAAACATGGAAGAATAATTTGTATCAGTTTTTATCTTTTGAGAAGATTGCAGACTGTCAAAATAACAAAAGTGCTAACGAGAAAGATAGAGTGGCAAACAGATACATATCTCGGGGTAGGGTTTCACACTCGACGGGGCTCTGACCTGGACCAAGCTCAACCTCGCCTCACCCTTTCCATGTGTCCGCCAGACAATGGGACGCCAGCTGCCCTTAAGCTATTTACTGAACAACTATGTTTGTGTTATTTTAATCGGATGTGTATAATTAATACGCTACCCGCATCCCTTCGTCTACACGGCTTGTTTGCGAGTTTAATTTCCTCCTCCGTTGTTAGATCTGGTGCCGACACATCTTCTGCTTCGACAGCTGTCTTCCCGTCTACGCTTTGCCCCTACAGGACGATCTCAGAGTATCGATTTGAAGTGGCAGTGTCACCGACAAAGGGTGAAGACTTTGTGATTCCATCTGTCACCGCAGAAAAATCAATATTGAGCACCCTAATCCATTATGATGTTTAGTCATTGTACAAATTGTATAATTCATTCAGTGGGATCTCCAACTCAATTTTACATTCACTTACCTATATATGAAATATATATTAAAGGAAAGTATTGTAATTGTTAAAATGTTTTAATTCGAGTTATCATCGGTAATACTCGTTTTAAGGTTCCCAAAGTCCAAATGACCAACTTCCTAAAAAAGGTCTTATTTGATGGTTTATTAGAGCCCCTAAGCTCAACTACGTAATTCTAGATAGGCCTTTTGTATTTTGTATTGAAAGGGTAGAGCGTCTGTCTACTGAGTGTTGAAGTAACCGAAAGCGGCGGGCAGTTTCTTGTCATTTCAGTTTTTTGTGCGGATTCCCAGTTTGATGTTTGTCTAGCAGGAATCCAAGATGGCAGATCTGATCAAGCATGACGAGCAGAATATTATTAAAAGATACTGTAAGGAAGGAATTTACAACTACCTTTATGATGGAAAATTTATTAATATAGAGGCATTTTTCCCAGCAAAATGTGTTAAATTGAAAATTTTATAGCTCAATTCAGAAATTGAGTGACGAATAGGGAATAATCGTATTACTGATTAACAATTTTATATAGTTATATTATTTAATCTAAATCATATGTTTTAACGAAAATTAATACATGTTTTTTTTTTTTTAACCTGTCCTCCAGTTTACATAGAAATCCACCAGATACCACAATCAAACACAGTAACGTACTTGGGACTTATTTTTGACAAAAGGTTGACATGGGGCCCACACGTCAAGACTAAACGTAAAATTCTAAATTTTCGACTGAGACAATTGTATTCGATACTTCATAGACATTCTAAATTACCCATCAGACAGAAACTTAACGTATACACTTATTTATTAAAACAAATATGGACTTACGCTTGCCAAATATACGGACCTGCTAAAACGATACACATACGAAAAATACAAACATTTCAATCGCAATTTTTAAGACTGGCAACGAACTCACCACCATATGTTTCAAACGATACCCTACATACTGACTTACGTATTCCAACTACAACAAACCACATTCGATCGACCTACAAACGATTTCACCACAAACTCAATGGACACATAAAAAATCTGGTGCGGGCAACACACGACATTCACTTACCACCATTTTTAAAATCAATGAAAGAACTTTCAAAAACAGTTAGAGATAAAAATACGTGAAACTATTTAGGAATTAATTAAATTGAATTTATATAGAAACATGTGTTGTATTAAAAACGAAAAATTGCATTAAAAAAATATTTTTTCTTTTTTCTCCTTTAGTTAGGTATCGAATTTATTCAATTTATATATTCACCTGTTTTTCATCAGCGCTAACAAGATAATATAGTTATTTTTATTGAATCTACAAAATTAAAGGTACTTTAGGGGAACAAAATATCGGTATTTAAGCACTGTCAGGCCATTTTAATCAGAATAAAACCTACATGATATTAAAGCCCATTAAATTTTACATCGATATAGCGAGTTTAATCAAAATCGTCGGAACCGTTTTCGAGAAAATCGAAAAAAGGTGCAAAATGCATGGTATAAAGTGCCTCTTCTGGTAAGCTCATTTTGATAAAAAAAAGTTTTGTCACGTCTCGGGCGTACAGCTGTCTTAAATATGAAATTTCAGTTTCATAGGACTTACCATTTCCGCCCGGGAGTTACCACACACACACACACAGACCTTTTTGCGGGACTTGGTTATTTGGACTCAGGGGACCCTAAAACGTGTATTTCCTTTGAAAACTGGATTTTGAAAATTTTCACGATCGCAATACTTCCCCTTACTATATATAGTAAGTGAAAGTAAAAAAACTTGTGCAAAACATGGCTACGACTGACCATCATAACTCGGCGTAGGCTGAAAAGGAGTTGGATGAGGGACCTCCTGACCTGAAAATATAGTTGGGCTTAATGTCAGGAGGATGCACCACTGGGTGCTGTCTCCCTCATGCTTGCCCACGCCATGTTTACTTAGATTTTAGCACATTCGCTGATTGTAATTTTTTTACAGGTGTAAATAAAATGTTAAGTGAAAAAAAGGAAAAAAAAAAATATTTTTTATACTTAAATAAATTTTTACAGTCGTGGTAAGTGAAAGTCGTGTGATGCCAACACTAGATTTTTGTATATAATAGATTATTTAATAAAACACATGTTTCCATGGAACTCTAGGTGATTAATTCTTTAACTATTTATTTTTATCTCTTAATGTATAAATTAATTGTAAGAACAGAGGTAAGTGAAAGTCCTGTGTGAGCGCACCAGATTTTTACTCATGTTCCCTTTTACTCTGAACCAAATTGCGTCGGAACAACTACATTTCCTTATTACTCCTTAATCTTTGCACTAGTGCTCTTATCGTTTAATTCATAATTTTATTCACGAATCTCATTCATACGATATTTCCAGTTCACCCAACTGGTTTTTCTACCGTAAATTAAACAATAAACACTTCACCTAACCGTTTATTCCGTTGTATACATTTCAATACCGATCCCATTTCCTAACACTCCGGAATTTACGCCCCGAAATCAATTGGTAGTCATGAACATTTCTATTCGGTCCGACAAGAAAGGAACCTTCTTAATCCCGTAGTGGGCAGGAGATAAATAATTAAAAACACAAGAAGCTCCAACCTGAGGCTGTTTACATAAAATAAGATGCCATCTTTATTAAAGCTACTCCAAGCCCCGAGCCATCCCTATGCTAATACGAGGTATTAAAATCCAGCGACGGCTCTTTCTTCGGTGCCGATGATAAAAATTCAAACTTTCAAGAGCCCGATAGCGTATTATAGGATCTCTGTTGAGCCAACAGCCTGCTTTATAACAGGAAATTTATTAATATAGTAATTTTTTTTTGGAATGCTTACGAGGTATAAAAAGAGGAAAAAAATTGATCATTCCCAATCAGAATTTCAAATTCGAATTTTTGATTTGTGTTTTTGAAGGAGCCCGGAGCTTAACGAGTTGTTTCAGAATAAATTTCAGAAAATACACGCTGATATTAATATTAATACGATAATGTTATTATGCGCGGTACAAGACACTGCTAAAGAAAGAAAACTGAAAAGGTGTGGAATTGAAAATTTTACTGCTGAATTTCAAAGTATGGATGCAACAAGAAAGAATGTTTTACAATGTAATTTTAGTATAAATTCAAACAAATGTTATTTATAAGTATAAAATAACATCGTTTTGCTATCGCTTGAAACCTTCAGGATCAATCAAATATCAGTTAACCAGAATAATCACTTCATATACATTCTGCATCTCTTTACAGTTTTTTTTAAAGATGGCTCTAACGATTCTGATTAACCTCACTTTTCTGATGTTAAATCGAATATTTCTGTGGAAACCTGCATAACCATCGCGCAACACACGACTTTCACTTACCCCCCGTTGTTAAAATCAATTTAAATTGTTCTTAAGAACTTTTAAATATACTTAGAGTTAAAAAAAATCTGGTGCGGGCAACACACGACTTTCACTTACCTACATTTTTAAAATCATTAAAAGAATTTTCAAATACAGTTAGAGATAAAAATACTTTCCAACGGTATATCATACATGTATATTACTGCTCCTATGTTCAAAAACAAAAAATTGCATTAGAAAAATATTTTTTCTGTTTTCTCCTTTAGTTGGGTATCGAATTTATTCAATTTATATATTTACCTGTTTTAGACAAGATAATATAGTTATTTTTATAAAATTAACAAAATTAAAGGTACTTTAAAGAAAGAACATTTAAAATGTCGGCATTTGAGCCCTGCCAGACCATTTTAATCCGAATGAAACCTACATGATATTGTATTAAAGTCCATTAAATTTTACATCGATATAGCGAGTTTAATCAAAATCGTCGGAATCGTTTTCGAGAAAATCGAAAAAAGGTGCATAATGCACGGTATAAAGTGCCTCTTCTGGTAAGCTGATTTTGATGAAAAAGATTTTGTAACGTCTCGGGCGTATATTTGTCGGAAATATGAAATTTCAGTTTCATAGGACTTTTCGTTTCCGCCCGGGAGTTACCACACACACAGACCTTTTTGCGGGACTTGGTTATTTGGACTCAAGGGACCCTTAAATGTGTATTTTCGTTGAAAACTGGAATTCGAAAATTTTCACGATCGCAATACTTTCCCTTACTATATATAGTAAGTGAAAGTAATAAATTGGTAAATAATTAATGACATTCAATTTCAATTTCAATGTGTTTAATTAAATAATCTATTATATTACTATCTATGACAATCAGTTAATTTTATCGGTTTGTCATCACTCTCCATTAACTTTTAAAATTTTGTGTATATGATAATAGTTTTTCTAGAACCTTTAGCTTTTCAACGGTATATTATACGTCTATGTTACTGTTTTTATGTTCAAAAACATAATAATTGCAAATGTTTTGCAATTATGCAAATTTGATTATGTTTTATAATTATGTGATTGTTATAATATTTATAATAACTGATATTCTGGTCAAAGGTAGCACCATCCCGAATATCATAGAAAATAGCTACTTGGCATCTTCCTATTCCAATCCTTACGAGCTATAAAACCCTCCTATATCTTCGACCTCCTTACTCCACGCTCTTCCGTGCTCACCCTAAATACAAGATCCCAACCTAACGATCTATACCTACCCTTACATAGAACAGTATTCTGTGAAAAGTCCTTCATCATCCCTGCTACTATACTTTGGAACTCTTTACACATCTCCCTCCGAAAAGTGTCATCCCAAACCTCATTCAAACATCAATTATTTAACCACCTAAGTTATGTTTGATCAAAACTTAACGTGGAGTAACCATATTTCCCAAATTACCAGAAAATTCATCTCTATCCTCAAACAGCTTCTACGTTTCCTTGACTCTTTCCCTAGAAGTATCCGCCATCTCTCAGTGTCTTCCCTCATACTCCCCCAATTTGACTATGGATGCCTAGTATATGGGGGACTCAGCAGCCAAATCGAGATGAGGCTAAAGAGATTAATGAATAGGTTTATAAGGTGTACGACTCCTCTAGACAGCCACACGTCTCTCACTGGTATTCTGGTCAAAGGTGGTGGCTCTATCCCGAATCCCGAAGAAAATACCTACTTGGCATCTTCCTATTCCAATCCTCGCGAGCCAGAAAACCTTCCTATATCTTAGCCCTTCTTACTCCACGCTCTTCCGTGCACACCCTAAATACAATATTCCAACCCATCGACCTATACCTACCCTTTCATAGAACAGCATCCTATGAAAAGTCCTTTATCATCATGCTTTCTAACTCTTTACCCATCTCCCTCCGATAATTCAAGTGTAACTTTATTTAAAAGTTGTTTAATTGATTTTAACACAATAGTTAATGCTCCTTATTATGTCACCAACATGCCTTACACCACTACCTAAATATTCCATTTATTTTCGACCTTATACCATCAAAATTCTCTAAATTCTATAAGAACCTTATCCATCACCCCAATCCTCTAATCTCAATCTCTATCCAGCTCCACACATCCTTACCATCCTCCTAGAAGGTTCAAACGGCAGTGGCCTCGAGACCTCTTGTAAACATGTATACTGGAGTTCTAGCATTGGCTAGATTCTCCACTCACGTGCTGTATGCTTGAGGATTGTATATAGGTTTGAGTGGCTTTTTTGTAGGTAAATATTCTTATTGATTATTTATTGTATATATGTATATTTTATTACTTTATAAAAAAAAAAAAAATTATGTTGCGTGAATGTAATACTCAGGAGTTCCACCGGTAAACAGAGCTGTAGAAGGTGTGGGCATCATAATGAAAGATGAGCTTTTCAAGAAGGTTGTCGAATGGGAGCCAGTTAGCCCTCGCATCATAGTGGCAAATATAAACCTGCGTATTGGAGACTGGGCTCTTATCCAAGTTTATGCCCCTACGAATGACTCTGATATCCTCGAGAAAGAACAGTTCTACAGTGATTTGGAGCGAGCTACCGTTAAAGCAAGGGGTTACAACAGAAGCATATTGATAATGGGAGATTTAAATGCGAGAACAGGCAATGAACACATTAGGGCACATGGAGTGATGGGCCGGCCGGCATGGTGGAGAGAGCATCAAGAATGAAAGTGGCCAGCGCTTAATAGATTTCTGCATTGAGAATGATCTGCTCCTAGGAAACTCCTTCTATCCCCATAAGAAGGTGCATAAAATTACCTTTTCTGCTGCTGAGAGAAACGCCAATAGTGTCATAGACTATTTTATCTATAGTCGTGACATCAGAAGGTGTTTCACGGATGTGAAGGTAATTAGAGGGGCTGAGATAGGAAGTGACCATATGCTTTTGGTGGCTGAAACCCGGGTACTGAGGGAACGTAAAGTGAAGCCGAAATCCTATGAAAGGATTGAACTAAAGAAGCTGCAGGACCCCAAAAGGGTGAAGAATACAGGGAAGAATTAAAAAGAAGGCTTCAAGAATTAAACGCGGATGCTACCCTAGATATCTTGTGGAGTCACATAAAAGATAGTATACTGCAGGCAGCATCTCTAGCGTGCGGAGTAAAAAGAATATCCACGAAGGGCAAGCGAACTTCTTGGTGGACTGAAGAGCTTAGAGCACAAATCAAATAAAAGAAAATTGCATGGAAGGACTACTGCAAAAATAAAACACCAGAGAAATGGCAGGTATATGTAGGGGTCCGCAACAGAACGAAGGAAGAAGTGAGAAGAGCTAAACAGAAGTCATGGGAAGAATTTGGAGAAAAGCTGAACCAAGACCATGGAGATAACATCAAGCAGTTTTGGAAGAAGATTAAAGCTTTAAGAGGCCAAAAAAGTAAGCCAATAAGAAATATAAAGAATGAGCATGGGAGAGTGATCACGGAGGATAAGGCTATTCTGGATGTTTGGTGCAAACATTACGAGAAGCAATTTCGGGCAGATAATACCTATCCAGTGAACCAGGAAGAACCGTGGAATGAGACTGATTTTAATGACGTGATAGATGAGGAGGAAATTGAATTGGCTATATCGAGAATGAAGACAGGAAAAGCACCGGGTCGAGACAACATAGTGGCAGAATATATCAAGGCGGGAGGCCCAGAGTTAGTCAGAGCCCTACAAGTTCTTTTCCAAAAAGCTTGGGATGAGAAGAGGATCCCTACGGAATGGGAATACAACGTTATCATTCCGATACACAAGAAAGGGTCCCAGGCAGAATGCTCGAATTATCGCCCTATATGCCTATCACCAACAGTCTACAAACTTTATACGGCTATTCTGGAGGGAAGGGTAAGACCCCTAGTGGAGCACCTAATCGGAGAAGAACAAGCCGGGTTCAGACCAAGACGGCAAACCCAGGACCACATTTTCTCTTTGCGAAATGTTCTCCAGAAATCTTGGGATAGAGACAGAAGTATGTATTGCCTTCCTTGACCTCAAAGCAGCGTTTGACTCCGTTCCAAGAAATGAAATATGGGAGGCTCTCAGAGTTAAGAATGTCCCAAGAAGCTTGGCGGAAGCCATTAAATCTATATATCAAGAACCAAAAGGAGTAGTAAGGCTGAACGGACAGGAGTCGGATGTCTTTAGCATAGCAAGGGGGGTCAAACAAGGGGACTGTTTAAGCCCTTTGCTATTCTTGCTCTACATGGATGAAGTGGCCACCATATGTAAAAGAAGAACGGAGAGGACCTTCCTGGGTCGTAGAAACCTTCGCCCAGTAGTGATTCAACTTCTCCTCTACGCGGACGACATTGTTCTTGTGGCGGACAACGTTGATAAATTACAGCAAACGGTAACTGAATGGCATGAAGAGCTTAGCCGAAAGGGAATGAAAATCAATACCAGCAAAAGCAAGATTCTACAAGTGGGAAGGCAAGCGGAAGATGTCCATATATACTGTAACGGAGAGGAAATGGAAGTGGTTACGGATTTCACCTACCTCGGCACAGTAATCGAAAAATCTGGGAAAGTAGACTCTGAAATATCAAATAGAATCATGAATGCAAATGCAGTCTACTATCAGATATGCAATACTGTAGTAGGGAAGCGAGAGGTGGGTAGAGGTGTTAAGCTCCATATCTTCAAGTCAGTATATTTGCCTATACTACTATATGGAGCTGAAAGCTGGATATTGACGGACCGGCAGGAGAGCAGAGTCACAGCTGCTGAAATGAAGTTCCTGCGAAGAATAGTCGGAAAGACGAGAAGAGATCGTGTCAGGAATGAGCGGATACGCCAGGAACTGGAGGTTGCGCCGTTAAAGGACATTCTGCAAACCCGCCAGCTGAAGTGGTTCGGCCACGTTATTAGAATGGAGGATCACAGAGATCCTCTAAAAACTATGGATTATGTGCCAGATGGGAGAAGGCCTCGGGGGAGACCAAGGATGTCCTACCTGGAGTACGTGGACAGGCTTTGCAGAGGAAGAGGGAAAGATCTCCGCCAGGCCAGGAACCTAGCTGAGAATAGAGAGAGGATTGAAGCCGGTAGCTGGACGCTCCCCTACGCTGATACGGCACTACAGGGAGAAGCAAAAGAAGAAGAAGAATGTAATACGAATGTACTTGATCACTTATAAAAATTGTTTCAATAAAAAAAAAAAAATATTTTAACAACGTAGGTAAGTGAACGTTGTGTGTTGGGCGCACTAGATTTTTACTTTCACTTAGCTGTATATGAAACATATAGTAAGGAAAGATATTGCGATCTTGAGCATTTTCGAATTCAAGTTATCGACGGGAATACACGTTTTAGGGTTCCCTGAGTCCAAATGACCAAGTCCCGCAAAAAGGTCTCTGTGTGTGTGTGTGTGTGTGGTAAGTCTAGCGCCAAAACGATAAGTTGTACGAAACTAAAATTTCATATTTAAAACAATACACCCGAGATGTTACAGCAACTTTTTCATCAAAATCAGCTAACCAGAAGACCCACTTTATACCATGCATTTTGCACCTGTTTACGATTTTCTCAAAAACGGCTCCAACGATTTTGATTAAACTTGCTATATTGATGTAAAATTCCATGGGATTTTATATCATGTAAGTTTCGTTCGGATTGAAATAGTCTGACAGGGCCTAAATGCCGATATTTTCTTCCCTTAAACTACCTTCAATTTTGTACATTCCAAATGATTAACCATATCATCTAAATTACATTGATCAAGGACGGCTAAATATACAAGTTGGAAGAATTTAAGACTAACTACTAAAGGATAAAATAAAAGAGCAAAGCTATTAGCAAAGATAATAAGAACAGAAACATAGACATATAATATACCGTTGGAAAGAAAAAGATTTTAGAAAAAATATCATCTCATACACAAGCTTTTAGAAGTTGATAGAGAGTGATGAGAAGAAGATAAAACTAACTGATTATTTTAGATACTAATATAATAGATTTTTTAATGAAACACATGTTTCTATAGAAATTTAATTTAATTTATTACTTTCACTTACTATATATAGTAAGGGGAAGTATTGCGATCGTGAAAATTTTCGAATTCCAGTTTTCAACGGAAATACACGTTTTAGGGTCCCCTGAGTCCAAATAACCAAGTCCCTTAAAAAGGTCTGTGTGTGTGGTAACTCCCGGGCGGAAACGAAAAGTCCTATGAAACTGAAATTTCATATTTCCGACAAATATACGCCCTGACGTTACAAAATCTTTTTCATCAAAATCAGCTTACTAGAAGAGCCACTTTATACCAAGCATTTTGCACCTTTTTTCGATTTTATCAAAAACGATTCCAACGATTTTGTTTAAACTCGCTATATCGATGTAAAATTTAAAGGGATTTCATATCATTTAGGTTTCATTCGGATTAAAATGGTCTGACAGGGCTTAAATGCCGGTATCTTAAATTTTCTTTCTCTAAAGTACCTTAATTTCGTTGATTCCATAAAAATAACTATATTATCTTGTTACCACTGATGATAAACAGGTAAATATATAAATTGAATGAATTCGATAATAATATACTTTGTACGCAATTTTTTGTTTTTGAACATAAGAACAGTAATATACATGTAAGATATACCGTTGGAAAGCTTGAGATTTTAGAAAAAATATTATCTCATACACAAGCTTTTAAAAGTTAGTAGAGAGTGATGAAAAGCGGATAAAACTAACTGACTGTTTTAAATAATAACATAATAGATTATTTAATATCGAAAATCAATTTAATTAATTCTTGAAACTAATTTCATCTCTAACGGTATTCAAAAATTCTTAAATTGAAAATAACAAGGCTGGTAAGTGAAAGTCGTGTGTTGCCCGCACCAGATTTTATAAACTTGTAGAACGCACTAGAAATTTTTATTATGTATACAGTTCGTTGTTGTTCCTCTCCCTCATCGGAAAATATTTCCGAATAAAACCGACTGTAACCGGAGAGCTATTCTAGCGGATTAACATGTCAATGGTACACACACATAGGGGAGAGTAGTATTTACAAACTACGGGGGGACCGACAGATGCGGTGTGCCACACATTGTACGGCTAATAATGCAGCGAGACCATCCATCAAACTCCCGCGCTGGCTGCTAACACGTCCCTCCGCATTTAGTCTCTATTGAAACATCTTCTCTACGCTACAATCGTAAATCTTTTATAGCCGCCGGTTTTATAGCCCGTGTTCGACAAAAGGAGGTGGGGCATGGAAAAAAAAATATCAAAAGGAGCTGTTAACGAGCCGTGTTTGTCTTGATATATGTCTCATTAACTTTCTCTAGGGAAACATGGAAAGTGATCAATCTGCGGTTCGACATCCCCGTTGGTGGGACAATGTCTAATTAGTCAATAAGCACTATATAGAATAATAGTAAGGTTACATACATAACATGATATTGTATACATAAAACAAAAATATTATTAAACGTGGGATTAATCCCACAGTATCGCATATTTTGCTGCGACATAGACACGTGGATTAAAAACCAACTTAAAAAAAAAAAAAAATATATATATATATATATATATATATATATAGAATAGAATTTTTTTTATTTATTTATTTATTTATTAAGAGATAATACAATCTGCCGCCTACTGGGGCAATGAGTAATACAGCTAGAAGAAACCATTCATCCCATATGTACATCATAAAAAAAAAAAAAAAAAAAATATATATATATATATATATATATATATATATATATATATAACAAAAATAAAATAAATAAATAATATATATAAAAAAATTACAAAAAAAAAAATACAAGAATAATTAATAAAGAATAAATAAATAAGAAAAGATATATGTGTATAAAATAAAATAAATAATATATATAAAGAAAATAATAACAACTTTGATCTCATTCGTACCTATATAGAATAGAATAGAATAGAAAAAGATATTTATTCTGGGACAAGGTTCCTTAAGAACAATTCATATGTACAATTAAGATATATATAATGTCTCTGGCTACAAGACCAAAGGAATATAATTATTTCTTATTCACAATGATACATAAAGAAAAGAAAGGATATAATAAAACAAAAGAGTTAAATAAATAAATCTGTGCTCCGGGTCCTGGGTTCGAATTCCGGCTATGACAGAATATTATTTATTCTGTTATTTTAGCCGGGGGGCGACCCTAGGGTATGGAGACACTCCTTGGGCAGACCCAGCCTCTAATTTGGGTACCCGAAAATGGGGAAAAAACCTGGCGGCTGAGCGTGATCTCGGCCAAATCACCTCATTGCTCGGTAGTTGGCCTAGAAACAGTACGAATCTCTATGTGTACTGTACCCAAGACCCTTTATAGATTGTAGAGGCACAGGGTTTTTTTTTTTTTTTTTTTTTTAAATAAATAAATAATAACTTCTGGTGCGCTAAACAAAACTAAACATTGAAATTGATTCATAATTCATCCATATAAAAATATGAACAATAAATAACAAATTTCATTTGAAATATCTTATTGAGCGTCTGTTTGGGATGACAGTAGGTACTGGAATAGCTGGGACTTGAATGATGGTAGGGAAGAAGCATGGCGGATATGAGTAGGTAGGGAATTCCAGAGAGTAGTGGAGCGGACAATAAAGGAATGATCAAAAGTTGTTGTTTTATGGGTAGGAATATAAAGGTCGGAATGGCGCGATCTTGTTTGGAGGGAGTGCACTGACGATTTAAATTGCAGAAGTCTATAGATATATGGAGGTAGCTGGGAGTTGATTGTTCGGTAAAGATATGATCCTAGGAAATATTGTCTTAGGATAGAAGGAAGGAGCCACCCTAACTCATTGTATAAATGGGTCACATGAGACCTCTTCGGTGTACAAGGACAAATCTTAAAAATATGTTCATAATTCGCTTTAGCCTGTCCTCGAGCACAGCCGAGAGACCACCATATACCATACAGCAATAGTCAAAGTGAAGGACAATAAATGAGGATACAAGGAGCTTACGGGTAGACAGTGGAAGAAGATGACGGGAGTGATGGCAAAAATGTGAGGGTACTTATTGTTCTCAGGGAGATATATATATTATTTAATGAAACAAAGATGAACATATATGTTCATGTTGTGGATTTTTAATATTTATTATCTTAGTGTAATTATCTAAACCTTGTTTGTATTTTAGTTAAATGTTTGTATTTTTAATTTAGATCTAAATGCTCCTTATTATGTCTTCAACTATACCTTGCACCGCGACCTTAATGTTTCATTTATTTCAGACCTAATTCCATCCAAATTTTCTAAATTCTACCAGAACCTCATTCATCATCCTAATCCTCTAGCTCAATCCCTATCCAACTCCACTCATCCATACAACCCACATAGAAGGTTGAAACGGCAGTGGCCCTGCGACTTTTTGTAAATATATTGGAGTTTTAGCACTGGCTAGATTCTCCACTCAATGTGATGTATGTGTGAGTGCGTGTATGTGTATGAGTGATTTCTTGACTTTATTGTATTGATTCATTATTGTGTATATATTTTATTATAATTTTATGCTGTGTAAATATTGTATGAATGTAGTATGTATGATATCTTTCAGCACTACTATTGATGTCCAAATTGGGACAGATAGTAATTTTACTCAATAAAAATTGTTGTTGAAAAAAAAAAATTATGTTACTAAATATATTAATAAATAAACCTTTTACATTCACTTATCTATATGTATTAAGGGAAAGTATTGCGATCTTGAAAATTTTCGAATTCCGGTGTATGTTTCGGTATATAGTAGGACTAGCGCGAAAACGAAAATTCATACGAGTTTTAAAAGCAACTTTATTTTCGAAATCGGCTAACCAGAAAAGCCAATTTCATGCATTTTTCTCCTTTTTTACGATTTCCTCAAAAACAACTCTCACGATTTTAAATAAACTCGTTATATCGAGATAAAATTTTATGGGGTTTAATATCATATCATTAAGTCTTGAAAGTCAATATTTTAAATTTTCTACCTATAAAGTACCATTAATTTTGTATGAGGAAGATGGTTGGGGGTGCGGTCATAAATTAAAAACACACAATTAAAAATAAGCGTTATTTTAATTATGTGCCGACGTTTCGGCCTACAATGTGGGCCTTCATCAGGAGTGACGACGTGAAAGCGTTGCCTACAGAAGTGACTTCTGACTTCTGTAGGCAACGCTTTCACGTCGTCACCCCTGATGAAGGCCCACATTGTAGGCCGAAACGTCGGCACATAATTAAAATAACGCTTATTTTTAATTGTGTGTTTTTAATTTATGACCGCACCCCAACCATCTTCCTCATCTAATTTCTTTACGGTCAACAAAACTCCATCATTATTAATTTTGTAGATTTGAAAAAATTAACCTCACTATCTCGTTAGGATTGATAAAAAAATATATAAGTAGAATGAATTGGAAATCCAACTAAAGAAGAAATGTGCAAAGAAATTTTTTTGTTTGCACTATTTTTAGTTTTTGAACATAAGAACTCTAATATACCGTTGGAAAGTCAAAGATTTTAGAAAAAATATTATCTAATGCAGAAGCTTGTGAAAGTTAATGGAGAGTGTTGAAAAGCCGATAAAATTAACTGATTATTTTAGATAATAATATGATAGATTATTTAATAAAACTTTGTTGCTATAGAAATTAAATTTAATTAATTCTTTATTCGTTTCACTTCGTCTATAACTGTATTTTAAAATCCATAAATTATTTTTATCAATGGAGGTAAGTGAAAGTCGTGTGTTGCCAGCACCAGATTTTTTACTTTCCTTATCTAAATTTTCACTCTAACTTTATTTAATAGTTTTTAAAATAAATTTTAACAACGTAGTTGAGAGAAAGTCGTGTTTTGTGCGAAAGCGATTATTAAAAAATGTTTGATGTTCCATTGAACGTTGAGAAGTACGCCACAGTAGACCCGTTGGACGTTATATCAGAAGGAACTGTGACTGAGGGAGATATGAGCAAGTTATTGACACTACATTAGGCCAGTGTGTGGCTGCGGTGGCTACACAGTCGGCTGTGTTTGTCCCCTCCTGATGGTTGGGGACTGTGGCTGTAGGGGGAGTACAAGTCGAGTGGAAGGATGGTCTATCTATCTATGGTATCTCGATTACTCAAGCGGAGGGAATGTAAAATAATCAATTAAATACAGGAACATCTGGTGCGCACATCACACATGTATTAAATGTATACACTTTGATAAAGACAGGCAACTCAAAGCTAAACTTGTACTCTTACGAAAAAGCAGTAGAATGAATTATTTTTAATAAAGTGTGATTATTTATAATAAAGACGTATAATTACATATATATTAATACAAAAAAAAAAAAACAGATTTCACTTTTTTAAAAATCTAGTTCGCGCAACACACGAATTTTACTTACCTGCGTTGTGGAAATCATATCAAGAGTTTCTCGGTACAGCTAGCGATGAAGGAAGTTCAAAGAATTGACTAAATTGAGTTTTATTAAATAATTTATTATATTATTATCTACAACAATCAATTAGTTTTTCAACACTCTCCATTAAATTTTAAAATTTGGATATAATATAATATTTTTTTTCTAGAGTATTTAATTTTTCAAGGGTACATTAGACATCTATATTACTGTTCTTATCAACACAAAAATTGCATAATATTGTTCAGCTCTTTTGTTTTTTTGGTTGTGTTTCGAATTCGTTCAACTTATATATTTACCCGTGTTTTATCAGTGCTAACTAGATAAAATGTTCAATTTTCCGAATAAATAAAATTAAGGTTTGCGGGAATTGCGCCCTAGCTCGGCCTCCACTGGCTCACACTAGTGACGAATCTGAGAGCGAGGTGCTGGTATCTCTTGGACTCTGCTTTTCCCTCAACAAGTGGAGGAAAAGGCCCAGCCTGGGGTTCCTTTAGCAAATCGTAAATATTGTATATAGTTATGATTGTTTGTATGATGATAATGTATTTCTTACTTCTTTATTTTATTTATATTGTATTTATCTCAATTATAGGTTGTTATGTAATTTGCCTTTATTATTGTTTTATATATATATATTGTGTGAATGTGGTCTCATATCACATGCTCATTTAGAAACAAATTGTAATATATCTCTATAAATAGATATTTATTTTTTTAAAAAAATTAAATTAAAGGTACTTCAGAGGAAGTAAATTTAAAATATCGCCTTTTAAGCCATGTCAGACTATTTCTTGTTGAATAAAACATACATAATATTTAAGTCTATTAAATTTTTACATGGATATATGGAGCTTAATTAATATCGTTAGAGCCATTTTTGAAAAAATCCTAAAAAAATGCAAACTGGTATAAAGTAGCTCATCACACACACCTTTTCGATCGATTTGGTTGTTCGTACTCAGGAGATCGTAAAACTCCTATTTCCGTTGAAAACTGGAATTAGAAAATTGCACGATCGCAACACTTTATTTTAATATGAATTTCATAGAAAGGTAAGTGAAAGTTTAAAAAATCTGGAGCGGGCAACACACGACTTTCACTTACCTCAGTTTTAAAAATCGATAAAAAAATTTTCAAATACAGTTAGAGATAAAAATTAGTGAAACTATTAAAGAATTAATTAAATTGAATTTCTATAGAAACATGTGTTTTATTAAAAAATCTATTACATTATTATCTGAAATAATCACTTATTTTAATCGCCTCTTTATTAACTTATACAAGCTTGTCTATCAGATAATATTTTTTTCTAAAATTTTTAGCTTTCCAACGGTATATTATACATGTATATTACTGTTCTTATGTTCAAAAACATAAAATTGCATTAAAAATATATTTTTTCAGTTTTCTCCATTAATTGTTTTTCAAATGACCAATTTCATAAAAACTACCAAATTAAAGGTACTTTAAAGAAAGAAATTTTGAAATATCGGCATTTAAGCCCTGTCAGACCATTTTAATCAGAATAAAACCTACATGATATTAAAGCCCATTCAACTTTACATCGACATATCGGGTTTAATTAAAATCGTTGGAACCGTTTTTGAGATAATCATAAAAAGGTACTATATAATGTGGCTGTTCTGGATAGCCGATTTTAATGAAAAAAGTTTTTGTAACATCTCGGTCGTATAGATGTATTAAATATGAAATTTCAGCTTCATAGGTCTATTCGTTTCCGTCCGAGAGTTACCACACACACACACAGACCTTTTTGCGGGACTTGGTTATTTGGACTCAGGGGACCCTAAAACCTGTTTTTCCTTTGCAAAATGGAATTCGAAAATTTTCAGGATCGCAAATTATTACACAATGGTTCATTACCTCCAAATAACTGTATAATGGTATAACATTTATAGAGCTGTTTACAAGGAATCAACAAATGTGAAAAACTATAAATTAATCAAAGGGAAATGGCCTATCACCACCTGCTAATTTAAATGCGCTATTTCTTGACCGATTTCAATGATTCTTTTTATTTTCTAGTAATTTTAACCTCTATTGAATACCGAATAGGGCTAATACTTTATGTTTTTTGTATCATTAATTAGATCAGAGTTGTCGGCGAATCACATCTCTCGTAAGTTGTAACTTGACCATATAAGGTCATTTTTCTTTGATAAGTTAATAAAAGGGAAATGGCCTTTCACCACTGTTAATTTCAAAACGCTACGTCATTGCTATTCTGTAGTCGTAAGTCGTACAGACGCATTTTTTTCTGATCTAGGATTCCTGTGTGATATTTGCAAGGCGTTTGGGGGAAGGGAGTGTTAATGACCGGACCATTCGCCGTTGGTTTGCTAAGTTTTCAGCTGGGGATACCGACTTGGAAAACTTGCCCCGAGGACGACCTCCGTCGTAGAAAAAGTGATGTGTACCGAGAAAGGCTTAAATATGGGTGACAAGATTCCGGTTTTGGGGTATGCCGATGATCTGGTACTGCTAGGTGAAGACACGGAAACCATACAACTAAATACAAGTGTGTTAATAAAAACAGGTAAAGAAATAGGACTCGAATTAAATACCGATAAGACGAAATATATGATTAGTAGCAGATACGGTGGCGATTTTGGTGATATTCATGTATCAGGACATACTTTTGAACACGTAGAGAAATTCAAGTATTTAGGTTCAATTATAAATAGAAAGAATGAAATCCAGGAAGAAATAAAGTCCCGGGTAAAGGTGGGAAATGCGTGTTATTATTCAGTTGCTAAGTTACTTAGTTCGCGGCTTCTATCTAGAAACTTAAAGGTTAGAATTTATAAAACTATTATTCTTCCAACGGTTCTTTACGGATGTGAAACGTGGCCGCTAACTTTAAAGGATGAACAACGGCTTAAGGTCTTCGAAAATAAGGTATTGCGTAAAATATTTGGTCCGAAGAGAGATGAGGCCACTGGGGAGTTTAGAAGGTTGCGCAACGCGGAATTGCGGAACTTGTATCCTGTGAATATAATTTAGCTGATTGGATCGCGAAGACTCAAATGGGCGAGTAAAGTTGTTGGGCTCGATGACGAGCGGATTCCGAGAAGGTTGGTATTTGCTGATCCGACTGGTAGGCGTCCGAAAGGTAGGCTGAAGCGTAGATGGGAGGATTGCGTTAAGGCTGATCTCGAGAGCTTGGGCTTGATTGGTGAACATTGGACGAGTCTGTGTAGGCAGAATTTGGTGGTATCGGCATCGAACCTTCGGGTTCGCTAAGCCTATTATTATTATTATTATCTAGGATTCCTTTAGATGCCTGCGATTAGCCACAGTAGCATAAAGTGAGGTTAAAAGAATTATAAACAAAATTTATTTGACCATTTTTATTACTTCTTATATACTGGGGATCTATACTAAATGGCATCAGGTGTCACATTATTATTAATCTGTACATTTGAAAAATAAAATCAGGATATTACAAAAATCCATCATGTATCTTATAAAAAATCAACCTTACGAGCCAGTCCGGGAGCTCCTGAGTTACTGTTATTGGATTGTTTCACATAAAAATGTCCGTTTTTATAGTTTATGAAATACATAAAGGGTTTTGCAGGTCTCTGTTGTTTTCTTCCGAATGTTTACATATTTAAAGTAAATAGTTACTAGTCGTCTACCTTTGTATTTTAAACATTAGGTTCCCAATCAATTACTCACTTTTTAGTATACCTCCAAATATGAACATGGAAACACGCGATTTTCTAGTAATATTTTTGTACGAGTTAAATCTCGGCCATTCAGCAGCTGAGATATATTTGCAAGGCGTTTAGCGGAAGGAAGTGTTAATGAATGGACCATTCGCCGTTGGTTTGCTAACTTTTCAGCTGGGGATACCGACTTGGAAAACTTGCCCCGAGGAAGAACTCCGTCCGTAATAGACAACGATGTCCTCAAACATACAGTAGAAGGAAACCCCTACCAAACAGTTAAAGGACTCTCAGCACATCTAAATGCAAGTGCATCTACCGTTACAGACGTTTAAAGTGTATTGGGAATGTAAAAAGCTCTATACATGGGTACCTCATGATCTCACTGAGCGGCAGCAAGACCCCATGTTTCAAAACATAGCGTGCAAAAATTGAAAGAACTGGGCTACGAAGTTCTTCCGCACCTACCATATTCTTCCGACTTGTCTCCAACAGATTACCACCTGTTCAGGAATTTAGACAACTTCGTCAAAGGAAAACTTTTTGAAAATGATGATCAAGTGAAAAGTGCGTTTTCAGATTTTGTTTCACTTCAAAGCTCATAGTTTTTCAGTTCGGGGATTTAAAAATATTGGTGTCGCGTTGGGAAAAATAAGTAGAAAAATAAGGTAAATACTTAGAATAAAATTATTTTGTTTTCATATCGCATTTTTATTAAAAATTCTGTACCTTGAAAACGGACATTTCATGTGACACAATCCAATACATTAAGTATGTTTGGCTAAATTAAAGTTAGTACGTATCTTTCTTAAATCCTCCTTATTCTATTTCGTTCCTAAGTCCCCTTTTAAAAAACTGCACTTGTATACGACTTTCGTATCCGAGTCAAATCGAAAAACAAATGTCAAACGATTATGCATTTTCTCCTGCAACCAACGCTTAGCACCACATTCATTCGGTGACGAGAGGAAATTTTCTAAGAAGAAAGAAGTAGCCTCGGAGACAACAAGCAATTACGTAAACTATTCACTAGACAATAGATGGCGCCACTGAAGGAATTTTGAAGTAGAGAGACTTTCCTATTTGTAAATATTTAAAGGAGCTATTCCTAGATAATATTTGAGCTCTCTCCCATTTGTCAAGAGCCGCGAAGCGAAGACAATGCAAAGACAGGAAGCCGTCGCAGGGAGCATGTAAACAGCCACCTTTCTAGTTCTTTGAAGAATATTCGTCCTCAATTCTCTCAAACATTAGAGACGGGCGCTATTCCAGAGGTAAGGAAGTGTTTTACTAAAAATTTCCTTTTTTCTTATACTTGCCTAAATATGAAATATATAGTAAAGGAATGTATTGCGTTTGAATTTGAATTTTCGATGGAAATACACGTTTTAGAGATAATTTTTTTTTTTTTTTTGAGATATATTACAATTTGTTACAAAATGAACAATCATAATATTGATAAGAGACCACATTCATACTATACATACAGAAAATAATAATAATAGTCAAATTACATAAAATAGAAAATAAATAAATTCATATATATACAATAAAATAATAATAATAAATAAAAAACAAAACAAATCGAAACAACAACCTATTATTGAGATAAATAAAAAGTTAGCAAATAAATAAACATCTTATAAACATATACAATTGCTAAAGGGACCCCAGCACGCGCTTTTCCCTCCACTTGAGGTCCCAGCGCCTCTATCTCAGCCGCATCACCGGTCTGAGCCAGTGGAGGCTGAGTTAGGGCGCTGTAGCCACAAACATACCGTACATGAGTGAAGGATCTGACCAGTGTCAGAACTCCAGTTTAAATGTTTACAATACGTCTCGTGGCCACTGCCGTTTCAATCTTCGAGGAGGATTGTAGGGATGGGTGGTGCTGGATAGGGATTGCGCTAGAGGGTTAGGATGATGACTAAGGTTCTGATGAGATTTGGAAAATTTGGATGGTACCAGGTCTAAAACAAACGGAATATTAAGGTCATGGTGTAGGGTACAGTTGGTAACGTAATAAGGAGCATTAACTATTGTTCGGAGGACTTTGGATTGGAAGGATTGGATGCGTTTAATACCACCGAGGTGTTACAGCAACTATTTCATCAATATCGGTTATCGGTGCCACTTTATACCATGCATTTTTCACCTTTTTACGATTTTCTCAAAAAAAACTCTAAATATAGGCTTTTTGAGCACTTTAACGATTAAATTATACTGTCCACTTCTGATTTCAGTATTGCAGGAACATAATTTTCAATCCTTATTGTTTCTTTGGTTATTTTTAATACTTTTTCTTCTTCAGCATTAAATAATTCTTGGTAGTACTTTGTTGCCAAGTTGATCGTGTCGTCTCTTTTGCTCACCTTCTTTCCTCGATTGTTTTCGTAACTCACTGGCCAGTATTTACCTTCATTTACCCTGAACCAACTTCTCTCATACCTTTAATGTTGAAGATTCTATAAAAATAACCATATCATATTTTTAGCATTGATAAAATAACAGATAAATATATATGTTGAACGAAATCGATAATCAGCTAATTTTTTTTTCTTTCGTATATATTACAATTTGTCATAATAGACAATAATAATAGTGCTACAGGATCTCATTCATACAATATTTACAATATAAACAAAAGGAAAGTCAAATTACATAAAATAAAATCAAAATAAATAAACGTATACAATAACAAAATTTGTAGACAAAATAAATACAAATAAATGGAGTTAACAAATAAATAAACAAAACATGTCACATTCATACCTATGTACAATATTTACAATCAGCTCGGGAACCCCGGACGGGGCTTGTCCCCCCACTTGTGGAAGGACAAGCAGAGTCCAAAGGATCCCAGCGCCTCCCTCTCAGCCGCATCACTGGTGAGAGCCAGCGGAAGCTAAGTGAGGGCGCCACAGCCACAATCACACCGCACATGAGAGGATAATCGGACCAGTGCCAGAACTCCAGAATAGATGTTTACAATATGTCTCGGGGCCACTGCCGTTTCAACCTTCTAGGAGGGTTGTATGGATGAGTGGAGCTAGATAGGGATTGTGCTAGAGGATTAGGATGATGAATGAGGTTCTGGTGGAATTTTGAACATTTGGATGGAATCAGGTCGGAAATAAATGGAACATTAAGGTCGTGGTGTAAGGTATAGTTGGAGACATAATAAGGAGCATTTACTATTGTTCGGAGGACTTTGGATTGAAAGGATTGAATGCGTTTGATGTTAGAACGTTTAGCTGTACCCCACAGTTCAAGTCCGTAGGTCCAGATTGGCATCAGTATTGTCTTGTAAAGTAATAATTTGTTGTCAACTGTAAGCTTAGATTTTCTGTTTAGTAGTCTGTATAACTGTCCGAATCATCTGTTGAGTTCTTTTCGTTTAAGTCTTCTATGTGGGTTCCACGTCAATCTTTTGTCTTGTAGTAAGCCAAGATACCGGACTGTATCTGAAAGAGGAATTGGAATGGAATTAAAATAAACTGGTGGACAGGATTTTCGTCGAAGAGTGAAGTTTACTTGTTTGCATTTGGCTTCGTTTACCTTTATACGCCAAGCATTACACCAGTCCTCGATAAGGCAAAGGTGTCTTTGCAGAATTAAGGATGCTATTTCAGGATCGGAATTGGATGACAGAATGGCGGTGTCATCTGCAAATGTTGCCAGAAAGGTGTCAAGATGATTAAGAATATCAGCAGTGTAAAGGATGTAAGGACGGGTCCCAAGACGCTGCCTTGAGGAACACCGGCCTCAATGGGATAAAAGTTAGAAAATTCTACACCACAGCGAACTCGGAAGGAGCGTTTGAGAGATAGGATCGTAGAAGCTAATTTTTAATGTATTTTTTGTGTTTTCCAAGATAAGAACAGTAATATACATGTATAATATTCCGTTGGAAAGCTAAACATTTTAGAAGAATATTATCTTGTACACAAAGTTGTAAAACTTAAGTGATAAAAAGCCGATATACTTATTGTCGTTGATAATAACATAATAGATAAACTAATAAAACACATGTTTCTATTTAAACTCTATTTAATCAATCCTTTAACAATTTTAGTTTGCCTTGATACAGATGGTTCAACAAAATTTGTGGACATCTTGGCATTTAGTGCCACAAAAAATGTAGTAGATCCCACTATCATATATGAAACAAATGACAAGGAACAAGGCAAAAAGATTCGAGAGGAGAAAAAAAAAACATTTATGCGAAATGTATTCCATACCTGAAAGAAAAAGTTTTTGAAGAGTTCGGCAAGAGAGAATTTACAGTCGTAAGACTTTGGTTCGGAAACAGGGGGACCATCCCAGTAGCCACTAGATCATTTATGGAGAAGTATGGACTGGAAATAAATCATATGCAAAACATAGCAGAGACCATAATCCTGGACTCACTGGGAATTCCGCGTCACCACATATACTGAGGCTAGCTAGCCTGGATTTATACATGTCCATGAGCAATTTCGAAATCAGTAAAGTGTATTTCTATTTTGCTTATCTCCCTCTATCTTTTTACTTTCACTTACTATATATAGTAAGAGGAACTATTGCGATCGTGACAATTTTCGAATTATAGTTTTCAACGGAAATACACATTTTAGGATCCCCTGAGTCCAAATAACCAAGTCCCGCAATAAGGTATGTGTGTGTGTCCGTGTGTGGTAACTCCGAAAAGTCCTATGAAACTAAAATTTCATATTTAAGACAAATATACGCCCGAGACGTTACAAAACCTTTTTCATCAAAATGAGTTTACCAGAAGATCCACTCTATATCATGCATTTTGCACCTTTTTATGATTTTCTCAAAAACGGTTCCGACGATTATCATTAAACTCGCTATATCGATGTAAAATTTAATAGGCTTTAATATCATGTAGGTTTCATTCTGATTAAAATGGTCTGACAGGGCTTAAATGCCGATATTTTAAATTTTATACTTCTAAAGTACCTTTAATTTTGTCGATTCTATAAAAATAACTATACTATCTTGTTACCACCGATGAAAAACATAAATATATAAGTTGAAAGAATTCGATACCTAAAGGAGAAAACTGAAAAAATTTTTATAATGCAATTTTTTCATTTTGAACATAGCAACAGTAATATACACGTATAATATACCGTTGGAAAGATATAACTTTTAGAATAAATATTATCTAATGCACAAACTTGTATAAGTTAATAAAGAGTGATGAAAAGCCGATAAAACTGATTATTTTAGATAATAATATACTAGATTTTTTAATAAAACACATGTTTCTATATAAATTCAATTTAATTAATTCTTTAATGGTTTCACGTATTATAATCTCTAACTGTATTAGAAAATCCTTTCATTGAATTTAAAAATGGAGGTAAGTGAAAGTCGTGTGTTGCCCGCACCAGATTTTTTGTTTCCATTTTGTTTATGTTTCTCTAGTTTTATCGCGCATTATTCATTCTAAAACTCTATACAAATTTTTCTCTATCATCAAAAATAACTCGGTTATGGGCGAATTTATGGGAAAAAAATATATATAAAAAGTGTAAAATTTCTAATAAAGAGTTCTAACCTGTGAAGATTGACGACTGTCAGGAACTTAGCCTGAGTAAAAAAATACAAAGTTTTCTTTTTTACAAAGTTGTTTTTCTTCCACGTGTTCCTCCCTCGACACATTCAAGACGATCAAATCCTAACACCTTTTGAATGGTCCGCTTTGGCAAAGCCGACGAGTGGTGGGACATCTATAGAGAAGTCAAGCCATCAGTCGTATTTAGACGTTTGCCCCAGCAGGTACCCCAGCCTCCGTGCTACCTGACTAATGCCACTACTAAAAGGTGACACACAACAATCCTCTGTGGCCATTTCGGATTCCGCCGCACCTCTTGTTCTTGCGACTTCAGAGACTCCGAGCCGACAGACTTCAGAGGACCCGCCATTGTGCCAGGAGTCAGCGGTGCCGACAAAGGAAAAGAAGACATTTCGCTGGTTGTGAGATCGGTCACGGGGGAGGCTGCCCTTCGTGGAACGGCTTATTTATCTCCACAGGGGGGTGTCCGCTATAACTAGCGTGAAAATATAATCAACAGTTGGGGTTGGGGTGCCAACAGATCCCCACCGCTCAATCTCCACCATTCAGTTGGATTCCCCCGCTTTGTCCTCTTGGGGATTTAGTGATACCGACCATCTTTGTTGCTCTTCCGACCTGAAAGTTTACAAAATATTTGCTTACTGAAAACTGGATTTACTTAACTTTAGATTTCTAATCAAGCTTCAAAATAATTCGTTTCAAACTTTACCAACTCCATATTTGGTTTATTATTTTCAATAATGAACCTTTGTGATCGACTAAAAAAAAAAAAAAAAAAAAAAAAAAAAAAAAAAAAAAATACCCCTTAAAATTTGAGAGCTTACGTTTCAAGATCCGAATAACGAATACAAAAAAGGGGTCACCCATAGCGTAGTAGCTAGCATAACAGCTTTCTATGCCGAAGGTCGCGGGTTCAAACTTTCCGGTGGCCCTAGGATTTTTTAATAGGAGTGAAATATCCTTAGTTATGCCGTCCTTCGGAGAGGACGTTAAAAGGTGGTTCGATCCAGTGCGATGACAGGTACTGACTCGTTAAAGATACCTATCCTAATAAAACCTGGATGGGGAAAATTTAGAACTCCCACTGTAGCATCGTCCAATTAGCCATAGTAGCATAAACTGACGTTAAATAAACAAACAACAAACGAATACAAAAATACGTTTGTCTGCCGTCCGCGGCATTTCTCCGAAACTACTGGACCAATTTTGTTGAAATTCCCTACAAAAATACTAGACCATGCAACGATGATCCTAACATGATGATATCAGCTGTTTATTTTTTAAAATGGCGGCCGATTAAAAGCGATTTTAATTCAATAAATCAGTTATTCAAATTAAATTCAATTGTGTTTTTTAACCTATTTATAGTGATTTTTAATTATATAAAAAAAGAAAAGAAACAAACATTTGAAATTTTACACATAAATACGCTAATACGTTATTTTTGAACAGAAAGAATGTATAGAGTTTTGGAATCAGTAAAGAACAATAAATGATTAAAAAAAACAAAAAAAAAACTGGAATTCGAAAATGTTCACGATCGCAATACTTTCCCTTACTATATATTTCATATATAGGTAAGTGAAAGTAAAAATATTTGGATTAGTGAATAATTCTTTAAAATACCATTTTACTCACCAAACATTTTTTAGGGAGAACGAATAACTTAAGAGATATATGTTTTCCTCGACTCACAATACAATAGTTGAAAAATGTTGGCTTATTTAGATAATATTTTAACTATGTCGATATTTTTTTTAAAGAGTTTCGAAATTATTTGCAAAGAGTCCCACGACAAAAATACGCGGATAGAATGCAATATTAATGTTTTTGTTTACCTAGTTGTCGTAAATTAATATGTAAAGCCTGTTTGAGCTCAGTTGGAAATATTCAAGAAAACAAGACATTGTGCTACTGGCCTCGCTCTTCTGTATAATGAGCTCATTGCTATATTTTCTCTTATTTTATTTATTTATTCTTAAAAAATGAGTTCATGTTTATTTTTTAATTATGTAACACTTAAAAATAA
Organism: Piezodorus guildinii; assembly: GCA_023052935.1. Taxonomy (NCBI): domain Eukaryota; kingdom Metazoa; phylum Arthropoda; class Insecta; order Hemiptera; family Pentatomidae; genus Piezodorus; species Piezodorus guildinii. The sequence continues at coordinate 140,370,598 of CM041296.1, read as the reverse complement.
GTGTTATTCGAAGTGTTATGATACCATGTAAGTCGAATTAATTGGTATAACGTTGAATGGTTTAGTGGTTCATTGGTATTTTAGATATAAATAATAATAAATAAATTCTTCATTATTCTGGGACATGTCCCTTTAGAATAAAATATACAAAATGTACAAAAAAAGGGCTTTAGAGTCTTAGAGTAAATTAATTAAATATAAACAAGTTAATAATTAATGGTATAAAATATACATATTTAAATGAGATGAAAACAAAAAAAATAATAAAAAGCTTATTTAGAATTCTATTGAGCCTGGATGTTCAATACGTGATCAAATATACGGGAATTGAAGGTAGAAAGAGAATTGGAGTGACGGATGGAAGGAGGGATAGATAATTCCATAGGATTGAGGACCGAATAAGAAAGGATCTTTCGAAATGTGCAGTTCTGTGGGCCGTACTGTATAAATCCGAAGGCCTGGAGCGTGTACAATGGGGATGGACAGAGGATTTGAACTGTAGGAGGTCAAAAATGCGGGATTGGATAATTTGGTAAAGGAATGACGCAAGGAAATACTTAAATTAGGAAATAAGTATAAATTGGCTCTACTGAGTAGCCGATTTTGATGAAAAAGTTACTGTAACATCTCGGGCGTGTAGTTGTCTTAAATATCTTCTTTTTTTTTTTTTTTTTTTTATCATTTATTGAAATTTACAACTGTACTTCAAGGTACAACAAGTAAATGTGACAAAAGTTAAATGGCGTGAAACAAACTTGAAGAAGAACTACCCAATGGCAGCACTCATGTAACTTTTCTACACTAGAAGGTCTCGAGGCCATCTTCTTTTCAGACGCCTCGGAGTATTGTCAGGAATTGAAGAGGAAGAAAGTATTGAAACAAGAGGATTAGGGTGGGAATGGAGTTTGTCATGAATGGAATGGTAGTATCTCGATCGGGCCAAATCAGCAACATACGCAACGTTGAGGTCTTTATGGATAAGTTTGTTCGTGACAAAATAAGGAGCATTGAGGATTTTACGAAGGATTTTGGATTGTAGGGATTGGATACGGGAAGAATTCGATGGTTTAGAAGAGCCCCAAAGCTCCACTCTGTAAGTCCATATCGGCCTTATGATAGTCATGTAGATGAGTCTTTTGTAGTTAAGTGGAAGATTAGAACGTTTGTCTAGTAAGTGTTGAAGAAGTCGAAAACGTCGTGCAGTTTCTTGTCGTTTCAGTCTTGTTTGAAGGTGTCTTAAATATCAAATTCCATTTTCGTACGACTTTTCGTTTTTACGCGTCTATATAAGTCTATTACCACACACACACACACACACGCTCACAGACCTTTTTTCGGGACTTGGTTATTTAGATTCAGGTGACCCTAAAACTTGTATTGCCGTCGAAAACTGGAATTTGAACATTTTCACGATCGCAATACTTTCCCTTACTATATATTTTATATATAGGTAAGAGAAATTTATTGTGATTATTGTAAATAATATTTCTATTGTTAGATCGTTTAATCTGAAACATATGCGTCCATTGAAAATCAATTTTGTTCTGGATTGTTTTTCAAGTCTAACTTCATTTAAAATTCATAAATTGATTTTTAACAACGGGGGTAAGTGAAAGTCGTGTGTTTTCATCATCAGATTTTTTTTTATTATATTAGAATAAATTCGACAATGTTTGTGCCTTTTTTTCTTCTATGTTAATCTTAATAGATATTTTTGTTTATGAAACTGTGCGGTATATGGTTCAACTTTATTTCCAATGTACATTACAATCACTGAAATATTCATAACACGCCATTATACCGCAATCACCAATAAATAGTAAGCAATGCTAACACTTGGGGTGTGAATGGACACAGTACTAGAACCAGCTGACAACTACAATAGTGGCACATGGCACACCATTGTGCCTCGGGGGACATGTGGTGCCAGTGAAAGCACATTTCACAGCCTGTTGGCCAGGCCCTAATTTCCACTGATTCCTTAAAACCCCGGAGCAGTAAGATAACTCTAATCCCAGGATTATGGAGTCCTAACAAGGACCAAGCTAGCCAGGGATGAATGGAGTTGGACGAAATTGGGTAATGGGCTTTGGACTGCGATGTCTGACAGGGCTAATTTGGCTGTCAGTCTGCTGTCCGGGGAAAGTTGCCAAAGATTCTGGAGATTGTCTACAGTGTCTGTTTACTTTGGGACCTTATTTGGGGTGTGAAATGGTCTAAGTTTGGGAGATAAGAAAAAACAACATCTTTAGAGTTCAAATAACATCATTAACCAGAAGTATAGGTTGATGAACCGAGGAATAGGTCGTTAGAAGGATTTTCAAAGAGTAAGAACAGTCATAACCACGCTGTTTAGAATAATACCTTATTACTTTAACTTACCTATATATGATATATTTAGTAAAGGTCAGTATTGCGATAGTCTTAATTTTTGAATTCCAGTTTACAACGGAAATATACGTTTTAGGGTCCCCAGAGCCCAAATAACCATGTCCCCAAGAATGGTTTGTGTGTGTGGTATGTGCAGCACGAAGACGAAAAATCGTACGAACTGAAATTTTAAATTTAAGATAAGTATACTCTAAAGATATTAAATAAACGTTTTCACCTAAATCGGCTAACTGGAAATGCCACTTTAAACTATGCATTTTGTACCTTTCTACGATTTTTTAAAAACGGCTCTAACAATTTTGATTATACTAGCTATATCGATGTAAAATCTGATGGGCTTTAATATCATGTAAGTTTCATTCTTATTGTCTGACAAGGCTTAAACACCGATAGTTTAAATTTTCTTCCTCCGAAGTATCTTTAATTTTGTAGATTTTAATAAATGATCCATATCATCATGTTAACATTGATAAATAATAGTTATTTTGTAATTTGAGCTAAGTCGATATTCAAATAAAGGAAAAAAAAGAAAACATATTTTATTAATGCAATTTTTTTTTTTGAACGCAAGAATAGTAATATAGATGTATAATATACCTTTGGAAAGCTAAGGCTTTTAGAAAAAATATTATCTTATACACAATTCGAAGGGGACGTTAAAAGGTGGTTCCGAGCCTGTGCGATGTCAGGTACTCGTTAAAGATCCCTATCCTAATAAAACCTGGATAGGCAAAATTTAGGACTCTCACTGTAGCATTGTCCGATTAGCCATAGTAGCATAAAGTGACGTTAAACGAATAAACAACAACTTTTTCATCAAAATCAGCAAACTAAAAGAACCACTTTATACCATGCATTTTGCACCTTTTTACGATTTTTTCAAAAACAACTTTAACCATTTTGATGAAACTCGCTCTATGGATGTAAAATTGAATGGGCTTCAATATCATGTAGCTTTCATTCTGATCGAAATATTCTGACAGTAAAAGTGCCGTTATTTTAAATTTTCTTCCTCCAAAATACTTTTAATTCTGTAGATTCTATAAAAGTAACTATATTATCTTGTTAGCATTGATAATTAACAACTAAATATGCAAGTTGAGCAAATTTAATTAACAACCAAAGGAGAAAACAGAAAATAAAAAGTTTCAATGCAATTTTTTGTTTTTGAATATAAGAACAGTAATATAGACGTTTAATATACCGTTGAAAAGAGAAAAAATTTAGAAAAATATTACCTTATACACCTTTTAAGATGTTAAAATTGTAAAGCTTTTAAAAGCTAATAGAGAGTGATGAAAAGTCGATAAAACTAACTGATTATTTTAGATAATAATATAATAGATTTTTTAATAAAACAAATGTTACTATAGAAATTCAATTTAATTAATTCTTTATTAGTTGCACTTATTTTTATTTCTAACGGTATTAGAAAATTCTTTAACCAATTTTAACAAGGGTGGTAAGTGAAAGTCGTGTGTTGCCCGCTCCAGATTTTCCATCTCTGTATTTAAAAATGCTTAAATGCCGCTCTTTTAAATTTTGTTTTCCTCTTAAGAACGTTTCATTTTTAAGATTCTATAAAATTAAACGTAAAATTTATTAGTATTGATAGAAAACGGCTAAATATATAAGTTAAATCAATTTGATATCCAACTAAAAGAGAAACAGGCAAACATATATATATATATATATATATATATATATTTCGAACATAAATATAGTAATATAGATGTATAATATATTGTTGGAAAGATAAAGATTTTAGAAAAAATATTTAGCTTGTAAAAGTTAATGGAGAGCGATGAATAGGTCATACACATAAGTGATTATTGTATGTAACAATTTTATGTTGTTATATTATTTAATCTAAAACACATGTTCCCAACGAAATTGAATATAATTCTTTAATTTTTTTTTATTTATTTTTTTTTTTTTTTCTTACCCTCTGGTTTTATTTTCGAACAAAATACAAATACAAATGTAATATGTATAGATGTCACATTTGTCCTTCTGTTACCCGGAGGTATTCTAAAGAGGATTGCTATATGCGCTGGATGCACTAGTAATCTTTCAAGGACTTCTTCTATGCCTTTATTTATCCATTGCAAAATGGGAGGGACCATTCTTCAGGGTTTAAATTTTTTTCCTCTCATACTTTAATTAATATTTCTTAAATTGATTCTAACTATCGAGAACAGCCTCCTATGCCAAAGGTCACGGGTTCAAATCCGCAGGTGGTCCTAGGATTTTTTAATGGAGTAAAAAATCCTTAGTAATGCCGTCCTTCGGAGGGGACGTTATAAGGTGTGGATGTCAGGCCTCGTGGGATGTCAGGTACTCGTTAAAGATTCCTATCCTAATAAAACCTGGATAGGCAAAATTAAGGACTACCGCTGTGACATCGTCCGATTAGTCATAGTATCATAAAGTGACGTTAAATAAATAAACAAACAAACAACTATCGAGGTAAATGGAAGTCGCGCGTTGCCAGCACCAGATTTTTTTTACTGAAGGGATAAATCCTCCCATCTTGCAAATAACCCCGTTCACAGCTAGTAGCGATATAAAGGTCAAATGAAATCATCACCGTCGAAGATCCTTTGGAGAGGCGATAAATAAAGCGAGTGTGACTCATTTGAATGGTCGCTAGGAGACAAGGGAGTTAGTTACTTTCACAAAAGGCACATTCATCCCCATCCATCTCTCCCAATCCCGATCATGGCTCCTCCATTTGTCCGCCAGCCTCTGTCACGTCCGCCGTTTAAACCTCGTTATCTAATCCATCTTTGAGGGATGAGTAGCGCTCCGATGAACCGCAGGAATATTTAGACATTCTGATCAGCGTATTCGATCCCATCATCGCTGTAGAGCTACAGGGGGTTGTTTAAAAGCTTTAAATCAATCAATGACATATGTCAACGGGTTAGTGGTTGAGGTGGCTCTCGTTCAACGATCCCAAGGAGCTTCCTAGAAAGTGATGACAACACCAATAATAATAATAATAGGCTTACAGAACCCGAAGGTTCGATGCCGATACCACCAAACTTCGCCTGCATAGACTCGTCCAATGTTCACCGGTCAAGCCCAAGCCCCCGAGATCAGCCTTAATGCAATCCTCCCATCGACGCTTCGGCCTACCTTTCGGACGCCTACCAGTCGGTTCAGCGAATACCAACTTTCTCGGAATCCGTTCCTCACTAAGCCCAACAACTTTACGCGCCCATTTGAGTCTCCGCGATGCTATCAACTCAATTATATTCACAGGGTACAAACTCCGCAATTCCGCGTTATGCAACCTTCTAAACTCCCCAGTGGCCTCATCTCTCTTTGGACCAAATATTTTACGCAATACCTTATTTTCGAAAACCTTAAGCCGCTGTTCATCCTTTAAAGTAAGCGGCCACGTTTCACATCCGTAAAGAACCGTGGGAAGAATAATAGTTTTATAAATTCTAATCTTTAAGTTTTTAGATAGAAGCCGCGAACTAAGTAACTTAGCAACTGAATAATAACACACATTTCCCACCTTTAACCGGGACTTTATTTCTTCCTGTATTTCATTTTTTCTAGTTATAATTGAACCTAAATACTTGAATTTCTCTACGTGTTCAAAAGTATACCCTAATACATCAATATCACCAAGATCGACACCGTTTCTGCTACTGATCATATACTTCGTCTTATCGGTATTTAATTCGAGTCCTATTTCTTTACCGGTTTTTATTAACACACTTGTATTTAGTTGTATGGTTTCCGTGTCTTCACCTAGCAGTACCAGATCATCGGCATACCCCAAAACCGGAATCTTGTCATCCATATTTAAGCCTTTCTCGGTACACATCACCTTTTCTATGACATATTCTAAAGCTATATTAAATAACACAGGTGAAAGGGAGTCACCCTGTTTCAAACCCGATCGCACCTCAAATCTCTCGGAGTAATTATGACCGATTCTAACTTTATGGAATGTTTCCGACAAACACATCTCTACTAGGTTTACTAACTTTCTAGGTATTCCCTGTTCAATCATGATGTTATATAGCTTCTGACGGTCTATTGAATCATAAGCCTTTTTAAAATCGATATAAAGTTGATGGACTACACCGTTGTATTCCAATTTTTTCTCTAATATTTGACGTAAGGAAAATATTTGGTCAATAGTCGAGCGATTCCGCCTAAAACCACATTGGTAATCTCCGATAATTTCCTCAGCGTATTCCGTTATTCGACTAGTTAGAATTGACGAGAATATTTTATAGCATACTGGGAGAAGAGAGATCCCACGATAGTTGTTACAATCCGACCTCGGTCCTTTTTTGTGAATCGGAATAAGTATTGATTCTTTCCATTCTTCGGGCATTTTTTCAGTTTCCCAGATCTTTTTAACTAAAAAATGTATTTTGGAAACGCCCGCTTCTCCACACGCCTTGATTAATTCACTCGTGATATTATCATTTACTGCGGCCTTATAACGTTTTAATTTTCCTAGACAACACCAATAAATTAAGAAATATCAAGCAATCGCCTGATCCATGGAATACATCATTGCGAAGTAATCGCCGCGAGGAAACTGCTTTGGCGAGACTTCGCATCGGACATAGCAGACATCTCCATCTCATCCTCAGGCAGCCCGTACCAATGTGTGACTTGTGTAGAGTGCCTCTCTCAATAAAACACATAATTGAGAACTGACCCAAATTCCATGTACAAATGGATAAACTTAACCAAGCTAGATCGTTGAGTGAGAGCTTGAAGAACTCTAGTGAAACAGTTAGTTCACTGATTAGGTTCGTCAAAGAATGTTCTCTGCTCCCGGAACTATAAGAAAAAAAAATAAATAAAGAAAAAAATAATAGTAATAATAAAAAAAATATATATAAAAAAATAAAGAAAGAAAGAAAAAATTGGAATAAATTCACTAATTCAGAATGTGTCAACAAAATAATAATAAAAAAAAAATAAAAAAAAAACAATAAAAAAATAAAATTAAAAAAAATAGAAGGAAAAATAAATAAATAAATTTATTCTGTTACTACAAATTTATTCGGTGCTAATAACCAAGAGGTTGAGCACCTACTCCAATACCCTAACCCTAACCCTAACCTAGAAAGTGTTAGGAGTAAGCACATGGTATGTCGCGGTTTTTTTTCGAAAATGTAATCCTTGACTCTCTGGGAATTATCCAACATTACATAAATGGCGAGCAGTAATAATTTTCCTTTGAGAAAGATGAAATAGATATTAAATAACCACAAAAAGGATGAAGAAGCTTAAATGATTAAATTATTGTAGATAAATAATAAGTAATTGTTCATAAATTAGAACATATAGAAAAAAAAGGTCAATGCCAACACACGAAATTCACTTGTTTATTTATTTAACGTCACTTTATGCTACTATGGCTAATCGGGCGATGCTACAGTGGGAGTCCTAAATTTTGCTTATCCAGGTTTTATTAGAATAGGGATCTTTAACGAGTACTTGACATCACCCAGGCTCGGGACCACCTTTTAACGTCCCCTCCGAAGGACGGTATAATTAAGGATTTTTTACTCCCATTAAAAAATCCTAGTACCACCTGCGGGTTCGAACCCGTCACCTATGGCATAGGAGGATGATATGCTAACCACCCAGCTACAAGTGATCCCTACGAATTTCACTTACCTCCGTTGTTAAAATCAATTTAAGAATATTTAAATACCGTAAGAGATGAAAATAAGTGAAACCATTAAAGAATTGATTAAATGGAATTTCTATAGAAACATGTTTTTTTTATTAAAAAATCTATTATATTATTATCTAAAATAATCACTTAGTTTTATCGCCTTTTCATCACTATCTATTAGCTTTTAAAAGCTTCACAATTTTAACATCTTAAAAGGTGTATAAGGTAATATTTTTCTAGAATCTTTCTCTTTTCAACGGTATATTAAACGTCTATATTACTGTTCTTATGTTAAAAAAAAATTGCATTGAAACTTTTTATTTTCAGTTTTCTCCTTTGGTTGTTTATTAAATTCGCTCAACTTGCATATTTAGTTGTTAATTATCAATGCTAACAAGATAATATAGTTACTTTTATAGAATCTAGAGAATTAAAAGTATTTTGGTGGAAGAAAATTTAAAATAACGGCACTTAACCCCTGTCAGAATATTTCGATCAGAATGAAACCTACATGATATTGAAGCCTATTCAATTTTAGATCCATAGAGCGAGTTTCATCAAAATGGTTAAAGTTGTTTTTGAAAAAATCGTAAAAAGGTGCAAAATGCATGGTATAAAGTGGTTCTTTTAGTTTGCTGATTTTGATGAAAAAGTTGTTGTTTATTCGTTTAACGTCACTTAATGCTACTATGGCTAATCGGACAATGCTACAGTGAGAGTCCTAAATTTTGCCTATCCAGGTTTTATTAGGATAGGGATCTTTAACGAGTACCTGACATCGCACAGGCTCGGAACCACCTTTTAACGTCCCCTCCGAAGAACGGCATAACTAAGGATTTTTTACTCCTATTAAAAAATCCTAGGGCCACCCGCAGGTTTGAACCCGCTTGATGAAAAAGTTTTATTAACTTCTCGGACGTATAGTTGTCTTAAATATGATATTTCAGTTCCGTACACACACAAACACAAACACATTTTTTCGGTACTTGGGCATTTGGACTCGTGGAAACGTTTATTTCCGTTTAGAATTCGATGATTTAGTAGACCCCCATAGCTCTACTCCGTATGTCCAGATTGGTCTTATGTTAGTCATGTAGATGGGCCTTTTGTTGTTAAGAGGAAGCTTTGGCCGTTTGTCCAGTAAGTGTTGAAGTAACCGAAAACGGGGAATTTCAATTAAAAATTATTTCTCGATGTCATCTCGCAGAACACCTAGACATGGTCTGGGGACCAATAGTAGGGAATCAGTGTTGTAGAGGATATAACATCATGAATTATGTCAGCGCATTCTGAATGTGACTTTGGACTGTATGGATTGGTGGTACACATAGCACTTGTTTTGTTGACGGCTCATCATCTTCTCATATAATCCTGCATTAGATGGTGTAAGAAGACAGTCGAGTAAACTGTGCAGCAAGAAAACGTAATAAATAAAAAAAAAAAGAAAAAAAAAGAACTTAATGCCAGCGGTATTGAAATAATATTTTAAAACCAGTGACTACAAAGATAAGAATTTAGTCGGTGTTTTCATTTTTTTAAATATTTCTCTTCTGAAGATAAACAATTGATACATTAGAAAGGGTCATTAGGTTTGCTTGTAAAGAGTTGGAAGCTGTTTCCACATCAATACCCCGGGTGTAGCTCTGACGGAGTTCACTAAACCACATCACGTAGCAGTCTCACTACTGTGCGTCCAGCTGCCTCTTCTGGCTCTTCCAAAGCAATGGCTAAGAACCAGGAGCTAAAACAAACAAAGAAACGGAATATCTTAAAGCGAAACAATGAAAACATTTAGCTAGGAATTTGTCGTTATTTGGGTGTTTAGTAAAAAATCTGGTACGCGCAACACACGACTTTCACTTACTTCGGTTGATAAAATTAATTTAACAACTATGAAATAAAGATAGATCTGAAAAAGTTGAGAAACCAAATAATTACTGGTTCGAGTCTCGGTGCAGGGGTCTTTTATATCAGTAATTATCCCCCGCCCTCACCCCATGATCCGAGAAACCTCTGTATAGCCCTCAAAGGCGAGGTAGGGGTGAAACAACACACACAAGAAAAAGATACATTTGAAAATATTTTAAATAATTATATTCAGTTTAGTTGGATGCAAATGTTTAGGTTTAAACAATATACAAAAAAAAAAAAAAAAAAAAAAAAAAAAAACCTATACCACTACGACCCATGGAGGGTCTTGGGCTCAGTACATATAGAGATTCGTACTGTTTCAAGGCCAACGGTAGTGCAATGAGGTGATTAGGCCTTAATCACGCTCAGCCGCCAGGTTTTTCCCCAATTAATTAGGGTACCCACTTTACAAAGGCTGGGTCTGCCCCAGGAGGGTCTCCATTCCCTAGGATCGCCCCCCGACATTGAATAAATAATATTCTGCCACTGCCGGGATTCGAACCCAGGACCCGGAGCACAGCAGACTAGCGCCCTATCCACTAGACCACGCCGCTCCCTTAAACAATGTAACAACATAAAATTATGTAAACTATTTAAAAAAGTTTATACCCTGTTCATCCCTGTGAACAAGATATCATTTTTTTCCAAAATCTTCAACTTTTCAAGGGTATATACATAGATCTATACTACTATTCATAAGATTTGAAAAAAAAAAAAATTACCAAAAAAACGTTGCTCCTCATTTCTTCTTTAGTTAGTTATAAAATTCGTTCTATTGTTGATTTATCTATGCATGCTAGCAATGCTAATAAAATTACATGGTTGATTTTTTTTTTTTTTTACTCCATAAAATTAAAGATATTACAAAGGAAGAAAATTTAAAGAAACAACATTTAAGCCCTGTCATACTATTTCAATCAGAATGAAACCTACATCGTATTAAGGCGCTTAAATTTTACACCGTTTAATCAAAATCGTTAAAGCGGTTTTGATAAATTCATAAAAAGGTGCAAAATGAATAGTATAAACTGAACTTCCGGTTCGCCGAATTTTATGAAAATATTGGGAATTAGTTATTTGGACTCAAGGGACGTGTATTTTCGTTGAAAACTGGAATTAGACAATTTTCACGATCGCAATACTTCTCCTTACAATGTATTTGATATTTAGGTAAGTGAAAGTAAAAAAATTTATTGGAGGTTTTCCTTATCGACTATATGCACAATAAGATTGATTTAGAAAAAAAAATCGTCCTCTAGATGGTTTAAAAAAATCTGGTGCACGCAACACTCGACTGTCACTAACCTCGGTTGTTAAAACCAATTTAAAAAATTTTAAATAAAGTTCTAGATCAAAAAGATAATACTTCTCGATTTTAAGCAATACTTGACCACACACAAACACCTTTTTGCGGGATTGGTCATTTGAACTCATCTGTTGTTTGTTTATTTATTTAACATCACTTTATGCTACTATGGCTAATCCGACGATGCTACAGTGGGAGGTCTAAATTTTGCCTATTCAGGTTTTATTAGAATAGGGATCTTTAACGAGTACCTGACATCGCACAGACTCGGGACCACCTTTAAACGTCTCCTCCGAAGGAAGGGGTAACTAAGGATTTGTTACTCCCATTTAAAAATCCTAGGACCACTTGCGGGTTTGAACCCGTGACCTTTGGCATAGGAGGCTGTTATGCTAACCACCCAGCTACAAGTGATCCCTGAACTCATCTAACACGTGTATTTTCGTTGAAAACTGGAATTATAATATTTTTACGCATTTTTAATATTTTTACTGGTGTAATGCTTGGCGCATAAAGGTGAACGAAGCCAAGTGCAAACACGTAACCTTCACTCTTCGACGAAACTCCTGTCCGCCAGTTTACTTCAATTCCATTCCAATTCCTCCTTCAGATACAGTCCGGTATCTTGGCTTACTGTTAGACAAAAGATTGACTTGGAACCCACATACAAGACTTAAAAGACAAGAACTCAACCGACGATTCGGACAGTTATACCGACTACTCAACAGAAAATCTGAACTTACAGTTGACAACAAAGTATTAACCCACAGGACAATACTGAAGCCCATCTGGACCTACGGACTTGAACTGTGGGGGACAGCTAAACGTACTAACATCAAACGCATTCAATCCTTTCAATCCAAAGTCCTCCGTACAATAGTAAATGCTCCTTATTATGTTTCCAACTATACCTTGCACCACGACCTTAATGTTCCTTTTATTTCAGACCTAATTCCATCCAAATTTTCCAAATTCCACCAGAATCTCATTCATCGTCCTAACCCTCTAGCTCAATCCCTATCCAGCTCCACTCATCCATACAATCTACCTAGAAGGTTGAAACTGCAGTGGCCCCGCGACCTTTTGTAAATATATTGGAGTTCTAGCCTGGCTAGATTCTCCACTCAATGTGATGTACGTAGAGTGTGTGTATGTGTATATAGGTATAAAGAATTCTTGACTATTGTATTGATTCATTATTGTGTATATATTTTATTGTAATTTTATCGTGTAAATATTGTATGAATGTAGTATGTATGATATCTTTCAGCACTACTATTGATGTCCAAATTGGGACAGATTGTAATTTTACTCAATAAAAAATGTGTTGTGTTGGCGCAAGATTGTTCTATATTTAGACTCTCACTCAAGAATAAGTAAAGTTAATCAGTAACTAACACAAACTGTGTTTTCATAAACATGATATATATTTTTCTTGAATATTGATTCGATATTTAGCATAACCATTGTTCGCTAGAAAGAGAACAGACTAGTTCAGAGTTTTGAGTGTGGTTAATTCGGTGCCAACGACTAATTGTTGTTTACTCAAACTAACAACACCTCGTCTTATCAAATCGGCTTATTTACAGCTTAAATAGTTATTTAGCTCAATAGGCCTTTCAATTTTCACTGTTTTTTAATTTATTGTTCTGGAGGAAGTAAAAACATTTATCTAGGGTTTTTTTTATTGGTGTTTATTATTATTATTAAAAGAAAAGGGTTTTTATTATTTCATTATTGAAATTAATTAGTTGGGAGTGGTGTGGCGGTCGAAGAGTACTGGACTTCTAATTTTCCGACTTTAATTTATTTTTAGCATTCCTTAATGTCCTCCTAGCCCAATACATACTCGAATGTCTGTGGAATTTATTCATTGGTTTATCAATCTACCTCCTTCCCATTGGAACTATGATTCGGAACTTCCAGGACTCCAGTTCTATAGAGATGCAGCTAGTCTATGTCCTATCAGCATTCTCAAGCAAGACAATCACATGCTCCCGAGGCAACAACATCGGTATAATACCATTATTTAAAAGAGTTACTTCCTATTAATTGCTTGAGTAGTTTTATTGTTGAAAAATCTGGTGTGACACGACTTCCAAAAGTCAAAATCAATGAACAAATTTTTACTTTCACTTACTATATAAGGAATATGTAAGGGAAAGTATTACGATGGTGAAAATTTTCGAATTCCAGTTTTCAACGGAAATACACATTTTGGGGTCCCCTGAGTCCAAATAACCAAGTCCCGCAAAAAGGTCTGTGTGTTGTGTGTGTGTACTAACCCGGGCGGAAACGGTAAGTCCTATGAAACTGAAATTTCATATTTGAGACAACTATACGCCCGAAACTTATTTCATCAAAATGAGCTTACCAGAAGAGGCACTTTATACCATGCATTTTGCACCTTTTTTCGATTTTCTCAAAAACGGTTCCGACGATTTTAATTAAACTCGCTATATCGATGTAAAATTCAATGAGCTTTAATATCATTTAGGCTTCATTCGAATTAAAATGGTCTGACAGGGCTTAAATGCTGATATTTTAAATTTTCTTTCTTTAAAGTACCTTTAATTTTGTTTATTCTATAAAAATAACTATATTAAGTTGTTACCACTGATGAAAAACAAGTAAATATATAAATTGAATGAATTCGACACCCAACTAAAGGAGAAAACACAAAAAAAAAATTGCTTTTAATGCAATTTTTTGTTTTTGAAACATAAGAGCAGTAATATACATGTATGATATACCGTTGGAAAGCTAAAGATTTTAGAAAAATATTATCTCATACACAAGCTTTTAAAAGTTAATAGAGAGTGATGAAAATGAACATAAAACTAACTGATTATTTATGATAATAATATAATAGATTTTTTAATAAAACATATGTTTCTATATAAATTCAATTTAATTAATTCTTTATATTTCACGTATTTTTATCTCTAACTGTATTTGAAAATTCTTTCATTGATTTTAAAAATGGAGGTAAGTGAAAGTCGTGTGTTGCCCGCACCAGATTTTTCATTTTGCACCTTTTTATGAATTTTTTCAAAAACGGCTTTTTTTCTTTAATGATTTTTATTAAACTCGCTACGTGAATGTAAAATTTAATAGTTTTATTTTGATTGAAATAGTCAGTAAAAAAATCTTCTCTGGCTCTGCCAGTCCTTGATGAACTTGGGGCTCTCCAAGTTGGAGACTTCAACAATGCTTGGCCATCGTCTCCTGTCCATGGCCCGCCTTCTCCAGTTGGTCACTCCGATTTAAGATAGGTCCTCTTCTGCGTCCTTAACTCAACATAACTTCTTTTTTTTGGAAATGTTTCGCGCAAAACTTTTTTTGCATCCTTTCATCTGGCATTCGCTCGATATGACCTTGCCAACTAATTCTTATAAATTTAAGAAACCACCAGATTTTTTAAATACAGTTATTGATGAAAAAGGTAAAAGCATTAATTAATTTTAATTTCAATGGAAATTTGTGTTCCATTACATAGTTTATTTCTTTCCTCCCAAAAACTTCATTTCCTCTCCCTTATGTCTAACGTCCTACTTTCCTGCCACGTTAACGCACAGTCCTTACCCGCACATTTTGACAAATTCCACAATTATTTCACCCAAAACTCTTACCACGTTATTGCCATTTCCGAAACCTGGTTAAAACCCTATATTCCTTCTTCTTCTGTCTCCATTCCTGATTATTCATTTATCCGGCACGATCGTATCGGCAAGAACGTTGGAGGTGTGGGTCTTTATGTGCACAACAGTCTGAAATCCCGAATCCTAGACGTCTCTTTCCCTTATGATTATCCACTTATAGAATTCCTCCTCGTTAAAATTTCCTTTAGATCCCGTTCTCTCCTGTAGTGTATCGTCCTCCTCTTGTTCCATTTGATGAATCATTTGAATCAATCCTATACAACCATGTTCCCTTCTACAGTCATATTATTATCTCCGGTGACTTCAACACGAACTTACTTTTCAATTCCAACGATAAACTTTACCTAGAAAACCTTTTCTTCTCCCTTCATCTCTACATCGTTCCATATTTCCCAACCCACCACACCTGTAGGTCTGACACCTGGCTGGACCTGCATGTTATTGATTCACGGCACAACCTTCTTTCCGCTTCCCAACATCCAGTGCCATTCCTTTCATCTCATGATCTGATCCAAATATCTTACAACTTTCGTACCTCAGTGTCCCTACCTAAAACCATTACTTTCCGCAACCTGGAATCTCTTACCCGAGAAAACCTTTTACCTGACCTTGAAAAGATGAACTGGAGCAAAATCTATTCTTGTACCTCAATTGATTCCATAGATCTATAAGTACCCTGAATTTTTTTCATCGCTCCAGATACCTTCTTCCACAATCCACACCGTAAGCTCCTCGTTTCGTCTCTCATTTTCCCCCACTTGGACTACTGCTGCACGGTGTACGGTGGTCTCCCTGTGGTGCTTGAGAACAAGTTAAAGCGTCTCATGAATTGGTTTTTTAAGATTTGTTTTGGGTACCTCGAGGCGGTCTCATGTGACCCCCCGCTATGCCGAGTTGAAGTGGCTCCTTCCCTCCATACGCAGACAGTACTTCCTTGGGTCATTTATCTACCAAACTATAAAATCCCAGCATCCATCCTATATCTACAGTCTCCTTCAATTTAAATCCTCAGTGCACTTGCTTGAAACAAGATCGCGCCATTCCGACCTTTATATGCCATCCCACAGAACTAAAGCCTTCGATCGATCCTTTCTTGCCCGTTCCATTACATTCTGGAATTCCATTCCTTCCAATATACGTAATGCTTCTTCCTTATCCACATTCAAATATCGCCTTTTCCAACACCTATGATTCATAACTGACGCTTGTTAATCTTTCATTTTAAATTAGATTTTTCATTATAATCGTTATAAGGAATGATTATCCTATGTTTACCTTCTTATTAATTTTTTATTTTATTTCATATATACATGTATATATTATTATTATTTTTCGTTTGAGTGTTCAAAATCAGTTGTTTCTTACTTTCAATTTACTATTTGTTTACTTTACTTTTTTTACGCTTTTTCTTATCTTTGGTACATAGAGATGTGTATGTGCATACATTTATATGAATTTCTTTTTCTACCTCTTTTACTTATGTGCATAATTATGTCTATTTAATGTCATCTGGCCAGATGTGCAACCTTTATTTGTAAATTTCATGTTATTCTTAAGGGACCAAGTCCCAGAATAAAATTGTTTTTCTATTCTATTCTATTCTATTATTATATACAGCAATCAGTTATTTCTGTTATATTTTCATCACTCTCCATTGCCTTAAACAACTTGGATATAAGATAATATTTTTTATAAAATCTTCAGCTTTCTAACGGTATATTATACGTCTATATTGCTATTCTTATGTCCAATAGGATAAAAATTATATACAAAAATATTTTTGCTTTTTTCTCCTTTGATTGGTTATCGAATTCGTTCAACTTACATATTTGTCCGTTTTTTATCAATGCTAACAAAATGATATAGTTAAGTTTTTCGAATCTATAAAAGTGAAGTTACATTAGAGGATTTTTTTTTTATAACGGCATTTTTGCCCTGTCAGACTATTTCAACCTACATCATATTAAAGCTCATTTAATTTCATATCGATATAGCGAGTTTGGTATTGTTTAATATGTTTAACAACTTCTTTGGTTTAAAACCGGATTCCCTCCTAAAAACAAAACTGCTTCTGTGGATCCCCCACTCCATTCAACCAATCAGCTGATACAGAAGATGAAGAGCACACAATATTGTAAACAATTATTCGTCAGCCCCTCCGGACCTCTGGAGTAGGATGAGAGGCATAGATAATTAGGCGTATTGTGGGGCGTCCCCCAGGGTGCTCTACTGCCACCTCTTCCTTCCCCTGTCACTAATAGCTTCACGCTACTGGCACTTAATGCCATTGCCATTCTCTTAGCCAGTCACCGCGGGCAGTCCGGTCCCATTGCCACTCCCACGCCAGTCCTCCATTGTCTCAGTAGGCAAACAAAAGGAGTCACATATGGGTACCTTTTTCCCTTCAAAAGTGAGCTTTCGTTTCTGTTGGAGATTGTTGTTTAGAACTTGTCAATAAGTCAGGATCCGTACACATAAATCTAGAGGTAGATTCACAGCATGAAGGGCAAATGCTCTAACTTACAAAAAAAAAATCTTAGCTAAACTAAAATACTACTGCATATATTACTACCTACTTGTACCAACACTCCGTAGCCAATTTTATAATTTATCATTCATTAAAGCTGTTATGCCTTATACTGTTAAAACATCTTAGCAACGTCGCGTCAAACGTTGCTGGTGCGCGAACGGTTAAGAGAGTTAAAATTTATATTTTTGCATTCCAATAGCATCTCAACCTTAATAAATCTAATTGCCCTAGTTCGGCCTCCACTGATTCACACCAGTGACGCAGCTGAGAGCGAGGGTCTAGGATCTCTTGGATTCCGCTTTTTCCTCCACAAGTAGAGGGAAAAGCCCAGTCTGTGGTCCCTAAATCACTTGTATATATTGTTATGTTTGTTTGAATGATGTTTGTTTATTTGCAAACTTTTATTTATCCCAATTATGGGTTAATGTTTTGATTTGTTTTGTTTTTATATTTATTATTATTAATTCTATATTCTATATATATATATATATATATATATATAATATATATATAATATATTTATATATATATACAGTTATTGTATTTATCCAGTTATAGGTTGTTGTTTGTTTTCTTATTTTGTATATATATTATATTTTATTTATTTGACTTTATCATTGTATACTGTATATATTGTGTGAATAGGATCTTATATCACTATTACTAATGTTCATATAGAAACAAATTGTAATATATCTCAATAAATAATAAATCTAATTATGGAGACCTTGGTTGTTGTTTATTCATTTAACGTCACTTTATGCTACTGAGACTAATCTCATGATGCTACAGTGGGAGTCCCAAATTTAGCCTATCCAGGTTTTATTAGCATAGGAATCTTTAATGAGTACCTAACATCGCACAACTTCGGGAGGTCCATTTTACGTCCTATCCGAAGGACGACATAACCGAAGATTTGTACCCCCTTTAAAAAATCCCAGGGCCACTTTGGTAATCCGTGATATTTGGCATATATGGCTGTTATGATAGCCCATACACCACAGGTGACCTATAGACCCGAGACGTTGGAAGGTGCGCGGTCATAAAGCAATCACACTTATAAGACAACTTATTTTGTTATAACAAAACTTATTTTGCACAAATAGTAATATAAATTATAACGTTTTGTTACAATTATAAGTATAATTATTGAATTAAATAATTTTTAATCAGCCGTAATTTTAAAGCTAATCTTTAATACATAATATCATAGTCGATGCCCTGGTATTTTGTCCCAAATTAATACTTTAATCGGACAGCTTGTCTTAAAACGTAAGCACTCGAATTTTAAAATGGGGACTTTTGGTTGATTATAAAATTTAATTATTGAAAATAATAAACAAAAAACAACAACATTACATTGTATCTTTCTTAGTTTAAGCCCTGATGAAGATCCATAATGTAGTTCGAAACCTTAGACAAAAAATTAATAATTACTTAACATTTTTTTTATGGGAGCGGCGTGGTCTAGTGGGTAGAGTGCTAGTCTACTGTGCTCTGGGTCCTGAGTTCGAATCCCGGCTGAGGTGGAATGTTATATATTCTGTTATTTCAGCCGGGGGCCGATCCTGGGGTATGGAGACCCTTCTGGGGAGACCCAGCCTCTTTAAAGTGGGTACCCAAAATAGCGGGAAAATACCTGGCGACTGAGCGTGATCCTGTTGGCTTAGAAACAGTACGAATCTCTACATGTACTGAGCCCAAAACTCTTCATGGGTTTAGAGGTACAGTTTTTTTTAATATTTTTTATATTATAGAAACATTTATAATATTCTTTAAATTCCCACATCTTTAATGTTTCATTACCTACCGTTTGCCTTTAGGAAAGTTTCCCTATAGGAAATATTGAGTAAACGTTGATGAATATATATTATTATTCATAAGGGAACTTAATTTAAATAAAGTCCCGGTTAAAGGTGTAATAAAACGGTTCTTTACGAATGTGAAACGTGGCCGCTTACTTTGAAGGATGAACAACGGCTTAATGTTTTCGAAAATAAGGTACAGCGTAAAATATTAGGTCCGAAGAAAGATGAGGCCACTGGGGACTTTAGAAGGTTGCACAACGCGGAATTGCGGAGCTTGAACCCTGTGAATATAAGTGAGTTGATAGCATCGCGGAGACTCAAATGGGCGAGTAAAGTTGTTGGGCTCGGTGAGGATCGGATTCCGAGAAAGTTGGTATTCGCTGATCCGACTGGTAGGCGTCCGAAAGGTAGGCCGAAACGTTGATGGGAGGATTGCGTTAAGGCTGATCTCGGGGGCTTGGACTTGAACGGTGAACATTGGACGAGTCTGTGTAGGCGGAATTTGGTGGTATCGGCATCGAACCTTAGGTTCGGTAAGCCTATTATTATTATTATTAAAGGGAACTTAATTTACGAAAATCTAGGCCTTTTGGTAACATTTATATCCGTCAACATTGTCATTATAATGCATTAAAACAGAAAAATAACTTAAAATTTGTTTAAAACTGGTCATTTAATATTTCACCCCTATGACAATAATTTTCTTACCTCTCAGAACAATAAATTAAAAAACAGTGAAAAATTAAAAGGCCTATTGAGCTAAATAACTATTTAAGCTGTAAATAAGCCGATTTGATAAGACGAGGTGTTGTTAGTTTGAGTAAACAACAATTAGGCGTTGGCACCGAATTTAACCACACTCAAAACTCTGAACTAGTCTCTTCTCTTTCTAGCGAACAATGGTTATGCTAAATATCGAATCAATATTCAAGAAAAATATATATCATGTTTATGAAAACACAGTTTGTGTTAGTTACTGATTAACTTTACTTATTCTTGAGTGAGAGTCTAAATATAGAACAATCTTGCTCCCAACACAACACTTTCATTTACTTGACTTGTAAAAATAATTTTAGAAATTTTAAAGTTGAAGACAATAAAAGATTTATTGATATTATTTTTCGATAGAAGCATTTATTACTTACATTTACTTTATATAAAGAAAGTATTGCGATCGTAAAAATATTCTAATTCCATTTTTCAACGAAAATACACGTTTTAGATGAGTTCAGGGATCACTTGTAGCTGGGTGGTTAGCATAACAGCCTCCTATGCCAAAGGTCACGGGTTCAAACCCGCAAGTGGCCCTAGGATTTTCAAATGGGAGTAAAAAATCCTAAGTTACGCCTTCTTTCGGAGGGGACGTTAAAAGGTGGTCCCAAGCCTGTGCGATGTCAGGTACTCGTTAAAGATCCCTATTCTAATAAAACCTGAATAGGCAAAATTTAGACCTCCCACTGTAGCATCGTCCGATTAGCCATAGTAGCATAAAGTGACGTTAAATAAATAAACAAACAACAGATGAGTTCAAATGACTAAGTCACGCAAAAAGGCGTGTGTGGTCAAGTATTGCTCAAAAACGATAAGTCGTATCATCTTTTTGATTTAGAACTTTATTTAAAATTTTTTTTTATTGATTGATTTTAACAACCGAGGTAAGTGACAGTCGAGTGTTGCGTGCACCAGATTTTTTCAAACCATCTAGAGGACGATTTTTTTTTTTAAGATAGAGTTTTTGTTGATCGTTGAGAAATTAGATGAGAAAGATGTTTGGGGTTATTTTAAAATTATTTTAAAATATGGTTATTTAAAAATTTAAAATTATTTTTTTATTCATATTGTTTTTCTTTTCTAATGACTATGTTCTTTTTTTATATATTACCTATACTCTTAACTATGATTTTAATATATTACCGTCAAATATCACTTCAAAATTGTTCATATTTAAAAAAAAAATTAAATGTTAATTATTCACATATTGTTCCTTTGTCATTTTTTCATTTGCTTAGTCTCTCTTTATATATTCTTATTGGAATATTTTCATCTTAATTTTGTTTATTTCCATATTTATAACTGTCATCTTATTATCATTTTAAATTTAATTGTATATATGTTCCCATATTATATTACTGTCACCATATTATTATATTATAACATACCATCAAAGATGATGTTATGGTGTGATTTATGTAGGATAAGATTAAACAAAATAAAAACATATTACACAATTTATTTTCATCTTATTCAGACGAGGACTGGTCGAAGTGCATCTTAAACTTATTTCTTTAATAAAATATAGACATCAATGATTACTGTGTAACCGCTAAAGCACCTTCCATATATATATATTGTCAAACTATTTAGAAATTATTCTAATTAATTATTTTGAGTTGGTTTATTATGCATAATTTTCAGTCATGACTAATTCCTAAGCAATCGATATTAAAAATCGATCCGTGATAAAGTTGATTCGATGACGACTGCTTTCCCTCAGAAGTGTCGAGTGGTAAAACAGGACCTATTAGAGCAAAGCGATACCTCATCAGGAATAAATTACATTTTTTTTCATAGTGATAACTCGGCGTTGAAGTCTCCAACAGGTGGACTCTGAGTTCTTCGTGTTCTTCAGCAGCTAATGAGCCCTGACATTAATGAGGAGCCGTCGACCATGTTTGTTGTAGCGGGGGGAAGGAGAGTACGGCTTCATTCCTGGCCATCTTCTGGTAATCCTGAGGAGCTCTTTGTCGGCTCCCTCTATTAGCGGGGATTATTTTGATTGGGCCGTCAACGGCGTTCCTCGCTCCGGCCGACGAATAAAATTTCAGGATAATCCCGAGTTGGAGGATTATGGTAATGGCTCTACTTTGTATTTCTGGAAGGTCCCAGTCGGCCTCTTTGGTGCTCCGACCATCCTTCAAAGAGTCCTTTCTCTCCAGCTCCCGTTGAAACTAATTCAAAGGACTCATCTTTCACTTTCAGGAGCGGAGGGTAAAGACCGGTGAGCAGGATTCCTTAGAGTTTCATTCACGCCCCTCACCTCAGGCTATAATGTGATGCTAATGCAGCTTCAATGGAAAAAATATTACATGACACCTCGGTGGCTATAGAGCCCAAAGGTAGGGGTTAGCTATGTGCGGGTGATGACCTGCGACGAATACGATCATAAGATTTAAGAAATAACAGGGTTACTTATGTCAAGAGAGTTATAATAATGTCAAGGGGATATATGTATATATATATATATATAATATATAGGTATATGTATATTTATAAAATAAAACTTCACATACATACAGGTCAATCTATTCAGAACTGGCCACTCAACATTCTTTATTTCCATGATTCTCTACTTTCATTAACCTATATATGAAATATATAGTAAGGAAAAGTATTGCGATCGTGAAAATTTTCGAATTCCAGTTTTACCGGAAATACACGTTTCAGGGTCCCACGAGTAAAATTAACCAAGTTTTAATACATAAAGAGAAAACTAAAAAAGATATTTTTTTAAAGGCAATTATCTGTTTTTGAACATAAGAACAGTAATGTACGTTAATGATAAACCGTTGGAAAGCTAAAGTTTGTAAAGTTTAATAAATAGTGATGAAAAGCCAATAAAACTAACCGATTGTTTTAGATAATACTATAATAGATTATTACTTTCACGTACTATATATAGTAAGGGCAAGTATTGCGATCGTGAAAATTTTCGAATTCCAGTTTTCAACGGAAATACACATTTTAGGGTGACCTGAGTCCAAAATTTCATATTTAAGACATTTGTATATTTATACGCCCGAGACGTTACAAAACCTTTTTCATCAAAATGAGCTCACCAGAAGAGGCACTTTATACCATGCATTTTGCACCTTTTTTAAATTTTATCAAAAACAATTCCGACGATTTTTATTAAACTCGCTATATCGGTGTAAAATTTAATGGGCTTTAATATAATTTAGGTTTCATTTGGATAAAAATGGTCTTTACAGGGCTTAAATGCCGATATTTTAAATTGTCTAGCTCTGAAGTACCTTTAATTTTGTATATTCTATAAAAATAACCATAACATCGTATGTAAAATACAGATAAATATATAAGTTGAACGAATTTGATAAACAACTAAGGATTTTAAATTTTCATTCTTTAAAGTACCTTTAATTTTGTTGATTCTATAAAAATAACTATATTATCTTGTTACCACTGATGAAAAACAGGTAAATATATAAATCGAATGAATTCGATACCCAACTAAAGGAGAAAACAGAAAAAATAATTTTTCAACGTTTTTTTTTTGTTTTTGAACATAAGAGCAGTAATATAGATGTGTGATATACCGTTGGAAAGCTAAAGATTTTAGAAAAAATATTATCTTATACTTAAGCTTTTAAAAGTTAATAGAGAGTGATCAAATGAAGATAAAACTAACTGATTATTTCAGATAATAATATAATAGATTTTTTTAATAAAACACATGTTTCTATAGAAATTCAATTTAATTAATTCTTTAATGGTTTCACGCATTTTTGTCTCTAAGTGTATTAGAAAATTCTTTCATTGATGTTAAAAACGGAGGTAAGTGAAAGTTTTGTGTTGCCCGCACCAGATTTTTTCCCGTGATTTTGTATCTTTTTCGGAATATAAAACCGATGATTAAATATTTTTCTAGCTTATACATTTAATGTTACAGTCATTTTAAGTCAGTTTCGCGGCTGAATATTTATGTTATTAAGGAAAATATTTCTAATTTTGGTAATTTTTCAGATATAAAATCAAAACAATAAAATTGAGTTCCAAAAGGTACCATTTCCCTTCTAGGAAATTTTACGGGGGGTTCAAAAACACATAGGAAATTGTTTTAAATTTGAATTTCAGACATTTAGGATTATAATTTATAACTGTATCAAAAGATTGATCCATCTGTGACAGAATTAAATTAGTCGCTCTTTTTACTTTCACTTACTGTATATAGTAAGGGGAAGTATTACGATCGTGAAAATTTTCAAATTCCAGTTTTCAACGGAAATACACATTTTAGGGTTCCCTGAGTCCAAATAACCAAGTCCTGCAAAAAGGTCTGTGTGTGGTAACTCCCGGACGGAAGCGGTAAGCCCTATGAAACTGAAATTTCATATTTAAGAAAACCATACGCCCGATACGTGACAAAACTTTTTTCATCAAAATAAGCTTACCAGAAGAGGCGCTTTATACCATGCATTTTTCACCTTTTTTCGGTTTTCTCGGAGACGATTTTAATAAAACTCGCTATATCGATGCAAAATTTAATGGGCTTTAATATCATTTAGGTTTCATTCTGATTAGAACAGTCGGACAGGGCTTAAATGCCGATATTTTAAATTTGCTTTCTCTAAAGTACCTTTAATTTTGTAGATTCTAAAAAAATAACTATATTATCTTGTTACCACTGATGAAAAACAGGTAAATATATAAATTGAATGAATTCGATACCCAACTAAAGGAGAAAACCGAAAAAATATTTTTTTAATGCAATTTTTCGTTTTTGAACATAAGAGCAGTAATATACATGTATGATATAACGTTGGAAAGCTAAAGATTTTAGAAAAAAATATTATCTCACACACAAGCTTTTAAAAGTTAATAGAGAGTGATGAAATGAACATAAAACTAACTGATTATTTTAGATGATAATATAATTGATTTTTTAATAAAACACATGTTTCAATATAAATTCAATTTAATTAATTCTTTAATAGTTTAACGTATTTTTATCTCTAACTGCTTTTGAAAATGCTTTCATCGATTTTAAAAATGGAGGTAAGTTAATGTCGTGTGTTGCCCGCACCAGATTTTTTTTGTCTTTGTCGTTGACTTTTTTGCCTGTGTTGATATTGACGACCCTTAATTTTCACTTCATCTTTAATTCCGGCATTATAATTCGAACTATTCGATATTAAAAATTGATCCATCCATGAAAAATTAAAATGGATGATTTTTTTTTTTTTTTTATGATATCTATACCGCCGTTGTTTTTTTGTATTTTTTTTTTTTTTTTGTTGAATTTTCTCTTCTCTTCTTCCGTTATTGTTATTTTGTTTTTTGATGTAGAATTGATTAGACTATTGTATACTTTTTCTTCTTATAACTATATCGCTTAAAACTAATTTTATTTTTTTTCTCCTTTGAATTGAAATTTGCAAATACTACGGGACTTTTGACTCAAAAGGGATCTTTTCCCTTATTTCTTACATATAATTTATGAAAAATCAAGCTGTTTAAAAATACAGATTAAAAAAATTAACAGACCGCTGCGCATGCGCCTGTCTAGAGTATGTTATTACCGAAAATCGCATAACGCGCCTAAAGAAGTTTTCACTTTAAAAAAAAAAAAAAAAAAAAAAGAAATGTCGATGTATTTCGAACCTAAGACTCTACTGTGATTTTTAAATTTGTACCCATCCACTTTTAACACTCCTGACTATTTTTAACGCACGGAAATACGTTTTTATACAATAATGTAAAGTCATATGTGAATATTAAATAAGAAAATTCCATATCAAGCTTTAATGAAAAATAATTTGAAGATGACATATAAAATTGTAAACAGTTGTAAAGAAAGTTTTCATCAGTGTTTTACTTTGAAACAACAATAATTTATTTAAAATAGTAGGTTTCTATTATCTTCCAAGAAAAGGTTTTACAGAAAAACTTTAACGAGTCAACGTTTCGCGGGCCTTCCCCATCATCAGGACTCGTTAAAATACATCAATAATTAATAACTAACATCAAAATACAACGATTCAATATAATAACTTATAAACATTAACAACACTAGGGGGGAAGGGGGGTGGCCGAGCGTGTTAGCGCGCGTTGCTGTGATCACGCGTTGCCTAGCAATAGAAAACCGAAAAGTGAAAACCAAATAATTACGAGTTCGACTCTCGTGCTGGGGGATTTTATTTCGGCATATATCCCCCGCCCTCATCACCTGGCCCGAGAGAACCCCCGTATAGCCTTCAAAGGCGAGGTAGGGGTGGACAAAAAAAAAACAAAAAAACATAAACAACATTCAAATAACAATGTTACATAATAAAATATTCTTTTATATATTATTTATTTATCTGAGTTGTCTGACAAGTTAAAAATCCGTTTTTATAATTTAAAAATGTTGTCAAAAAGTCTTTAAAATAAAATTATATTGCACAGGGAAAAACAATCATCCCACCTCACTCAACAAAAATTTATTTAATAAACAATTTCTGTTTCTGATTCCAACCGATGATTAAAGATAATAATGAATATACTTTATAAAATAAACGTAATATTTTCTTGCTGATTGCACTTTTCGTTAAGATGAACTTCTAATCTAATTATTTAAATTAATGGTTCTTCAGATAGATAGATATTCTCTCAACTATGTGGATTTACAACTTCAGACAATAAATGCAGTTTCAGAAAATACGGTTAATATAATATTATCGGACAAAATCTTAAAATGAAATTTATCCTTCAATAAATATTCGGCGGCCGCCTTTTGACTGTGGACAATAAAACATTTCCGACATGAAGCATTGAGATCACGTTTTGCAGTTAAGATTTCTTTATTAAAGGAGTCGGAATGGGGTTAATTTATCGAGCTAGCCGTGGAATCGCTATGGTCAGCTGTGGCCAAAGGCACGATTCCCGAATAAATAAGTGTTTTGAGGGGGAAAAAAAACTTAGTAATTGGTGGCGCGGTATTCTCGGCTGGGAAAGGCTTGCGGACTTTAACGGGCGTCAGGCACGAAAGCTTACACTGTGAGTCGGCCATACTTGAACCTCCACCCATCTTCTTGTAGTCATTTATTTTATTATTATGTATTTAATAAAAATGTATTTGTAATAACCAATAAATTTAAAAGATGGCTATAAGTTATATTATCAATTATATTTCTGATGAAATGTAAAAATGTAGGCCGAAAAGTCTGCACACGTTATTAAAAATTGAAACATTGATTTCCAAAATATCGATTTCAGGTAATTTTACAGGAAGAGCGAAAGTCTCTTATTACTATATTATTAAACAAGTTAATTTCTTCTAAATCATTGATTCTTTTCGCATTAAAATCGAGAACTGTTTTTTTTTTTTTACAATTACTTAGCTTGTTTATTTATTTAACGTCCCTGTATGCTGCTGTGGCTAATCGTACGATGCTACATTGGGAGTCCTAAATTTTGTCTATCCAGGTTTTATTAGGATAGGGATCTTAATCTTTAAAGAGTACCTGACATCGCACAGGCTCGGGACCACCTTTTAACGTCCCCTCCGAAGGACGGCATAACTAAGGATTTTTTACTCCCATTAAAAAATCCTAGGGCTACCTGCGGGTTTGAACCCGGGACCTTTGGCATAGGAGGTTGTTATGCTAACCACCCTGCTACAGGTAACCCCTTTTACTTAGCTATATATGAAATACAATATATAGTAAGGGAAAGTATTGCAATCGTGAAAATTTTTGAATTCCAGTTTTCAACGGAAATACACATTTTGGGGTCCCCTGAGTCAAAATAACCGAGACCTGCAAAAAGGTCTGTGTGTGTGTGTGTGTGTGTGGTAACTTCCGGTCGAAAACGAAAAGTCCTATGGAACCGATATTTCATATTTAAGACAACTATACGCCCGAGATGTTACAAAGCTTTTTCATCAACATCAGCTGACCGGAAGATCTACTTCATACCATACGTTTTCCACCTTTTTACGATTTTCTCAAAAACGGCTCTAACAATTTCAATCAAACTATAAATCGATGCAAAATTTGATGGGCTTTACTACAATGTAGGTTTCATCCTGTTTGAAATAGTCTGGCAGGGCTTAAATGCCGATATTCAAAATTGTCTTCCTCTAAAGTACCTTTGAGTTTGTAGATTTCAAAAAAATAGAAACATAATCTTATTAGCATTGATCAAAAATAGCTAAATATGCATGTTCAGAGAATTTGATAAACAACTAAAGGAGAAAAGTGCAAAATTATTTTTTATGCAATTTTTGTGCTTTGAGCATAGTAGCAAGAATAGTAATATAGATGTATATTATACTGTTCCATAGCTAAAGGTTTTAGAAAAAATATTATCTAATACATGGAATTTTAAAGGGTAATGGAGAGTAATAAAAAGCCGATAAAACTAACTGATTGTTGTAGATAAAAATATAACATATTATTTAATAAAAAACGTGTTTCTATTGAAATTCAAAGTAATTAATTCTTTAGCAATTTATTTGTATCTTGAAATGTATTTAAAAATTCTTAAATTGATTTTAAGAACGGAGGTAAGTGAAAGTCATGTGTTGCGCGCATCAGATTTTTTTTTTAAATATATTAATTATATTAAAGTTATGAAATTAAATGTTTTAATATGATTTGGAAAGAAATTTAATAAGTAATGTAGTACGTTTAGAAAATAATTTCATTTCTGAAAAGCGTTTTTGAAGGACTTGAGTGTTTATTAAATAAAATAAAATAGAAGATTTGGATACAACCAAATGAGGAGAATACAAATATGTAAAAAAATCAATATCATAAAAAAAAAAAAAAAAATAGTTCCATTTTTAAATTAACGTCTTAATGTTAATTTAATCTTAATTTACCGCAATCCAGAATTATTGGAAACTTACTCTCTTTGTTTCTTCTGCCATCTGGCTAGCATGACAGTGTCCTATGCTCATGCGAGTTCAAACCCAGCAGATGGTCCTAAGAATTTTTAACGGGAGTAAAATATGCCGTCCTTTAGCGTGGACGTAAAATGGTGGTCTCGAGGCTGTGCGATTTCAGGCACTCGTTATAGATACCGATCCTAATTAAACCTGGATAGACTAAAATTAAGACTTTACCTACTTACATCGCCTAATTAACTACATTATCATTAACGTGACGTTAAACAAACAAATAATTTTATCTGTCATCCGAAAATAACGATTTATCTTTTATCCTTGATAATTATCCGAATAAAAATTGTTGAAATAGAAAATTAAAAAAAAAAAAACCCTGCAAATTATTACACGATAGTTTAATATTTCAAAATAACAATATTAGGGTATAACTGTTTATATAGGGATTGATAGGCAATTAAGTAATATAAAAAGTAATAATTCAAAAGATAATATTATATCACCACTGCTAATTTCAAAACGCTATATCTCAGCTAGTTGTTAACCAATTTCAATGATTCTTTTTTTACTTTGTCGAAAATTTAATTCTTTATCAAATTAATCAAATCAAAGCTTCAAAGCAAATTTTCGGTATTATTTTATTATTTAATTAGGAAAAACGGATTTTTTTATTCGTTATTCGGATTCTACGCATCTTGAAACAGTAATTTTTTTTTTTTTTATTGTCGATTACAAAAGTTCATTATTAAAAATAATAAACCAAAATCAAAATAAATATTATTTCATAAATATTTCCAACGAATATTAATATTGTACAAAGAAAATACATATAAATCTATACGTTTCAAAAATTTTAAAATTTGTTTCTTTCTTATGTATAAAATAGGTATTGGTTGTTATGTTTTCAAAGACTATTACCAAATTTATGTCGAACCTTGAAGCGTGCTCATGGGCGTTTTAAGGTTTGGTTACTTTTATAGTTATTATTAATGGAGATATCTGTTAACAGGTCTCCAAAGATACATTTTACATAAATACTTTATCGGGAAATAGCAAATGAAATGGGCATCAATAAACACTAAAAAAGTAACAAAATAACAAAATTGAAACGCGTAAATACCATATAACAAAACAATATTAATATAGAAGATAGTCTTGAAGTCAACACCGATGAAGGTCCATGATGTCGGCCGAAATATCGGCACACAAATAAAAATCTGGAGCGGGCAACACACGACTTTCACTTACCGCCGTTGTTAAAATCAATGAAAGAATTTTCAAATACAGTTAGAGATAAAAATAAGTGAAACTATTAAAGAATTAATTAAATTGAATTAATATAGAAACATGTGTTTTATTAAAAAATCTATTATATTATTATCTAAAATAATCAGGTAATTGTATCTTATTTTTATCACTCTCTATTAAATTTTAAAAGCTTGAGTATATGATAATATTTTTTCTAAAATCTTTAGCTTTCCAACGGTATATCATACATGTATATTACTGCTCTTATGTTCAAAAACGAAAAATTGCAATAAAAAAAATATTTTTTCTATTTTCTCCTTTAATTGGGCATGGAATTCATTCAATTTATATATTTACCTGTTTTTCATCAGCGTTAACAAGATAATATAGTTATTTTTATAGAATCAACTAAATTAAAGGTACTTTAGAGAAAGAAAATTTAAAATATCGGCATTTAAGCCCTGTCAGACCATTTTTATCCGAATGAAACCTACATGATATTAAAGCCCATTAAATTTTACATCGATATAGCGAGTTCAATCAAAATCGTCGGAACCGTTTTTGAGAAAATTGAAAAAAGGTGCAAAATGCATGGTATAAAGTGCCTCTTCTGGCAAGCTCATTTTGATGAAAAAAGTTTTGTCACGTCTCGGGCGTATAGTTGTCTTAAATAAGAAATTTCAGTTTCATAGGACTTACCGTTTCCGCCCGGGAGTTGCCACTCACACAGACCTTTTTGCGGGACTTGGTTATTTGGACTAAGGGGACCCTAAAGCGTGTATTTCCGTTGAAAACTGGAATTCGGAAATTTTCACGATCGCAATACTTTCCCTTACTATATATAGTAAGTGAAAGTAAAAATAAGTCTTATTGGCGTGTTTTCTTGATGGACACACATCAACTAACTTCAATTACTTCACTTGGAAATATAATGTTCCACAAATAATTAAGGTTAATGTCCATAAACGTGATTGAAAAATTAGAATGTGGAAGTGACATTATTTCGTCTGCTATTCAATGGGTAATTTCAAATAAACAATATAGTTAAAGGTACAGGCTAGTGCAATGTCAGCACTGAGTCATTTCCCGTCTCAGTTCTCATAAATACGACTCCCCTTGGCGTGAGAATTATTCATTGATCCATTCATTCTAGGAGTAAGATAGTATGTCATTAGATTAGTTATTATTTTAGCTGTCTTTTGACAATAAAGTCCTTTTTAAAAAGTGATTTAGTGTTGGAGATTATTTAATTATATAGTAAACTTTCTCGTATGTAGTAACTCACGAAAGGGTCAGTCAAAACGTAAAACAAAGCTGTTATATCACAAGAGAACCAAGTTCGACCAATAAAATGTGTTGTTAAATCGATAATAACTCAGAGAACAGATGTAAGGTCGACGGTGATTGGTCAGCTGTAGAGCGATTCCGTTCCTTATCTGATTCCCCAAGGGTTTTATCATCACGGAGGCATTTTACATAAAAACAAAAGGACGTGAGACGAAGCCAACAGGGACGATTATCTCCTGGGAAGTATAGTTAATACTTGTACAATAAAGACATAAAGCCCACCTTTAGGAAAATAAAATAGGAATAAGGAGATGGCAATAAAATAATAAAAGCGTGTGACTGCCGACGGCGGTGGTCGTAAAGCGGTGGCTCGTATGCTCTAACGAAGGACCGCATTTCGGATGGCTATGTCACAAACACAGATCGCTTTATTACTTTGTATAACACGATTAGTCTGTCTCATAATATGCTTTATCACGTCTGGATAAAGCAAGTGAGAACATATTATATGAGTTTAATCAACTTTATATAAACATCCAGATCACTACTGTCACTTACCTCTAAACGAAATTATGTAGAGGTATTGGTTTCTTATCTTAAAAATGAATACCAAGGAAAAGTTAAACTGATAGGGGCTAATTTAAAGTAGTACAAAATCTATTAAATACTTATTAGTCAAGGACGTAAGGGACCAAGTTGGTCGAAATAATAAATTATTTCTCTAAACACTGTTCAAATTCATATAAATATGAAAATTTAAATGCGTGGTTGGGCGTAAAAACAGTTCTGACTTTTATCTGTATTCTTTAACAATATCTTACTCCCTTTAAACAGATATTTAGACTGAAAGGACAGAAAAATGTTGGTATCGACAAACACTCAGAACTCTCTACTTACTATAAATAATTCATTTACATACTCATTATCAGGCCTATTTGGACCTATGGCATTGAGCTATGGAGTTCACTAAACCTCTTAAATCCTCTCGAATTTGTTTATATAATAATAATAATAATAACTCTTTATTTATTCTGGGACAAGTCCCTTCAGAATAACATAACAGGAAAAAAAAAAGGTGGACTTAAAACTAGAGTCTTAGAGTAAAATGACTAAACAACAGAAAATAATTAAACTAATAACATGAACTAATAAAATAACTTAAAAGCTAAATTGTAATAAAAATGTACAAACCAGAAAAATAAAAGTATGTTAACATGAGAAACAAAAAATTATATAAAAAAAAAATTTAATCAGATAAAAGAAATATATATACATATATATATAAACACACACACACACACACGTATATATATCCATATATACACACACACATACACACGTACATACATACACACATACACACGCACATACACACACCAGCATATGCATGTATGCACACAGTTTTTTAAAAACAAAGGAAATTACTATTCTTCTTTAAACATATTTATAATTTGATCTTGCAACTTTGAAAAGATAATGATTTCAAATATTCTCTGTTGAATTTACCGTTGAAGATGATAATTAAATAAGTAAATCTGTTCTATTATTTATTAGTTAATTATTCTTGAAATTAGCATCTACTTGGGATTATTTAGAAATTGGATTGATAGGAAATGGCTAAATAGACAGGATTTGAATGTGGAGAGAGATTGGGAGTCACGGATATTAGGGGGAATGGAGTTCCATAGGGAGGCGGATCGTATTAAGAAAGATCTATCGAAAGCTGCGGATCGATGGGACGTTATATACAGATCTGAAGGCCGTGAGCGGGTGTAACGGGAACGAACGGAGGATTTGAATATAAGGAGATCTGAGATGTAAAACGGACACCGGGATTGGATAACTTGGTAGAGGAAGGATGCCAGGAAGTATTTACGGCGGTAGGAAGGGAAAAGCCACTTCAACTCTTCGTAAAAACGAGTTACAGAGGTGTCTCTGGATATCCCAAAGATGAAACGTATAAAGCAGTTAAACATTCGTTTTAGTTTTGCCTCGAGATCCCCAGAGACACCTCCATACACCGCACAGCAGTAGTCGAAGTGGGGAAATATTAAGGAACTTACCAAAAGCTTACGGGTTTCTATAGGAAGAAGGGGACGGAGGTAATTCAGAAGTTTTAAGGTGGAGAATGTACGACGGGAGATTTCGGAAACATGATTTTTCCAGGAAAGGGTTTGATCGAGGGTAACTCCGAGGTTTTTAACGGAAAGATGGAATTGTATTGGATTATTATTCAGAAACATAGTGGGAATCGGTGGAAGTGTCTTAAGGAGGGGATTGGAACCTATTACAATTGCCTTGGTCTTCTTAGTGTTCAAATTAAGCTTGTTGTCCGCTGCCCAAATGCTGATTCGATTCAGATCCTCTTGAAGCATTTCCGTGGCTTGTAATAGGTGGGAAGGAGGAAAGGATAGATAGATTTGGAAATCATCTGCATAGATATGGTATTGGGAGTGATTGATCTGGAGGGGAA
This sequence comes from Piezodorus guildinii, assembly GCA_023052935.1. Classification (NCBI taxonomy): domain Eukaryota; kingdom Metazoa; phylum Arthropoda; class Insecta; order Hemiptera; family Pentatomidae; genus Piezodorus; species Piezodorus guildinii. The sequence continues at coordinate 140,336,692 of CM041296.1, read as the reverse complement.
GGTCATTAATATAAATTGCAAATAAAGAAGGGGATAATGATGATCCCTGAGGTACACCACAGGATAGAGGCAGGGTTCTGGAAGGAGGCTGACCTGGGGTCACTACATACTGTGAGCGGTTGGAGAGGAAGGATTTGAACCAGCGCAGAGCACTGTTCGATAGAGGAATATTTCGTAGTTTGGCCAGAAGGATGTTATGGTCTACAGTATCAAATGCTTTAGAGAAATCTAGAAGGATGAGGATGGTTAGTTTTTGGTGTTCTATAGCGGATTGGAGGTCTTGAGTTATTTTTAGTAGGGCGGATTGGGTTGAATAACCCGGTCGGAAGCCGGATTGGAAAGGGTTAATAAGGGAACGTTCCTCTAAAAAATTTGATAACTGGATTTGTGCTAGGCGTTCTAGGGGTTTGGATAAATTAGAAAGGAGAGAAATAGGACGGAAATCAGAAGGTGAGGTAGGATTTGGAACTTTGTTTAATGGACGAACTAAGGCAGTTTTCCAGGAATTAGGAAATATGGTATTTTGAAAAGAAAAATTGTAGATATGGTATAGCACTGGTATTAAAACGGGAAGACAAGCTTTTATCAGTTTTACGGGAATATTGTCGGGTCCATAATCATTGGTATGAGATTTAAAGATAGCTGTTTGTATTTCATCATAGGAGAGGTGGGAGAAAAAGAAGCTATCTGGATTGAAACTCTGATGGCCTATATCGGCGGCAGGAAAAGAAACAGGAGCAAAGGATATAAAGTGATTGTTGAGCTCGTCTGGAGAAACAGGGAGAGGAGTGTGGTTATTGGATTTTAGGATAGATAATTTTCGGATAATTTTCCATTTGGATTTGGAGTCAGGAGCATTGGAGAGTGAGTTATGGATGTGTAGGGATTTAGCTCGTCGAACCGCGTCCTGGGTTCTGTTGCGTAATTGTTTAAAGTATTCGTAATCAGACGGCATACGAGTGCGTCGAAATTTTCTTCTTGCTGCTTCTCTTTTTTTCATCATCTCCTTTAGGTCATGAGTTATCCAGGGCGCGGTTGGACGGCGAAACATTCGGGTTTTCAAAGGTGCATGAAGGTCTAGTAAGGTTTTGAGGTATGAGGTAAGAGTGGATATCATATGATCTAGAGAATTAGAGGAGTATATAGTGTCCCAATGGAGTGATTCAAGGTCGGTTTGAAGGGATTCGTAAGAGAGGAAGTCCAAACTACGATAGGAGACCACTTTGGGAGTGAAGGATTTCACGGGTAGGCTGTATGAGATCTGGATAAGATCGTGTGATGAAAGGAACGGAACTGGGTGCTGGGAGGATGAAAGGACTTTTAGAGGAGAGTCAGTAATGTGAAGGTCGAGCCAGGTGTCGGAAAATTGGGTATGATGGGTAGGAAGGTAAGGAACGAGATGAAGATTCATAGAATAGATTAGGTTAACTAGGAAAGATTTATCATAGGATTCCGCAAGCATATTGGTATTAAAATCTCCAGAGATGATAACATTAGTATAACTGGAGACCCATTGGACAAGGGAAGATTCAAACAGGTTATCGAATGGAACATGTGGAGGTCGGTATACCAGGATATATAGAAGAGGAGTTTTGTAGGATAAAATGTCCACGAATAGGTATTCAATGTGGGGATAGTCGGGAGATGGAGATTGAAGAAGGATTTTGGCCTTGAGACTGTCGTGTATATACAGCCCCACGCCACCACCCCTGCGATCAGATCTATCGTGGCGAAAGAAGGAATAATTGGTAAGGGATACTTGAGAGGAAGGAATGTAAGGTTTAAGCCAGGTTTCGGATACTGCTATAATATGATAAAAGTTATCTAGAAAATACTGTTGGAATTCATCATAGTGGGCAATAAGGGATTGTGCATTGATGTGACAGGATGTAAGGATATTAGTCATAACTAATGTAGGATATGGGACAGCAGTGAAAAGGTTGGTGATTAGGAAATAGGTTATAGCGAATTTTAAAGATATGTATAATTTCAAGAACAGTCGGTATGAAGTTATATAGTGTTAGATGAAATAAATAGGTCAAAAATCTATTGATAATTTGAATGAAATGATTGGTTTTTCCAACAGAAAATATTATTACTCGGACAAATAAAACATGTAGATAGCCGTAATTAGTGTGCATATAAATAAAAAGTACATTATTATTCAAATAGTCTAGATTGAAAATAACTATTATTGCTTTATAATAAAGAAAACTAATACTACTGATGTGCCTTATTATTACCAAAATTAATAACAAAAAAATATTCTGAGTGCGAAAAATGATAAGAAATATATTAAAAAAAATAGTCTTGTGGTGACTTGATCTCGTAATTCAGCTGAATACATCTAAGTCGGATGGTTTATTTATTATGATGGCCGGATGACCGTCAGCCTTCCTACACCTGACCCTGCCTCCGCTGAACCAAATGTATTTTATGTTGGCTGGTATTTTTTTCTGACGGGCTAGCCAGTAGAGGTGGCGATTGGTGGACGTCATCGCCTCGCTGACGTAGACTGGGTGAGTACTATTCTGTTCCCAGCCCAAATGACGGGTAGAGAAGTCTCTCTTCACTCTTCGTTGCCGCACCAGCTCGTCTCTCACAGTCCGGCGAACAAACCTAGCGATGATAGTGCCCGGTTTTCCCGCCTCTCTTGGTCTGAGACGCACCGCGTGGTCCAGATCTTCAGGGCTGAGCTGGATGCCCAGGCCCGCGCCGACACTGATAATAGTGCCCACCACAGTCTCCCCTGGCTTCTCCGGGATGCCTCTAATTTCGAGAGTATTATTTAGGCTATTTTGTTCGGCGTTATTTAAACGGCTTTCTAAGTCGGAAATTTTTACTTTTAAATTATTATTTTCAAGGGTTAATGATTCAACCTGAGCTTTTTGTTGCTCCAGAAGATTTTCTATTTTTAGTAATCTTTCATTATTTTGGTATGAAAGCTCCGACTGTTTATGCAGCGTTTCTTTAATATCCTTAAGTTCGTCAATCGCCTGAAGCCTGGCCTTCACTCCACGAACTTCCTCCGTCAGCGCCCTCAGTAGTTCAATCATAGAACTAGGCTCTACTGGTGATGTCCGTGTAGTTGTTTCACATTCAGGACAAACCCATTTTTTATATGCTTCCGATTCCGCTAAATCTATTTTTATACATTTCGTATGAAATATATTTAGACAAATACTGCAAGGAATTTTTAATTTGTCATCTCGGCCGACTGTTTTATTGCATATTTTACAATTAACCATTTTAATTAATTATATAATAAGATTTACGTAAATAAATATAGATACGTCCACAATAATAATAATAATGTCTGTTTTGCTCGGAGTCTGTTAGGATTAGTAGTAGTAAACAGATAATTCCCCACTATTGCCACACAACGGTTCTGTCTTATTAAACTGTTTTAAATGTTTTTCACTGCTTTTATATATATATATAATAGGTATAAAAACTTGTCTATAACGTTACCTGATTAATTTAATCTGTACTTATATAGAGTTTCACTGGAAACGCCTAAAATTTTCGATAGAAATAAGCAGAAGAACTAAACACAGGACTAAACAAACACCTTACAGCACCAGAGATACTAAATATATATATATATATATATATGTCGCTTTTGAAGGTTATTCGGGAGTTTCACCGGCCTGGGGGTGAGGGCGAAGGATGAATGTCGAGTTAAAAGCACCTCGGCACCAAGACGCGATCTCTTGATTATCTTCTCCCAAGTTTCAGATCATCTGGTTGTTGGGTAACACGTGTTCAATCCAACACGCGCTAACCAACTTGGCCACCCCTCCCCCTCCTCTCGCAGTCCAAAATCCTCTATGCTCCTAACTTTGATACTAATAAAATCATTCACAAAGACCTTAATATCCCATTAGTTGAAGAATTATCTCCAAATAGATATAACATTTTTCATTCTAAACTCCATGTTATTATTCAGTTGCTAAGTTAATTAGTTAGCGGCTTCTATCTAAAAACTGAAAGGTTAGAATTTATAAAACTATTATTCTTCCGACGGTTCTTTACGGATGCGAAACGTAGCCGCTTACTTTGAAGGATGAACAACAGCTTAAGGTTTTCGAAAATAAGGTACTGCGTAAAATATTTGGTCCGAAGAGAGATGAAGCCACTGTGGAGTTTAGAAGGTTGCACAACGCGGAATTGCGGAACTTGTATCCTGTGAATATAATTGAGTTGATAGCATCGCGGAGACTCAAATGGGCGCGTAAAGTTGTTGGGCTCGATGAGGAACGGATTCCGAGAAAGTTGGTATTCGCTGATCCGACTGGTAGACGTCCGGAAGGTAGGCCGGAGCGTCTATGGGAGGATTGCGTTAAGGCTGATCTCGGGGGCTTGGGCTTGAACGGTGAACATTGGACGGGTCTGTGTAGACAGAATTTGGTGGTATCGGCATCGAACCTTCGGGTTCGGTAAGCCTATTATTATTCCAAACTTCATGCCCACATTAACCTTCTTATCCGTGACCTCTCCTCACAGATGGTGGAAAAGATACAATTATTTGCAGGTACTAATTGACCGTAACGAAATTTAGAAAATATGAGGTTTTCAGGATAGCTTTTGGTGGATAGAGATGCCTTAGTTTTTAGAGAGCTAAAAGTGATGGGGGTGGTCATTTAATAATGTAATAATGGATACGGATTCATTCTGGTAGACTAGTAAGCTAGCCACAACAATGAAACATAGTGATATACTTCAAAAATTGTTAGGTTACTTTTTAATTTTGCCAAGAATCAGCTGTGGAAGTCAATATAGTGACAGCACAATCATGAGCTAGGCATGAAACGAAATGATTACATACAGGTTAGAGACAACTGCAGTAAGTTTCTCCTATACAACATTACCTAATACTATACAATACAAGCAGTTTTGTTATACTGAAACTATAACATTTTGACTAACGTCTTATTGTACAAATTCAAGGAATAACATGATTTATCAAGGATTTTGTCACCTCTAGGGGCAAAGCATAAAAGGAATATATTTTTTTCATTTCCTTTTTTTGTTGGAGGGGCACGTAGTAAAGTCTATACCGCATATTTTTGTGAGTTGCCAGCTGAGTGAATCTAATTTTCATCAAATGCTTGAAAAAGTATGATTGGGATAAGGATGTGGTTTGGTAGGCTAGTCGTGTGGCCATGGGATTCGCTTATATTAAACGTAGTGATAATATACTTCCAAAATATGTTAGGTTACTACTTAATTTTTTCCGAGAATCAGTTTCGGAAACTGTCACAATCATGAGCTAGGTATGAAACGCAATGATTACATACAGGTTAGAGACAACTGCAGTAAGTTTCCCCCATTAGCTGCAACAACACCTATACAAACTCCCACAATACAACAATACAACTCCCCCAATACAACCCAGAACCTCGCTAACGGTAGTGGTTCCGAGGATCAGTTGCACAAGACTCACTCTCCCTTCCTTCTGAGTAAGGCATTACTTCCACAATACGTGGACCCGATGGGTGGTCTCTCTCCTAGCATTGTCTCCAACAGTCACAACAGTCGTAAATTCTACTTGCAGCAATAAAATAATAAAAGTGAGTACCTGCTCCTCCTTACTGTACAACGGGTTAGTGAACTCTCCCCCAGCTCGTGGACAATACTCTACTGTGCAGTGGAAGCATTTCCAATAAAGAGTCACATTATTTTCCTCAAAGGTCCGGGGGGCGAGACAATGATGTCTTTTCTTTTCTCGAGTTCTTTTATTTCAAACGAACATTTTTTCGAAAGAGGGTCAGGTTTCGTCAATAATGAGGGATATTATTTCCAAATGTTACCATTTTTCGGTCATTGTTACATTGTGAAAGGTGGACAGTTATGACCTTCGAAATATCTCTTTAGGTGCTATTCTTTAAGGGTAGTTTATTGTCACAAAACTCCTCTACAACTCATAAAAATTCTCATAATGGTTTCAGGACATAACGTATTTAATTATAATCAATTTTGAGGAATGTTGATTCCGGGGGCAGTCATAAAAACACTTAATTAAGTAAAAAACTTAATTTATTATTGCCTATGTTTTGGCCGATAAAACAAAACATAACAACCAGTTGTAGAATAAAATATATATAGATAGATGATAAGTAAAAGGAAATATATTGATAATCAGAAACAAAATAAAACAGTAGTTATGATAATTAATTAATCTCTCTCTCTCTCTCTCTCTCTCTCTCTCTCTCTCTATATATATATATATATATATATATATATATATATATATATATATATATATATATATATAATTTAAAATATTTACTGTTTTATGTTTTATTATTTAAAAAAAATAGTTATATATGTATTTAAAACATATTTTAAAAACTTTTTTGTTTTTTTTGGCACATTAATTATTGTAAAAATTATTACTTTGTCTGTAAGAAAGGGCCTCAGGCCCTATGACAAATAAAAATAATCTATATATATATATATATATATATATATATATATATATATATATATATATAAAATGATAACTCGATTTTAGTTTCTGCTAACTCCTTCTAAACCACTCGGCGGATTTTGAAAAAGATTTCCACCACCATTGAGGAAATTGTTTCCTGAAGGTTTAAAAAAATAAAATGCATTGCAATTTAGCTTTTCTTTAGTTTCGGCCGAAGATAAAATAGCACTTATTTTAAATATGTGTTTCTAATTTATGACCGCACCCCCAACCATCTTCCTCATCTAATTTAACTATGTAGATTAGAAAAAATTCCCCTTAACATAATAAGACTGGGTTTAGCCGTCCGATTCGCCCGCCAGGTGTTTTTTTTTTTTTCTTAATTTAGGATCTCCTGAGTCTAACTTACCAAAAGGGGTGTGTTCAAATTAAATTGCAGATTAAATATAACTATATGTCTGATTTTTTTTTTTTTTTGTCCTCCCCTACCTCGCCTTTGAAGGCTATACGGTGGTTCTCTCGGGCCAGGGGATGAGGGCGGGGGATATATGCCGAGATAAAATCCCCAGCACGAGAGTCGAACTAGTAATTATTTGGTTTTAACTTTTTTGGCTATCTGTTGCTCGGCAACGCGCGCCAACACGCTCGGCCACCCTGCCCCCTATATATGTCTGAATGTTACACCAACTTTTCCATAAAAACTGGCTGATCGGAATTGCTGGAATTTTGATGAGAAGGAAGTCGAGGAACGAAGGAAAATCCCGATAATTCACTATCCACCAACTGGTACACCAAAGCTACCTATTCTGGCCGTCTCCTTAATTATTTTTCCTTACATCCCCACCACCAGAAAATCAGCGTTGCCAAAAAACCTCATACACCGTTCCTTAACACTTTCTGATACAAAATTTCACAAATATAATATAACCCGACTTGAAAAAATCCTAAAATCTAACAATTTTCCTGACCACATAATTAAAAACCTTATAAAAACTTCTTCTAATCCTCATCCCACCCCCGCACACTCTCCACAACCTGTCAAGTTCCCCAGTACAGATCCATCCGATACGTACCATCTTTATCTCAAAAAATTAAAAACGTCTTATCCTCTTGCTTTTCCCATCTCCGCTTAGTTTTAAAACATGATAGCATATTAAAGAATCTATATTCAAAACTAAAAGATCCCATCCCTTTTCTACAAAAATCAAATTTATTTTATCGCATTCCTTGCTCTTATCCAAATTGCAATTCCTGTACACAAGCGAGACCAAAAACTATCTGAAAAAAATAATTTATCAGCACCAATACACCATATCTAACAGTAACCCAATTTCCTCAAAATTATCCGAACACACTATATCCCTTGTCCATCATTTTGATTTTGATAATCCTGAAATCCTAACTACGAAAAGCGACTCCTCTCCGAAGCTAAACACATCCATATAGAAAAAGATCGAGTAACCGTCAATCATATAACAGACAAAGAAATAATCTCTCCCTCGTATGCCAACATCTTCTGTCTCCTTAAGTTATAACTTTCTTACTTTATTGTACAAATTGCTTGTGTAATGTATATTTTAATTACTGTATATTTATCTTTTCGTTTATAACACCTCTGGTTTTTGTTTTTGTTATTTATTTATTTTATTTTTTTTTTTATTATATACCTCATGGATCTTTTACACACCTCAGATTCTAGTGTTTATAATTTTCTGTTAAATATTTTGAACCTTATTGTACATATTTTGTTTTGTTTTTCCTGTTTTATAATTTTGTAAAACATTTTAAAACAAAGATAAGCTGTAGTATTTATATTCAGAGGGGAAAACCGTCAGGGGTTTTTACATGAACCCCTCCCCATACCACCTATGTTTTCGGTTTTTCTCAGTTTATGCTTGGACATGGCTCAGTAATGGTACATTTATATATTATTTGTTTTATGCTTATGCTTATCATCGACATATATTATCATTATTTGTATCATTAATATTTAAGTATATTTTCTAATTTATTTTAAATGCTACCATTGTCACTACATCCAAACATTTTTCATTATCACATTAATATGTATCTCTTTTGTTCTGATGTTTGTAGCCCTGATGATGGCTCACAAGCTTGAGACGAAACGTCGGCAAAATTAAAATATTTAGAAAAAGACTGACTCCTGATTATTCCACCTATAATAGTTTCTACAATCGAATATACATCCTCAATACTTTGTGAATAGTAAATATATACTGTTTCATTTACACATGGCTGTACTAAACATTCCATACATAATAGCGTTCCTGAAAGGGAGTAAGAGCATGGTAAAGCTTAGTGACTTGACCTGAATACGGAACCAGTTTAGACCAAGGCCTGGCGACATCAAGTGCTATTTTGACAGGCTCAGGGCATTCTCCTCCAATCAGGCAAGAGTAATTTGGGCGAAAAGAAGAGGGTTGGGAGTCTTATTGCCGTGGTCATCCTCACTTCTAGGAGGAGGCGATGTACCCTGCTTGGTCTAAGCGACCTCTTAGGGTAGACCTCAGGTAGTAAATAGGGTTACTAAGCTTATTGCTCATCTGAACACCTTGTTAGCTGAGTTTTACAACGGAGTGAGGGAATGTAATGATTTACGAACTAGTAACGAACCTCAATTACCTATAAGAAGGGTTGTAAGTTCAGGTCTATGTTAAAGAACACAAAAAAAAAAAACAACAACTGAACAATGAGTTGAACAGGAAAAACAACAAAAATCTGGTGTGCGCAACACGCAAATTTCACTGTTAAAATCGATTTAAAAACTATTATATTCTAATTTGATTATAATAAAACGTGTATTCATTTTCGTTGGAAACCTATGATTTAAAATAAATAAAATAACTACATGGAATTGTTAAGCAGTAATAAATTTATTCCCTTTCCGTCACATTTTCTAAAATCTTTCTCTTTCCAACGGTATATTATACGTCTATATGACTGTTCTTATTATCAAAAAATTAGTCTAGGGGGGAAACATTTAAAATATTGGCTTTTAAGCTCTGTAAGACTATTTCAATCAGAATAAAACCTACATGTATCATTTAAGAACCAGTAGCAAACTTCAATTACCTATAAGAAGTGCAGTAAGCTCGGGTCTATGTTAAAAAACACTCACAAAACTTAACAATGAGTTCAAAAAATCTGATGCGCGCAACACGCGACTTTCACTTACCTCGACTGTTAAAATCAATTTAAAAGTTGGTTGAGGGTGCAGTCAATTTAACACACAATTAAGCGTAAACTTAATTTATTGGTGTCTGGTCCATGATAACTGTTTTGTTGCCTTTGGCAGCTTTGGTGATAATTATGTCGTTATGGGACTTTAGGAAGGATCGAGTGAGGGATATGTCTTTGAAGAATTGTGGAGAAAGATTGGAAGATACGGACGGGGGGTGTTGGAGGTGGTTTGAAATAATATTGCAAATAGAGACGCGGGACAACTCCTTATCCTCATTAGAATTAATGATAAGATTATCATTGTAAATATATTCTAAGTCGGTAAGGAGTTGAAGGATGATTTTGTTGGAAGAGTTAGGAGAGGAAAAGTTAGGACCTAAACTTATAATATTAATAACATTAGGAGAGATATTAGGAGTTGAAGAAATATTGTGAACCCACCTTTCGTCACCTTTAGGATAAATTTTGGTCTGGAGGGAATCTTGGTACAGCTCATTAGGTTTTGATATGAGATCGATTTTCTTTTTTGAACGGTAGCTATTAAAAATTGTTGAAATATAGGTGGAGAGAATGTTCATACAGTCATGGTCTATGTAATTAGGCAATAAATTTTTGAGGTATAATATCCTATTGTTAAGGAAGCTAATCTGCTGAATAATTTCTCTGATTTTTAAGCTTAGTAAGAATGTTTTGTTTATTTATTTAACGTCACTTTATGCTACTATGGCTAATCGGACGATGCTACAGTGGAGTCCTAAATTTTGCCTATCCAGGTTTTATTAGGATAGGATCTTTAACGAGTACCTGACATCGCACAGGCTCGGGACCACCTTTTAACGTCCCCTCCGAAGGACGGCGTAACTAAGGATTTTTTAACTCCCATTAAAAAATCCTAGGACCACCTGCGGGATTGAACCCGTCACCTTTAGCATGGGAGGCTGTTACGCTAGCCACCCAGCTACAAGTGATCCCGTAAGAATGTTTTTAATTTAGAAGCAGCAGATGAAAATTTAGATGTGAATAGTTTTGAAATGGGGATGTGGTTTAAGCAGAGATTTATAGATTTTGGGAAAATAGAATTTGAGCGGCATTTTAGAAGAAAGATTATATGTTCTAAATTATAAGCAAGACGTTTGTGGAGGTTTGAAAATTTATTGAAATTCGACTTTTGTTCGGAAAACGTTGTTTTTAGAGAGGAAAATGACAAAATGAGAAGGATTAGGAACAGAACAGGAAAGATTACTGCACACAGAGAGACAGTTGCATACGGCTGAAACACTATTTACAGATGGATAAGTTGTAGAATAATTTGTAGAGAGACTGGAAGCATGTTGAGAGGTCGAAGAATTTGTAATGGGTGGGTGTGAAAAGTGATCAGAAGAATGTTGAGAAGCAGAAGGCGAATCTTGAACGTTCGGAGGTTGAAGAAACGATCTATTTTGTAATCGAGCACTGCGGCGAAGAGGTTGTTGGTTCTTATCTAGTGGCCCTATTAAGTTTACGCCTAATTGTGTGTTATATTGACTGGACCCTGAACCAACTTCTCTCATATATACGCACGGTCAACTATTGTCACTTCATGAAAACTATTAAATATTTTTCAATTTGAATATATATTAATTTAATATATTTTTCTTACTGATAATTGAGACGTTGATTTCCAAAAGGTACTAAAGGAAATTTTTTACGAAATTGATTTTTTCACATATTTATATTATCATCAATTAGTTTTATCTAAATGTTCTATTTGAATTTATCTAATTAACATTCCTGTCCTTTAAAAACGCGATTTAGAAATTAAATTATTTTCTAAAGGTACTTATTACACATTTAGTTTTCGGTTCAAATAACTCTAAAACATTTAATTCCATAACTTCAATATGGTCTTATTAATTTAGTATACAAATAATTGTCGATTTTTATGCGAAAAGAATCAAATTAGCTAAACTTCAATTGGGTGTCCCAATTTAGAGCGATAGCCGAGCTAAATGCCTTTGCAGAAGAGCTTTCTGTTCACCATACAAACGGACTTCTTCGATACAAAGACGACATACTGGAAAAAGCACATAACCATTATCTCTCAGCCGACATACAAAGGACCCTCAATTCGACTAACTTTCCTTTATATAGATTACTATGCAATTACAATGCTCCCGACCCTGAAAAGTACCTCAAATTTAAAGTACATATAAAGAAATTGAGATGTGTCAGCCAATTAAGAGTTGCAAATCCAGATCATATTAGAATCTATGGAAAAAACTCAGATTTTTTGTTCAAGTCACAAGAAAGCTGTATATTATGCTATCGATTTATCTACAACAGTCTACACCACATTCTCCTTCACTGCCCGGCACACAATGAAAATAGACGACAATTTCTTTAAAACTTCATCTTAGAATCTTCCGACAACCAAAGTATCCATGCTATACTGAGTATCGATAGTGTAGATAAGTTACATAAAGTGTACTATTACATGATAGCAGTTCAAAAAGTGCTCAATTCTTTATCCTAGAACATTTTCTATTCAGTGCTTATTTTTATTTTATCTTCAAAGTGATATTTTGCTTATTTATTGTTTCTATTATAGCACCAGTAACTGTTTATTCTTTAATCTGTAATTTATTTTTGAAAGTCAAATTGTTTTAGTAAATTTTCACTATTATTTTATTTATTTTTAAATGATATGTATATAAAGTTCTAAAACCATAATATTGTAATTTATAGCCAAGCTAGGCTCTATTTGTATGGGGAAGCCCCAAAGACAAAATAAAATTTCTATTCTATTCTAATCAAATTAGCTGGTTTAATAATATAGTTATGAGAGATTTTTGAACTCCCTATAAAATTTCGTCGAATTAATATAGTACCTTTTGGAACTCAACGTCTCAATTTTGTTTTGATTTGATATCTGAAAAATTACCAGAATCAGAAAGATTTTCCAAACATAAATATTCAGCCGCGAAACTGACTTAAAAAAACTGCAACAATAAATGTATAAGTCGGAAAAATATTTTATCTAAAGTTTTATGTTGAGAAAATGATACAGAATTACTGGTAAAAAATCTGGTGCGGTTAAACACACGACTTCCACTTACCTCGAATGTTAAAATAAATTTAAAAACTACTAATTATCCTTCAATTTGAAAAATAGTTTTAGTTGATTCTAATAAAACGTGTATTCATTTTCGTTAGAAACATATGATATAGACTAAATACAATAATAATAATAATAATAGGCTTACCGAACCCGAAGGTTCGATGCCGATACCACCAAACTTCGCCTGCACAGACTCGTCCAATGTTCACCGGTCAAGCCCAGCCCCGAGATCAGCCTTAATGCAATCCTCCCATCGACGCTTCGGCCTACCTTTCGGACGCCTACCAGTCGGTTCAGCGAATACCAACTTCCTCGGAATCCGTTCTTCACTAAGCCCAACAACTTTACGCGCCCATTTGAGTCTCCGCGATGCTATCAACTCAATTATATTCACTGGGTACAAACTCCGCAATTCCGCGTTGTGCAACCTTCTAAATTCCCCAGTGGCCTCATCTCTCTTCGGACCAAATATTTTACGCAGTACCTTATTCTCGAAAACCTTAAGCCGTTGTTCATCCTTCAAAGTAAGCGGCCACGTTTTGCATCCGTAAAGAACCGTTGGAAGAATAATAGTTTTATAAATTCTAACCTTTAAGTTTTTAGACAGAAGCCGCGAGCTAAGTAATTTAGCAACTGAATAATAACACGCATATCCCACCTTTAATCGGGACTTTATTTCTTCCTGGATTTTATTTTTTCTTGTTATCATTGAACCTAAATACTTGAGTTTCTCTACGTGTTCAAAAGTATGACCTGAAATATTAATATCATCAAGATCGCCACCATTTCTGCAACTAATCATATATTTCGTCTTATCGGTATTTAATTCGAGACCTATTTGTTTACCGGTTTTTATTAACACACTTGTATTTAGTTCTATAGTTTCCGTGTCTTCACCTAGTAGTACCAAATCATCGGCACACCCCAAAACCGGAATCTTGTCACCCATATTTAAGCCTTTCTCAGTACACATCACCTTTTCTATAACATATTCTAAGGCTATATTAAACAAAACAGGTGAAAGGGAGTCACCCTGTTTCAAACCCGATCGCACCTCAAATCTCTCGGAGTAATTATGACCGATTCTTACTTTATGAAATGTTTCCGACAGACACATCTCTACTAGGTTTACTAACTTTTTAGGTATCCCCTGTTCAATCATGATGTTATATAGCTTCTGACGGTCTATCTAAATACAATAACTATATATTTTTTTTTTTTTTTTTTTTTATTCGTATATATTACAATTTGTCATAATAGACAATAATAATAGTGCTACAGGATCTCATTCATACAATATTTACAATATAAACAAAAGGAAAGTCAAATTTACATAAAATAAAATCAAAATAAGTAAACGTATACAATAACAAAATTAAGTAGACAAAATAAATACAAATAAATGAAGTTAACAAATAAATAAACAAAACATGTCACATTCATACCTATGTACAATATTTACAATCAGCTCGGGAACCCCGGACGGGGCTTGTCCCCCCACTTGTGGAAGGACAAGCAGAGTCCAAAGGATCCCAGCGCCTCCCTCTCAGCCGCATCACTGGTGAGAGCCAGCTATAACTATATTAAATTGTTAATCAGTAATAAGTTTATTCTCTATTCGTCACTTTATATTACCTTTTACAACTTTTTGTATCAGATAATATTTTTCCTAAAATCTTTATCTTTCCAACGGTATATTGCACGTCTATATTACTGTTCATATTATAAAAAAAAAAAAAAAAAAAAAAGTACATACGAAAATAAAATATTTTTTCTCTTTAATCTTTTAGTTGGTCATCAAAAGCGTTTAAATTGTATATTTAGCCGTTCTCCATCAATGCTAAAAAGGTGATACCGTAAATATTTTGGAATTTATAAAATTTAAGGTACTTTAAAGGAAGAAAATTCTGGATTTAAGCCCTATCAGACTACTTTAATCACAATGAAACCTAAATGATTTTAAAGCCCATTAAATTGTAAATCGATATACCCTACTGGAGCCGTTTTTAAGTAAATCAGGAAAAGGTGCAATATGGTTTAAAGTGGAACTTCCGGTGAGCCGATTTTGGTGAAACAGTTGATGTAACCTCTCAGCCATGTACGCTCATAAGTTATTAAATTTCAGTGTTATATAACTTATCGAGATTTCTCAAACAAGAATAAGTTGTACATTTTGATTTAACAAAAAAACAATAATACGTAAAAAAATACATGTAAGCCCTGTTAGACTATTTCAATCAGAATGAAACCTACATGATATAGATGGATAGATAGATAGATAGATAGATAACTGTTTTTTATTTCTTTAAGCATACAACAACAAAACAAATATTACAAAATATAAAAAACATTTGTAGAACTATGGTCTTTTAGACCGTCAGCCCGGAGCCGATCTGAAAAGTTTAACAAAATTATACAATAGTCAAACAGGTTACTTAATTATTCTATTCACCTTCTAACTGTATTAACTTATAAATAAAACAAAAAAAAAAATAACAATAATCAATCATATCAATAATATTACACATTAGAGTTGTTGTTTTTTTTTTTTTTTTTTCAATTATAATTAAATTCCTTAATAAGCCTATATCTATAAGGCCATGCAATTTTACAAAAATTGTACACAGACACCCAGTGATCACCATTGAGACATTTTATCACATCATCAACTTTAGAGAACTCTTTCCGAAACAATTTTTTCTAATTTCAGACAGAATCGGACATGCAGCCAGGAAATGAAATGTATCTTCTGTTTCTTTTTTATTGCACAAAGAACACATCACACTACTATTTGAATAAAATTGTTGTAGTTGAGATAAAGAAGTTCACATCTAACTTTGAATATCCATTTAACCCCATTAAAGTTTATTTTATTATCAACAAGGTAATGTGATCCATAATCATAATTTAAGTTTTTATATAGATGCATTTTTTCCGAAACTGATGCCTTTTGTACATATTTTAATCTGTAAATTTCTGTTAACGATAATCTAAATTCCTGTAGGATTAAATCCCATTTATTTTGATTGTCAAGTTTAATGTCTATGTCAATATTATGTTTTTCAGCTATTTCTCTTAAATCCTTTATCCAATATACCTTTTGTTTAATAACTTCATTGTTTAATAAATATGGTAGCCTATTTTTTGTAAGGTTTTTAACTTTGATAATATAACCATGCTGTATTTTTAAGGTTTCTATAAACATTGGAACTATTTTGGTTTCTAAATGTATTAAGTAGGACGGGGTAGCTTGCGGTAAGCTAAATAACTTCTTAATGAAGTAATACAGAAGTTTTTCACATTCAATATATTCTGTACTTCCCCATGCTTCGGCACCATATCCTATGAATGATTAAAAAACAGCATTGAATACTTGAATTTTAGAATTATAGGGTATACTATTGTTTAGTAGTAAATTTTTCCATATAGAGTTTATTGCAATTTTAGCTTTTGATAGCTTCTGCTGCAAATGTATTTTCAATGATAGTGTAGGTGTAAGAACAACACCCAAATATTTATGTTCGTTTACTACCTCTATTGCTCGCATCTTGAAAAACAATTTTTTGTTTCGGGCTCGTTTACCTCCACCATTTCTGAAAATTACTATTTTGGATTTATTCAAATTGACCTCTAAATTCCACATTTGACAATATTTTTCTAGATCATATATCATTAACTGAACCTACATCATATAAAAGCCCATTAAATTTTACATCGATATGGCGAGTTTAATAAAAATTGGTCTGAGCCGTTTTTGAGAAAATCATAAAAAAGTGCAAAATGCATGGTTTAAAGTTGCTCTTCCGGTTAGCTGAATTTGATGAAAAAGTTGCTGTAACATCTCGGCAGTATAGTTCTCTTAAATATCAAATTTCAGTTATTTAAAACTTTTGTTTTTGTGCAGGACTAACCAAACACACGGACACACCGACTTTCTCGCTTGTCTTGGTTATTTTGACCCAGGGAACCGTAATACTCGTATTTCCGTTGAAAACTGGAATTTCAAAATTTTCGCGATCGCATTTCTTTCCCTTACTATAGATTTCATATATAGGTAAGTGAAAGTTATAATAATAATGTTTTATCGCTTTTAAGATTTACATCTTTTTAGCAAGAGGTTTGGCCTCTATTTCATTTATACAAAATCATTTTTTACATTTACGTGTAATAAGGAAATGTCATAAATATTGAAATAAGAATTGAACTAACTACTTTAGAAACAACATTATAACATTATAAGAAAAACTTTTTTTTTTTTATATATTTTATTGAATTTCACAACTGTATATTACATAAATAAAATAAGTAAAAGTGATGAATTATAATAAAAGGCGTAAAAGGCTTGTGAAGATACTACCCAGCGGTAGTACTTCGATGTTTATTTAAGTAAGTAGATCCCGAGGCCATCTTCTTTTCAATCGCCTCGGAGGGTTGTCAGGAATATGTTAGACTGATAGGTTGCGGACAAGAGGGTTTATATGGGTGGGGAGTTTGGAATTAAAAGTGGTATATCTGGGGGCCACAAATGGGATATTAAGGTCGTCATGGATGACTTTATTTGTGAAGAAATAAGGAGCATTTGGAATTTTGCGAAGGATTGGATGCAGGAGGAATTAGATGGCTTAGTAGAGTCCCAAAGCTCGATTCCATATGTCCAGATGGGTTTGATGACAGTAATATAAATGAGCTTTTTGTAGTAAATTGGAATTATTATTAGTAAATTATTATTATTATCAAGCCGGTGCAGATAACTGATATTGACATTGACCCGCGTTACCTGACAACCAATAGTTTGTCCAGGAAAATATTAGGCAACCTAACGGCTGCACATTCAATACCTTTGATACTTTAAGTCAGGGTAAAAGTTTTCTTACTATCATGATGTTGCAACATTTAATTAGAAATAATATTTTTAAAAAATAATTAAAATAGTCTTATGTATATAAATATTGACTTCATTTTACTATTTTATCTAGCTCAATGTGTGGTCAGTGAAAATGTTGGGATTACTGAATATATAACAAGACTTCTGAAGATGGGAGAATATCCCGAAACGTCATACTGATGAAATAAAAAAATTGAGTATTAATGGAAGAATTATTCAGCCCAAAATCAACCTTAATAATTAATAATAGTCTGTCTAGGATTTTTTCAGGCAACCCATTCTTAACATATTTTCTAATATATTAAATTTGTTATAAAATATGTTTCATTCTATTATCATTTCGGTGCAGATCGTTTCAAGTTCGGATATTAGACTAAAAGTAATAACTCAATATAACATATGTTCCCGCTCAATAGATCTTTACATTTAGCTTATCTTACAATATAATTACACGTGTTTTCTTCTAGAATGCGCACCAGATGTTTAGTTTTCCGCAACTCGCTAATACTCCATCGATCACACGGCACCGTGGGTGGTGCTTTAGCGATAACATGGAACAACTCTTCTTAGAAACAATAACACGTCCAGCTTCTGCTCTAACCTCTCTGGAAACTAATTTACTTTATGTCACACCTTAATTAAAAAACCGTTTTTCACCCCGAGCCATTGTAAATTATAGAGATATAATGAGGCTTCAGATGTGAGCCGTATATGTCGCGGCGTAGGGCTATACCTGTCACAGATGTCGGTCGTAACTAACCAAAGGGCCAAAAAGAAATACGAAATTCGCGACGCAAATGGAAGACTGATTGTCTCGTGGAAGTACTTTGACGCAACGAGAATATGATTCAGGCCACTTCAAAAGATATTTATCGGTCTAAATTATGAGTGACTCATCGAGTTCAAGCCAGGACATTGCAATATAGATTTCTTTATTGTTTTTTTACCCCTTCTCGCCATTTCCGGCAACTTACTTGACTTATTTAATCTTCCAATTCGTATCGTTTTTCAATATTTCAATTTAATTATCTCTGGATTATATTCAATATTACATAGACGTTCTAAATTATCCACCAGACAGAAACTTAATGTAATACACTTATTTATTAAAACCAATATGGACTTACGCTTCCCAAATATACGGACCTGCTAAAAAGACACACATACGAAAAATAGAAACCTTTCCATCGGAATTTTTAAGACTGGCAACGAACTCACCACCATATGTGTCAAACGATACCCTACACACTGACTTACGTATTCCAACTACAATAAACCACATTCGACGACCTTTCAAACGATTTCACGACAAACTAAAAGGACCTAGAAACAAACTTGTACAAAACATGGCCACAACTGACATACCATACATAACTCGGCGTAGGCTGAAAAGGAGTTGGATGAGGGACTTCCTAGCCTGAAAAAATAGTTTGTTTTTGAATGTCAGGAGGATGCACTACTGGATACTGTCTCCCTCATGCCAACCCATGCTATGTTTATCAAATATAACTTATTTGCTTATTGTAACGTATACAGATGGAAATAAAATATTAAGTTAAAAAAAAAATATATATATCTCTGGGCTTATAAAATCATGTTTAGTTGGTCAATAATGTTTACATATTCTAAAAAAGAATTAGTCAAGGTGCTTTTTTGCATCGGTTTCAACCGAGATTCCTCATCTTTAAGTGGTGTTTTGCTTGCTCAAAATGAAAAAGAAAAAAAAATCACTCCAACTTTTTTTATAGTTCTTATATTGATTTATACAATTGAGGTGAATGAATATCGTGTGTTGACCCCAACATTTTTTTTTTTATTACCGAAATGTGTTATTGTGTACCACTGACTATTTAAATTACTTCCAGTAAAAATCAATTTTTATATCTTAATAACTGTCAATTACAATAATAATATATGTAAATTCATTTTGACAGAGCATAATACAGACAGTTTGGTGGTTAGGTATGGGCAAATACAAAATACTGAAAGTACGGAATATTTTACTCAAATACTCGAATTCAGTGACTGTCAAGTATGAAAACTACTCACTTCCTCGAAATGACATTCAGCCTGAATAATTTTTATTGGGTTGTAAAATAAATTATTAATCCTCTCTATGTTTATAAATTCATGTTTACATGCATCAGTTCAACCGAGATTCCATATCATTAAGTGGTATTTCGATTGCTCAAAATGGAAGAGAAAGAAATTAATTTTCATAATTTAATGATTTTTTTTTTTTTTTCGAAAGGAAAAATCCTTTTCAGAAAAAAAAATGTAGTGTGTATGACAAGGATGCCTTATAGAAAGCACCGTCCGTAAGTGGTTTGCTCGGTTCAGAGCCGGAAATGTTGGCTTGGAAGACGCAAAGCGCTTGGGTCGTCCTTCAACTGTTGATGACCAACCATGGTCAAAACTTGTAATAGATCAAACTGGGCCATATATAATACATTATACATATTTTCAACTATCTGATGTTTTATTGAATTCACGAATAAAAAACCCGACGAACAATATTTTACAAACCCAATAACTACAAAAGGTTTACTTACATGACTATTATAAGGCAAATCCGGACTCAAGAAGTTGAGCTTTGACACTACTAAACCATCCAATTCTTCTCGAGTACAATCAAATCCAAATCCTCAAAGCTCCTTTGTCCGTAACTAGTAAAATCATTCATTAGGACCTCGATGGCCCATTTGTTGCTGATTTGTTAATATTTTTTCAACGTCTCAATTTTTAGTTTAATCGTTTATTCATTTAACGTCACTTCATGATACTGTACTTAATCGGACGAAGCTACAGTAGTATTCCTAAATTTTGCCTGTCTCGTTATAATGTGGATGGATTAGTACCTGACATTGCACAGAGTCGGAGCTACCATTTTACGTCCTCTCCGAAAGACAGCATAACTAAGGATTTTTCACTTCTTTTGAAAAATCATAAGGTCATCTGTGGGATTTGAATCCGTGAACTTAGGCACAGAAGGTTTAAATGTTAGTGACTAATTGGATGAAAATTCATTAAGTATAGTATGTAATCTATCTATACATCGGCGCTATGCTCCTTGTAGGACCTTGGGCTCCTCAGTGATCCTCCTCCACTCTGACCTGTCTTCGGCTGTCCTTCTCCATCCGCTGGCACCCAACAACCGAAGGTCCTCCTCTACGTCCTGCAGCCAACGAAGTGTAGGTCTGTCACTGCTCCTTCTTCCACCAGGGTGTCACTCCATCATCATTTTTTGACAGCCTCCCACTTTCCATTCTCTGTACATGCCCCAGCCATCTTATTCTGGCACTCTTGATCTTGGCAACTATATCAGGTGTCTGATACAGATTTCTAATTTTTTCATTCGCCAACGATCTCCTTCTTTTGTAGGACCAAAGATTTTTCTGAGAATTTTTCTTTCCCACATGTTTAGTAGTCTTTCATCATTGCGTGTTAATGTCCAGGACTCGCTTCCGTACATGACCACTGGCTGAAGGACAGTACAATATAGTCTTATCTTCAGTACTTTGGATATATTCCGGTTCTGAAATATTTTCATAAGAGACCTATAGCATCTATTGCCAGCTGTTATCCTTGCTTTAATTTCGTCTCTAATCTTATTATTCTCTGTGACAACAGTGCCTAGATACTTAAACTGTGGTACTCTCTCGAACCTATATCCAGCCCCCTTGAAATACCTGTTTCCTCCTTCTTCCCTAGTACATAGTATGTAATGCTTCAATGTAATTCAATTAACGGAAATGCTTGAAGAGGATCTAAATCGTATCAGCAATTGGGCAGCTGACAACAAGCTCAACTTTAATGCTGAGAAGACCAAGGCAATTGTGATAGGTTCCAATACCCTCCTTAAGGCCCTTCCATCGATTCCTACACTGTTTCTGAATAACAATCCAATACAATTCTAATCAATCCGTTAAAAACCTCGGGGTCATCCTTGATCAAACCCTTTCCTGGAAAAATCATGTTTCCGAAATCTCCCGCCGAACATTCTCCGCCTTAAAACTTCTGAATTGCCTACGTCCTCTTCTTCCGATCGAAACCCGTAAGCTCTTGGTTAGCTCCTTAATATTTCCCCACTTTGACTACTGTTGTACGGTATATGGGGGTGTCTCTGGAGATCTCGAAGCAAAACTAAAACGAATGTTTAATTGCTTTATACGTTTCATCTTTGGGTTATCCAGAGACACCTCTATCAACCGATTTTACGAAGAGTTGAAGTGGCTTTATCCTTCCTTCCGCCGTAAGTATTTCCTAGCATCCTTTCTCTACCAGGTTATCCAATCCCAGTGTCCGTCTCACATCTCTGATCTCTTTAAATTCAAATCCTCTTTTCGTTCCCGTGATACCCTCTCGTGGCCTTCTGATCTGTATATAACGTCCCATCGATCCATAGCTTTCGATAATCATTCTCAATCCGATCCGCATCCTTATGGAACTCCATTCCTTCTAATATCCGGAACTCCCAAACTCCCTCAACTTTTAAATCCCGTCTATTTAGCCATTTCCTATCAATACAATTCCCAAATAATGCCAATTAGATGCTAATTTCAGGGAAGATCAAACAGACAGATACATTTATTTATTTATTCAATTTTCGTTTTCTCGTTTACATTAACAGCAAATATTAATTAAAGTTTTTCTTTTAATATTTTCAAAGACGTAAGATTAAATTATTTATGATTTTACAAACACTCAGAAGAGTTGAAATTTTTTTTTTTCTTTTTTTATTTAATTTAAAACTGCAAACATATTTTTTTGGTTAACATACTTTGAAGAATTGTTAATTTCTTTTCTTTTTATATTTTAATTCAAAACTGTATATATATATATATATATATATATATATATATATATATAATATTTTTTTTTTAAATCTTATTATATCTCTTTCTGTTCTTGTGTTAACATGCATTGAAGAATTGTAATTTCTTTTCTTTGTATATTTTGTTTTAAAATATAAAAAGAAATCAGTTTTTTTTTTATTGTTCTCATGTTAACATACATTTATTTTTCTTGTCTGTGCATTTTTATTATAATTAATCTTTTATGTTATCTTCTTTGTTGAGGTTATTAGTTGAATTTTATTGTTTTCAATTATTATACTCTAAGACTACAGTCTTAAGTCCACTTCTTGTTTCCTGCTGTATTATTCTAAAGGGACTTGTCCCAGAATAGAATTATTATTATTATTAATATGGATGAATTAAGAAATAAACTCGTGAATATCAGTAATGGTAGTTATTTAGTATATATATTATATAATTTAATTTTTTCGTAGAAACATTATCTATTTCTTTTTCCTCCCTGTCGATTTTTGGAAGCGGAAGAGAAAATTCCTATGTTTTATTGTTCATCCATTAATGTGCGATAGGTTAATTTCAGCGATTTCGGATAACTGATGAAGTGAGAAAATATGACGCCCCTTCGGCTTTTCTATCAATATATCAACCCTTCGATCTATCAACCTGCTTGTAATAAATATATGATGCTTTACACCGAGACTCATTTTAGTCTCGGCAAAAAATGCGTCCTTTTCTAAGAAGCAGTTGTTGAAAAGCTTAGACAAACAAAGACACGGTAGCAGAGACATGATGTGTCCATGCCCGAATCGATTCACGTTACAAACCTGAAGTCCAATAGAAACCGTGAAATTCACTGTTCCGGTTAGTCACGGTTACTACCGAACTTTCGGTAGGCTATAGTCTAAGACAATGGTTGCGAGATGGGTGGCATTTTATGGCCAGAGAAAATTATTTTTTAGCCCATTACCAAAAGGGTCTGCTTCATCACTATCACGATTGACAAGCCCGAGTTGATACTGATTTCCCTATCACGATAGTTCTCCAATATCAATATGTTTATAATAAATACACAGGGTGCTTCTTACTTGCACGGCTCTATTTAGGTATGTATTCACAAACACGAAATAAACAAAAAAGTTCATATTAACATAAATCTCAAAGTCTTTTATTAAACAGATATCAAATGTTAAAAAAAAACTAAATAAAAAAAAAAAAACCTGTACCACTACAACCCATGAAGGGTCTCAGTGCATATAGAGATTCGTACTGTTTCAAGGCCAACGGCATTGTAATGAGGTGATTAGGCCTTCATCACGCTCAGCTGCCAGGATTTTCTCTAATTTTTTGGGTTCCCATTTTACAGAGACTGGGTGTAGATCCCAGGAGGGTCTCCATACCCAAGGGTTGCCCCTCTACTGAAGTAACAGAATAAATAATATTCTGCCACAGCCGGGATCCGAACCCAAAACCCGGAGAATAGCAGAGTAGTGCTCTATCCAATAGACCACGCCGCTCCCTATCAAAGGTTATAGATTTATTATTTATTTACGACATTAAGACTGACTATACAAAGTATAAGGTGTTTAATACTAAATAACAGGTTTTAAGAACAAATGAACGATAAGCAATGACAGTAGTTACTCATCTGTCTAGTTCTGTGTCTTTTAGTGTGTTTGATTACTGTGACACAGTTCAATATATGTTTATCGTGGGAGACGCCAAAAATTAATTCAAATTTTTCAACTAGGAAATTTTTTACAATATCTTCGAACAGCAGCAGCGCCGTTTCTATGTACCTTGCCATAAGTTAAAAGCATGTCTGTTTGTTCTGCAAAAGTGAGTTTTTTATTGGTGAATTCAATAAAATATCAGACTGTTGAAAATATTGGGTTGTTTTGGCTGGTAACTGTTGTTTTCTTTCGAATGTTTACATATTTAAAGTAAACAGTTACTAATCCTCTACCTTTGTATTATAAACATTAGCTTCAGAATCAATTACTCACTTTTTAGTATACCTTCTAGGGAGGAATGAACGGACCATTCGCCGCTGGTTTGCTAAGTTTTCAGCTGAGGATTCCGACTTGGAAAACTTGCCCCGAGGAAGACCTCCGTCCTTAATAGACAACGATATCCTCAAACATACAGTAGAAGGAAACCCCTACCAAACAGTTAAAGGACTCTCAGCCAACTAAATGTAAGTGCATCTACCGTTTCCAGACATTTAAAGTGTATTGGAAAAGTAAAAAAGCCGATACATGGGCGGCAGCAAGACCCCGTGTTTCAAAACATACCGTGCAAAAATTGGAAGAACTGGGCTACGAAGTTCTTCCGCACCCGCATTGTCTATAACAGATTACCACCTGTTCAGGAATTTAGACAACTTCGTCAAAGGAAAACTTTTTGAAAATTATGATCAAGGGAAAAGTGCGGCTTTTTTTTTTTTTTTTTTTTTTTTTTTTTTTTCTATGTTTTCGATTACAAAGGTTTGTTATTGAAAATGATAAACCAAAAAATACTATTGCGATATAACAGTATTTAGTTCATATTATTATTTTGGTTTTGTAAACATTATGAACTTATACGTTGACAAGAGACTATAAATCTTGCGGTGAGAGAGAGGGATCCCTACCATTAGGTAAAAGCCGGGAAACAAAGACTATAACTAAATAGTTTATCTTTCCTAGAAGTTTCGGCCCCCTGGTGCAGTACCACCTCCTTTCATCGAACCTTGTCTCCTCCAGATCTGTATCTTCATCTTCTTGCAAAAAAAGAACGGTGTTTTGCCAATCAGCAGGTGACATGCAATTAATCAGCAGTGGTGGTATATATCCTAGTAATTGTCTCTTCAAAATTTGGGGGCTTATACTTTTAAAAAACAATAACTAAGAACTATAAAATAAAGTCAGAAATGAAAAAAAAGAATTATATATTATCATTGGAAACATTTTTATATACAATAATCACTTAAGCTTAAGCTCTATTCTTCACCTTAAAGTACATTAAACAACGTTGTTTATGAGATAACATATTTACCCAAATTTTTAGATTTTCAACTGTTTGTTCATTTAACGTCCCTTTATGCTACTGTGGCCAATCGGATGATGCTACAGTGGGAGTCCTAAATTTTACCTATCCAGGTTTAATTAGGATAGGGATCTTTAACGAGTACCTGACATCGCACAGGATAGGGATCACCTTTTTACGTTCCCTCCGAAGTACGGCATAACTAAGGATTTTTAACTCTTATTAAAAAATCCTAAGACAACCGGCGGGTTTGAACCCGTGACCTTTGGCATGGAAGGCTGTTATGCTAGCCACCCTGCTATAGGGGATCCCGCTTTTCAACTTAATATATAAAAGTATATTATATATTTATATTACTATTCTTATGTAAGTGAAAAAAATCCTTTTTTATTTAAAAAAAAAATAGTTTATTGAATTTTACAACTGTATGTAATATAAATACAACCAGTAAAAGTGCTGAATTATAATAAAGGGCTTGAAAAGACTTGTGAAGAAACTATTCAGCGCTTGAACTTCAATGTTTATTTATCTTGGTAGATCTCGAGGCCATAATTTTTTCAATCACCTCGGAGGGTTATCAGGAATATGTTTGGTTGACAGGTTGTGGACAAGGGGGTTTATGAGGGTTGGGAATTTGGAATTGAAAGTGGTTTATCTTGTTCGAGGAAGGTCTACAACAAATGAAATATTAAGGTCGTTATGGATGATTTTATTTGTGACGAAGTAAAGAGCATTTAGGATTTTTATCCTTAAAAAATCCTATTAAAAAAATGTTCTTTCTTCTCCTTTAGCTTTTTTTAAAATCCGTTCCACTCGTAAATATAGCCATTTATTTTCAATCCTAATAAGATGATATGGTTAATTTTTTTTAAATCTACAAAATTTAAGGTACTTTAAAGGGAGAAAATTAAAAAAAATTGACATTTAAGCCCTGTCAGAGTATTTCAATATAATTGAACAAAAGAAAAATAATAATTTGTCTCTTCGTACACACAAAAGGTTTATACATCAATGGGTTTAAAACAAATATACGAATATTAAAAAATTGGATTATACAATGTCTATTTTTTTTTCAATAATTTGTGAAACAATTACATTTTCATTGTACAATAATCAATGGATATTTCAAAGAGATACATAGTAACAAAAAAAATCTGGTGCGGGCAACACACGACTTTCACTTACCTCCATTTTTAAAATCAATGAAAGAATTTTCAAAAACAGTTAGAGATAAAAATACGTGAAACTATTAAGGAATTAATTAAATTGAATTTATATAGAAACACGTGTTTCATTAAAAAATCTATTTATTATTATCTAAAAATAATCAGTTAGTTCTATGTTCATTTCATTACTGTCTATAAACATTTAAAAGCTTGTGTATGAGATAATATTTTTTCTAAAATCTTTAGCTTTCCAACGGTATATCATACATCTATATTACTGCTCTTATGTTCAAAAACGAAAATTTGCATAAAAAAAATATTTTTTCTATTTTCTCCTTTATTTGGGTATCGAATTTATTCAATTTATATATTTACCTGTTTTTCATCAGCGTTAACAAGATAATATAGTAATTTTTATTGAATCTACAAAATTAAAGATACTTTAGAGAAATAAAATTTAAAATATCGGCATTTAAGCCTTGTCATTCTAATCAGAATGAAACCTACATGATATTAAAGCCCATTAAATTTTACTTCGATATAGCGAGTTTAATCAAAATCGTCCGAACCGTTTTCAAGAAAATCGAGAAAAAAGGTGGAAAACGCATGGTATGAAGTAAATCTTCCGGTCAGCTGATGTTGATGAAAAAGTTTTGTAACATCTCGGGCGTATAGTTCTCTTAAATATGAAATATCGGTTCCATAGGACTTTTCGTTTTCGACCGGAAGTTACCACACACACACAAGACCTTTTTGCAGGTCTCAGTTATTTTGACTCAGGGGACCCTAAAACGTGTATTTCCGTTGAAAACAGGAATTCGAAAATTTTCACGATCGCAATATTTCCCCTTACTATATATAGTAAGTAAAAGTAAAAATCAATAGTTTTTTTTTATTATTTGTGGTTATTTCATTTTTTTTTTTAATCTTTTCTTAAATTGATGTACAAAATAAATTCTAGATGTTAAGTGGCGCATTGTGAAGGAGTTTCTATCAATGTATTATAAATAATGCAGATATATGTTATACAAATAAAAGATCACATATTATATATTTGTTTATTTATTTAACGCCACTTTATGCTACTAAGGCTAATCGGACGATGCTACAGTGGGAGTCCTAAATTTTGCCAATTCAGGTTTTATTAGGATAGGATCTTTAACAAGTACCTGACATCGCACAGGCTCGGGACCACCTTTTAATGTCACATCCGAAGGACGGCGTAACTGAGGATTTTTTACTCCCATTAAAAAATCCTAGGACCACCTGCGGGTTTGAACCCGTGACCTTTGGCATAGGAGGTTGTTATGCTAGCCACCCAGCTACAAGTGATCCCCACATATTATATATAAAATTTTTTAACAAAATAAGTTTAAAATAATGCAATATTCGAAACTGGGTAAATAGATTAAGAATATAAAAATACATTCAATACTGAGACAAATTTTAAAAATCCAACTTCGTAAAAATGTTTTATTTTTATTTGTTCTCCAAACAAGACGACACCAATTAGTCAGCCATATAAAACCGTGTGTAATATAACGCGAATATTTAGTAAACATCTTACTAAATGTTTTGGAGACATTTAGTCTAAAGAAGACTTTTAAGTTTGCATAACTTCCTTAGTTCCAGGTAAGAATTCAGATAAAATAAAAACTTTACTAGACAGTAGCTATATTCTATTATTTGCTATAGAAATGCTAATCGATTGGTTAGAGGAGAAGCGTGAAACGTTAAGTTCTGGCCAGTCACTAACTGTGTACAATCATTGCCTCACCACTTCGCCTTCCAGGAACTTGTACTCTTCGGGTACCGTACCTGACTTGCATTCCTAGGCTAGCATTGTCTTTTTTATTTTGAATTTTGTCCTTTTAAAAAAGTTTAGAAAGGATCAATTTTAGACGAACAAGTTAATGTCATTGTAAGTAACCCATGAACGATGAAGTAGGAAGAGATCAGCGAACATGGTTTGGTCAGGCACTTCTGTAAGATCGCACATTGACGGCTGTCCCAAAAACGTATGTTGAAAACATTCAGGCATTAAATCTAATTAAAAATAAGAAAATGACCTAGCTTTGAATCATCTCCTGAAGAATCGTCCCTCCCCATTTTTGTAATTGTATACATAAAGGCATAGAAGCCCTTGAAATGTTAATAGTGCATGCAGCGCACATAGAAATAGTCCTTAGAATACCTTCGGGTAATAGAAGGACAAATATCCTGTGATAAGTGTACATATCATATTTGTATTGTATATTGTGTAAAATAATAAAGCAAGAGGGAAAGAAAAAAATCTGGTGCGGGCAACACACGACTTTCACTTAAATCCATTTTTGAAATCGATTAAAGAATTTTTAAGTACAGTAAGAGATAAAAATTAGTAAAACCATTAAATAATTAATTTAATGGAATTTCTATAGAAACATGTGTTTTATTAAAAAATCTATTAGTTATTATCTAAAATAATCAGTTACTTTTATCTTCTTTCATCACTCTCATTACTTTTAAAAGCTGAGTTAAGAAATTTTTTCAATCTTTAGCTTCCAACGGTATATCATACATGTATATTACTGCTCTTATGTTCAAAAACAAAAAAATGCATTAATTTTTTTTTTTTCAGTTTTCTCCTTTATTGTTTTTGAATTCGCACAACTTACATATTTAGCAGTTACTTATCAATGCTAACAAGATAATATATTTATTTTTATAGAATCAACAAAAATAAAGGTACTTTAGAGAAAGAAAATTTAAAATATCGGCATTTAAGCCCTGTCAGACCATTTTAATCAGAATAAAACCTAGATGATAATAAAGCCCATTAATTTTTACATCGAGTTTAATCAAAATCGTCGGAACCGTTTTCGAGAAAATCGAAAAAAGGTGCAAAATGCATGTATAAAGTGGCTCTTCTGGAAAGCTCATATTGACGAAAAAGGTTTTACGTCTCGGCGTATATTTGTCTTAAATATGAAATTTCAGTTTCATAGGACTTACCGATTCCGCCCGAGAGTTACCACACACACACACACAGACCTTTTTGCGGGACTTGGTTATTTGGACTCAGGGATCCTAAAATGTGTATTTCCGTTGAAAACTGGAATTCGAAAACTTTCACTATCGCAATACTTTATATAGTAAGTGAAAGTAAAAAAGTTTAGTTACTA
Organism: Piezodorus guildinii; assembly: GCA_023052935.1. Classification (NCBI taxonomy): domain Eukaryota; kingdom Metazoa; phylum Arthropoda; class Insecta; order Hemiptera; family Pentatomidae; genus Piezodorus; species Piezodorus guildinii. Next base: position 140,306,908 of record CM041296.1, on the reverse strand, counting down.
ATAATATAAACATCAATCCCGTGGCTAGATTGTGAGTTCGAATATTAGTTCCGGAGCTATTTTTTCGAGCATTTAATTAAAATGGGAATTTACTGCTCTGAAGCCTCTCTCCCGAGTATGTAAGACTAGTCAGCTAACTGGTGTCCACTCACAAAAATAGGAGTAGAGAGTAGATGACAGGGGTAGATGATCCGGATATAAAATATAAAATTCATCCAAGGGCCTACATAGTCTGTCGCGCCACCGGAGAGAGAGGCGAGAGAGTTTCCGGCAATTTCTAAGTTTTTTCTACCATTTAGGGCATTCTTTCCTAATGATTTATGAGCATAATACATTGAAATTAAGTTTTTGCTTTATAAGGGAAAATTAAATTTTCGTTTGTCAAATCGTCGAAAATTTTTTGTTGAATAAGCGTAGTAGAGAGCGGCGTGCCCTAGTGGATAGAGCATTAGTCTACTGATCTCCGGGTCCTGGGTTCGAATCCCGGCTGAGGTAGAATTATTCATTCTGTTATTTCAGCTGAGGAGCAACCCTGGGGTATGGAGACCCTCCTGGGGCACACCAATCCTTTTTAAAGTGTTTAACTCAAAATTTAAGCTTATGTAGTATATATCAGACGAGTTGAAACAAATATAAAAAATCGACTTATATCTACAATCTTATTTAATGTAGGGTTTTTTTTCTCTCAATAATTCGTAAAATAATAATATTTTCATAATATATTAATCACTTCAAAATGATACATTGTAAAGTAATTTGTTATTTAAAACGGGTGATAGATTCGATTCAGAAACATAAAAAAAAAAAAAATATATTTAAATTTGAAGAAGAATCTAAAAAATCTGGTGCGGGCAACACCCGACTTTCACTTACCTTGACTGATAAAATCAATTTAAAAACTATTAAAGATACTTCAATTTGAAAAATATTTTATGTTGATTTTAATAAAAAGTGTATTTATTTTCGTTGGAAAAGATGACTTGGATTAAAAAATGTAACTACATTAAATTGTTAATCAGTAATAAGTTTATTCCTCATTTTACATTTTTAACTCTGTGTCTCAGATAATATTTTGTCTAAAATCTTTCTCTTTCCATCGGTATATTATACGTCGTTAAAAAATAGTTTTTCTCTTTTACCCTTTAGTTTTTCATCAAATTCCTCCACCTTGTATATTTAATCTTTTTGAATGTACAAAATTAAAGGTACTTTAGAGGAAGAAAAATTAAAATGTGGACATTTAAACCCTGTCAGACTATTACAATCTGAAAGAAACCTACATGAGATTAAAGCCTATTAAATTTTATATCGATATAGCGGGTTTAATCAAAATCTTTAGAGCCATTTTTGAGAAAATCAAAAGGTGCAAAATGCATGGTATAAAGTGGCTCTTCTAGTTAGCAGATTTTGATGAAAAAGTTTCTGTAACACCTAAGGCGTATAGTTGTCTTAAATATGAAATTTGGGTTTTCATATTTCATATAGTTTTCTATATATCGTTGTAAAATTTAATGGTCTTTAATATGGTGTAGGTTTTATTCTTATTGAAATAGTATGACAGGGTTTAATTGATATTTTTTTTTTAATTTTTTTTTTTATATTTTCTTCCTATAAAGTATCTTTAATTTTGTTACAAACATTAACAAGTCGTGTGTACGAGCATCACAGATTTTTTAAATAGCAGCTTGACAGTTTCTTTTGCTTCCTGTTCAGGCTAATTGCTAAAAGAAAGAGGAGTAGAAAGTGGCTTGTAAGATAAGAAGTGGGAAAGGAGAGCAATAAATATCGATGGTAGCAGAAGCCAGCAGGAGGCAAGAAGGAGGCAGCAGAGGAGTGAGGAGGGGCTGAAGAAGTCCAGAGCCCTGAGGAACCCCCGCGGATAGGATATTGTCCTCAACTAGGAGTCCTTAGGTCCTCGCCATTGTCTATACTCTGCTCCACCATCCTAGGTAGGATCTTACACATTACTGTCCTATAGTAGCTCCTAACGCCTGCTTCTTTTCATTTGTCAATTCTAGGTACTCCTTTCTACGAAGGGGACGAATGCTCTGCAACTGTTGTCTTAATTGCCGTTTGTTTGGGAACAGTTTCCATGTTCGAGGTTCAAGATTTTTTTTTTTGAACTGTTTTACAATAACAGAAGTTTGGCTTCCTTGACTACCGAGGTTAAGGAGTTACAATTAAAAAAAAATAATTGAGCACTATTCACTTCCCATTATGTTTTATTTTGTTAATTTTCTTCTTCTTTTTTTTTTTTTTTTTTTAATAAATTCTTTTTTATCCTGGTACATTTCCCTTCAGAATAAAATATACAGAATGTACAAAATGTGCTTTGGAGTCTTAGAGTAAATGAAATACATATAAACAAGGTAATAATCACTGATATAAAATAGACATATTTAAATGAGAAGAAAACAACAATAAAAAAATTTAAAAAATCATATTTACAATGGAGCCTGGATATTTATTAAGTGATTAAATATGCAGGATTTGAAGGTAGAGAGAGTTGGAGTGACGGATGGAAGGAGGGATGGAATTCCATAGTATTGAGGATCGAATAAGAAAGGATCTGTCGAAATGTGGCAGTTCGGTGGGCCGTACTGTAAAGGAATGATGCTAGGAAATACTTGCGACGATTGGAAGGGTCAAGCCATTTCAACTCGCCATAAAATAGGGTTACGTACGTGTATGAAGGACCCCGAAGATGAAACGAACAAAACTATCGAACTATATTGAGGATGTATAGTCGACTGTAGAAACTATTATAGGTGGAATAGTCAGGAATCAGTCATTTTTTGAAAAGTTTTTAATTTTGCCAACGTTTATGTAGTTTATGCTTGGACATGGCTCAGTAATGCCCTGATGATGGCTCACAAGCTTGGGTCAAAACGTTGGCAAAATTAAAAACTTTTCAAAAAATGACTGATTCCTGATTATTCCACCTATAAAACTATCGAACGTGACTTTATTTAATTATCTTTTTATTTATTTTTTTCTTTTAATTATTCTTTATGTTTTAAAGTTATCTTAATTATTCAATTATTATGAATAATTATAAGAAAGAGAATTTTTTTATTTATAAAGCAGTGCTGACCAAATATGGTGGTTTGGGTTGCTTAACACACAGCAAACTACAATTTCTTAGGAATATCTGTTTAAAGAAGCACAACTCGCGAGATTCATTAACCTATGCTGTTAAAATCAATTTAAGCATTTTTAAATACATTAAGAGACAAAAAAAAATGTTAAATAATTAATTTAATTTAATTTAAATGGAAACAAGTGTTATATTAAATAATCTATTATATTTTTATCTACAACAATGAGTATCAATACAACAATAATTTCTTTACAATTCTGTGCATTAGATAATGAGTTAGATACATCTGTATTAATATTCTTGTGTTAAAAAACGCAAAAATTACATTAAAATTGCATTATCAATGCTAACAAAATGATGTGCCTAATTTTTTGAAATCTACAAAATTGAAGTTACTTTAGAGGAAGAAAATTTAAAATATCGGCATTTAAACTCTGTCATACTATTTTAATCAGAGTGAAACCTAAAGCATATTAAATTTTACATCGATATAGCGAGCTTAATTTAAATCGTTAGAGCCGTTTTTGAGAAAATCGTATAGTGTGGTTTTTCTGCTTAGCTGATTTTTTATGAAAAAGTTGCTGTAACATCTCAGGCCTAGATGTACGAGTTACCAATTTAGTCAGGTTCAAGTTGTCTTAAATATGAAATTTCAGTTTCTGACGAGTTTTAGGTTTTGCGCTTGACATACCACATACGGAAACACACACACCCACAGAGACCTTTTTTTAGCAAGCGTTGCCTACGAAGTGATGTTTCTCAGTTTAAAAATGCTCATTGCGTGGAACGGAAAATATGAGAACTAGAATGTCCGTTAGGAAAATTCCAAGAAGCTAAGTTATGTTTACTGATTCGATTGTTAAAAAATAGCCAAAAGTCATTACTTGAGAGTACTTGAGTTATTACTTATGAGTATTTGATAAAATTGTAAGAAATAGTGACGAGGTAAAGATTAAAAGATTTTAAGTAATAACGGATGACGATAATAAATGATGAATGATGATAAGGTAATAACGAGTTCTAGTTCTCATATTTTCCGTTCCACGCAATGAGCGTTTTTTAAACTGAGAAACATCACTTCGTAGGCAACGCTTGCACGTCATGTAAGTATTTTTTCTTATTTATAAGGGTCTTTTTTCATCGCCCATTTCTTTCTCCCCCTTTCCATACTCATATCTTTCTCCGTTACATATCCTGACATATAATTATTAGTTTAATATTACATTATTTAAAAATTTAAATTATTATTTTTTATTCATACTGTTTCTCTTTTGTAATGACTATATTTTTTTATATATTACCTATACTCTTAACTATGTTTTTAATATATTACCGTCATATATCAACTCATAATTGTTAATATTTAAAATTTTAATTGTTCACATATTTTTCCTTTATCATTTTTTTCATTTGCTTAGTCTCTCTTTATATATTCTCATTACAATATTATCATCTCAATTATGTCTACTTCCATACTTTATAACTATCATCTTAATTTTGTTTATTTCCATACTTTATAACTGTCACCTTATTTCCATACTTTATAATTGTCATCTTATTATCATTTTACATTTAATATTATTTATGTTCCCATAATTTATTACTGTCATATTATTATTATATACCTAACGCATTATTAAGTCTATAATTACATTGGTTGTTATCTTGTTTCTTTTAGCCCTGATGAAGGCCCACATTGTAGGCCGAAACGTCGGCACATAATAAAAATAACTCTTATTTTTAATTGTGTGGTTTTAATTTATGACCGCACCCCCAACCATCTTCCTCATCTAATTTCTCAACGGTCAACAAAACTCCATCATTATGAATCCTCTCTCCTGGGGCCCACAAGCAGATAACAACCAACCTCTGCACCATAGTAATCTACCTCTGCACCATAGTAATCTACCTCTACACCATAGTAATCTACCTCTACACCATAGTAATCTACCTCTACACCATAGTAATCTACCTCTACACCATAGTAATCTACCTCTACACCATAGTAATCTACCTCTACACCATAGTAATCTACCTCTACACCATAGTAATCTACCTCTACACCATAGTAATCTACCTCTACACCATAGTAATCTGCCTCTTCGCCGTAGTAACCGAGTAGCAAATAGAAGATCTTCTCTTGGCCCTACCTTGACATCTCAACATTCTTCAGTTCACACTTCGTTTTCTGGTCATCAAATTTCACCTGTATCTCTTGTAAATCCTTCCTCTCCAACCGTTTCTTCTTCTACTCAATTAAATTTGTCTTTTTCTTCCTTAAAATCCTCCTTCCCCCATCTTAAATCACAGTTTAATTTATTCTCCAATCTTCACAAACGTCTAGCTAACAGTTTAGAACAAAGGATCTTTCTCCTAAAATGCAGATCCAATGCAGTTTATCCAAAATTCATAGAATATTCTTTAAATCATATCATAACTTCAAAATCGCCTTTTCCAAAATTAGCATCATTAGCTCTTAATTTTAAAAAATCCCTTCTAAATATCAAAATCAGAGAATGCATCGTACAGATTAATTCCCTAAATAAAAAAATATCCACTCTTAAAATTTTATTCAATAATTATATTAACGCTAACAACCTTACAATTCTCGACACAGTCATATCATCCATATTCAATTCCAGTAGAAGCAGAAAAAAACAAAAACTCATTACAAAATATAATAACCTCTACCTAGATTCAATAAAACATAAAATTTATCCTAAAGGAGACCAAAACTGGGTTCAAAATGTTTCTTCCACCATTTTACCACCCTATGTTAAAGATATTTTAAGTTTAGGACCAAATTTTTCCGCTCCCAACACCTCAATCAAAATTATCCCTCAACTCATTACTGATTTGGAATTTATCTTTAATGACGATGTTATATCCAATTCTAATGACGATAAGGAGTTGTCACGGATTTCTGTTTGCAATATTATATCCAATCATCTCCAACATCCACCTTCCTCACCATCAAATTTTTCACCTCAATTCTTTAAAGACTTATCTCTTACCCGAGCTTTCCTAAAATCCCATGACGACATCATAGTAACCAGAACTGACAAAGGAAACAAGACTGTAATCATGGACCGTTCCGAATATAATGACAAAATGAACATTCTCCTTTCCGATAGATCCACTTATGTTCCTATATCCCGCGATCCCACCCCTTCACTTAAAACTAAATTCAATAAACACCTGAAATCTCTTTTAGATTCAAAATTTATAAACTATCCCAGCTATAGAAACCTTATTTCCTATAATTCCGTTGCTCCTCGCTTCTATGGACTCCCAAAAATTCATAAACCAGGTATCCCCCTCCGCCCTATCACATCGAATATCAACTCACCCTCTGTTAACCTCAGTAAATTCTTACTACCCTCTTTACAACATCTTAGTCACAACAATCCTTACGATATCCAAAATTCTTTTCTTCTCCGCGAACAATTAATATCCTTCATTATTCCGGAACATTACATCCTTGTTTCCTTTGATGTAGAAAGCTTGTTTACCAATATTCCTATAGATAAAGCCCTATGTATCATCGAAGATAACTGGTCTTCTATTGAACCCCATACCTCACTTAATTGCCCTTCATACCTAGAATCCCTCAACCTTTGTTGCAATTCCGGATACCTTACATTCAATGGACAGTTCTTTAATCAAATTTCAGGACTGGCTATGGGAAATCCTCTCGCCCCTGACCTCGCCAATATTGTCCTTAACGATTTACTAAATTTGATAATCCCTCAGTTTCCTGAGGATATTATTCTTATTAAAAAATACGTAGACGACCTCCTCCTTGTTCTTAACCCCGACAAAATTACTGACATACTTTTAGCCTTTAACTCTTACCACCCCCGCCTACATTTTACCGCTGAATCCGAAACTAACAATTCCCTCCCATTTCTTGACCTCCTCATCATTAGAAACCCTAATAACACAATATCCACTGACTGGTACACAAAACCGACTTACTCTGGCAGACTATTAAACTTTTATTCCCAACATCCCCATCATCAAAAAATTAACGTTGATAAAAATCTTATACACCGAAGCCTTTTCCTTTCCGATCCCCGTTTCCACGACATCAACATTAACCGCATAAAGACAATTCTCCTGGCCAATAACTTCCCTACCGTGATCATAAACAAACTTATAAATAACTACACAAATCAGTCTCAACCTCAATTAACCTCTCTTTCTACTCCATCATCATCACCAACTCTCTTATATAGATCCGTACCTTACATTCCCTCTCTTTCAGAAAAAATTAAAAAATCATTAAAATCCTTCTATCCAAACCTCAGACTTGCTTTAAAATCCCACTACAAACTCTCCAATATTTACAGCCGACTTAAAGACAGTATACCAACAGACCACCGTTCAAAAATTGTTTATAGAGTCCCTTGCGGAACTCCTAATTGCAACTCTGCCTATATTGGTGAAACCAAAAACCTTCTCAAAGATCGCATCACCCGACACAAATATACAATTTCCTCTAAAAATTCTACCGCTTCAAAACTTTCAGAACATTCCTTAACCCTTAACCATTCCTTTGATTTTGATAAAACATCCATTCTTGCCACTGTTCCCAACCATGACAAACGACTCATTACAGAATGCATTTACATACAACTAGAACCCCTTCCTGTTAATCAAAAGACTGACAAACATAACTTGTCACTAGCTTATTCCCAAATATTAAATTTAATAAAGCATCCCTAGCTCATTTTTTAAACAACCATCTGATCATCTCTTCATAATTTTATTTTTATTTATTTATTATCAATTTTTTATTTATATATTTATTTAATTTTCGTACTCCCCTTTTTTATTTATTTATTTGTTTACCTACTAGATTACTGTTTATTTATCATTTCCTTCGACAGCTCCTTATCGTCATTCGTTATTACCTTATCATCATTCATCATTTATTATCGTCATCCGTTATTACTCAAAATCTTTTAATCTTTACCTCGTCACTATTTCTTACAATTTTATCAAATACTCATAAGTAATAACTCAAGTACTCTCAAGTAATGACTTTTGGCTATTTTTTAACAATCGAATCAGTAAACATAACTTAGCTTCTTGGAATTTTCCTAACGGACATGCTAGTTCTCATATTTTCCGTTCCACGCAATGAGCGTTTTTTAAACTGAGAAACATCACTTCGTAGGCAACGCTTGCACGTCATGTAAGTATTTTTTCTTATTTATAAGGGTCTTTTTTCATCGCCCATTTCTTTCTCCCCCTTTCCATACTCATATCTTTCTCCGTTACATATCCTGACATATAATTATTAGTTTAATATTACATTATTTAAAAATTTAAATTATTATTTTTTATTCATACTGTTTCTCTTTTGTAATGACTATATTTTTTTAAATATTACCTATACCCTTAACTATGTTTTTAATATATTACCGTCATATATCAACTCATAATTGTTAATATTTAAAATTTTAATTGTTCACATATTTTTCCTTTATCATTTTTTTCATTTGCTTAGTCTCTCTTTATATATTCTCATTACAATATTATCATCTCAATTATGTCTACTTCCATACTTTATAACTATCATCTTAATTTTGTTTATTTCCATACTTTATAACTGTCACCTTATTTCCATACTTTATAATTGTCATCTTATTATCATTTTACATTTAATATTATTTATGTTCCCATAATTTATTACTGTCATATTATTATTATATACCTAACGCATTATTAAGTCTATAATTACATTGGTTGTTATCTTGTTTCTTTTAGCCCTGATGAAGGCCCACATTGTAGGCCGAAACGTCGGCACATAATAAAAATAACTCTTATTTTTAATTGTGTGGTTTTAATTTATGACCGCACCCCCAACCATCTTCCTCATTTAATATAATATAATTGCATTGCCTTTTTTTTTTCCCTTTAATCATTTGTTTGATTTTTTTTTTATAATTCTGTTTTATCATTTTTTCATACAAATTAAAAAACAATCCCTTAAAAATATTAATATTAAATTATGAAAAAATATATATATACATGTATACATGCCTGCAATCCGATAATTAAAGTTATTTAAAAAGTGACACAACAGGAAAATAGAATTAAGTTAATTCTTATAGTACAATGCAATGCATAATAAATATATGAAATAAGTTAAATAAAACTATGAAAAAATAATTAGTTTAAAAAGAATAAATAAAATATAAAAGATAATAAATATAATTAATTTTAGGTAGTGAAATAAATGCAAGAAGACTAATAAGCAATACACAAATTAAATGGAAAATGGCAATTAATTAATGTATTTTATAAACAAAAACAAAGAAGTCCGTAAGTAATCTCCTATGAAGAAATTATAACTTTTTTCTTCTTTCTAGAAATGAGAAAATATTCAAATTAAAAATAGAGCGTGTTCCACGCAAATTATCAGCCAATGAAGGTAATATATATTTATAATATATAATTATAATATATAATATATAATAATATATATTATAATTATATTATAATTAGGTAATATATATTTGTTGACTGAAAAGTACGAAGAGTATCAGGTTTCATCCTGAGTGCAATCTAGTTTTTCCTGAGTACTTAAATTTTTTTTTTTATTCTTATCATTTAAGTTCTTCAGTAGTCCCTATAAAATTGCACTTAGCAAGAAAACAAGTTTATTTTATAATTTAAATTCATTATTATATTTAATTATCGGCAGAAATGAGATACATAAATTGGTAAATAAATCAAAATTACTTTATTTTATTCATTTGTTGTTTTAAAGTGAAACATATATGAATTTTGTTTTCTAATTTTTTCCTACTTTATGGAAAAATAAAACGTACGATACTATTTGATGGAAACGCTGAATCACCAGAACCTCTCTCATTACAACATTACGAATAACATATGCTCATAAGTTTATAATCTTACATTTATATTAAGTTATACGACTTCTTTTATTGCAGATTAACCTTTCTAAAATCTTGCGGTTTCCAACGGTATATTATACGTCTACGTTATCGCTCATGTTTAAGGAATAATTTTTTGATGCCTTGATTAAAGAAAATTTAATTTTCTCATTTAAGGAAAAATTTAATTGCAGTGTATTTTACTTGTAAATCTTCAGGAAAGAATGCATTAAATGATAGAGAAGACAGTATCCAAATCCGTTGCTTGGTTTAGAAGTTAGCGGAAACCATGAATTGCCTTATCATTTTGTATATAAAAAATAAGAGAAGAGGTGACCAAGCCGTCATATGATGGACCATAATTAAACATTTTCTTTATTTTTTTTTCCGTCAGCTACTACTAATATTAAGTTTTAAAAATTCAAAACTTGATCCATCTTATACCACTTAATTTACATGAAAATTTAACTTTTGAGTGCTGGCATGACAATACTACCCCTCCAAATACAGACTTCTATACGCTGACTTACCTGACTGGTACCAATAGCCTTACAGTAATCTAAATGTCACGCCACCATGTCACCTGAACCGATTTGGACACAGTGGCATTATGTAGCCTGCTACTGTCCGATTCTTTACAAAACCTTTCGAAAAGTCGGCACTTTGACTGCCATTTAGGGCGGCAGACCTGCAAAGGGCATCCGCTACGCTTATTTTAGAATGTCCCTATTGTATGAGAAGAAGTCCTGCGGAAACGAAGGACCCAAAAGGTGAACCGACATTCCTCGAGTGACTCGTTCACTGTCAGATTAGTCAACAAATCTTCACCGCACGATCCTGCTACCGTCTTATTTTCGACGCTTGTCTCTGATCGGACTAACATCACACGTCAATGTATCCGGCTCAATATAAATATATATATTGTCCATTGTGAAGTCGTCACTCCAACCTCTGCTTTCAGATTTTGTTCTCTAAGGAATTTAACATTTCATTTTATATTTTGTTGCACTCAAAGACAGTAAGTATTAGAGGTGCTAATCATCCATTCAAAAATAATGGATAAGATGAAAAAAAAAACGCTGTAAATAATTAAACAATGGTTTATTATTTCCAAATAACTGTATTAGGTTATAACTGTTTATATAGCTGCCTATAGGCAATATGAAAAGCAATAAATAGTTTAAAGGAAAATGACATATCACCACTCCTAATTTAAAAACGCAATATCTCTACTTGTCAATTTCAAAGATTCTTTTTTCAATTTGTAAGAAATTGGTATTTCTTTATTTATAAATTAGGGAAAACAGATTTTTTCAAAAAATCATTATTTGGGTTCCACTTATCTTGAAATGTAAACCCTCAAATTTTGAGATGGAAGAGACTAATTTTTCTTATATATATATATATATATATATATATATATATATATATATATATAAAAGAACTTATAATAGATTTCATAACTATTTCCTTTCGATTTTCATTCAAATAGTTCGAATAAACCTTCCTGATTCCAGAAAACCTTATATTTTTTCTCTATCATCAATAATAACCAAATTATCAGGGAATCTCACTTATCCTTCAAGTTGTGGCTTGACAATACAAGATTAAATTTCTTTTTTTTTTTTTTTTCTTTCTTCATCGCGGTGTTTTGATCTCGAAAATCTGTTCGGTTTTTCTCTATCTTCAATAATAATCGAGTTTTGGTGAAATTAAGTCTATTATTATTTGTGACTTTTTCATTATCCAAATAATTCATTACCCAAAGTATTATGATTTAAAAAAAAATGTCAATAAAAATAAAAATTCAACACATATACATTTTTAGGAGTCTTGAGGCTCAGTCAATAACTATATAGCAAATATGTATAGTAGCAATTTTTTAACTACGTTTCAAGAATTCATTTTGCTTATATTCACGCCATATTTGATCAAAATATTGTATTTCATTGAACTAAGGAAATACCGTTATCTTCAAGAGGACAAAATAAAATAACAGTTTAAAAATCTGGTTCGCGCAAAACACGACTTTTACTTTATTTCTGTAGTTATAATTAATTTAAGAATTTTTAAAAACATTTGGAGATGAAAATAAATTGTTAAAGAATAACTATCATCGATTCAATAGATACATGTGTTTTATTAAATATTTATTATATTATTATCTACGACAATCAGTTAGTTTTATCGGCTTTTCATCACTCTCCATTAACCTTTAAAATTCTGTGTATCAGATAATATTTTTTCTTAAATCTTTAGCTATCCAACGGTATATTATACATCTATGTTACTATTTTTTTATTTTTTTTTTTATTTAAACATATTTATTGATATTTACAACTGTATTATTGTATACAACATGTAAATGTCATGGACATAGTAAACTGGCATGAAACACATGAAGAGATGCCACCCATTGGCAGCACTCTAAAAATATTTTAAACTTGAAGGTCTCAGGGCCATCTTCTTTTCAGACGCCTCGGAGGATTATCAGGAATCGAAGAGGATGATAGGATAGAAACTAGTGGATTAGAGTGAAAATGAAGTTTTTCATGGAATGATTGATATCTGGTTCGGGCTAATTCAGTAACATATGGGATATTAAGGTATGTTACTATTTTTATGTTCAAAAACACTAAAATTGAATTAAAAAATATGTTTGCTCTTTCTTTAGTTCATTACTAAATTCGTACAACTTGTAGATTTGGCCGTTTTCGATTATATATAACATCACATATAACATGATGATATGGTTAATGTTTTCCAACCTACAAAATTAAAGATACTTTAAAAGAAGAATACTTTATAAAATATAAAGATACTTTTGTTTTCTCCTTTCGTTGGGTATCGAATGCATTCAATTTATATATTTACCTGTTTTTCATCAGCTTTAACAAGATAATCTAGTTATTATTATTGAATCTACAAAATTAAAGGTACTTTAGGGGAAGAATGTTTAAAATATCTGCATTTAAGCCTAGTCAGACTACTTCAATCTTAATTAAACCTATATGACATTGAAGCACATTTAATTTTAAATCGATATATCGAGTTTAATCAATATCGTTAGAGCAGTTTTTGAGAAAATCGCACAAAGGTGCAAAATGCAAGGTATAAAGTGGCTCATCGGGTACGCTGATTTTAATGAAAAAGTGTCTGTAACATCTCGGGCTTATAGATGTAATAAATATGAAATTTTAGTTTCGTACAACTTGTCGTTTTCGCGTTAGACTTAATCACAAACACACAGACCTTTTTTGTGGGACCTGCTATTTGTACCCATGAGACCCTAAAACGTCTATTTCCGTTGAAAACTGGAATACTTTTCCTCGCATTATACATCGCAATACTTTTCCTTACTATATATTTGATGTATAAATAAGTGAAAGTAAAATCGTTATTACCTTCAGTTACCTGTATATAAAAAATATAGTAAGTGACAGTATTGCAATCGTGAAAATTTTCGAGTCCGATTTTCACTGGAAACACACATTAAATACACCGGAAATATTCAGGGAACACTAAGTCCATATGACCAAAGAGGTTTCTATGTGTGAAGTAAGTCCAGCTCGAAAACGATAAGATACGTAAAACTAAAATTTTAAATTTTAGAAGGCTATGGGGCTCCACCAAACCATCCAATTCCTCTCGTATCCAATCCTTACAATCCAAAATCCTTCGTAAAATCCTCAACGCTCCTTACTTTGTCACTAATAAGCTCATCCACAAAGATCTTGATGTTCCCTATGTTACTGTTTTGGTCCGAACCAGGTATGAATCTTTCCATGCAAAACTCCATTCCCACTCTAACCCACTAGTTTCTACCCTAGCTTCCTCTTCGATCTCTGATAACCCTCCGAGGCGTCTGAAAAGAAGATGGCCTCGAGACCTTCTTGTTTAGATTGACTACTAGAGTGCTGCCAATGGGCAGACTCTCTTCATGTTTTTTCATGTATTTTATCTTTACCAGCATATTTACTAGTTTTATTAAAAAATAAAGTTGTAAATATTAATAAAAATATTATAAATAAAAAAAAAAAATTAGAAGAGTATATGGCTGAAATTTTACAGCAATTTCTTCATCCAAGTCCTTCTGGTTCGCCGAAAGCCATTTTATTCCATTAATTTTGAACCTTTTTGCGATTTACTCAAATAATTACTTTATAGATAATAATAACTGAGGTAAGAGAAAAGAGTAATCCACATTTGTTGTCCATATAAGTGGTTTCTTATAGCTCTGAATCTTATCCACCCTATAGTATTAATAAATATTTTTAAAAAAAATTGTTAGGATCCTCCATGCAATGTAATACATGTACCAAGATTGTAATACAAATACATATGTATTTTTGTTGAGAATACATAGGAGAATATAGCGTAGCTAATACAGAAAAGGTAGAAGAGGACAGCGACTGGCTAATGAAGGATCGGGCGGACGTCAGTGCTAATAGATTTACTGCCCCGAGCATTAGAGACCATTCCCACGGTAGCTGCTTCCACCGTACAGCCTACAAAGGCATTTACCATTTGTTTACTTGTTCTTCCTCGCAACAACTTGAGAACGGGCCTGGGACACGCTACGGGGTGCCGCTGAAGGCCGTACATCAGTACATCAGGGCCTTGAACAAGTTGAAACTGAGAATCGAGGACTCGAAATGGCTGGATGAATCTTGCTAAAATCTATTAGTGGCAATAGATAAAAATTTGTTGCATAAATCACACTACTTTCTTTTGCGATGAATTTGTTTGAGATTGCGGTCATCAGGAAAACATTCTTATAAGACAAACTTATTTTATCAGTGCAGTGACGTTTCGGCCTACATTGTGGGCATTAAGAAAAACAAGATAAATAAAAATATATATGAAAAATAAACTGTAACATAAAATTACAATATTGGTTCAAAAATATTTGAAGATTATAGTAAGATACTAAGCAATAAGTTAAAGTTATTCAATTGTGAAAATGGTAGATAAAGATTCTTTATAGGAGATAGTTTATCATAATAATCTTTGAATATTATTATAGCATTTTTATCACTTCATACTACTGTTTGTATCCATATTTTATTGCTGTTATTACATTCACTTATTAAGATATGGAATATATATAGGGTTGTTTCACATGAAATGTCCGTTTTTATAGTTTCTGAAATACATAAAGGATTTTGCAGGTCTCTGTTGTTTTCTTCCGAATGTTTACATATTTAAAGTAAACAGTTTCTAATCCTCTACCTTTGTATTATAAACATTAGCTTCCCAATCAATTAGCAACTTTTTAGTATACTTCCAAATATGAACATGGAAACAGGCGATTTTCAAGTAATATTTTTGTAAGAGTTTAAACTCGGCCATTCAGCAGCTGAGGCCGCTAGAAATATTGGCAAGGCGTTTGGGGAAGGGAGTGTTAATGAACGGACCATTCGCCGTTGGTTTGCTAAGTTTTCAGCTGGGGATACCGACTTGGAAAACTTGCCCCGTGGAAGAGCTCCGTCCGTAATAGACAACGATGTCCTCAAACATACAGTAGAAGGAAACCCCTACCAAACAGTTAAAGGACTCTCAGCACAACTAAATGCTAGTGCACCTACCGTTTCCAGACATTTAAAGTGTATTGGGAAAGTAAAAAAGCTCGACACATGGGTACCTCATGATCTCACTGAGCGGCAGCAATACCCCATGTTTCAAAACACAGTGCAAAAATTGAAAGAACTGGGCTACGAAGTTCTTCCGCACCCACCATATTCTCCCGACTTTTCTACAACAGATTACCACCTGTTCAGGAAAAAGAAGGTAAATACTTGGAATAAAATTATCTTGTTTTCATATCGTATTTTTAATAAAAATCCTTTACCTTGAAAACGGACATTTCATGTGACACAACCCAATAGTAGGAGGAAGTAGTTCTATCGTGAAAATTTTCTTAATTTCAGTTTTCACCGAAAAACAAGTTTTATGGTCTCCAGAGTCCAAATCATCGAGCTCCGCAAAAAGTGTATGTATGCGTTTCCGTGCCTGTGATAAGTATAGCACGAAATGAAAAGTCTAAAAAAATTAGATATTTGAGGCAATTATACGATTGGGTTCCTTAAAATTTTCTTAATTTCTTGATCTTGTACCATAGTGATGTTTTATATTTAAGACAACTATACGCCCAAGATGTTCCATCAAATTTTACCAAAATAAGCTGTTCGCAAGTGCTACTTTAAACCATATAGTGCAAAATTCATTGATGTAGAATTTAACTGGCTTTAATATCAAAAGGATATTTCATCTATATTAATAATAGTTATCTGATATTTTGTATTTTATTTAGCTTTTTTTCTTAAATATAAAAAGATACCCTATTAGGTATATTCTAGACTTTGGTCGCAAATTGCCCCAAGGAGCAGAAGTCATGGTCAAAACTAAAACTAAGACCTACCTAGCAATTAGAAGCGTGCGTGACTAAACGTGATGCCACGGACAAACACCCTCAGAATAGATCGGGACATAATGTCCACCGCTACTGTCCCATTCATTACAACTTTCCGAAAAGCGATTCTTCGAAAAGGTTGGCCTTTCGGGTCTAAATGAATTCGCTACGCTGTCCTGGGAACTATTTCTTAATCGGTTTCTTCCCTTTGCATGTTTAGTCCGTAAAATCGTACTTTTGGCTGTATTATCTTTTTGGAGATTTTTTTTAGGGGAAAAATCTTTGTAATTATATGTCACTGACCCTTCCAAAAGATATTTGTAATTACAATCACCAAAATAGCCCAGTAGAAATAGGATTTTGGCTAGAAAAAGGTGGGGTAAATTTAATTTTTAGGCACGATTGTTTGTACTGCTCCCCTCATTAAAAACCCAAGTTTTCACACTTTTCACTCTTTGCGTTTTCCGCCATCTTGGAAAAACTTCTAAAAAAAGTACTTTTTTCAGTTTTTTTCTTCTAAATCTGTTCCTCGACATTTTAGAGCAAACTTTGTCGTTAGCAATTTTAAAGAACAATAAATTGCCTACATTTTTGGTATGTAACATGTTGGAAAATTTGAAACACCTACTGAGATACGTGGTTGTCAATATTGGCCAAATTGTCAAAAAAACACAAAATGTCAGAAAAGTCGGTGGTTTAGCTTGTATAACTATTTAGGTGTACAGTTTATTAAAAAATACATAAGAAACAATCTTTTAGAGCATTGCATTGTTAACAAGTTAGATGTATAACATTTTCAATTACTTCTAATTATACGAACAAGAAATGTTGATTAATAACATTTTTACTGAAAGTGCTCGGTTAATAAAAAATAATATACTCCGTTTTAACTAGATCTTCTAAACGTGATATTATCTTAAAACCATTATTGTGTATATTGTAGGAAAAGAAAAGCGTTTTTGCAACTAATAAGAACAATTTCCCAATATATTAGTTTTGTTTTGATTGATTAAAAAAACAAAACAACATTTTAATGTTACACCAACAACTTTAAATAAAATATAAAGCATTTTGGTTAGTTGTTTTTTTCTTTTTTCAGTCTCAAATGTATTTGATGTATAATGTATCATTTTGAGCGAAAGGCTGCGTATCGTCAAACTCGTTTTCTTCCATGTTATATTTAATATTTGGTCTATTATGCAGGACTCGAATCCGCGATAAAGACCGACAATAGAACAAGTCCACCTTTTTTGCAGCTGCATTTTTAGCACATTTCTCTTTGCATCCACAGAAAAATCATATTCAGTAATGTCGATGTAGCTGGTTCTTTAATCATAGTCACTGATGTTAGACCCCTAAAATTCTTCTTCTAGCCCCAGTTTAAAGGGTCTTTCACATTTCTACTTGCAGATAAGTAAGATAACCATGAAATTCAACTGCATCGCATGTTGGAGATGTAATTAAAACGGAGTATATTATTTTTTATTAACCGAGCACTTTCAGTAAAAATGTTATAATCAACATTTCTAGTTCGTATAATTAGAAGTAATTGAAAATGTTATACATCTAACTTGTTAACAATGCTCTAAAAGATTGTTTCTTATGTATTTTTTAATAAACTGTACACCTAAATAGTTATACAAGCTAAACCACTTTAGCGAAAGTGGAACGACTTTTCTGACATTTTGTGTTTTTTTTTTGACAATTTGACCAATATTGACAACCACGGATCTCAGTAGGTGTTTCAAATTTTCCAACATGTTACAAACAAAACATGCAGACAATTTATTGTTCTTTAAAATTGCTAACGACAAAGTTTGCTCTAAAATGTTGAGGAACAGATTTAGATGGAAAAAACTGAAAAAAGTCCTTTTTTTTTTTTAGAGTTTTTTCCAAGATGGCGGAAAACGCACAAGGGTGAAAAGTGTGAAAACTTGGGTTTTTAATGAGGGGAGCAGTACAAACAATCGTGCCTAAAAATTAAATTTAACCCACCTTTTTCTAGCCAACCCCCTTTTTTGGTCTAATTCTACTGGGCTAAAAGACATCCCATGAATTACGATGAGATAGAAATGAATACCTCTTCTCTTAAATGCTGATATTTCAAAATTTCTTTCTCTATAGTACCTTTAATTTTGTTGATTCTATAAAAATAACTATATAATCTTGTTACTACTGATAAAAAAAAGGGAAATATATAAATTGAATGTATTTGATATACTACGAAATGAAAAAACCGAAAAAAAAATTTTTTTAATATAATTTTTTGTTTTATTACTTAGGAACAGCAATATACATGTATAATATACCGTTAGAAAGCTAAATTAAATTATTAAATTTTACATCTATATAGGGAGTTATTGAAGTAAAATTTAATGGGTTTTAATATCACGTAGGTTTCATTCTGATTGAAATAGTATGACAGTAATTTTTAAAAATAATAATATGATAAAAATAGTAATTTGCTTTTTATAATTATCATATAGAAGTATGTATTTTTACTCGGTCCCTTTTGAGATATTTCGCCATAAATATTACTAAACTATGCAATATCTCATTTTTAAAAATTTATATTAAAAAATGTAGTGAGTGCAACACGCGACTTTCACTTACCTCAACTTTTATTATCAATTTAAAAATATTTAATTTTTTTTTTCAGCTTCAATTTGAAAAATAGTTAAGTCAAGAAACTTATGATTTAGATTAAGTAATATAACTATATTAAATTGTTAATCAGTAATAAGTTTATTCCATATTCGTCACTTTATATTACCTTTTACAACTCTGTGTATCAGATAATACTCTTCTCAAATCTTTCTCTTTCCAACGGTATATTATACGTCTATGATACTGTGCTTATTATCAGTAAACCAAAAATTAATTTAAAAAATAGTTTTATTGCTTTTATCGTTTAGTTAGTCATCAAATTCGTCCAACTTATATATTTAGCCGTCCTTTATCAATGTCATTAAGATGATATGGTTAATCTTCTGGAATGTACAAAATTAAAGGTAGTTTAGAGGAAGAAAACTTAAAATATCGGCATTTAAAATTATCGTTTTTTATTAATGTTGAACAATTTTTAAACCAACTTCTTCACTATTTAGGTAATTTAAAGTACATAACATGTAAAGCGCATCAAATTGTTAATTTTTATTTTGTTTTGATATTTTCTAAATTCAAATAGGACTCGAATGAAATACCGATAAGAAGAAATATATTATTAGTAGCTGAAACGGTGTCGATCTTGGTGATATTGATGTATCAGGGCATACTTTTGAACACGTAGAGAAATTTAAGTACTTAGGTTCAATGATAACAAGAAAAAATGATATCCAGGAAGAAATAAAGTCCCGGTTAAAGGTGGGAAATGCGTGTTATTATTCAGTTGCCAAGTTACTTAGCTCGCGGCTTCTATCTAAAAACTTAAAGGTTAGAATTTATAAAACTATTATTCTTCCGACGGTTCTTTACGGATGTGAAACGTGGCCGCTTACTTTGAAGGATGAATAACGGCTTAAGGTTTTCGAAAATAAGGTACTGCGTAAAGTATTTGGTCCGAAGAGAGATGAGGCCACTGGGGAGTTTAGAAGGTTGTACAACGCGGAATTGCGGAACTTGTATCCTGTGAATATAATTGAGTTGATAGCATCGCGGAGATTCAAATGGGCACCTAAAGTGGTTGGGCTCGGTGAGGAACGGATTCCAAGAAAGTTGGTACTAGCTGATCCGACTGGTAGGCATCCGAAAGGCAGGCCGAAGCGTCGATGGGAGGATTGCGTTAAGGCTGATCTCGGGGGCTTGGGTTTGAACGGTGAACATTGGACGAGTCTGTGTAGGCGGACTTTGGTGGTATCGGCATCGAACCTTCGGGTTCGGTAAATATTATACTAACCATTACATCACAGGTGACACTTCAAATTGAAAATATCAAACTTCATCATTCATCAGATTTTTCATTTCTACATTCTGCATCATTTAGTAATTTTATTTAAAAGTTGTTTTTATTATAATTCTTTTGAGCTAATATATTTAGGAATGCTTAGACAATGTTTTTTCTAACAATTTTATTTATTTATTTTTCATTATAATTGTCTAGAAATTATATCAATTGTATTAATTATAGTGTCTTATTATGTATTTATTTAATATTCTTTTGCTCTATAAAATGTCTCTAGTGAATAATTGTATTGTAATATAAAAAATAACAAATTTACGGTAAGTGTGTGCTGAGATTAATGGCAGAAAGAGGAATGGTGCGCTATAGACTATAAAACACCAACCATGCATTTTCTTAATTTAATTTATTTCTTCAAATTAATGGCAATATTCATAGCTTGATCACTTAAAAGTTTAGGATTTTGGCTTTATTTTACTTTTTAATGATAATACTTTGGTGGTAAGCCAGACTTTGGTGGTATCGGCATCGAACCTTCGGGTTCGGTAAGCCTATTATTATCTTCTAAATTACTTGAGTTTGAGAGGTTTTCCCAACACATGTTTTCACCCCAAAAGCTGACTTAATACGAGGGCCAAAGTATGCATTAGTCAGAAATTTTTTTTCTCCACGATTTCAAATAGAGAAGTGGTAGTACTAAATAATATAGTAATAATATCATGAAAAATAAAAGACCTAAAATAATTTATACGGTGGTCTCAAATTGAAACTATTTCTTCTTATGGGATCACTTGTAGCTGGGTGGCTAGCGTAATAGCCTCCCATGCTAAAGGTCACGGGTTCAAACCCGCAGGTGGTCCTAGGATTTTTTAATGGGAGTAAAAAATTCTTAGTTACGCCGTCCTTCGGAGGGGACGTTAAAAGGTGGTCCCGAGCCTGTGCGATGTCAGGTACTCGTTAAAGATCCCTATCCTGATAAAACCTGGATAGGCAAAATTTAGGACTCCCACTGTAGCATCGTCCGATTAGCCATAGTAGCATAAAGTGACGTTAAATGAATAAACAAACAATATATCTTATTACTCAAGCTTAAATAGATAGGAAACTTTTGGATAAGGCACTCTGTTGGGCTTGGCTTTGGTAAGGACGTTCAACTACCTCCATAGCAGTGGATACAGCTTAAACAGCCGGTTAGGGGGTTGGGTAAATTCTGTCACAGAAATTCATAGAAATATTTTCGCTGAGGACTAAAACCATATTTCAGGTAGCTCGGAGATATATCAAAGAGACCGAAGTGTTGTGGTGAGGCTGTTTATAGGAACCCTTAAGTGCCTGGTCCCTAAGGGCTCGTGGGAAACGTCACTGCGCCCAGCCCGACTCCCACAAGGTACAGTCCCTACGGCTTTGCTTGACTTTGTCACGGCTAGCAGAAAGCTGCGTTCACACCTTGGCGAGCATTGCTGGACCAATCTGTGGATGGCTTACTTGGGCTGGGGTGGTGGTTATAGTTGTGTCCGTTCCGGTTCATGTATCTGGCTGTTCCATATGAATATATAAAGAAAACCCTTTGGAATCAGCTGTGGTGTTGTGGCAACTATAACAGACTTCTATGCTCAATATCGTGGGTTAGAACCTGACAAATGGACCTAGGATTTTATAATAGGAGTAAAACATCCTTATTTATACCGTCCTTCGTAGGAGGCGTAAAAAATGTCAGGTTCTCGTTAAAATTTTCTATTCTAATAAAACTAGGACATGAAATATTTTCTGTCTGACTAACACAAAGAAAA
Organism: Piezodorus guildinii; assembly: GCA_023052935.1. Classification (NCBI taxonomy): domain Eukaryota; kingdom Metazoa; phylum Arthropoda; class Insecta; order Hemiptera; family Pentatomidae; genus Piezodorus; species Piezodorus guildinii. Next base: position 140,284,800 of record CM041296.1, on the reverse strand, counting down.
CACTCTTACCTTATAGTTGTGGTATTATTATAATTAAAAACATATTGTAGAGAAAAAAAATCCTCCCGTATTTGTTAATTTAATGTCACTTTATGCTACTATGGCTAATCGGACGATGCTACAGTGGGAGTCCTAAATGTTGCCTACCCAGGTTTAATTAGAATAGGGGTCTTTACCTGACCTCACACACCCTCAATACCACCATTTTACGTCCAAATGACGGCATAACGAAGGATTTTTGGGATCACCAGTAGCAGGGTGGCTAGCATAACAGCCTCCTATGCCAGAGGTAACGGGTTCAAAACCGCTGGTGGTCCTAGGATTTTTTAATGGGAGTAAAGAATCCTTAGTTATGCCATCCTTCGGAGGGGACGTTAATAGGTGTTCCCGAGCCCGTGCGATGTCAGGTACTCGTTAAAGATCCCTATCCTAATAAAATCTGGATAGGCAAAATTTAGGACTCACACTGTAGCATCGTCCGGTTATCCACAGTAGCATAAAATGGACTTTAAATAAATAAACAAACAAGGAAGAATTTTTACTCTCTTCATGAATGCTTTGGGTCATAGGACGAGTTTGAACTCGCAACCTTGGGCATAGAAGGGTATTATACTAACCACTATTCCTCAGATGACACCTTAAATTGAAAATATCAAACTTTCACATTCAATTGATTTTTCCTGTCTGCATTCTGCATCATTTACTAATTTTTTTTTTTTTTAATCTGTTTTTATTACAATTATTTTGTGCTAATATATTTAGGGATTGCTCACAAAGATTTTTTTTTTTTTTTTATCCTTTTATCTTATTGTTTTTTCTAACAACTTCATTTCTCGATTCATAATTACAATAATCTGGAAATTATATTAGCAGATTTGTATTAATTGTTAGGGTCTTTACCGGACCTCACACACCCTTAATACCACACGAATGACGTCATAACTAAGGATTTTTTTACTCTCATTAAAAAATTCCTAGGACCACCTGCGGTTTTGAACCCATGACCTTTTATCATAGAAGGCTGTTATGTTTGCCAATATGCTACAGGTGATCCACAAAAAACCTCCAATCTATTTTCACTAATCATCTACGAGTATATGGGAAATATATAGTAAAGGAAAGTATTAATTTCATATTTTAGAAGCGCAAATGCCTGAGATGTTAGAGTTTTTTCATAAGCATTAGCCTACCAGCAGAGCCACTTTAGTCCATGCATTTAGCGTTATTTATTTGTTTTCGTAATCACTTACCCATTCATGAAATATATATCAAGGAAAAGTATTGCGATTGTAAAAGTGTTAAAATTCAAGTCCTTTATACCTAGATGTAAAACCCCACATGGTACTACATTGAATAATATTATACTGTTTTCATTTTATCTACTGTGAGTGGAATCTGTGTGGATATGTATATATGTATATATATATATATATATATATATATATATATATATATATATATATATATATATATATATATATATATGTGATTATGAATTGCTTCTTAAGATTTGTGTTCGGTACCTCGAGACGGTCCCATGTATCCCACCTCTACAACGAGTTAAAGTGGTTAACCCCAACCTTTCGAAGACAATATTTCCTTGGATCATTCCTTTATCAAATCATAAGCTCCCACCATCCATTTTATGTCTACAGCCTTTTGGTGTTTAAATCCTCAACCCATCACCAGGAAACAAGATCCCGTCTGTCTGACCTCCACACTCCTTTCCATAGAACCAAAAAATATGACTGCTCCTTTTTAGCCCGTTCCACTGCCTTATGGAATACTCTCCCTTCAAACATCCGTCATGCTCCTTCCCTATCATCTTTTAAATCCCTCCTCTTTCAATACTTCCTTTCTCTTCAGACAGATGTTAGCTAATTTTTATTATGCCAACTTATGTAAGGTGAATTTGATTTTAATGCACTTACTTTAATGAGATGTAAAAGTTACATTTTATGTTCATTCTTATTTATTTATTTCTTGAAATTGTAAATAGAGATGGTACTCTGACCCTTTTTTCTTTTTTTCATTATTGTATTATTTAATTGTAGTTGTATATTGTTTTTGGCCAGTTATAATTTATTATTTTATTCATAATTGTTATTCTCAAAGGACCTTGTCCCAGAATAAAGTTTTTTTTCTATTCTATTCTATTCTATAAAAATATTATGACAAAATTGTGTACATTTTTTTGTTTTGTTTTTTGTTCTTATCTTCTTATCTTATCTAAATGACTCAGAACTGGAGCTGATTTTTATTAATTTTTTTATTTTATTTTTCTCTTTTTTATTTATTTCTATATTTTTCTGTTTTCCATTTCTTTTTATTTCTATCTCTCATGGTTTCTTTCTTAATATAATTAATTTTATAGGAGTATATTTGTGATAAATTAACATTTCATTTCTTTTTTTAGGAAAAATTAATACATTTGTAAGGAATATATAATATATATATATATATATATATATATATATATATATATATATATATATATATATATATATATATATACATATTATTTTATTGTTTCATTATATAAATTAAAGTGGTATGTAGTACATTACCAATTAGTTTCAATTTCAGTTATTAGTATTATTTTTATTAATATAGTATAATGTGATTTATTTTTAATTTACCGCCTGTAATTAGGTCTTGTCCTGTTGGTGGATGATGATGTAAAAAAATCTGGTGCTCACAACGCACAACTTTCACTTACCTCCACCATTTATATCAATTTAAGATTTTTTTTTTTTTAATTTAGAAAGGAAATATGAATTGTTAAAAAATTATTTACATTGGATTTTAATAGAAAAATGTTTATTAAATAATCTATTATACTATTATTTACAACAATCAGTTTGTTTTATCGGCTTTTCATCACTCTCCACTAACCTTTAAAATTCAGTTAATTTCACAATATTTTTTTTAAATCTTTAGCTATCCAACGGTATACTATACCTCTATATTACTATTCTTGTGTTAAAAAAAACAAATATTGCATAAAAAAATATATTTGCACTTTTCTCCTTAAGTTGTTTATCAAATTCAATCAACTTACATATTTACGTGTTATTTATCAAAGATAATAAGATAATGTACACAATTTTGTGAAATCTACAAAATTAAAGGTACTTTAGAGGAAGAAAATTTAAAATGCCGGCATTTAAGCCCTGCCGTACTATTTCAATCAGAATGAAATCTCCATGATATTAAAGCCCATTAAATTTTACATCGATATAGCGAGTTTAATCAAAATCGTTATAGCCGTTTTTGTGAAAATCGTAAAAAGATGCTAAATGCATGGTAAAGTAGATCTTCCAGTAAGCTGATTTTGATGAAAAAGGTTTTGTAACGTCTCGGGCTTATATTTGTCTTAAATATGAAATTTCAGTTTCTTAGGACTTTTCGTTTTCGCCCGGGAATTAGAAAATTTTCACGATCGCAATACTTTCCCTTACTATATATTTCATATATAGGTAAGTGAAATTAATAAAATAACCAATACTAACAATTACAATCAGGACTGGCTGAAAAATAATTTCTCTGGCCATAAAATGCCACCTATCTCGCAACCATTGTCTTAGACTATGGCCAACCGAAAGTTCGGTAGTAACCGTGACTAACCGGAACAGTGAATTTCACGGTTCCTACTGGACCTTTGGTTTGTAACGTGAATCGATTCGGGCGTGGACACATCATGTCTCTGCTACTGTGTCTTTGTTTGTCTTAGCTTTTCAACAACTGCTTCTTAGAAAAGGACGCATTTTTCTGAATTAGCCTCGGTGTGTTTAAGGGTATTTGTTATGCGTTTTTGTCGGAAATAAAAAAAAAAAGTGCTGATACTCCAGCCATCGGATAATGGAGCTTTTCTTAAATTTTTACTTTCACTTACTATAGATAGTAAGGGGTTTGCGATCGTGAAAATTTTCGAATTCCAATTTTCAACGGAAATACACGTTTTAGGGTCCCCTGAGTCCAAATAACCAAGTCCCGCAAAAAGGTCTGTGTGTGTGTGTGTGTGTGTGTGTGTGTGTGTGTGTGGTAACTCCCGGGCGGAAACGGTAAGTCCTATGAAACTGAAATTTAATATTTAAGACAACTATACGCCCGAGACGTGACAAAACTTTTTTCATCAAAATGAGCTTTCCAGAAGACGCACTTCATAACATGCATTTTGCACCTTTTTTCGATTTTATCGAAAACGGTTCCGACGATTTTAATTAAACTCGCTATATCGATGTAAAATTTAATGGGCTTTAATATGATGTAGGTTTTATTTGGATAAAAATGGTCTGACAGGGCTTAAATGCCGATATTTTATCTTGTTAACGCTGATGAAAAAGAGGTAAATATATAAATTGAATAAATTCGATACCCAACTAAAGGAGAAAACAGAAAAATATTTTTTTAATGCAATTTTTCGTTTTTAAACATAAGAGCAGTAATATACATGTATGATATACCGCTGGAAAGCTAAAGATTTTAGAAAAAATATCATCTCATACACAAGCTTTTAGAAGTTAATAGAGAGTGATGAGAAGAAGATAAAACTAAATGATTATTTTAGATAATAATATAATAGATTTTTTAATAAAACACATGTTTCTATATAAATTCAATTTGATTAATTCCTTAATAGTTTCACGTATTTTTATCTCTAACTGTAACTCTAACTGTTTGCTCGCACCAGAATTTTCTACTTATTTAAATACTAGCTCTTGGATAATTTTTTTTTTTTTTTTTGTTTTTTTTGTAATAAAGTAAACGATGATAGGGGTGTGACCGCAATCTTTGATTTTTCTATTTTTGATTTTTATTCTATTTGATTATTGATCTAAGTTTCTTTTAGGATTTTTAATTTACAAGTGGCCACAAGCCTCAGACTTTTGACCTGTTGTGGTATTGCAACAATCACATGTTACTCTAAGTACTATGTACAAGCGGAGGTAATGGTAATAATAGCCTAAGTTACTATAGAAATATTATGAAAAATCTTTTAAAAAAACCTACACAATAAAAAATATTAAAAGTAAAAGCAAATTAAGGCAGGTAATTAATAAAAGCAAATAACAACCCGATGGTGTTATATGCATATAATGTGAATTAATAAATTTTTGGATTCTAAAGTTAATGAAGTAATATGTGAATTATATTGAGGATGTATAGTTGACTGTAGAAAATATTATAGGTGGAATAATCAGGAGTCAGTCTTTTTCTAAATATTTTAATTTTGCCGTCGTTTCGGCTCAAGCTTGTGAACCATCATCAGAGCATTACTGGGCCTTGTCCAAGCATAAACTCTGCTTGCGATTTATGCTTGGACATGGCTCAGTAATGCCCTGATGATGGCTCACAAGCTTGAGCCGAAACGTCGGCAAAATTAAAATATTTAGAAAAAGACTGATTCCAGATTATTCCACCTATAGAAGTAATATGTGTTTTATCCGTTTCAGAGCAGTCTTGTGAACCTAATAGCACGTATGTTAAATGTATCGTCTGCTAATCTTGTTAGAGAACCTTATCGTAATATTTTTGACGACAATATAGTAATGCTGATAATATGATGTAGCATTCGTAAATAAATACGAAATCTATCTCTATCGTAAGCTGTCTACGGCTATTTTCTATAACTACTGACTTTTTTTTTAATTCAGCACTTGTCACTGGCACGCCCGACGGTGATGAATACAAAAAAAATCATTAATTAATAATGTTGTTTTTTTCTCTTTTTTTTAAATACAACAACTGATTTACGCCACTATTATCACACCTATTTTGACATAGGGAATCGAGCTTTGGGACGTTACTGAACCATCTAATTCCTCTCGCATCCAATCCTTACAATCCAAAAATTCTTAATTTCATCCTTTAACAACTTAACTAATCCATTATTACCACAGCATCTCATATGTAGCAGACGTGGCCCATTGCTAAACTATTTTTTTAAAAAATATTTCTAGAGGTATGTTCGTTCGATAAAGTAGTCAATCATGAATCTGGTTGGCTCTTGGATTAAAGTATTTTTCTTTCTTCCAACCGACGCACAGTGGGCAAAATCGCCAATTTAGGTGGACAAAAGTCAAGTCAAAAGTTTGGAATTTTACAGTGCTTCACCTTTTTATCATTGGTTGGTTTGTTTGTTTATTTATTTAACGTTACTTTATGCTACTATGGCTAATCGGACGATGCTACAGTGGGAGTCCTAGATTTTGCCTATCCAGGTTTTATTAGGATAGGGATCTTTAACGAGTACCTGACATCGCACAGGCTCGGGACCACCTTTTAACGTCCCCTAACAATTTCATTTCTCGGTTCATAATTATAATAATCTGGAAATTATATTAGCAGATTTGTATTAATTGTTAGGGTCTTTACCGGACCTCACACACCCTTAATACCACTATTTTACGTCTGAATGACGGCATAACTAAGGATTTTTACTCCCATTAAAAAATTCCTAGGACCACCTGCGGGTTTGAACCCGTGATCTTTGGCATAGGAGGCTGTTATGCTAGCCACCCAGTACAAGTGATCCCATTATTGGTTGGTAAGACCCTTAATACTAATATTTCCCGCCATACCGTGTTTAGAAATAAATAGTAAATGAATGAATCATTTTCACACAAGTGCGTTTGACGAGTGAGATTACTTAATTCGATGGTTAATATGTGTTCAAGGTGTAGTCTTTTTGCGTTTTTTTTAGCAATAGACATTGCTGAGACAGGTAAGACATTATATTTCCAAACTCGTTATTGAATATAACAATCTCACCTGTAGAGTTAATTTAGCAATTTGTAAATGTATGCCCCTATTCAATAACGAAAAACTATATAACCCCCAAGTTACCCCAAGGATTTGTTTATAGGATTTTTTTCACCAATCCTTCTAGTTTTTAGATATTACAAAGAATTTTTGCGATTTTTTGCGTTTTGGGTGATACATAACTTTTTTCAGACACAACACTCCGAATCAAAAGTTTTACAATCTATAATTTCAAGAATTTCCTAAATCATATAAAATCCATTTATTAGCTGGTTTTAGCAACTCCAAGCCATAATTAGATTTATTGTATAATTTTTCCCGTATTCTTGGACTTAAAACGTAAAATATAGGGAAGTTTTAGATTTTAGCTAATAAATTTGATGTTTGACTACTGTGCGCTCGCCTATTCGTATAAAAAATTTAATTAGTTTTTATAATTTTTTAAAATATTTTTTCACGTAACATGGGACCCCAAAGGTTAAATATAAATAATTTTCAGAATTTTGTCCACCTAAATCGGTCATATTGCCCACTGTACGATGGATTGAAACAACAAAATGAACGGGTAAGTGGACCTTTGAAGAAGCGACTGCGCTCCCAGACTGGATGTGGAGGTGAGAAAGCGGATATACAGGAAGGGGGTGTGTTAGGATACAATAGGATCATCCGAGGGTGGGGGAGATGGCGGAGGGGGCGTGGCCTGTAGGCGTGGCCAATCAGATCGCGGGGATTTCCAGTCTTCGCTTCGCCGCTCTCCGCGTACAGCTCTCTCGCCTCTGAGGCGTCTTCATCCAACAAAATAGAGAAAGCGAACAGAAAAATAAATAAATAACTAGAAACTTCACCTTTATCCTTATAACTTTGTTTCAGCTTGCACAGATGTTTGTAATCAGCGCTACATCAAGAATATTGACGCTTAAATTCCTTATTGGTCTCTTCGCAAAACCTTTCATTACAATTAAATATATAGCCAAATCTGATGCAGGCCACACACAACTTTCGATTACCTCTATAATGAAAAGCAATTACGTTCAGTTTTATTGGAAAGCATATGTTTTATATTAAAAAAAATAATTTATTAAAATCTCAAACAAAATATATTTAAGAGGAAGTTAGTTTTAGGTGCTGTCAAAAGAACACACAATTAAAAACTTAAAAAATGGTCCGACGTTTCTGTGTTCTGACGCTCTCCTTAAAACGCCACCAAGAAGGCCTAAAATTGAGGCCGAAACGTCGGCACCAGTTTATATTTTAATTAATTTGCTCTTTTGACTGCACCCTGAACTAACTTCTCTCCCTTACGCAGTAAACCATTCTCACTTCACAAAATATATAAAAATGAAACTTTTAATATATATTTGGTACGTTGGGAATAAGTCGTGAATTATATTCATACATAGGTGAGTCGGGTGTCCCAGAATTTTTTTTTTCTTTTATCATAAGAATTTTTTATTCGCATCCAAAAATACATCTAACTCCTCATTGTCATTTCTCCTCTGCTCATTTTATAGACGCAATTTAGTATTTTTGGATAAAAAACATCTTACGTTACATCCGCCACATCGAACTATCACCCCTTACTATCATTAAAAAGTAAAATAAAGCCAAAATCCTAAACTTTAAGTGATCAAGCTATGAATATTTCCGTTACTTTGAAGAAATAAATTAATTAAGAAAATGTATGGTGGTGTTTTAAGTCTATAGCGCCTCATTCCTCTTTCTGCCATTAATCTCAGCACACACAGTAAATTTGTTATTTTTTTTAAAATTATTCACTAGAGACATTTTATAGAGCAAAAGAATATTAAATAAATACATAATAATAATTAATACAATTGATATAATTTCTAGACAATTATAATTAAAAATAAATAAATAAAATTGTTAGAAAAAACATTGTCTAAGCATTCCTAAATATATTAGCTCAAAATAATTATAATAAAAACAGCTTTAAATAAAATTATTAAATGATTCAGAATGTAGAAATGAAAAATCAGTTGATGATGAAGTTTGATATTTTCAATTTGAAGTGTCACCTGTGATGTAATGGTAAGTATAACAGCCCTTAATGGTCGAGGTAGAGGTTTCAAACCCGACAGATGGTACTTGGATTTTTTATTTTTAACATATTTATTGATCTACAACTGTATTAAAAAAATACATCAAGTAAATGTGTTGGTTATATACATAATGGTCATGAAATACATGTAAGCCAGCACTCAGTGGCAGCACTCTAAAAATATTCTAAACTAGAAGGTCATTTTCAAACGTCTCGGAGGATTATCAGGGATACGAATGAGGAACCAAGGATTGAACATGATGGATTGTAGTGGGAATGGAGTTTGTCATGGAAGGAACGTAGCCTGGTTTTGGGCTAAGTCAGCGACATTGGAATTTTTAATGGGAGTAAATGAATCCTTGGTTATGCGTCATTCAGAGGGTACGTAAAATAGTAGTCAAGATTGTTTTATGTCAGGTACTCGTTAAAGATCCCTATCCTGTTTAAAACCTGGATAGGCAAACATTTAGGACTCCACTGTAGCATCATCTAATTAGTTACAATAGATTAAGATAACGTTTAATGATTAAAAAAAAAGTTATAAACCTTTAGTATATTTACAATCTGTTAAAGAACATTTATTCATAATTCAAAAAGGTATGGGAGGGCTTTTAGGGAGATATATGACAAGACTATTAACGCCCGTTTTAGTAAATAGTTCACGATGTTAACTAAATTTTTTTACTATTATTAATTTTTTATTCCTAATTTATGTTTTTTTAGTTTATTATTATTATTTTTTTTTTTAATTTGGCTGCCATGAGCTATGGGGCTCCACTAAACCATCGAATTCCTCCCGCATCCAATCCTTGCAATCCAAAATCCTTCGACAAATCCTAGACGCTTCATACTTTGTTACCAACAAACTCATCCATAGAGACCTGAATATCCCACTTGTTGCAGAAATTGCCCAAAAAAGATACTCCTTTCATTCCAAATTACCAGCCCATACATACTGGCTTGTCCGTATCCTCTCATCAGCATATATTCCCGATAATCCTCCGAGGCGTCTGAAAAGCCGGTGGCCTCGAGACCTGCTTACCAAATAAACTCTGAAGTGTTACCACTGAGTAGATTCTTCTCAAGACTTTTCCAAGCCAATGTTCTGTAAATAGCTCATTTACTTGTACTGTGTACAGTTGTAAATACCAATAAAAGAATTAAAAAAAAAAAAATTTGGCTGCCAAATGCGTTTAATTTCTAATTGTTTACTGTTTTTAGTTTGTAGGTAAATCTGCTATTTCAAGAAAAAACCTTTCTATCTGTCGTTTTGTTTGTTTCTTATTTTTCTCAGTAAGTATCTAAACATAGTGTTGCAAAATAAGGTTTATATTGTTTGCTGATGATTTCTTAATTTTCGAAATATCGATTATGTTAATTGGTATTGAGGTATATTGAAGAGTAAATCCTTCATGATAGAGAAGCTGGTTGTGGTCATCAAGAAAACAAACTTATTTTATTTGTTTGCCTACGTTTCGGTCTATTATTTGGGTCTTTATAAGGACTAAGAAAAAAAAAAAACATACCATACGAAGATATTGATAATAAGGAACTAATTGTAAGTAAACAAAGTGAGGAGTAACTCTTTTTTTTTTTTTGCATTAGATATAGCCTCAATGAAGTTATATCATTTCTCTAATAAATTTGACTATTATAAATGAATCACAATTGGTGGTTCAAAATGGTTAATCACTCTAAATTCAGTTTCCTCCACTTCTTATTTTATTTTATTTTTTTATCTTTACAAATGATCTTGAAACTAAATCCTGTTAGGTCAATACATTTTTTATATAAATCTAAAGTTAGGTAAATTGTTGCAGGATTTTTATAATAAAAATAATATTAATGTAAAAATAAAAATAAAATGGTGTAAATGAGAGCGGAAAGATACATAAAAGAAAATATATAAATAATAATCTGGTGCGGGAAACACATGACTTTCACTTACCCCCGTTTTTAAAATTGATTAAAGAATTTAAAAATGTAGTAAGAGATAAAAATGAGTGAAACCATAACAGAATGGAATAATTAAATGGAATTTCTATAGAAACATGTGTTTTATAAAAAAATCTATTATATTATTATCTAAAATAATCACTTAGTTTTATCGGCTTTTCATCACTCTCTATTAACTTTTAAAAGCTTGTTTATGAGATAATATTTTTTTCTAAAATCTTTAGCTTTCAAACGGTAAATCATACATGTATATTACTGTTCTTATGTTAAAAAACAAAAAGTTGCATTAAAAAAAATATTTTTTCAGTTTTCTCCTTTAGTTGAGTATCGAATTCATCCAACTTATATATTTACCTGTTTTTCATCAATGGTAATAAGATAATATAGTTATTTTCATAGAATCTACAAAATTAAAGGTACTTTAGATGAAGAAAATTTAAAATATCGGCATTTAAGCCCTTTCAGACTATTTCAATCGGAATGAAACCTACATGATATTACAGGCCATCAAATTTACATCGGTATTTGGAGTTTAATCAAAATCGTTAGGGCCGTTTTTGAGAAAATCGTAAAAATGTGCAAAATGCATAGTATAAAATAAGTATGTATAGTTGCCTTAAATACGAAATTTCATTTTCACAGGACTTTTCGTTTTCGCCCGGGAGGCCCCATACACACACACAAACACACACAGATCTTATTGCGGGACTTGGTCAACGTGCATTTCCGTTGAAAACTGGAATTCGAAACTTTTCACGATCGCAATACTTTCCCTTACTATATATTTCATATACAGGTAAGTAAAATTAATAATATTAATGAAAACATAAAAATAAAATGGTGTAACTGAGAGCGGAAAGAGACACAAAAGAACAAGAAAGAAAATACATAAATAAAAAACCATGTGGCGACTTGCACTCACCTTGGTTGATGCAATCAATTTGAGAACTATGAAATAAAGTTAATGATGAAGTTTAATTGACCGATGAGAATGTTAGATGAGTAAAATTGTTGGGGGGTGCGGTCATAAAAAAAACACATTGATAAGTAGTACTTATTTTTAATTGAGTGCGTTTCGGGCTACATTGTTGGTCTTCATCATAATAATAATAAGTACTACTTGTTAATGTCTGTGTGTGTTTTTTTTGTTTTTTTATGACAGCACCCTCCCCCCAACCATATTACTATTCTGAAATGAAGTTAGATTTGAAAAAAGGTTTAAAGAGTTACAAAAAGTTTCGTTATATGATTCCAATGTTCCCAATCCTCAATGACACCTAAGTGATATTAAATCCCATTAAATATGGCACCGATACTGTGAATTTAATCAAAATCTTTAGAGCCGTTTTTTAGAAAATTTGCAAAATTATAAAAAATGCCAAAATACGTGGTATAAAGTGGTGCTTCTGGTTGGTCGATTCTAGCTTCTAAAATATGCAATTTTTGTTTGGTAATTTGGACTCAGGGGACCCGAAAACGTGTATTACCGTTGAAAACTGGAATTTTAAAGGTAGGTAGGTAAGGTGTTTTAGAGCGATAAATATCTAGATTATTACGTCCGTGGAATTTTAAAATTTCACGATCGCAATACTTTCCCTTACTATATGTTTCATATATTGGTATGGTAAAGTAAAAAATGGGGAGCCCGTGGCTGAGTGGCTAGCGCGCTAGTCTCTCATGCTACAGGTTCTGAGTTCGAATCCCAGTCCCCGCAGGGCTCTTATAAGGATGTAAAAAAATGGGGATTCACTCACAGCCTCTCCCCCGGGTATGTGAGACCCATCAGGCAAAGGGTGGCCACTCACAAAGTTAATCGTAGGGAGTGATGACCCTACACTATACAAAATGCATCGTTAAACGCGAGTGTAAACTCGCAGGAGTTTACACCGCGAGGCCCAGGGCCTACACGGCCTGTCGCGCCACTGGAAGAAAGTAAAAAATTCTGTGGTTTCTTCATATCTTCTCTTATATTTTGCACTTTTGAGTGTTAACAAGAATTGTTTAAACATCGCAAGCATTCGTTTATATAACTTAAAAAAAAAAAAAAAACCCACATCTACTTTAAAATATCCAATAATGTAGGAAAATACAAATGTCCCTCTTTTCTCTGTGTGCCGAAGAGTGTAAAGCCAGGGATAAAAATGGCGGTGTTTGATACAAGATAAATATTTGAAGTGAGATCAGAGACCAAAGGCAAACACCATTAGCCCCAATACAGGCCGCTCCTGTTTGCCCGTCAGTCCAATCCTTGGAGCGGAATATTCCATGGATTGGAAGGATCAAACAGGGGGAGCCATTAAAGGAATGGGTTTTAGCCCGTTCAAACAGAAGCACAATATTAATGTATAGCTCGTCGGATCCAACGGATTCATGAATGAATTAACAGCCGGAGACAGGGCTTCATTGATTGACTCGCACACTATTTCGGGAATTACAATGCCTGATCTGTTTGCCTTCACTCAGGCTTCTCATGGGCGGTTCCCTTGTCGTCATACAGTTCCTATATTCGTCTGTCGTACAAAAAGAGGTGAAAGGGAATATTTTCCAAAGTCTTGGGAAATAAAACAATAGGTCCGACCCACGCAAAACAAACAGGGTTTCAAGTGATTGAAGTTATTCAAACAAAAACGTGTGTTTGACCAGCTGCTTATGATAATGATTTTTCGTTCCCTAAATGTCTTTATCTCTTCTATTTCTGGATATAAAACTAATGGACCTTCTCCTGCTTCACTAGGGTGCGCTTGGAATGAGGTGTCTTTTATGTTCAACACGTCTTAGCTGCTTACCTTCTTGGTACGGGGCGACACTCTTGCCAAGTTCCAATGTGTTTAATAGAGATCACAACAGTTCGAGGCAACCAATGTGCTAAATTCGAGGTTCTTAAAGTTCTAACATACACATATGACTTCAAGGAGTAATTATGGAAATGTTTAAAAAAATATTCTTATAATATTACTAATTATTAAAAATATGGTGCGGGCAACACACGACTTTCACTTACCTCCGTTTCTAAAATCGATTTAAGAATTTTCAAGTACAGTAAGAGATAAAAATGAGTAAAACCATTAAAGAATTAATTAAATGGAATTTCAATAGAAACATGTGTTTTATTAGAAAATCTATTATATTATTATCTAAAATAATCATTTAGTTTTATCGGCTTTTCATCACTATCTAGTAACTTTTAAAAGCTTGTGCATAAGATAATATTATTTTCTAAAATCTTTAGCTTTCAAACGGTATATCATACATGTATATTACTGTTCTTATGTTCAAAAACAAAAAATTGCATTAAAATTTTTTTTTCCTTCAGTTGAGTATCGAATTCATTCAATTTATATATTTACCTCTTTTTCATCAGTGGTAACAAGGTAATATAGGTATTGTTATAGAATAAACAAAATTAAAGGTACTTTAGAAGAAGAAAATTTAAAATATCGGTATATAAGCCCTGTCAGACTATTTTAATCATAATGAAACCTACATGATATTAAAGCGTATTGAATTTTACATCATATAGCGTGTTTAATCATAATCGTGGGAACCGTTTTTGAAAAAATCATAAAAAGGTGCAATATGCATGGTATAAATTGGCTTTTCTGGTCAGCCGATTTTTATGAAAAAGTTTTTTGTGGGACTTGGTTATTTGGACTCAGGGGACCCTAAAACGTGTATTTCCATTGAAAACTGGAATTCGAAAATTTTCACGATCGCAATACTTTCCCTTAGTATATATAGTAAGTGAAAGTAAAAATGATTCTTATATTATTATTATCATTATATTATATTCTTAAATCATATTATGTGGAAAAAATATGAAAATAAATCACGCACAGCTGAATAAAATTCTTAAAGAAGAGTAATCGAATGAAATTAACCGATAAGAGTCCTTTGGGAGGGGAAAGAGGGGGGGGGTTGAAAGTTATAAAATATTTAATAAATAACTCCTTATGCTTGTTAATCCCTACAACATATAATGTTGAGAAAAAATAAAATAAACTTATTTTCAAAAAATAAGTGACTCATCTGTGATACACGTCGCCGCACGCTATAGCTAAGCATGACCCACCGCTGGGTCACCCCGCCCCACGGAACAGAGAAGTGTGACCCACCTTCTGGTGGAGTTTTAATTTATCGTAACGAAAAGTGCAATTATCAAGAAAATGAGTTTATTTTATAACGTCTATTCATTATTATATTTAATTATCGGAAGAAATGAAAAACATAAATGAACATTAGTTAAGTTTATTTGTTTGATTTTTTAAAGTGCAGCACAGATAACAGAAAATTTAATTTTTCCATATAAAGAAAACTTTATTTCTATGTATGCATTCAAAGACTACAGAAATAGCAAAGGTTCCTACCCTATTAGGTTAATAACTATTTAACATTTCAAATGAACTATTTAAATAACATCTTAAAAGTTAAATTAAGTTTCCATAGGATTACAATAAATCAACCGTTTCAATGAAATAGTTTTAAATTTGAAATAATCAATAACAATGTTAGTTAATAAATTTATAACAATATAAAATTTATGTTAACAACTTTGTTACAATTCAGTGCGTAATATTGTTTCTAAAATCTTGCGTACTAAATGGAAGAATATAACTTGCACATTACTATACATTTTACTATTATAACCTCCATCTTTACCGATAATATTTGCTAATTGTATTAAATTTTCTAACCTTTTTTTAGCTTTCTAACGGTATATTATACGTCTATGTTACTACTTATATTTCAGGAATAATTTTTTGATGACTTGGTTACAGGAAACTTATTTTTCTCGTTTAAAGAAAAACTAAATTGCAATGTTCACTCCGTCTTGTGGTTTAGAAGGAGTCGCGGAAATCGCGTTACCTTTTTCTGAAATATGATCAGTAATATAGATGCATAATATAGCGGTAAAAATCATAATATTTTAGAAACGTTAATAGTCGTACAAGTTAATAGGAAGTCTTTATGAGCACACAAACTTGTGACTATATGCTATTTGTAATGTATTAAGGGAGGTTATGGTGATTCAGTGTTGCCACTGCAAATTATTTTATAAGTTCTATTCTTCCATACAATTTGCGATATTTTAGATATATCTAGTATCGATATATAGTATGTTCCCTTGTCGACATACAGTTTTTCTACTCATCGGTCTCCGTAAGAAGAGGTGAAAGGGAATGTTTTCCAAAACCATCCATGTTGTTATCCATTGTCTTCTTTCATTTCGAACCATCTGCTTTTTTTTCCACACAGTAGATACATTTGAGTTTTTCTGATGAAAATCATGGATAAAAGCCAAAAAAAAATAAATTTGATTTTCCATCCTAACCTAAGAGAATAAGACTACGAGTTATCTGAACTTTTTTGTTCTACTTAATATGTTTTAGATTAGTAAATATGAAATTGTTACGTAAAATAATCACTTAGGTCTATATCCTATTGTTTACTATACCTGACCTTCCACAACTTTGTATATAACATTGTTTCTAAAATCGTTATCTTTCCAGCGGTTTTATTATATTTTACCATAAGCTATTTTATCATTATTATGGTCGGTAAAAAAAAAGACCTAAAAATACTGTTGCTCTCTTCTGCTTTAGTCAGTTATCGAATTCGTTCAACTTGTCCATTAAATTTTACATCGATATATAACAATCGATATAGAGCTGTTTTTGAGAAAATCTTAAAAAGGTGCGAAATGCATGGGATAAAGTAGCACTCTGTGTCAATTTCAGTGAAAACGTTGCTGTAATATTACGGATGTATCGTTGTCTTAAATTTCAAATTTCTTTTTCGTTTTTGCGCTAGACTTACACACTCGGGCACACAGACGGTTTTGTGGAACTTAATCATTGGGATTCAGAGGACCCTAAAATGTGTGCTTCTGGTGAAACTAGAATTTGAAAATTTTCACAATCGCAATACTTTTCCTTATTATATATTTTATATATAGGTAAGTAAAATTAAACATCATGTATTGGAAATATATATTAATTTATTAAATATAATTCGATATATAATAAAATGCTTTTTATTTGCCAATATTACAGTAGTCGTATTTATCAGTGAATATTAAATAATTAAAAATCAATTCTCGGATTAGAAAGGGACAACCTGGATACATATTTCAACAATGGGAAGATTAAAAATTACAGCTGAAAACGGGCCAAACTTTACCTCAAAATAAACTTGAATTTTACATAAACCTTCACTGTTTTCCATCAATATTTTAATATTCTGAATAAATTATTGGTCCGAAAACCGACGAAGAATTTCCGTTCTATTTTCTTCTTTTTTTAAAAATATAAATAATGGAAACCGTTCAGTTCTGTTGACACGACTTTTTAAATATTTAATTCAGACATCCCGAAGAACGTAATAGTAGGGTTAAAATTGCGTTTAGGATTTCAACGATTGTCTCGTTAGAATAATTAGCAGCAATTACCTAACGATAGTTTAAAAATAATTTTGTTGGCACACTAAAGTATAATTTATTCAATAAGGGCATCTACCGATAAGGGTTATATTGATTCTGAAATGGCCTTCGATTTCATTTGGCGTTATTAGCTAACAATGGATAAAAAATAATATGATTTTGTAGGAATTGAATATCTTAAAACACATAATTCTTATTTTTTCTTTGTCATTTTCAGTTTTTGATCGTCTTTTCCATTTTCTAATTTCCATTTCCAGTATTCCAAGTTTCATTAGCCATGCTAAAGGTAAAAAAAAAAAATAAATAAATAAAAAAAAAAAAAAATCGCAAAACTTTGCAAAATTCAAACATATAAAGTGGCTTTTCTGGCTTGCTGATTTTGTTGATAACGTTGCTGTAACACTCAGGCATATAGGCTCTTAAAATATGAAATATCAGTTTTATAAAACTTATTGCTTTTGAGCTAAAATTACCTCATACGCACATACTTTTGGCGAAACTTGGCCATTTGGACACAGGCGACCGTAAAACATTTATTTCCGTTGAAAATTTGAAAGATACTTTACCTTAACGTATATTTCATATATAGGTATGGTTTGTTTTATTTGTATAAAAAATATTTATTTAAATTTACATCAGAATTATAATAAAAACCATTTTCTTTTTGTCTAAATAATATTATATTTTCCAATTTTTTAATATTCCAGTATTCCAATTTTCACTAGCCCTGCTACTGGCTTCTTCAAGACTCTAGGCAAGAACGTATTATATTATTGCTAAATAAGAGAAGGTAACTCAGTACAATATGAAAACAAAACTATCATTATCAAGGCAAATGAACTCAGTTCATTCTGCAATAGTTATCTCAATAGTCGTTTGTACCACATCCTTCTATAGGGTTGTTTCACATGAAATGTCCGTTTTTATAGTTTCTGAAATACATAAAGGATTTTGCTGGTCTCTGTCGTTTTCTTCCGAATGTTTACATATTTAAAGTAAACAGTTACTAATCATCTACCTTTGTATTATAAACATTACCTTCCCAATAAATTACCCAATTTTTAGTATACCTCCAAATATGAACATGGAAACACGCGATTTTCGAGTAATAATTTTGTACGAGTTTAAACTCGGCCATTCAGCAGCTGAGGCCGCTAGAAATATTTGCAAGGCGTTTGGGGAAGGGAGTGTTAATGAACGGACCATTTGCCATTGGTTTGCCAAGTTTTCAGCTGGGGATACCGACTTGGAAAACTTGCCCCTAGGAAGACGTCCGTCCGTGATAGACAACGATGTCCTCAAACATACAGTAGAAGGAAACTCCTACCAAACAGTTAAAGGACTCTCAGCACAACTAAATGCAAGTGCATCTACCGTTTCCAGATATTTAAAGTGTATTGGGAAAGTAAAAAAGCTCGATACATGGGTACCTCATGATCTCACTGAGCGGCAGCAAGACCCCATGTTACAAAACATACCGTGCAAAGATTGAAAGAGCTGGGCTACGAAGTTCTTCCGCACCCACCATATTCTCCCGACTTTTCTCCAACAGATTACCACCTGTTCAGGAATTTAGACAACTTCGTCAAAGGAAAACTTTTTGAAAATGATGATCAAGTGAAAAGTGCGTTTTCAGATTTTGTTTTACTTCAGTTCGGGGATAAAAAAAGTATGTGTCACGGGAAAAATGTGTAGAAAAAGAAGGTTAATACTTCAAATAAAATTATCTTGTTTTCATATCGTATTTTTATTAAAAATCCTTTACGTTGAAAACGGACATTTCATGTGACACAACCCAATATTTATGGTGTGCACGGAAGAGCGCGGAGTAAGGAAATCTGGCTCGCGATGGATTTCTGATTAGAATACGAAGATGCCAATTAGGTATTTTCTTCGGGATTAGGGATAGAGCCACCACCATTGACCAGAATATTAGTGAGAGACGTGTGAGTGTCTGGGGAGGCCATACAGAAATCTTATAAACCTATTCAATAATACTTTTAGCATCCTCTCGTTTTCGTCACTGAGTCCCCTATATACTAGGCATCCATGGTCAACGTAAGGGAGTATGACACTAAGAGATGGCGGGTACTTGTTGGTAAAGAGTCAGGGAAACGTAGGAAATCTGATATGTATGTAACATCCCATCGATCCACAGTGTTCGATAGATCATTCTTAATCCGATCCGTCTCCCTATGAAACTCATTCCTTCCAATATCCGTGACTCCCAAACTCTTTCAGCATTTAAATCCCGTCTATTCAGCCCGTCTATCAATTAAATTCCCAAATAATCCAAAGTAGATGCTAATTTCAAAGAAAATCTACAAACAAAGCAGACAGATACGTTTATTAATTTATTAAATTTTTCATTTTGATGGGTTTTGTTTATTTATTTAACGTTACTTTATGCTACTATGGCTAATCAGATAATGCTACAGTGGGAGTCCTAAATTTTGCCTATCCAGGTTTTATTAGAATAGGGATCTTTAACGAGTACCTGACATCGCACAGGCTTGGGACCACCTTTTAACGTCCCCTCCGAAGGACGGTATAACTAAGGATTTTTTACTCTCATTAAAAAATCCTAGGACCACCTGTGGGTTTGAACCCATGACCTTTGGCATAAGTGGCTGTTATGCTAACCACCCAGCTACAAGTGATCCCCATTTTGATGGGTACATCCAAGATTAAATTATATATTATTTTTCAAACATTCTGAAGGTTTGCAATTTTCTTCTTTCTTTTTTTACTGTATATGTATATTAATCTTATTTTATTTTTCAGTCCTGATGTTAATATATATTGTTTTAATGTTGTTTGCACATTTTTACAAGAATTTATCTTTGAGTTATTTTATTTGTTCATTTTTTAAGTTGAATTCAATTGTTTTAAATTATTTTACTCTAAGACTCCAGTCTTAAGTCCACTTTTTGGTTCCTGTTATATTATTCTGAAGGGACTTTTCCCAGAAAAAATAAATAATTATTATTATTATATTGTAACAATATATAATAATTTTGATTTTGGAAATGGCATATATGGAGTAGTATGTAAATAGTTTTCGAAGCTAATTAATTTCATTTATTTTAAATAATTTTCATTAAGCTTAATATAATATAGTAATGAATATTATGTTAATAGTTTTGTATTAACCAGTTTTTTATACTTTGATATTTTTTTTTTTTTTTTTTTTTTTTTTTATGGGACACTAGACTTAGGTTATGTTGTATAATTGTATATTATTTAGTGAAATTCTTCAATTCTACGTTTTCGAATCTTATTTCCAATAACATATACATGAAACTAGCTGTAACCCACATATTTTCACAAGATCACACCTGAAACAAATGAATAGATGATTACCCTGTTATAACCGGGTTTGAACGCGAGCCGCTTTCAAGGAACTATGCCTAATGATATCTGAAAAGTTATATAAAATAAAACAAGAAGAAAAAAAAAAACAATCTTTATTGGTAGTAATCAGACTGAAAACAAGATCATAATTCAAACATGTTTATGCTAAAATCGTGTTAACTAGATCACAAAAAAGAAATTCCTGACTTCCCGATTGCAGTATAAATTGACTTTTTTTAAATTTATTAATTAGCTGACAAATTCGAGCAATATAAATAAATAACTAAAAAAATAAATAATTAATCAGAGATAATTAAAAAAAAAAAAGAAAAGATAAATAAACAGAGACGCTGTCAGAAAGCTAGACTTGCATCGTATCGACTTTCTCTTATCGAGTGTAATATTTCAATTGTGACCTTTCCGATCCAGTTCTATTTGCTCCTTCAGGACACTTTTTTTTTCCAACTCCTTTCATCGAAATGAATTATTGAATAGTTTTATCGAGTATTTCAAGTGTATAAATTCAATGGATTGGATAGAAGTGAAGAAAATTACAATTTATTATGTTCATGGCCCTTAAACATCTGGTTTTTATTTTGTGAATTGTTGTTGCAAAATCAAAATTAGTACAGGGTTGGTGGATTAATTCGTCCGAAAAATTGATTTTTAAGGAAAATGTTTTTATTTTTATATTATTGTTCCTTTCCTACTCAAAAATAATAATAATCTAAAATAGTTGTATTGTATGTATATTATGTGGTATGTATGTATATTTACATCTTCCAGAAAAAGCCGGCGTGAGGAGGTAGTTATCACCCACCGTATAATAGGACACTACCGCCTCGCCCATGAGCCTCTCACGGTTAGTCATATTTTTGAGAACTGTCCACGGTACAGGAGAGAAATTGAAAAATGTGACGTACCACGACGTATTTAAAAATAAAATAAATTTTTAAAGAATTATTTACATTGGATTTTAATAGAAACATGTGTTTTATTAAATAATCTATTATATTATTATGTACAACAATCAGTTTGTTTTATCGGTTTTTCATCACTATCAGTTAAATCTTACAATATTATATATAAGATAGTATTTTTTTGTAAAATATTTAGCTTTCGAACGGTATATCATTCATCCATATTACTGATCTTATGTTCAAAAACATAAAATATATTTGGAGTTTTCTCCTTTTGTTGGATATCATTTGTTTAACTTATATATTTAACTGTTTTTTCAGCAATGCTAATCAGATGATATGATTAATTTCATAAAATCTACAAAATTATAGGTACTTTAGAGGAAGAAATTTTGAAACATGGGCATTTAAGCCCTTTCAGACTATTTAAATCAGGATGAAACCTTAATGATATTAAAGCCTTTAAATTTTACATTGATATAGTGAGTTTAATCAAAATCGTTAAAGCCGTTTTTGAGAAAATCGTAAACAGGTACAAAATGCATGGTATAAAGTGGCTCATTTGGTTAGCCGATTTTTATGAAAAAGTTTCTGTCTCGGCATATAGTTGTCTTAAATATGAAATTTCAGTTTCATGGGACTTTTCGTTTTCGCTCGGGAGTTACCACACACGGACACACATACACACCTTATTGCGGGACTTGGTTATTTAGACTCAGGGGACCCTAAAACGTGTATTTCCGTTAAAAGCAGGAATTCGACAATTTTCACGATCGCAATACTCTCCCTTACTATATACAGTAAGTGAAAGTAAAAAACAAGAGACGAACGAATAGACCTTAAGTGTTAAATATCACTATTCTACCTCCCTGAAGTTCTCTCCAATAGACTAGCTTAACTATAAAAATATAAACAACTTCAAATTGACTACGTCCTGACGGTGGTGGCTGACAATAAAAATAATAATACGTAATGCCGGAGAGTCATGAAACTACTTCTCAGATTGAAGGAGCATAAAAAATAATTAGAGTCCTTTGGAGACCTTTGTGTTTATGTCCTACTTTATAGGCTAGCTCAGAAATCAGAACTTTGATAGCATCTAGAGTTCAGGCCATTGTGCTCTGGGATAAAATAGTAAATTGTGGGGGGGGCGTTGGGTTGTTAAAAATAAAATTTCTTATCGTTGATTCTCACTTAAGGCCTTATTGTAGGCTAACAATCAGGGTGTTTCATGACTGAATACTTTTACCTCTTTTGTAGTTATTATGAAACTCAGTTATTATTATGAATTTATGAATAAAATTTGAAAATACTGATTTTAGTAGTATTAAGTACCATTGTTTATTATTTTCAATAATTAACATTTGTAATCGACAAAAAATAAATAAATTATCCCTCTTTTATTATTATTATCAAGATAAGAAGAATAATGGAGGAGCCAGAAGCTATTTATTTCGATTCAAACTAACAGACGACAAAATCTGTGTGACGGTAAAAGCGAACAGACATACGACCATATTTTATTCGATTGCAGTAAACTGGACAAACATAGACACAAACTGATCTCAACAGTCCTACTTAACGGAGACCAATGGCCGCCTTCGAAGTGTGACCTTCTTACAAAATATTTTTCAAAATTTGATGAATTTGTGGACCGGGTGGACTATGCAGAATTAGAGAAATAGGAACAGGCAATAACTCGTTATTATTTTATTTCATTTACTTTCACTGTTTCTAATACTAGTCAATTAGTTAGTTAGTTTGTATTATTTCGTTAAGTAGTTATAACAAATGAATTATTTATTATTTGTTGCTGGTTTCTTTGTTTAGTCAATTAGTTAGTATTATTTTGTTAATTCGTTACAACAAATGATTAATTTATCAGTTTATATTTATTAGTTTTATTTAACTTATTTTATTTAATTTTTATGTAACTTATTGTTCTGTAACATAATTTATATTATGTAATAAAAATACGCGTTGTATCGCAAGATGGTACGCGTCTAAATAAATGCACCCATTGCAGGGTTACTGTAATGAGGAAAACCGTAAGAATAATTAATAAAAAAAAATCGTTGTTCAGCCTCCCTCGGCTTTTCTCCCAAACTTTTTCTTTTAGAAACAATTTTTATTGAGTAATATTACAGTCGTTCCTTATTAGGACATTTTTAATAGTGATAAATTACAACATTCATACTATATACAAAACAATAAATAAATCCGATTCTAATCTACATTTTTTTTTTTTATTCAGCACAAAAACACTAGAGCATTCGACGGTGATCCTTACAGTTAGACGTTGGTATCAGTCGATTAGTTTCAAAATGAAGATAAAAAAAAATTTATCAGGTTCTCTTTAAACAAGAAACTTCAAATAGGTATAAATAGGAAAAGAAAAATAGAAATTTCACTCATAAATTAGCCTGTAATAAGTCAGTTATTTTTGAAGATAAAGAAAAAAATATTATAATATTTAGGATCAGTACACAGCGACGAACAAAATAAAAATACAAAAATTGAAATCTTGATTATATATGCGCTTATAACTCCGTTATTTTCGAAAATTTGGGAAAATATCTATAGAGTTTTAGAATCAGTAAAGCGCCCTAATAAAAAAATAAATAACTGTTTTTCCACCGTTTAAATTAATAATAAATCGTGTTATTCGATATAAAATTAAATTTCCTACAAAACGAAAAAAGAATAATTGAAATCAGTTCACAAAAATTAGAGATATAGAGTTTTGAAATTAGCAGTGGTGATAGGCCACTTTTCTTTGAATTGTTTATTGCTTTTTATGTTAGTTTATTGCCCGTAAACAACTTTATAAACAGTTATAACCTAATGTACTTATTTGGAAATAATAAAGCATTGTGTAATAATTTGCAGCTATTTTAAATTTTGTGTTAGTTGAATAAACTTCCATTTTATTCAATTTTTTTTTTTTAATTTGTTTCTCTCTAATCTATACTAATATTATAAAGCTGGAGATTTTGTTTGTTTGAACGCACTAATCTCAGAAACTACTGGTTCAAATTGAAAAATTCTTTTTGCCATAACAATTAATAAATCACATGGGCAAGCATTTAAACACGTAGGAATCGATTTACGTCAAGATCGGGTCGCGGAGAAAATCAGTATGTTCTTCTGCCACAAGAAAATAAAACCAAAAATATTATTTAAGCAGAAATACTTTAAAATATTGGGTCGTCCGAAAAGTTGGTAGAGGTTTTTAAAATAAAATTTACCTTCTGTTTTTTCTACTAAAATGAATCACGAGGCTAATGTTTATTTATATTCCTTTAATCCTCATGGAATAAACTATATTTACACACTGAATTCGTCTTTATGAAGGATCAGTAGAGTAGTTTATTGCAAACCAACATGAGTGACAATTCAGTTCATTTTCGAAATAATATGCTGTTCTTTTTTAAAAGAGGGAAAAACGTAGCCCTAACTGCAAGAAAGATTCGTTCCGAGTATGGCAGCGCTTCAATTGCTGACAGCACGGTTCAGAAGTGGTTTTCGCGGTTTAGAGGCTCTTCAATTTGGAAGACCAACCCCATTTTTGTAGATTAAATAAACAAATTTTAAGCTGTCCAATTTTAATTGTTGTCCAAATTTTTCTACGTACTTTCCGGACAACCCAATATATTCTTTTAAAAACGTCTTAATAGCGATCATAGTAACTGAAATTGACGCAGACGAAGTCGCGCGCAACAGCTAGTTAATACTATAACGTTTCGTGGTTCTGCCTCATTTTCAAGATATACAAAAAATATTAGTGACAAACTAACATTGGTTGTAAAAACATATTTAGCAAACTCATATTGAATATGTAAACTTTATTGCTATCATTCCGTTCCAAATTAGATTATTACAAAATTGCTTATTATTTCCTAACAACAAGAGCTAGTTAATTATTTAAAATAAACATAATTAAAGGTACGTTAGAGTCTTTGAAAATTCGTTATTTAAGTTCAGTCAGTCTTTTTTAATTAGCATAAAATACATGCAATTAAAGCCTATTTAATTTTACATCAATGCAAAGATTTCAATCAAAATGATTTTTGCAAAAGCGTTTTTGGGAAAATTGTAAAGAGGTGTAAAATGCCTGGAATAATAAGGTATTTTGGTGGAAAAAGTTGCATATACTTGTCTAAAATATGAAATTTCAGGTTTGATGAATGACTTTTGGTTTTCACACATACACCACTAAGGACATTTTTCGAAAATTCGTCAAATAACCATTTTAGAAGCTATTAAAATAGTTTTTGGAATAATAAAAAGAAATTAGCCTTGTTTAAAAGTTAAAATTTCACTGAATAATTGTCAAATTCTATTGAAAATTTCATAGCTATCAAAGATTTACTGACTTTTCATCATGACGATAGAACGTAATACAGAAGTATAATACAGCAGATAAAATACAATATGACTAAGACCCGAAGTAATTAGTAGCTATATAGATATATATAGTTAACAATAGAACAGATGCCATGCTACCAGAAAACGATCTGGCGTGTCAGTCCCATGTCAGCTGATTCACCACTCACGTCTCAATTAAACATATATAATTATATAATTTAACACTGTCAGCATTAATAGCATCATCTGGGGAAAGTAAAAATAAAAAAAACAGCTGTTAAAAGGGATGATAGTACCGAAAAATATAAAACTTTTAAATAATATATAGCTCCCGAATCAGAAACTAGTTCGTTACTGTAAAGAGAAACGAATCTAAGTTTTCTTTTCTGTTTCTATAAGTGTGTAAAATAGTGGTCGCTTACTTTGAGGGAAGAACAACGCCTCAAATTTTTCCAGAATAAATTTGTAGATAACATTTTTGTACAAAAGAAGAGTAGGACCAATAGAGGTGTTTGAGGTCACACAACGTGCTCAAAGAGCTTCTACTCGTCTAGTATTAATGAAGGTATAGCTTCGCAGTGGCTGAAATTGTCCGTGGGAGGATTGTGTTAATTTTGCGTAAGATTTTACGTTTTATGACTACATGTCTCCCAAAGAGTTATTTGGGAGAAATGTTTGCATCTTTATTTCAATAAATAAATTGTTAAACTTACATTTACAATTATTTTATGAAAGGCATACTTGCCTATCCAGGTATAATCAGAATAGGAATCTTTAATGAGTACCTGACATAGCACAAACTTAATACGATTATTTTACGTCCCCTACGAAGGGCGTAATAACAAAGGATTTTTTACTTCCTTAAAAAAACATTTCAACGTTGTGCATAGAAGGTTGTTATGCTAGCCATTACAGCACAGGTGATTGATGTTAATTAACTAAGGCAAATTGAAATTAGCCAGGCAAAATCGTATTAATCGTAGCGACTCAAAATTAAATAGGCTTTAATATTATATAGGCTTTCTGCTGTTTGAAATGGTCTGACATGGCTTATATGCCCGTATTTTAAATTTTCTTCCTCCGAAGTAACTTTAATATTGTAGATAAAAAACAAAAAAAATAACCAAATCATCTTGTTATTGTCATTGATAAAAAATGGGTAAACTCGAAAATATTAAAAAGAATAACTTTTTTTTTTTTTTTTTTAACAACAATTTTTTATTGAGTAAAATTACAATCTCTCCCAATTTGGATATCAATAGTAGTGCTGAAAGATATCATACATACTACATTCATACAATATTTACACGGCATAAAATTACAATAAAATATATACACAATAATGAATCAATACAATAAAGTCAAGAATTCTCTTATACCTATATACACATAAACACACTCATACATATATCACATTGAGTGGAGAATCTAGCCAGTGCTAGAACTCCAATATATTTACAAAAGGTCGCGGGGCCACTGCCGTTTCAACCTTCTAGGTGGGTTGTATGGATGAGTGGAGCTGGATAGGGATTGAGCTAGAGGATTAGGATGATGAATGAGGTTCTGGTGGAATTTGGTAAATTTGGATGGAATTAGGTCTGAAACAAAAGGAACATTAAGGTCGTGGTGCAAGGTATAGTTGGAAACATAATAAGGAGCATTTACTATTGTACGGAGGACTTTGGATTGAAAGGATTGAATGCGTTTGATGTTAGTACGTTTAGCTGTCCCCCACAGTTCAAGTCCGTAGGTCCAGATGGGCTTCAGTATCGTCCTGTAGATTAATAATTTGTTGTCAACTGTAAGTTCAGATTTTCTGTTGAGTAGTCGGTATAACTGTCCGAATCGTCGGTTGAGTTCTTGTCTTTTAAGTCTTATATGTGGGTTCCAAGTCAATCTTTTGTCTAACAGTAAGCCAAGATACCGGACTGTATCTGAAGGAGGAATAGTAATGGAATTGAAGTAAACTGACGGACAGGAGTTTCGTCGAAGAGTGAAGGTCACGTGTTTGCATTTGGCTTAGTTCACCTTTATGCGCCAAGCATTACACCAATCTTCGATGAGAGAAAGGTGTCTTTGCAGGTTTAAGGATGCTGTTTCAGGATTGGAACTGGATGATAGGATGGCGGTGTCGTCTGCAAAAGTTGCCAGAAAGGTATCAGGATGTGTAGGAATATCAGCAGTGTAAAGGATGTGGAGGACGGGTCCCAAGACGCTGCCTTGAGGAACACCGGCCTCAACGGGATAAAGGTTAGAAAATAAAAAGAATAACTAGCTAAAAGAGAAAAGAACAGAAATATTTTTGCAAGTTTATTTTCCCACATGAGATTGGTAATATAAATGTCATGTATATCTTATATAAAAAATTTTAGCAAGTGATGGTGAGTGGTGAAAAGGCGAAAATTTAAAATATAATAAAACTGTAATATTGTTTAATCTGAAATAAATATTTCTATCGGTACATTGTTGGGTTTATTGCACCAGATCTTTCTACTTTCTTTTTCTTATAGGTTTCTTTTAATGTAAAGCGTATTGTAGTACACTGATCGGCTGAATAATTTAGACAAGGCGGATTTAATCGCTACAATCTCAGAGAGGATGAGATGGACTTCGAAGCTGCGTTGGATGCGGACAGGTGTCCCGAGGACAATAAATGCCCCAAGTGCCGTGGCAGCGATTAAGACAAGCATTAAAAAGGCAAATACAAGCTCTAGGGGAGAGGGAGATGATTAATTTTACACAGGGAAAAGGTCTTTACGACTGATACCAAACGACGGCCATATTACACTTTTATAGCGGTCAGTTTTATGACGAGGGCAATAAACAAATAATAAGTCACGTAGAAGTCGGTAATGGTAGGATCGAATGTCTTAGATCTAGAGGGTCGTTAAGGTTTAAACTAGCGTCGGGGTTAAACTGCCTTTTATTGGTTATAGTTATCAAAGGGGCAGCCATCATCTTTACACAGATTTTTTTCTCTTCTTCTTCTTTTCCCCCTTATAGCCTGTTCTTTATTAGGTCGTTAGTCCTCTCATTCCCATTCCAAGTAAGGTATTTGTCATTCATATCAAAGTAGTAATAATATGAGAAGAGTAGAACGCAACAAGTTAGTTATTACTTAATTTTATGTCTCGAGTATATCAACAATCTGACGCCCGTAATGAACAGGTTTCGATTTTAAAACAAATTTTTGTATTCATTTATTGAAATTTACAACTGTATTTGATAAAACAACAAGTAAATATACTATATAATAAAAACTTGTATGCTCATTCGCAGTACTCCTGTAGGTAATCTATACGAAAACGTCTCGAGGCCACCTTCTTTTCGGATCCCTTAAAAAGATCCTATTTAAAAAGATTATTAGGAATTGAAGAAGAAAAGATTTTTCAGGTCTCTGTTGTTTTCTTTCGAATGTTTACATATTTAAAGTAAACAGTTACTAATCCTCTCCCTTTGTATTTTAAACATTAGCTTCCCAATCGATTACCCACTTTTTAGTATATCTCCGAACATGAACATGGAAACACGCGATTTTCGAGTAATATTTTTGAAGGAGTTTAAACTCGGCCATTCAGCAGCTGAGGCCGCTAGAAATATTTGCAAGGCGTTTGGGGAAGGGAGTGTTAATGAACGGACCATTCGCCGTTGGTTTGCTAAGTTTTCAGCTGGGGATACCGACTTAGAAAACTTGCCCCGAGGAAGACCTCCGTCCGTAATAGACAACGGTGTCCTCAAACATACAGTAAAAGGAAACCCCTACCAAACAGTTAAAGGACTCTCGGCACAACTAAATGCAAGTGCATCTACCGTTTCCAGACATTTAAAGTGAATTGGGAAAGTAAAAAAGTTCGATACATGGGTACCTCATGATCTCACTGAGCGGCAGCAAGACCCATGTTTCAAAACGTACCGTGCAAAAATTGAAAGAACTGGGCTACGAAGTTCTTCCGCACCCACCATAATCTCCCGACTTGTCTCCAACAGATTACCACCTGTTCAGGAATTTAGACAACTTCGTCAAAGGAAAACTTTTTGAAAATGATGATCAAGTGAAAAGTGCGTTTTCAGATTTTGTTTCACTTCAAAGCTCAGAGTTTTTCAGTTCGGGGATAAAAAAGTTGGTGTCACGTTGGGAAAAATGTGTAGAAAAAGAAGGTAAATAGAATTCTAATAAAATTATCATGTTTTCATATCGTATTTTTAATAAAAATCCTTTACCTTGAAAACGGACATTTCATGTGACACAACCCAACAGTTAGGGATATAATGAAAGAGTTTATTCAAGTAATAAAAATAAACAAAAAAACGCTGCTTATTATTTCCGAATAACTACATTGGGTTATAACTGTTTATATATCTGTTTATAAGCAATTAACTAATGAAAAAAACAATAAATTATTTAAAGTGAAATGGTCTATAAATAACATAACTGAGTTATGGGCGTAATTATGGGTAAAATTTCATTTTTTTTTTTGCTTTTCTTTGTTATAACTGTTCACGGTTTCTTGATTAGAAAAATAATAATTTTTTTATCTACCTTCAAAAATAACTGAGTTATTGAATTAAATCACCTTTAATCGGCCGCCATTTTAAAACTAACCAGCTGATATCAACGTCTAGGTGTTAAGATCATCGTTGGATGCCGTGGTATTTTTTGCTAAATTTCCCAAAAATGAATCAATTATTTTAAGATAGAGTCACTGAAGGCGGACAAGCGCATTTTTTTTTTGTTTATTATTTTTATAATGAATATGTTTGATCGACCCCACAAAAAAAAAAAAAAAAAAAAAAAAATACATCTCAAAATTTGAGGGCTTTCGTTTAGGTACTCCTTTGAATTATTTATTGGTTTTAATATTAATTAATTAATGGCTTGTGAACAACTATATAAACTTGTTTGGAAATAATAAACCATTGCGTATTGAAACGCAAGGCCTCATCAACTTTTGAAATTAATTTAATTGTGTTTTCTTGGTCGACTATAAAGGTTCATTAATCGAAAACAATAAACTGTAATTAATGTAAAGAATTCAGTAACATCTAAGTGTCTTTAATTAGACCGGAAATTATGGATTATTGAAGAACGTGATTGTAGTATTTAGGACTAAGTATGCCTTGTCCCTCTCAGGGCTGTCGATCCACCGATTAATAACAGGGATAAAAACAATTGGCCAGCTGTTTCTAGTAGATCGTGACAAGATAATGGATAATTAAGCCACCAGAAGATGAGGAGGCAGGTAGGATCGTTTGCTGCCGAGGGTTTTTCTAACATTTTTTGCCCTCCTCCTTCCTCGGAGAGACCAGTCATGATACTTGACACAGTGTTCGCCGCCAGCTCATTAGGCAGATTCGAGCTCAACAAGAGGCGATAGGATCTACAATGGGACCGCCTGTGGGCGTGGCTCCAACCCAGGCATCCAAAACCCCTCAATCATACTCCGCCTGTTTGTTGACTTGCGTATTCTAGTCCTAGATGTCTGTTATCATAAGAGGTTCGGACAACAATAATTCATTGAGGATAGTTTAATAAAAAAAAGTTGTGCGCACGGTTAGGTCGGATGAGGAGATACTATGGGTTCTAACATCCCATTCAATGTGTTGAATGGGGTCTCCAAGAACCAACAACTCGATAGAAAAGAAATTTCACAATTACGTGTAGTAAGACTACGGACCATGGCTGCAAAAAAAAAAAAAATCTTAATTCAATGAAAATAGAAAATGATGGCAATTGCGTAACTTGCAAATTCTCTGAAGACCCGAGCCACATTCTATTCCGATGCAGAAAATATAGGAAGCAGAGAGAAACTGGTTCCCCTAGAAACAAAAGCCATATTTTTACAAAAGTTAGATAAAAAAAAGTTTATGATCATCAAGCAGTTCTTCATTAACGCTCAATGTAAAATCTAAAAAAAAAAAAATCACTTCACAGAGTTTATTAAATTTTAATTTATTATTTATTTAATTTATTGAGTCACCTTCCTCTCTCATTTACAATATTTTATTTTATTCTCTATTTACTTAATTTATTGATTTTTTTTTATTATATTTGGTTCCGTAACCTAAGTTTTTATTAAATTATGGCAAACATGTATTGATCATATAGGATTTGGTAAAAAATAAAAAAATTATAAAAAAAAATGTTGAATGATATGATGTCATAGTCGATATCATAATCCACCCATAATTCAGTTTAATAATAATATTTATTACTAGCTGTGTAACTCCCAGCTATATAATAATAATAATAAATGAATTCGAAGGGAAATGTCCCTTTATAATAAAATATACAGAATGTACAAAATGTGCTTTGGAGTCTTAGAGTAAATTAAATTCATATTAACAAGTTAATAATTACTGATATAAAAATCTGGTGCGGGCAACACACGACTTTCACTTACCTCTGTATTTTAGAATCGATTAAAGAATTTTCAAATACAGTAAGAGATAAAAATGAGTGAAACCATTGAAGAATTAGTTAAATGGAAGTTCTATAGAAAATGTATTTTATTAAAAAAATTTATTATATTATTATCTAAAATAATCACTTAGTTTTTTCGGCTTTTTATCACTCTCTACTAACTTTTAAAAGCTTGTGTATAAAATAATATTTTTTCTAAAACTTTAGCTTTCAAACGGTATATCATACATGTATATTACTGTTCTTATCTTCAAAAACCAAAAAAATGCATTAAAAAAAATATTTTTTCAGTTTTCTCCTTTAGTTGTTTTTACAAATTTGCACAACTTACATATTTAGCTGTTATTTATCAATGCTAATAAGATAATATAGTTAATTTATTCGAACCTACAAAATTAAAGATACTTTAGAGAAAGAAATTTTGAAATATCGGCATTTAAGCCCTGTCAGACCATTTTAATCAAAATGAAACCTACATGATATTAGAGCCCATTAAATGTTACATTGATATAGCGAGTTTAATCAAAATCGTCGGAACCGTTTTCAAGAAAATCGAAAAAAGGCGCGAAATGCACGGTATAAAGTGCCTCTTCAAGAAGAAGAAAGAAAAGTAAATTCTATTCTAGGACCTTCAGTTCCCTAAGGATAGAATAGAATAGAATAGAAAAAAAAAATATTAAGAATAACAGTTATGTACAATAGAAATATATAATAACAGAAAAGTACAGAAAGTGAGACTAGTGTCAGGCACAGAAACAAAAACATAAAATGCAAACTTAAGATATACTTATATTATTTATAAAAAAAAAAATAATAATAAATACGACTACTTAGTATTCATATATGTTTATAATTATACAATATAATCATATGTGTATATGTGAAGAGAAAAAAATGTATAAAAAATTGTTTAAATATTTGTAGGGGTTCTCATTTTAAAATGGAATATGACCATTATTCTAGCATTTTGTTTACAATCAATCGGAAGACGGATGGCTGAGAGGATGAAGGAACAGATTGCTTTTAAATGAGGTTAAAAAAGGTGCTTTGCGGATAGAGGTAGGTATGGAATTCCAAAACGATATGCATTGATTTTTATGTGCTTTTCTTTATTTTTTATTATTATTATTAGCGCGATTTCTTCCTAAAAGGAAGGCGCTAAACACTTATGACTCAATTTTCTTATTTCTTGTTCTTTTTGTCTTGCCAGTATTGTCTCATTCTTTGGCTGAACTTCTCTTTTCTTTCTGCAGACCATTTGGGTCTGTATGGTTTCTGATCGTTTTGCTCTAGAGTTACTTCCCATTTATTTATTTTGTTTCTAAATATGTTTCTGTCTTGGATTTTCTCTTGTCTTATGTCTGCTCTTCGTAAATCTTCTCGTGTCTGTTTGATCCAGTTCGTAGTGCTTTTGAGTGTTGCTGTTGCTTCGTGTATTTGTCGTGTCAGTCTTGTTTCAGGTAGTCATTGTATGTTCCCATAGAATTTCAGCCTTCTTTTCCTGATGTCTGTCTCGATGTTGGCGTGTTTTTCTGTTTTCTTGCTTTGCAGTCTGTATCCATCTTCTGTTTTTCTTGGTCCTTGTATCTTTCTGATGATTTTCCTCTCCTCTTTTTTCAGTTCTTTAATTTTTAATATATAATATTATTTTATTATGTAATTAGCATTTTTTAAAAACATGCGTTTATGTTTAATTTTTGAGACATTTGTTTTATCGAGTGATACAATTTCTATGTTTTTTGTTCAAGTCACAAGAAAGCTGTATATTTCTGCAATCGATTTATCTACAACAGGCTACATCACATTCTCCTTCACTGCCCGGCACACAATGAAAATAGACGACAATTTCTTCAAAACTTCATCTTAGAATCTTCTGACAATCAAAGTATCCATGTTATACTGAGTA
Source organism: Piezodorus guildinii (assembly GCA_023052935.1). Classification (NCBI taxonomy): domain Eukaryota; kingdom Metazoa; phylum Arthropoda; class Insecta; order Hemiptera; family Pentatomidae; genus Piezodorus; species Piezodorus guildinii. Next base: position 140,250,615 of record CM041296.1, on the reverse strand, counting down.
TCAATAATGTAGATAAGTTACATAAAGTGTACTATTACATGATGGGAGTTCAAAAAGTGCTCAATTCTTTATCCTAGAACATTTTCTATTCAGTGTTTATTTTTATTTTATCTTCAAAGTGATATTTTGCTTATTTATTGTTTCTGTTATAGCACCTGTAACTGTTTATTCTTTAATCTGTAATTTATTTTTGAAAGTCAAATTGTTTTAGTAAATTTTCACTATTATTTTATTTATTTTTAAATGATATGTATATAAAGTTCTAAAACCATAATATTGTAATTTATAGCCAAGCTAGGCTCTATTTGTATGGGGAAGCCCCAAAGACAAAATAAAATTTCTATTCTATTTTACAATTTCTATGTCCACGACTGTAGACGTATAATATAGCATTGGAAAGTTGAATTTTAGAAAAATATTATCTTATACATACAGTTGTAAAGTATAATAAAGAGTGATGGATATCGGATAAAACTAACTGATTATTGTACATAAGAATTCCATATATTTATATTCATTAATCTAGATGGATTATTTATTCAAATTGTAATTAATAATGTATATTTGCTGATGATAAATGTATTAATTGTGCTGTGCCAGCCAGCTCTATTTTTATGAGGATTGCTAGAGCTATAATCTATAAAAAAATCTAGGTGGATATCATTCTTTAAAATTTTGGCAACGCTATCTTTATTTAAAATATCTTAAATTAATTCTTTTCTTAATTTTAATTTTTTTTTTCACATTTTAGATAAAGTGAGAACTTAATGTGGCCTTTGATATGATCGGAGCAGCTCGTCTGTGACTATCGTTATCTTTCTCCCCATCTCTGGCAGTTTACATCTTAAAATGTTTCCCCAGCGTTTTGTTTCAATTATGATTTTTTTCCTTGTTGTTTTATCGTTCAATTAGCAAAGGAATCGTTTGTAATTCGTCCGCTCGAAAGATGATGTTCTGTTCCAAGGTGGCCTAAATCACCGGTTTATATTTTTTCTTTTTTTTTAATTTCCTCATTCAACAAGAACATTGAAGAAGAATTGGATATTTTACATAGAAATGTATTTTGTTTCCTCAATCGTGTAACGTGTCTAAAGAAAGAAGGTTGGTGAAAAAAAAAAAAAATTGAGAGGAAATGAGCTTTTTCCCTACCTCCTAATACTTCCTTCACTACTTATCATATCTAATGGCTAATAATTCACTAGTACAATATAAATCGTTATTTATATTATTATTATCGGTTATTGTTAAAATCTTCAGATTTTATTGAACTTGAAGGATTAACTGTATTTTAGTCGTAGAATGACATTATATTATCGTATATATTTAAAAGCTTTTACACCTACTAATCTGTCTTAACAGACGGCGCGTATTGCTGGTATAAATTTCCATATCCATGTTATCTATAATTTATAGCAGCTAAAAATTTAAAAAAAAAAAAAATTAACTGCCTTTCGATTTATACTTACTGGCAGAAATGAGGCACTTTTCGTTATGATGAACTTATGATGACAAAGTAATCAAACTAAACATAAATGGCACTGCATTTAAATTGCACCCGTGCGAGGCTATTCTCCAGTCTTTCATTAAATTAATTTACAATTATTACTATTATAATTGCAATAGAATTTTAATTATTTTAAATTATAGCAAATTTCAAATCGCACATAGAAAATAATTTTAGCAAATTTCATAAATTACTTTGCTTTATATACAGACTATCGATCAAATATTTTCCTTACAACAAATATTAGAGAAGAAGCTGGAATACAACGGTGGAGTCCATCAACTCTATATCCATTTTAAAAAGGCTTATGATTTCATAGACCGTCAGAAGCTATATAACATCATGATTGAACAGGGAATACCTAGAAAGTTAGTAAATCTAGTAGAGATGTGTTTGTCGGAAACATTTCATAAAGTTAGAATCGGTCATAATTACTCCGAGAGATTTGAGGTGCGATCGGGTTTGAAACAGGGTGACTCCCTTTCACCTGTTTTGTTTAATATAGCTTTAGAATATGTCATAGAAAAGGTGATGTGTACCGAGAAAGGCTTAAATATGGTTGACAAGATTCCGGTTTTGGGTATGCCGAGGATTTGGTACTGCTAGACACGGAAACCATACAACTAAATACAAGTGTGTTAATAAAAACCGGTAAACAAATAGTTCTCGAATTAAATACCGATAAGACGAAATATATGATTAGTAGCAGAAATGGTGGCAATCTTGATGAAATTAATATTTCAGGGCATACTTTAGAACACGTAGAGAAATTCAAGTATTTAGGTTCAATGATAACAAGAAAAAATGAAATCCAGGAAGAAATAAAGTCCCGGTTAAAGGTGGGAAATGCGTGTTATTATTCAGTTGCTAAGTTACTTAGTTCGCGGCTTCTATCTAAAAACTTGAAGGTTAGAATTTATAAAACTATTATTCTTCCGATTGTTCTTTACGGACGTGAAACGTGGCCGCTTACTTCGAAGGATGAACAACGGCTTAAGGTTTTCGAAAATAAGGTACTGCGTAAAATATTTGGTCCGAAGAGAGATGAAGCCACTGGTGAGTTTAGATGGTTGCACAACGCGGAATTGCGGAGTTTCTACCCTGTGAATATAATTGAGTTGATAGCATCGCGGAGACTCAAATGGGCGCGTAAAGTTGTTGGGCTCGGTGAGGAACGGATCCCGAGAAAGTTGGTATTCGCTGAACCGACTGGTAGGCGTCCGAAAGGTAGGCCGAAACGTCGATGGGAGGATTGCATTAAGGCTGATCTCGGGGGCTTGGGCTTGACCTGGGAACATTGGACGAGTCTGTGCAGGCGAAGTTTAGTGGTATCGCCATCGAAACTTCGGGTTCAAACATTCATAGTTTGAAAATACTATATGTAACCACAGTTAGACCTATTATGGAGTACTGTAGTATTGTATGGTCGCCCTACTATGATGTTTACAATAAGAAAATTGAAAGTGTAAAAAATAAATTTTTCAAGACTGATAAAATATAAAATGGGTTGCAGCTTGGAAGCAATTGATTATTGTGATATTAGAAATAATCTTAATTTATATTATGGTATTTATATGTTAATGTTAATTAAATATTATGTTAATTACCAAACTTCTAAAAAATAGCACAAATTATTCGAAATTACTTGGAATGATACCTATCAACGTTCCTCATCACAATATTAGGTCACCACTCCCTTTTAGAGTGCAATACCAGTCTAGAAATTTTTTATTGCATCAGGGATTGTCTGAGCTGCTTCTTATATGTAGTAATTACTGAGATAAAATCGATATTTTTACTTGTAAAAAAGTTATGTAAAGAAATTATTTTCTGGATAATTGAGACGTTGATTTCCAAAAGGTACTAAAGGAAATTTTTTACGAATTTGATTTTTTGACATATTTATATTCTCCTCATTGAGTTTTATCTAAATCTTAGATTTTATTGTATTTAATGAACACTTATGTCCTTTAATAACGTGATTTAGAAAAGCTATTAATTTCTTAAGATACTTATTACACATTTATTTTAATTCCAAATCATAACAGAACATTTCATTTCATAACTTTAATATGGTTTTATTAATATAATAAAGAAATAATTCTAGATTTTAATGCGAAAAGAATCAAATTAGCCGGTTTAATAATATAGTAATGAGATATTTTCGCGCTTCCTGTAAAATTCTCCAGAATGGATATAGTACCTTTTGGAAATCAACGTCTCAATTGTTGCCTAATCTAATATGAGACCACTTGTATTATTGTAAATTTTTGTAACTATTTATTTATATTTATATAAGTTTTTTCCCCATATATTAATTCTAAAAAATCTATGTATATAATTATTATTTATGTTTTATGTAATTTGTTAATTTTATTTTTAGTTACCACCATATTGTTTTGTAATGAAAACATGTTATTATATTTTACTTTGTATGCTTACCTGATTGAATATTTTATAAATGGATATTCATATCCGTCTATTTTGTAAAATAAAATAAAAAATAATTATTATTAATAGTGATTGCGATTTAATAACTAATAATTAAAATGTTCAGTAGCACTACAATAACACACTTACACTGTAATCAAGACAGAAATTAACATGAATACATAATGAGAATAATAACAGTGCGGCAATTCAGTATTTCTTAATTACGCTCTTAAAAATATTGTCATATTCAAGACGATTAAGAGAGGCTAGATGAAAAAAAAAAAAAAAAATGAAGAAGGCAATTTAGACTTAAACGACGATTAATTCCTAGTTAAGCCGAAGACGTTACGTTAAAGAGCAGTGTCCGGTGACCATCGGGGTAAAAAAACTTCATAAAAAGTGACGCTGGGGGCCTCAAGTGAGGGTAAGAGTTATTACAGAGAGCGGCAGATGTTCACAATTAACTGGACACGAGCCACAAATTAGTGATTCCATTTCTTTCTCTAATTGTTCCGACAAACATGGTCTGCTCCGAACAACTGCCTCGGTAGCCTCTACTAACAGTAGCAATCCTAGAAAAATCGATCCCTGGATTACTGTTCTTTGTCGTATCCTCGACCGCAACTATTCGTCCTTCTTTGTCTTTGTGGCTAAACGATTGAATTCATGTTTAGAAATTTTTCTGTTGATTGCTTAGTCTTTGTATGAATGGGAAGTATAGACTACTTCGAGCAATAAATTTGTTTGGTAAAAGATATTTTTCATAGTGGATATAATTAGTTAACCGTCACAGAATAACTCAAAGGAATTTTAGAAACAATTCTTTATTGAACAATATTACAATCTGTCCAATTTAGGACATTTTTAATAGGGATAAAGTACAACATTCATACTGCATTCACACGATATATACAAAACAATAAATTTATATAATAATAATACAATATAAATATATACAAAACAAATCAATAAAAATATATACAAAAGTCACTCATACCTATATACAATCCTCAAGCATACAGCACGTGAGTGGAGAATCTAGCCAATGCTAGAACTCCAATATACATTTTACAAGAGGTCTCGAGGCCACTGCCGTTTCAACCTTCTAGGGGGGTGGTAAGGATGTGTGGAGCTGGATAGGGATTGAGCTAGGGGATTAGGGTGATGGATAAGGTTCTGATGGAATTTAGAGAATTTTAATGGTACAAGGTCTAAAATAAATGGAATATTTAGGTCGCGGTGTAAGGTATGGTTGGATAATAATAAGGAGCATTAACTATTGTTCGGAGGACTTTTGATTGGAAGGATTGAATGCGTTTGATGTTAGAAAATTTGGCTGTCCCCCACAGTTGAAGTCCGTAGGTCCAGATAGGTTTCAGTACTGTCTTGTATATTAGCAGTTTGTTCTCGAAAGATAATTTAGAATTTCTGTTCAGTAGTCTGTATAATTGTCCAAATCGTCAATTAAGATCTTGTCGTTTAAGTCTAGTATGCGGGTTCCAAGTTAGGCTTTTGTCCAGAAGGAAGCCAAGATACCGGACTGTGTCGGAGAAAGGAAGCGGAACGGAGTTAAAGAGAACTGGAGGGCAGGATTGTCTTCGAAGGGTAAAGGTGACATGTCTGCAATTCTGATTGATTGAACTTTGATTCTCCAGTTGTTACACCAGTCTTCAATTTGAGAAAGGTGTTTTTGGAGGCCTATAGATGCAATTTCGGGATCTAAGTGAGAGGATAGGATAGCTGTGTCATCAGCGTACGTTGCTAGGAAGGTATTAGGGCAAAGAGGAATATCAGCCGTGTATATATTGTAGAGGATAGGACCAAGGAAACTGCCCTGAGGAACACCGGATTCGACTGGATAATAATTGGAATATTCTGCACCACAACGAACTCGGAAGGAGCGGTTTGATAGATAGGATCGGAGGACTAGGTATAAGGATTGGGGTAAATGGTTTTTGAGCTTAAAGAGCAATCCCGGGTGCCACACCCGGTCAAATGTCCAGAAATGCACCCGAGCAGTACTCCTTGTTCTCAAGAGCAGAGGAAATGCAGTCCAACAATACTTTAAGTTTTTGTTGTTCCCAGGTTTCAGTCAATGAATAAACAATTTTATCTATGCAACGTTTCGAGAGAGAATTTATTGTTCTCATAATTATGCCTTAACAACGGAAAAACAAAAAAACAGCACATTAATATTATTATACAATAATTAATATATGATGTTATTGTTAGAGATATAGAAAAGAATACATTGAACAATGAATACTCATGCAGTAGGTACATAGATATTTTAAGATAGGATTTACATTAAAGATTCTCGATACGTCACATAGATAAAATTGTTCATTCATTGACTGAAACCTGAGAACAACAAAAACTTATATATATATATATATAATATATATATATATATATATATATATAATTTTGTCTTTCTTGCTCTTCAGAATTTATTTAGATAATATCAACTGGCCGGTTCCGCGAAAATCGTGTTTTTTCCACTGTTCGGAAAAGTTTAACCACTTTCCACAAAAAAAACGTTACAAATAAATAATGAAGCCAATTTTGTTTATTTTAATTTTTTATATCATAGGTTTTGTCCCAAAACCTTAGTTTTCGAGATACAGTCAAAATAATAGAAAATCTGCCAACATTTTGGCAAAAAGTGAAAAAAAAAAAAGTTTCCAGGCAAAATGTTCGCTAGCAAACTTCAGATTCCTGTTCAGCGACAAAAAAACATAAAGGGTGAAACAATAATAAATTTTAAAATGAATTACCCGAATACCCACTGAAAATAATTTCGTAAACGGGGATAATATGCTGGATGCAAGCTGATTACTTTTATAACTTCACTGTCCCCTGCGCGAATACAGACCTAACTCTACTTAGTACTTATTAGTAGTATTTATAGTACTTCAGGGCTGTCTATTTAGGTAATACCACGGGTGGTGGTCTTTTTTTCTTTCATAAATAAGGAAACATGAATGACTTTAGATTTCATTAAGGCTAAGACAGAGCCGTGCCATTGATGAGAGAGTGAAGCAATGAGACACTAGGAGAGGGTTTCGCATTCTTGGTCCGATTAGTGGGCACGTGCTGGCCGTCCTAACAATGAATGAATCACTCATTGAGCTCCTCTTCATGAATGGAAGGATGAAGTAGGATTTGACCCTCGTTGTCATCACCTTGCTAGCTTGAAATAGCTCTTTGGTCATCGGCTCATTACCTTCTCCTCTAATTGCCTATTTAAACTGAATGAGGATTCATAACTTTTACAAAGAAATTCATCAAAGGATGAATCTACCCACGCATGGCCTACTCACGGTTGTATCTTCTGACACAAACCAAACCACTCAATTACTGAATATGTATGACAAATATGATTGTCTACTTTTTAATACAGAAGATTTCCAAAAGATCCGTTTCAGGAAAATCCTACATTAATCAGTTTATTTGCATTTTTTAAAACTTATTTATTCATAGATAATACAATCTGCCTTTATTGCAAGGATAACATTTAAAAATTATAATATTAACTTTTAGTTCTATAATAATGTCTAACATAATCTAATATAATTTCTAATATAATCTAATAAAAAGTTCTCATATAATTGGAAAAAAAAAAAATATAATGCTAAGTGAAAAATAATAATAATGCATATACTTGTTAAATGAAAAAAAAAAACTATATAATTAATGTTCCTTAGTTGCTTAAGATATTTACAATATGTTATCCCTACAGGCCTCTCCTTACGGAGGTGATGGTCTAACTTCTCCGGTGACCAAACCTATTGGAAAGTGGAGTTGGCCATTTCTTTCCAAAGGTTCTTCCATTTATCCTTATCCCTCGCTGTTGACATCCAATTAGTTCCGACAGCTAGCTTCAGGGTATCTCTCCATCGTCTATATTGTCGACCCCTTCTTCTCTTCAGGTTGTGAGGAATCCATTTTGTGACACTCAGCGACCATCTTCCATCTTGAATCCTGGCCAGATGACCTGCCCATTTCCATTTAATTTAATGTGAACAGCACGCCAATATGGCTTGCAATAAAGGCTTTATTCATTCATTCATTCATTCAATACAATCTGCCACCTTCTGAGGCAATAAGTATTACAGCTAGAAGAAATCATCAATGTAAACAAAAATCAAATTAATAGTTACAAGAAGAATTAAATAAAGAAGAAAAAAAAAATACAAAAAATAAAATAATAATAATAATAATGACCTTGGCCACATTCATACCCATATAAAATATTTACACACTGCCCCTGGGGTCTCCGGATCAAACCCCTAGACTCACTAGTGGGTGTTCGGGAATAATGCCAGGAGATCCCAGCGCCTCTCAGTCAGCCGCTCAGGGCATGAGTGGAGAAGCCAGCCATAGCCAGCACTCCAATGGCATATTTACGAGAGATCTCTGAGCCACTGCCGCTTCAACCTACGAGGAGGGTTATAAGGATGTTTGGAACTAGATAGGGAGTTTGCCAAGGGATTAGGAAGATGAGTAAGCTTCTGATGGAAGATTGTGAATTTGGATGGGATTAGATCAATGAAAAATGGGATATTCAGGTCATGGTGTAAGGTTTTGTTAGTGACAAAATATGGGACATCGCCTATTGTTCCAAGGACTTTAGACTAAAAGGATTTGATACTTTATGCAACTGTGGTTGGATATTTGTTAATGTTTTAAACAAAATTTATAATTTTTTAGATCTCTTACAAAGTACAAAACGATCAATAATTTTTCAATCCCTTTAAATAATCATTTAAAAAATAATCCATTAAATTATTTATGTTTTATGATAGGTATTTTTTTTTTAGATAATAATATTTATATATTCGTATGTATTACAATTTGTCACAATGGACAATAATAATAGTGCTAAAGGATCACATTCATACAATATTTACAATATAAACAAAAGGAAAGTCAAATTACATAAAATGAAACCAAACTAAATAAACGTATACAATAACAAAATTTTTAGATAAAATAAATCCAAATGTAAACACATAACCTTTACTCTTAGACGAAAATCCTGTCCGCCAGTTTATTTCAACTCATTACCAATTCCTCCCTCAGATACAGTCCGGTATCTTGGCTTACTGTTAGACAAAAGATTGACTTGGAACCCACATACAAGACTTAAAAGACAAGAACTCAACCGACGATTCGGACAGTTATACCGACTACTCAACAGAAAATCAGAACTTACAGTTGACAACAAATTATTAATCTACAAGACAATACTGAAGCCCATCTGGACCTACGGACTTGAACTGTGGGGGACAGCTAAACGTTCTAACATTAAACGCATTCAATCCAAAGTCCTCCGTACAATAGTAAATGCTCCTTATTATGTCTCCAACAATACCTTGCACCACGACCTTAATGTTCCATTTATTTCAGACCAAATTCCATCCAAATTTTCCAAATTCCACCAGAACCTCATTCATCATCCTAATCTTTAGCTCAATCCCTATCCAGCTCCACACATCCATACAACCCACCTAGAAGGTTGAAACGGCAGTGGGCCCGCGTCCTTTTGTAAATATATTGGAGTTCTAGCACTGGCTAGATTCTCCACTCAATGTGATGTATGTATGAGTGTATGTATGTGTATATAGGTATAAGTGAATTCTTGACTTTATTGTACTGATTCATTATTGTGTATATATTTTATTGTAATTTTATGTTGTGTAAATATTGTATGAATGTAGTATGTATGATATCTTTCAGCACTACTATTGATGTCCAAATTGGGACAGATTGTAATTTTTCTCAATAAAAATTGTTGTAAAAAAAAAAAATAAATAAATACAAATTAACGAAGTTAACAAATAAATAAACAAAACATGTCACATTCATACATTTGTACAATATTTACAATTAGCTCGGGAACCCTGGACGAGGTTTGTCCCCCCACTTGTGGTCAAAGTCCAAAGGATCCCAGCGCCTCCCTCTCAGCGGCATCACTGGTGAGAGCCAGCGGAAGCTGAGTGAGGGCGCCATAGCCACAAGCACACCGTACTTGAGAGGAGAATCTGACCAGTGACAGAACTCCAGCATACGGATTTACAAAATATCTCGAGACCACTGCCGTTTCAGCCTTCTAGGTGGGTTGTATGGATGAGTGGAGCTGGATAGGGATTGTGCTAGAGTATTAGGATGATGACTAAGGTTCTGGTGGAATTTGGATGGAATCAGGTCTGAAATAAATGTAACATTAAGGTCGTGGTGTAATGTATAGTAGGAGACATAATAAGGAGCATTTGCTATTATTCGGAGGACTTTGGATTGAAAGGATTGAATGCGTTTGATGTTTTTAGCTTTCCCCCACAGTTCAAGTCCGTAAGTCCTGATGGGCTTTAGTATTGTCTTATAAATTAATAATTTGTTGTCAACTGTAAGTTCAGATTTTCTGTTTAGTAGTCTATATAACTGTCCGAATCGTCGTTAGAGTTCTTTTCTTTTAATTCTTGTAGGTAGGTTCCACGTCAATCTTTTGTCAAGTAGTAAGCCAAGATAGCGGACTGTATCTGAGGGAGGAAATGGAATGGAATTGGAGGAAACTGGCGGATAGGAGTTTCGTCGAAGAGTGAAGGTTACGGGTTTGCATTTAGCTTCGTTCACCTTTATACGCCAAGCGTTACACCAGTCTTCGATAAGACAAAGGTGTCTTTGTAGGATTAAGGATGCTGTTTCAGGTTCGAACTGGTCTACAACTTGGAGTCCTTGTTGAACAGTGGAATGATGAGGACGGAAACCAAACTGATGGAAAGGAAGATTTTGAAATTCTAATATGGGCAGGATTCGTTTTATTAGGAGCTTTTCGAAGATTTTTGAGAGGATGGGGCGTAGACTAATTGGTCTGTAAGATGAAGTGTTGCTGAAAGGTGTACCTGGTTTTAGGATGAGAATGATTGTGGAATGTTTCCATAAGAGAGGAAAATAGGTGGTTCGAAGAATGCAGTTGTAGATGTATAATTAAGAAATATAATGGATTTCTGTGGAAGTTGACGGAGGATCTGGGGGCTAAGGAGATCGTGTCCAGGAGATTTACGGAGGGTCAGTTTCTGGAGAAGATATTTAACCTCAGAGGGATTAATAGCTTTAGGAGGTAGGGAAAGAGATATTGGTGACAAAAGGAAGTCTTGTACTGCTGCGGTATGATTGCTTTGGGATTCGGAGTGAGGAGTGAATACTTTGGAGAGGTGTGTGGCGAATTCCTCGGCTTTATCTTCATCAGACGCAGCCCAGGAGTCATCACCACGCCGGAGAGGATGGGAAACTTGATGGGATTTTAAAATCTTCTTCGTGACATTCCACAGGGAATTATCGCTAGAAGACAGAGATAAGAGGTAGGAATTAAAGGACTAGGAACGGAAGGTCGCCAACTCCTGTTTCAATCGTCTACAATAGAAGTTATAGGAGCGGATCTGGGAGGGTATGTTAATAGCCCCTAAAATGTAAATAATCCCGTCAAAACAGTACTTTTAATACGGTTTCTTAGAAATTGTGCTCAGATTGATATGGGTTTTCAGGAGTAAGGATCGCAGATTTTAAAAAATCGTAAAAAAAAGTACTGTTTCAACGAGATTATTTGTATTTTTAGGGTTGCTAGTAAGCTTAAAACTTGAATAATGAAATAGATTATTTTTTTAATTATTCCGATTCGAAGTAGGTCAATTTAAGTAGTCAATATCAAGTAGGACAACAAACTTATTTTTTTATCTTCACTAAAACCAAAGATATTAAATAAAATGTGTTTTTAGTGCGTAAACTTTCCGATATTTTTACACGACTCCTTTGGAGCGTTGGCCTCTAATGTTTTGCAGAGCCTAACGGTCTAATGTCAAGTTTTATCTGTTAAAAAAATTTAATCAAAATCAGTGCGACACATCTGGATCCTCTCCTTGTGAGGAGTATATAAAAGACCCTGTTAATAGGCTGTTTTCAACTTTGCGTCTGCATATTGTGGTAATTCGCCCCCAGCTCGGACAAAGAAAACCTGACCGCCGAAGAACGCCTCTGAAGGTGTAGACGACCGAGAAGACACGAGTACAAGAAAAGCAGATGGCGGGCGAGGCGAGAACACAAACAAAACGTAAACTGATAGCCTATTTATTAGCAGCCTATAGAGCGCAGCGTAACCCTATCCCCGTGGCACTCCCGCGCACTATAAAGGTAATTGCCATTTTCCTATCCCCACCTCTCTCTCTATTACCTGTCTTTAGCCATTTTTTCATAGCCGTTTTTCCACACAGAGGGCTAATTCACTAACCCCACAATCAGTGCCTTTTCCACAAAGCTAAAGGATTGCCGGGAGATTGGACGGATCCATTATGAAGCTCAAAGAGAACGACAACAAAAACTGCGTAAAAAGATCTTTTATAAAAAGAGGAGGGCTCGTCTCTTTTCATGGGGCAGGCTTTGTCTGCGGTTTAACGTTCCATTTGAGTCGATTCAACCTTAAATAACCTTAAGTGAACTGGCGTTAGGGTTAACTATTTCCATTTTTTTTTTTTTTAACCTAGCTCCTCTATACCTAAAATATCTGGTGCGCACAACTCACGACTTTCATTTACCTCCGATATTAAAAACAATTTATAAAGAAGAGTTGAAGGGTAACATTGAGCTTCGATGGAAACATGTGTTTCAGATTAAATAATACAACAATTATTATTTTATTATTATCTACAATTATTAATTATTATCTAGAACAATAACTTATTGCTAGCGGTTACCTGTAGTAACTTTCTTTGCTCAAGGTTCTAGGTTCAAACCTGAAGGTGGCTCTAGGATTTTTTAATGGGAGTAAAAATCGTTAGTTTTTCCGTCCTTCGAAGGGGATGGAACAAGGTGACCCGAGCCTGTGCGATGTCAGGTACACGTTAAAGATCCCTATCCTAATTAAACTTAGAAAACCGATTAGCTGTTAAAATTGAAATTCCGTATTTAAGAAGCGTATGTACCTAAGATGTTACAGCAAATGTTTTAACGGGATCACTTAAAGCTGGTTGGTTAGCATAACAGCCTCCTATGCTAAAGGTCACGGGTTCAAACCCGCAGGTGGTCCTAGGATTTTTTAATGGGAGTAAAAAATCCTTAGTTATGCCGTCCTTCGGCGGGGACGTTAAAAGGTGATCCCGAGTCTGTGCGATGTCAGGTCTCGTTGAAGATCCCCATCCTAATAGGCAAAATTTAGGACTCCCACTGTAGCATCGTCCGATTAGCCATAGAAGCATAAAGTGACGTTAAATAAACAAACAAACAAATGTTTTAACAAAATCAACGTATCACTTAATATTATGCATTTTCCACATTTTTAAGATTATAAAAAAAAAATAAAAAATTAAGATATTGATTCTACTCACTAAATCGGTGTGAAATTTAATGGTCTTTAATGTAAATTTCGTTCTGATTAAAATAATCTAATAGGGCTTAACTTAATTGCCGATGTTAAAATGTTTCTTCTTGTAAAGTATCGTTTATTTTGTAGATTCAAAAATTTAATCATTTGATGTTAGCATAAATGAATAACAACCGTACAACTAAATAAGTGTGTTAATAAAAACCGATAAGACGAAATATATGAATAGTAGCAGAAACGGTGGCGATCTTGGTGATATTGATATATCAGGGCATACTTTTGAGCAAGTAGAGAAATTCAAGTATTTAGGTTCAATGATAACAAGAAAAAATGAAATCCAGGAAGAAATATAAGGGTCCCGATTAAAGGTGGGAAATGCCTGTTATTATTCAGTTGCTAAGTTACTTAGCTCGCGGCTTCTATCTAAAAACGTAAAGGTTAGAATTTATAAAACTATTATTCTTCCGACGGTTCTTTACAGATGTGAAACGTGGTCGCTTACTTTGAAGGATGAACAACGACTTAAGGTTTTCGAAACTGCGTAAAATATTTGGTCCGAAGAGAGATGAGGCCACTTGGGAGTTAAGAAGGTTGCACAACGCGGAATTGCGGAACTTGTATTCTGTGAATATAATTGAGTTGATAGCATCGCGGAGACTCGAATGGGCGAGTAAAGTTGTAGGGCTCGGTGAGGAACGGATTCTGAGAAAGTTGGTATTCGCTGATCCGACTGGTAAGGATCGCGTTAAGGTTGATCTCGGGCATGGTATCGGCATCGAACCTTCGGATTCGGTATGCATGTTATTATTATTATTATTATCTCACTTAGATCCCGAAATTGCATCTATAGGCCTCCTCAAATTGAAGACTGGTGTAACAGCTGGAGAATCAAAGTTAATCAATCCAAATGCAAACATGTCACCTTTACCCTTCGAAGACAATCCTACCCTCCAGTTCTCTTTAACTCCGTTCCGCTTCCTTTCTCCGACACAGTCCGGTATCTTGGCTTCCTTCTGGACCAAAGATTAACTTGGAACCCGCATACAAGACTTAAACGACAAGAACTTAATCGACGATTTGGACAATTATACAGACTACTGAACAGAAATTCTAAATTATCTATCTAGAACAAACTGCTAATATACAAGACAATACTGAAACCTATCTGGACCTACGGACTTGAACTGTGGGGGACAGCCAAATTTTCTAACATCAAACGCATTCAATCCTTCCAATCAAAAGTCCTCCGAACAATAGTTAATGCTCCTTATTACGTATCCAACCATACCTTACACCACGACCTAAATATTCCATTTATTTTAGACCTTATACCATTAAAATTCTCTAAATTCCATCAGAACCTTATCCATCACCCTAATCCCCTAGCTCAATCCTTATCCAGCTCCACACATTCTTACCATCCTCCTAAAAGGTTGAAGAGGCAGTGGCCTCAGAGACCTCTTGTAAAATGTATATTGGAGTTCTAGCATTGGCTAGATTCTCCACTCACGTGCTGTATGCCTGAGAATTGTATATAGGTATGAGTGACGTTTGTATATATTTTATTGATTTTGTTTTGTATATATGTATATTGTATTATTATTATATAAATTTATTGTTTTGTATATATCGTGTGAATGTAGTATGAATGATGTACTTCATCACTATTAAAAATGTCCTAAATTGGACAGATTGTAATATTGCTCAATAAAGAATTGTTTCAAAAAAAAAAAAAATATTATTATAGATAATTTAATCTAAAACATATGTTTCCATCGAAACTGAATGTAATTAATTCTTTAACTTTTTTTCATCTCTGACTGTGTTCAAAAAAAGTTTATTGATTTTAATTTTTCATTAAAGCAATACTTTCCATTACTATATATTTCATGTATATGTAAGTAAAAGCAAAAAATAATCCATAAAATAATTAAAAATTTTGTTGCGATAAAAAACATGTTTTTAAAATACGAAGAGTAATACACATTTAGAAATGTACCATTCGAAAGCACAAGAGTTTATGAAAAAATCGAATCGTAAAATATATTAATGAGTGATATATACTTAATACATGTTTGTTTACAATAATTTTGCTGTTTTATTATTTCCTGATGTTTTCAAGGTAACTAGATATAATGTGTGAAGCGTCCACTAGATTTTTTTTTTACCAGCAAGTAACTCGTATTAATAGTATCAATAGAATAAAAAAAGAAATGTTTTTAATTCCTATACTATGATAGGCAACGGGCAACAGTTAAAAGTTTGAGGCAGTCCCGCATTCGATTGTCTATGGTGGCAATGAATGTCTGATTTATAGCTTTTTGAGCGTCAATGAGATTAAAAAAAACTAAAAAAAAACAACAACTCATAACTGTAGGAAGCCCTGAGCATTTAAATATCAATTAAACCACTAAAAAGAACATAAATGATGTAGTTAAGAAGGATTTTTATGGTGGTCAGGAGTTAATTGTAAGTTTCAAAGGAAGACGGATAGCTTCCTCGGTATTGCTTTGTGTTCAATTAGTCGGCAAACGTCCGGCCTCCAGGATCCTTATGCTTAGTTTGTCTACACTGTGAAAGTGATTGACAAGACAGTCCTGATAGTGACTGAAAAGCTCCCATTGTGATCAGGGTTTGACGATTTTTAAAATCCGGTTTTTAAAACTGGTTTTTTGGAGAAAATTATGAAATACGAAAACCTGTTTTTTAATAGAAAATATTAAAAATACATATGTACCAGATTAATGACAACACTGTAGCAAGCGGTTTGGTTATGATTTCAAGAAACGGTGTGCTTTGTCTATTGGATTAATTAATTTAGATTTTATATCAGTTTGTCTTCTGGCTTCTTCATGTACAGTTAATAAATTCAGGGAATCACTTGTAGCTAGGTGGTTAGCATAACAGCCTCCTATGCCAAAGGACCCGGGTTCAAACCCGCAGGTGGCCCTTGGATTTTTTAATGGAAGTAAAAATCCTTAGTTATTCCGTCCTTCGCAGGGGACGTTAAAAGGTGGTCCCGAGCCTATGCGATGTCTGGTACTCGTTAAAGATCCCTATCCTAATTAAACCTGGATAGGCAAGATTTAGGACTCCTAATGTAGAATTTTTCGATTAGCCACATCAGCATAAAGGGACGTTAAATAAATAAACAAACAAACAACAACGAATAAAAAAAGAGGTAATCTGTAGCATGGTAGTTAGCATAACAGTCTCCTATGCCAAAGGACCCGGGTTCAAACCCGCAGGTGGCCGTAGGATTTTTTAATGGAAGTAAAAAATCCTTAGTTATGCCGTCCTTCGGAGGGGACGTTAAAAGGTGGTCCCGAGCCTGTGCGATGTCAGGTACTCGTTAAAGATCCCTACCCTAATTAAACCTAGATAGGCAAAATTTAGGACTCCTAATGTAGAATTGTTCGATTAGCCACAGCAGCATAAAGGGGCGTTAAATAAATAAACAACAACGAATAAAAAATAATCCGTTTCTCCTAATTAATAAATAAATAAATACAAAATATTTCTATTTAATAATAATTTATATTTAAAAATTATCGCCATTTCATATAGAATTCAATTTTCTGCAAAATGAAAAAAGAATCATTGAAATTGGTTAACAACTGGCAGGGATATAACGTTTTGAAAATAGCAGTAGTGATTTGCCATTTTCCTTGTTGTTTATTGCTTTTCATATTAATTGTCTATCTCAAGCTTCATAAACAGTTATACCCTAATATTGTTATTTGGAAAAAATAAACCATTGTGTAAATACAACCCACTATATCCACACATCCAAAATAATATACATCAACCTCAACCATTGGGTAGCCTCTGATGAAAAAAAAAACACACACAGACTTTTTTGAAGGACTCAGGGTCTTTGGTTATTTGGACTCAGGAGACCCTAAAATGTTTATTTCCGTTGAAAACTGGAATTCTAAAATTTTCACGATCGCAATACTTTCCCTTACTATATATAGTAAGTAAAAGTAAAAATATTTAGCACAATTAGGACTGCCCGGAAACTATAATATCAAATTATCATGCAACAACATTTATTACCATTTAAACCCAAGGAAAACTGCACACTATGTAACCTTAACAAAAGAGAGGACTTATTCCATATTTTCATTCGATGCACAATATACGTACCGTTTCATACTCATTACATTCCTAGATCCTTAAATATGAACGGTACAAGTTTTACCGACCTGTTTACCACCGAACTTATAAAGGAATTTAAAAAAACATCTATTATTACGCCTGGCAGTGTGAATAAATCAGGTTCATTATTAGAAATTAAAAAAATTATTTGTTTCCTTTCTTTTATATTTTGTATATAGAATAGTATTTTCATCTTCTTCTTCTTCTTTCAGTGGCGCGACAGGCCGCGTAGGCCCTGGGCCTCGTGCTATAATCACAGGGGAGATTAAACTCACATTTCTCGATACATTTTGTAGTGTAGTGTCCTCACTCCCCAAGCCTAATTTTGTGAGTCGCCACCATTCGGCTGACGAATCCCCAATTAATTACATCCTTTCGAATTCGAACTCACAACCTATAGCATGAGAGACTAGCACGCTAGCCACTCAGCCACTGGCTCCCCTATATAATATATTCATATAAAATAATTTAGTATATTCATATAATTATGAATCTACACGGCTATAGAGGGGATTATAAAGCATTCTAACGGCAACCGGCTATGTGTGAAATGGCACTTACCGGGCTTAAATGCCTATTTTTTAAATTTTCTTCCTCTGAAGTGCCTTTAATTTCGTAGATTCGAAAAAAATGACTTTATCATCTTATTAGCATTGATAAAAAATGCGTAAATATATAAGTTGAAAAAATGTGATAACCAAGTAAAGGAGAAATGAGCAAAAATATTTGTTTATGTAATTTTTTTTTTCTATAAAAAAATCTAATGTTACAGCAGATGTATCCATCGAAACTAAATGTAATCCTTTAAACTTTTTATAAGATCTTTTTTTAAAAGTTCTGATACTAACTAACAGACGAGAAAATCGGTTAGCGTGACGGTCAAAGCGAACAGACATACGACCATATTTTATTCGATTGTTGTATACTGGACAAACATAGACACAAACTGATTTTAACAGTCTTAATTAACGGAGACCAATGGCCGCCTTCCAAGTGTGATCTTGCAAAATTACTTTTTAAAATTTGATGAATTTGTGGACCTGGTGGATTATGCAGAATTAGACAAATAGCAACAGGCATGTACTGTACATAGCGAACTGAGTTTTATGATTTATATTGCAAATAATTCATTATTTATTTTCATTTAAATTATTTTTACTCTTGCTCTTCTTGACACTACAGCTGTTATTATTTTATTTGTTTCTTATTATTATTATTTTTCTTTCTCTTAGTTTTTACTTTCACTTACTATAAATAGTAAGGGAAAGTATTGCGATCGTGAAAATTTTCGAATTCCAGTTTTCAACGGAAATGCACATTTTAGGGTCCCCTGAGTCCAAATAACTAAGTCCCGCAAAAAGGTCTGTGTGTAACCAGAAGGACCACTTTATACCATACTTTTTGCACCTTTATACGATTTTAATTAAACTCACTATATCGATGTAAAATTTAATAGGCTTTAATATCATGTAAGTTTCATTCTGATTGAAATAGTCTGATAGGGCTTAAATGCGGATATTTAAAATTTCTTTCTCTAAAGTACCTTTAATTTTTTAGATTCTATAAAAATAACCATATTAACATGTTAAAAAAAAAAAACCTGTACCACTACAACCCATGAAGAATTTTTGGTTCAGTACATGTAGAGATTCGTACTGTTTCTAGGCCAACGGCCGTAAAATGAAATGGTTCGGTAAAGATGACGCTCAGCTGCCAGGTTTTTTCCCCATTTTTGGGTACCCACTTGATTGAGGCTGGGTGTGCGCCAGAAGGTTCTCCATACCCCAGGATCGCCCCCCGGCTGAAATAACAGAATAAATATGACGCAACTTTATGCTGATGTGTCTAATCAGTGGTTGCTGCGGTGGAAGTCCTAAATTTTTCATATACAGGTTTATTTAGGATAGGGTTTTTTAACGAGCACCTGACATCGCACAAGCTCGGGACCACCTTTTTACGTAAAGATTAATTACATTAAGTTTCGATAGAAACGTGTGTTTTATTAAATAATCTATTATATTATTATCTTATCATATCTATTATAATAACATGTATCTATTATATTATTATCTTATCGAGTTCTAGGGAACTGCGAAAAAGTCAAACATCAAAATTATCCAATCATTTCAATCAAAATTACTATGGAAAATTGTAAATGACCCTTTTTACTTTCACTTACTATATATAGTAACGGAAGTATTGCGATCGTGAAAATTTTTGAATTCTAGTTTTCAACGGAAATACACGTTTTAGGGTCCCCTGAATCCAAATATCCAAGTCCCGCAAAAAGGTCTGTGTGTGGTAACTCCCGGGCGGAAACGGTAAGTCCTATGAAACTGAAATTTCATATTTGAGACAAATATACGCCTGAGACGTTACAACAATTTTTTCATCAAAATGAGCTTACCAGAAGAGCCACTTTATAACATGGAATTTAGACCTTTTTTCGATTTTCTCAAAAACGGTTCCGACGATTTTGATTAAACTCGCTATATCGATGTACAGTTTAATGGGCTTTCTTATCATGTAGTTTTCATTCTGATTAAAATGGTCTGACAGAGCTTAAATGTCGATATTTTCTTCCCCTAAAATCTTCAATTTTGTTGATTCTATGAAATAACTATATTATCTTGTGTACCACTGATAAAAAACAGGTAAATATGTAAGTTGTGCGAATTTAAAAAACAACTAAAGGAGAAAACTGAAAAAAAAAATGTTAATGCAATTTTTTGTTTTTGAACATAAGAACAGTAATATACATGTATGATATACCTTTTGAAAGCTAAAGATTTTAGAAAAAATATTATCTTATACACAAGCTTTTAAAAGTTAATAGAAAGTGACGGAAAGCCGATAAAACTAACTGATTATTTTAGATATTAATATAATAGATTTTTTAATAAAACACATGTTTCTATAGAAATTTCATTTAACTAATTCTTTAATGGTTTCACTCATTTTTATCTTTTACTGTATTTTATACTGTATCGATTCTAAAAACGGAGGTAAGTGAAAGTCGTGTGTTGCCCGCACCAGATATTTTAACTTACTTTTCTTTACATTCTGTTTTTATAAAATATGTTATGTATCTTAATTTATATCATGTAATAAAAATGGGCGTTGTATCGCAAGATAGTACGCACAGATATAAATGCACCCATTGCAAGGTTACTGTAATGAGGAAAACCGTAAAAGTTCTGATTGATTTTTACAACCTGGGTCAGAGAAAGCGTGTGTAGCTCGCACCAGACTAGTTTTATTGAGCATTGATAAAGTCTACTTTTGGCCGGGTCTCGGGTTCAAATCCTACTGGGGCAGAATAAGTTGTTCTGTAATTTTAGCAGTGGAGTGACTATAGGGTATGGAGACTCCCTGGGGCACACCCAGCCTCTATAAAGTGAGTAACTGAATCTATAAAAGGTACGGAGTCGTATATGTACTTAACCTAAGACCCTTTATGGGTTGTAGAGGTGCAGTTTTTCTTTTGTTTTTAATTTTTATTTCCTGTTATAATCGAATTTGTTCTATCACGTCTCAAAAATACCGCAATTTCCTCAACGACATAATAAAACATAATAATCTTCACATATAAAACTTCACACCATCAACTCCATTGAATAGCCCAATATAAAGACGAGACAAAAGGCCGAAACCCGAGCCGGCCGTAAGTGTTAAGTAGGGTTACAATACGTTGGCCATGTGCCGGCTAACTATGGGATAAACATTGAAGGATGTGGGATAAACATTTGAGGATGTGGGATATCGGATTTGGGGTTCAAGTGCCGTGAAGATGGGAAGGGCCATATGCAATGTACCATATGTCACCATGCGGGCCATTCCATTCACTTACCCCAAACAACCGCTGATTCCGTAAACAGCTTAGCATTCTACTAATTGACGCTTCATTGATATTAATTATTATTTATAGCATTTTTTTTTTTAAAATATTTTGTTCAATAAATAATATGGAAGAGGAATAAGAACTTATCAGAGCTTTGTTATCGAACGAATCAGAATACATTAAAAACAAAATGGAATAAAAACGTTATCATACAGTCCTTGTTACGTGAAACTGTTGTTTATTTATTTAAAGTCACTTTTATAGTACTGTGGCTAATTTTATTTGTGTTCTGACGTTTCGGCCTACATTGCGGGCTTATATTAGTGCTAAGAAAAACAAAATAACAACCAATAAAATAAAATGAAAAACCAATGATAAGTCATTTAAAAAAATAATATGAAAGTAATAAAATATGGGAGGAAAACAGTACTGTTATAATATTATATTATTATTAACGTATTATTATTTTTTTCTTTTTATTGTATTGGTTGTTATCTTGTTTTTCTCAACCATGATGAAGGCCCAGAATGTTGGTCGAAACGTCGGGACACAAATATAAAGGGTACTCACTACGTTTGCTATAGCATGCTATTTGTGTTATTTTGCTAAACCCTTCGAGTTTCTACAGTTATTTCCTGTATAAAATTGATGGGTATAATAAATAAATTATAATAATAATAAATAATAAATTTCCCTTATTAGTTTGTTATTTATTGATGACCTCAACCCGACAGTCAAAAGTAAGTTCTTTGATAAAATCAATTTAAGAATTTTTAAATAATGCAATAAATCATATAAAATTGAGTCTCATAAAAAAATCGGAAAGTATGTGCGCGAAAAACACAATTTATTTAATACCTCTGGTTCTAGTGAAGATATAAAAATAAGTTTGGTATCAAAATTACCCTAATCAAAGCGGAATAATTAAAAAAATAATTCATTAAAATATTTGATATTTAATATTTTATAGGTTTTATGCTTGGTAATAACCCTGAAAATATAAACAAATACTGTGAAACAGTACAACTAATAAGGTTTCTTAAAAACTGTGTTCCCCACTCCTAAAAAGAAATCCTAATCTGGACACAGTTTTTAACAAATCTTATTAAAAGTACTTTTTTGACGAGTTTTTAGGGTTATTACCTGGCAAAAACCTTAAGTATTTTAATGTATTTTTTTTTTTAATTATTCCGCTTTGAAATAAACTATCCCGTTTTCTTATAACGCGACTCCTGGGGAGGGTTGGCCCCTAATGTTTTGCATAGTCTAATGTAGGGTTGGGCATAATCGAATGATCCTCATAATCGGATGATCGGACTTCGATGATTTAAATAATCAAATGATTTCATAATAAAAAAAAAATTATAATAAACGGTCGTCGT
This sequence comes from Piezodorus guildinii, assembly GCA_023052935.1. Lineage (NCBI taxonomy): Eukaryota > Metazoa > Arthropoda > Insecta > Hemiptera > Pentatomidae > Piezodorus > Piezodorus guildinii. Next base: position 140,227,918 of record CM041296.1, on the reverse strand, counting down.
TTATCTCAGCTCTTTATAGTCCCTCGATTATAGACAATTCAGTTCGAATGGTCATTCCTTTCTCCAAACCGATTAATCCGATAATCGATTAATTCGAATGATTGAAATAATCGAATGATCCCATAATCGTCATTCGATTATGCCCACCCCTAGTCTAATGGTTCAATGTCTAGTTTCGCCTAAACAAAACGCTTTAAATTATTACACAATGATTTATTATTTCCAAAAAACTATATTAGGGTATAACTGTTTATAGCTGCTCATCTTTTCGATTTTTCTCTATCTTCAATAATAACCGAGTTTTAGTGGAATCAGATCTATTATAATTTATGAGTTGAATATATAAATACATTTTTTTTTCTTCTGCTTATCGCGCTTTACTGATTCTAAAACTCTCAGCATATTTTTCTATATCTTCAAGAATAACTGAGTTATAACCGTATTTATGGGCAAAACTTCTTTTTTTCTTGTTTCTCTTCTTTTTAATTATTCGCATTTTTTTTTGTTAAAAAATACTAATATTTTTTTGTCTGTATCTTGAAAATAACGAAGTTACAAGCGTATATGTGTGCAAATTTTTTTTTTTTTTTTTTATCGCCTTTTACTGATCATAAAACCCTGTATATGTTTTTCTATATTTAAAAATAAAAAAACAAAAAAAAAAAAAAGACGAGTTATTAGGTTATTTATGTGTGAAATTTCTTTTTTTTTTCTCTTTTTTATAATTATTCGTGTTTTTTTTTTTTGTTAAGAAACACTTATCATTTTTTCTCTTAAGTTATATTCAATAACTCAGTTATATCGAGTTATTGAGTTAAATCACTTTTAATCGCCCGCCATTATAAAAATAACCATCTAATATCAACGTCTAGGTCATATAATCATCGTTAGATACCTTAGTGTTTTGTGGCGAATTTAATAATAATAATTATTTCTTTATTTATTGTGGGACAAGTCCCTTTAGAATAATATAAAATACAATAATGTGATATTTACTGTCTTATATTTAATATTTAAGATAAAATAATGAAATATACAGTGAATAATAACAAGTAAAATGGAAAACAATAAGACAAATGACAAAAATAAAAATATTATAAACCAATATATATTTTCGAAAACTAATGGATGTGAAAATATTTGTAGAAATATAAGTGATGAATTAAAAATATAATAAATAAATAATTATCATCTTCCCATACATAAGCAAGACAAAAAAATCAAATACACTTCTTAGAAAAAAAAAAAATAAATATAAATAAAATAAAAAATTAAGAAACACTTCTATAAATTTTTATATCTACATGTTCTCATGGAAACTGGGTCAATCAGGATTGTTTGGAAATTGAATGGACTGAAAGTAATGGAATAGACGAGATTTGAAAGTCGGAAGGGTATTAGAATCACGAATATCAGAATTTAAAGAAAAATTGGTCCAGTAATTTTAGGACGGCGGACACACGGATTTTTCTTTATTAGGGTCCCACGTACCTTGAAACCTAAGCCCACAAATTTTGAGAGAGGGTAGTTTTTTTTTGCTGTCCGATCGCAAAGGGTATTATTGAAAACAATAAACCAAAATTCCTAAAAATCTATGAGACACATTTGGAATCCTGTGTGGAAGTGTGAGAACTGACCCAGCTTGCAGGTACCTCAGACATCATTCAATATCGACCCGTTCCATTTCTTCAACTTGTTAAAATTATAGACTCCTTTTTCGTGGCCTAATGATCGGATCAAATAATCATGTGATGCTTTGATGACGAAATAGTGGCCATCATTATGAACAATGAGACAGACAGAGGAAATATTTTCGACGCAGGTTATGCCTTTCCCACGACCGCTATGAATTATGAACCAGTTCGGGTTCGAGCCACTGCTACAAAGCCAACTTCACCTTCCACAGCTGAGCAAACTTTCTTACTTGGCTAAATAACTGAGTTGACCCGATATTTTACTTGGGGAATAATGAATGAGTTGAATTGAATAATCCAAAAGGGTATTCCTGAATAAGGGATATGTAGTGTACAATTTTGTCACTTATTGTTATTTATCAAATAAATCTATTGTTTTTCGATCAGTAGTTACTTTTACATACCTATATATGCATGAATAAATGAATGAAAAAACAAACTTTATTCTGGGACAAAGACCCTTGAGAATTACATAAATAAACATGAAAAATAAGAATTATCACAGGCCGTAGAACACAAAAACAACATAAATATATGCAATTTTCTTTAAATGATAAAAGAAAAAGAGAAAAAAGTAAAATAATATCTTAATATAATATAAAATAAAAAAAAAACAATAGAATAAATAAAAATATGAATGATAATCGACTTTACTACCATTGATGTAAAGAAGCGTAGACATTTTTCACCACACTTTACTTACTCAAATTAGATGACATCTGGTTGGGAAGTAAGGTGTTGAAAAAGGAGAGATTTGAATGAAGATTAGGAAGGAGCATGGCGGATGTTTGATGTGAGAGTATTCCAGGGGACAGTGGGTCAGGCTAAGAAATAACATTCATATTTTTTGGTTCTATGAGAAGCCGTATAGATGTTGGAAATACGGGATCTGGTTTTCTGAGTATAGGTTGTGAATTTGTGTGAAAATGTTTCCATCGAAATGTAATTTAATTTTTTTTTTTTACTTTCACTTACCTATAAATGAAATATATAATAAGGGAAAGTATTGCGATTGTGAAAATTTTTGAATTCCATGAAAAAATTGAATCATTGAAAAAGGACGGCTAAATATACAAGTTGAACTAATTTTATATCCTACAAACGGATAAAAGAGCAAAAATATTTGTTTATGTATTTTTTTGTTATCTGATAAGAAGGACATATAGTTAGTTGCACCACGTAATATACCTACCGTTGGAAAGAAAAAGATTTTAGAAAAAATATTATCTTATACAAAAAGTTGTAAAATGTAATCTAAAGTGGCGAATAGGGAATAAAGTTAAGTGATTATTGTTGATAATAATTGCTATTGCTACATTATTTAATCAGAAAAAAATGTTTCCATTGAAATCTAATTTAATTCTTTACTTTTTTTTTTAAAGTCTAACACTTTAAAAATTCTTAAAAACGGAGGTAAGTGAAAGTGGTGTGTTGCGCGCACCAGATTTTTTTTTTATCGTTTATTTCATAAGTCACTCCAACTTTTATTCGACACATTACATTTTAACGGATTCGAGCTTTGGGGCCTACTAAACCACCAAATGCATCCCCAGTATTCAATCCTTACAATCCAAAATCCTCAATGCTCCTTACTTTGTCACTAATAAACTCATCCATAAAGACCTTAACATCCCATATGTTGCTGATTTGGCATGAGTCAGATATCAATCCTTGCTTCCTCTTCTATTCCTGACAATCCTCCGAGGCGCCTGAAAAGAAGATGGCGTGGAGTGCAGCTAATGGGCATTTTCTCTTCATACAGCTAATTTACTGGGTGTATTTATTAACCAATACAGTTGTTAGATATGAATGTGAACAAGATTGTTATTATTATTTTCTTTATAGTATTTATTTAATTTTGTGTATATATATATATTTTTATTTGTTTAGTCTTTATTAATTTTTTTTCTTTAATTTTATTTACAATGTACATATGGGATGAATAATTTATTCTATCTCTAATACTCATTGCCTATGCTGCCAGGTTGAAATATGCCGTTCTGCTTTTCTGCCCCTTTTTTCTACTTAGTTACCTACCATTAGCGTACATCAAAGGATTTCGGTGGATAATTTAGCGGTCAAGAAGGATTTATTCTTCTAAAAAGATTACACTCAATACGCGGCATTTTCTCAATTTATTCTCAAGATTGCCCTAAAGATAGGTCTTCCCTTCTCATTTGGAATTCTCAAAAGGCAATCCGAAGGCGGAGCAGAAGTACAGCGAGCCAAGACCGGTAATTATTGCGGTGGGCCTGCAAGTTGGATGAGGACCCTATGGCCTCCCGATAATTTATAGGAATCGGGCAGGTGAGTGTTGTTAAATATTTCCGAAGAAGGATCAATGGGGATCATGTTAATGTTGGAGTAGACGCGAGGCGATTGAACGTGAGAACCGTCAGCTTGGAGATCCAATATTCACGACCATCGGCGACTGGGACACGTCAGAGCACTTCGCTAACAACTTAAACAGATCAATCCCACTTCAAAAAAGGTTTTTTATCTTTTGGAAATTCCCCCCCAAAAAAATGAATCTATCAGTTCTGGTTGAAGAGGCCAAAGAATAAGTAAACGTCGAAAATAATGTGAAACGGAATCTCCACCACATATCATCTCTATAAATAAAATTATTGAACCGCCATTGCTTCGCACGGGTGCAATTTAAATATAGTGTCATTTATATTATATTTTTTTAAAATACGACATGAAAACAAGATAATTTTATTCAAAGTATTTACCTTCTTTTTCTACACATTTTTCCCAACGTGACACCAACTTTTTTATCCCCGAACTGAAAAACTCTGAGCTTTGAAGTAAAACAAAATCTGAAAACGCACTTTTCATTTGATCATCATTTTCAAAAAGTTTTCCTTTGACGAAGTTGTCTAAATTCCTGAACAGGTGGTAATCTCTTGGAGACAAGTCGGGAGAATATGGTGGGTGCGGAAGAACTTCGTAGCCCAGTTCTTTCAATTTTTGCACGGTATGTTTTGAAACATGCCGCTCAGTGAGATCATGAGCATTTTGATGATGCACTTGCATTTAGTTGTGCTGATAGTCCTTTAACTATTTGGTAGGGGTTTCCTTCTAGTGTATGTTTAAGGACATCGTTGTCTATTACGGACGGAGGTCTTCCTCGGGGCAAGTTTCCCAAGCCGGTATCCCCAGCTGAAAACTTAACAAACCAACGTCGAATGGTCCGTTCATTAACACTCCTTTCCCCAAACGCCTTGCAAATATTTTTAGCGGCCTCAGCTGCTGAATGGCCGAGTTTAAACTCGTACAAAAATATTACTCGAAAATCGCGTGTTTCCATGTTCATATAAATGTACTACGGGATATTTTATAAAAATTATTTTTAAAGGATAGTGTTTGGTCGAAGGTTACTCCCAGATTCCTGACAGTCGGGTGGAACTTTATAGGATTACTATTTAGGTACAGGGTTGGGATATGTAGAACAGTTTTCAGGGGGTGATGGGATCCTCTTACAATTGCTTTTGTTTTTTCAGAATTTAGTTTTAACTTATTGACTACAGCCCAGTGACTTACTCGATTTAGGTCCTCTTTTAGGTAGGTAGTCTTTTTGTAGCTGGTAATAGGTCGGAAGGTGGGAAGGAAAGGTATATTTGGCAATCGTCAGCATAGAGGTGGTATTTAGAGTGATGGATATGGAGAGTGATGTCATTAGTGTAAATAACGAATAGGGTGGGAAATAGAAACAATCCCTGAGGGACACCACAGGATAGAGGCCGGGTACTGGAAGGAGGTTGATTTGACACTACTACTATATATGTAATTTGACTTTCCTTTTACTGTAAATATTGTATGAATGTGATCTTAAAGCAATATTATTATTGACAATTGTGACAAATTGTAATATATCCAAATAAATAAATAAAAAAAAAAAAAGCTTTGTCTATCTATCATACACATACTTTTTTGCGCCACCTGGTTATTTGGCTTTGGTCGAGACATTGTTTTTATTTGTTAAATAGTTTCCACTTTCGATCCATTGTTTTTTCTTTTGTTTTTTCGCCATCCGGACTAATTTTCATCAAAAAAAAAATAAATAAATAAAATAAACTTTCACACCATCGCTCCCAAAACTGTGCCATGCAGTAATTTACTTAATCACGATTATTCACAACAAGCAGAGATACGGAGCGAATAATCATCTCTAAAATATACATAAGGGTAGGTGGAAAGCGGGCTGAGATATTCAGTCGATAGTTGCTAACAAGTTGGTCACATACGATCCGAAACAAACTATGACCGAGAAAGTTACTCCCGAAATTACAGGGGCAGAATGCTCACGGGAAACAGCAATAAATAAATCCGACCGTCATTAAAACTTTTAACGAGATGTTTGTCATTATTGGCTACCGTTTGGTCTATATTTCCATTATGGGGAAACATCACTTAGTCCAACTTTTGTCTTCTTATCGCCCATTATCGAGGAAAAACTAATCGATATATCTACTATTTATCTGTGTTCGATTTATAACAATTTGCCAGGGCAATTTCTGTATTATTGATTCCATTACTTTCACCCAAATGTATATGAAATATCTAGTATCGAGATTGCGAATTCTAGTTTCCAACAAAAGTAAATATTTTTAAGTCTCCTGATTCCAAATTACAATCTTGCAAAATTATATGTGTTTGAGTGAATATTTGGCAAAAGTAGTTCAAAAACAAAAATAAAAAATCTGGTGCGGGCAAAACAGGACTTTCACTTACCTCGACTGTTAACATCATTTTTTTTTTTTTTTTTGTGTATTTCTTTATTTTCAGATAGGCTGCGTGAGCCATACATGGGTTTATTTAAAAAAAAAAGTTATTACAATTACTAGCAATTGACAAAGGAGGGGTATATTCTCATGCAAAGACACCCCTAACTATTTTATGTTTATAATTATACTGAACAATTAAATAAAAATGTTGATATAAATCAAAACAAACACTTGATAATAATATTGAAACACAAGAATGAAATTAAACTAAAAGTAAATAAGTTCATGTAAAATAATAAATGAATACTTGTATAAGGTAATTAAAAAAAAGAACATAAAGTAAATGAAGTTTAAAAATAATCAATGAATAAATAATTAACTTTAAAAAAATATAATAATAAATAAATGAAACATAATAGATTGGATAAATGCTAATTTAGTAATTTATAGATAATAAATAGCAATTTAGGAAAGGTAATTTAGTAATAATTAGTTAAAAAATTAAAGATTATGGACAAAAAAAAAGATTGATAAGAAGATCACAGAAGAACGTCTTGCAGAAGTCTGGGTTTAAGCCTGCGAGTTGTTTGAACCCCGATGTTGTAGGCTACAGCACCTCTTACTGCTGGGAACTGTGAGTGGTATTTAGTGATCTTTGATGAAGTTATCGGTAGGTTCAATTTGAAGTTCACGGTGCAGTTGACTGTTTCTAATGAAAACATCAATTTAAAAACTATTAAATATACTTCAATTTGAAAAATATTTGAAGTTGATTTTGATAAAACGTGTATTCATTTTCTCTGAAAACATATGATTTAAATTAAATAATATAACTATATTAAAATGTTAATCAGTAATAAGTTTATTCCCTATTCGTCACTTTATATTACCTTTTACAACTTTGTGTCAGATAATATTTTTTTCTAAAATCTTTCTCTTTTCAACAGTGTATTATACGTTTATATTACTGTTCTTATTATCAAAAACCCAAAAATTACATGACAATATATGTTTGCACTTTTCTCCCTTTTTGTTTAAAAAATTCTATATTATTAATATTATCTATGATAATCAGCTTGTTTTTTCGGCTTTTCATCATCTCCGTTAACTTTTACAATAGTATGTATAAGATAATATTTTTTCTAAAATCTTTAGCATTCCAACGATTATTATACAGACCTATATATATTACTGTTCTTAAGTTCAAAAACAAAAAAATTGCATTAAAAAATTTTTTTTTTTTTTTAGTTTTCTTGTTTAGTTGGATACCGAATTCGTTCAACATATATATTTACCTGTTATTTATAAATGTTAATAAGATGATGTGAGTAAATTTTTTAAATATACAAAATCAAAGGTGCTTTAGAGGAAGAACATTTAAAATTTCGGCATTTAAGCCCTGTCAGGCTATTTCAATCAGAAAGAAACCTACATTATATTAAATCTCATTAAATTTTACACCTATACAGCGATTTTAACCAATGTCGTTAAAGCCGTTCTTGAGAAAATCGTAAAAAGGTGCAAACTGCATGGTATAAAGTGGCTCTTCTGGTTAGCAGATTTTGATGAAAAAGTTGCTGTAACATTTCGAGTGTACAGACGTCTTACAGTTTTGTTCGACTTACCGTTTTTCCGCTGGACTTACCACACACACAGACCTTTTTGCGGGACTTGGTAATTTGTACTCGGGAGACCCCTAAACGTGTATTTCCGTCGAAAACTGGAAGTCAAAAATTTTCGCGAACGCAATACCTTCCCTCACTATATATTTCCATATATAGATAAGTGGAAGCAAAAATCCGGTGAGCCTCGTCACAGGATGATGATTGATGATATAACTATGAAGAAGACATCCTTTACCGCCTCTTTATTGCTCTCTTGAAACGTACAGTACAAGACATCTCCAACAAACCTACAGATCCTGGAATTTCAACCTATACCACAAGTGGTTTCGAAAAAAAAAGTCATTCGAAAATTTAAATTAAAAAGATGTAGTAATTTTTCCAAAGGAAATTTTAAATATATTTGTAAATATAAATTTAAAAAATCTGGTGCGGGCAACACACGACTTTCACTTACTCCGTTTTTAGAATCAATTAAAGTATTTGCAAAATACAGTTAGAGATAAAAATTAGTGAAACCTTAAAGAATTAATTAACTGGAATTTCTATAGAAATATGTGTTTTATTAAAAAATCTATTATATTATTATTTAACATGATCACTTAGTTTTGTCGTCTTTTCATCACTTTATATTAACTTTTAAAAGCTTGTGTATGAGATAATATTTTTCTAAAATCTTTAGCTTTCCAACGGTATATCATACGTGTATATTACTGTTCTTACGTTAAAAAACTAAATGTTTTTTCCTTTAGTTGGGTATCGAATTCATTAAATTTATATATTTACCTGTTTTTCATCTGTGGTAACAAGATAATATAGTTCTTTTTATAGAATCAACAAAATTAAAGGTACTTAAGAAGAAGAAAATTTAAAATATCGGCATTTAAGCCCTGTCAGACTATTTAATCATAATGAAACCTACATGGCATTAAAGCCCAATTAATTTTACATCGATTTAGCGAGTTTAAACAAAAACGTCGGAACCGTTTTTGAGAAAATCGTAAAAAGATGCAAAATGCATGGTATAAAGTGCCTCTTCTGGTAAGCTGAATTTGATGAAAAAGATTTTGTACCATCTCAGGCGGATAGTTGTCTTAAATATGAAATTTCAGTTTCATAGGATTTTTCGTTAAAGCGCTGGAGTTACCACACACACACACACACACACACCTTTTTGCGGGACTTGGTTTATTTGGACTCAGAGGACCCTAAAACGTGTATTTCCGTTGAAATCCTTGATTCGAAAATTTTCATAATCGCAATCCTTTCCCCTGACTATATATAGTAAGTGAAAGTAAAACAATAAGAATTTCTACCAACTCTAGTTATTACCAGTGAAGGAAGAACGTGTATAATCGGGAAAAAAAAAATTTTTTTTTTCAACCCTACTTCCTCAATGCAGGTTATACGATTGAGGAAACAAAATAGATTCCAATGCAAAATATCTTGTTCTACAGAGTAAAGAAGAAGAATTAATCGGTAATTTCGGCTCGCTTGGCATAGAAGAACATCCTTCAAACGGACGAATTACAAACGATTCCTTTGCTAATTGAACGATAAAACAACAAGGAAAAAAATCATAATTGAAACAAAACGCTGGGAAACATTTTAAGATGTAAACTACCAGAGATGGGGAGAAAGATAACTATAGTCACAGACGAGCTGCTCCGATCATATCAAAGGCCACATTAGATTGGGTAATAAAGACATTGCCTCCATTGTAATGTGTTTCCCGAGCCCTGATTGGTCGATGGGTAGGATGGTGGACCAATGAGATGCTTTGTATGCAGCCAATGACACCCTTTCTCAAGGCCCTTTCCGTTTCCGTTTCCGTTGAGAGTTGATATCGATCTCGTCTAATTGGCTCCTCTATTTATTTATTTGAATACATTTCGTTACGACCTTTGTTCTCGGCTTTAATTTACATTCCTCCCCTCTTGTGTTTTAATCTTAAGTACTTACTCAGTCAGAATTTTTGTTTAACTATTGTGTATTTCGTGTATTGAACTCATTTTGCCTTTCTATGCAAGCACCATATTATAAAGTTTAATCTATATTAATATTATAAAGCTGAAGATTTTGTTTGGTTGAACGCGCTAATCTCAAAAACTACTGGTTCGAATTGCATCACGCTGCGACCAATAGGAGTGAAGAATCAGTGGAAAATGTGAAAAAAAAACCGGAGGAAATTGACCTCGCATCCCAATGATTCCAAATGATTTACCTTTAAATTTTAAAATAATATAATTTCCCGTTGAATTATATTTTGTCGTAACAATTAATAAATCACAGGGGATAGGAATCGAATTACGAAGGAATTAGGAATTAGGAATCGAATTATTTTTTTCTTTCCAAAAAAATAAAAATAAATTACCTAAACAGTTTACGATAGAAAATGTAAAGAAATCCATTTCCAGGACAATATTATACCTAGGAATCAAATTTGACCGAGACTTGACTTTTGCAGGTCACTTTAGAAAAAAACTAAATCATGTTAGAAACAAGTCGTACAGGCTAGCCCATCTCCTCACCTCGCCACACTTAAGTTTGCGACTGAAAATCATTATTTACAGCAGCTTCATTCGGCCAGCTCTGCTGTACGGTGCTCCTATGTTTCCTCATATCACACAACCCACAGCGAAGAAATTGCAGCAATTTCAAAATGGGGTGGTAAAAAAAATATGCAGAAGCACTTCACTCTGGAGGGAAAAAACTCTCAATGTCCATACAATTTTGAACATCCCAATTGTGCCAGAGTTTATGAAGCGACGTCAGGTCAAGTTTTTTGAAACTACAAAACAAATTGCGAATCCGCTAGTTTCTAGCTTAATACCTCCACCAGCCCCAAAACGGTGGGAAAATGCTGTTGTATCTCATTAAGTTATTTTAGAATAAGATAGGCTTAAGAGGTAATTTTAAGGACACCAAACAACCAGAAGCGTGCCCCGTCGCAGATATACTTCATTTTGAAAATAATTTTAAAACTTTTAAGAACTCCGCAATTCCTTAAAATGTATGCAAGTTACAGAAAAAGGAATAATTTAGTAACGAAAACGATTAATTAAGCATTTAAAATTAAGGGGATAAGGAAAAAAAAAAAAAAAAGATCGAATTACGTCAAGAATGCTTTTCACACTGCCAACTACAGTGAGTGTCAAAAGTATTCGGAATTCCTATTTCTTTTCATTTAATAATTATATTTTATAACTTTTAATTTATATAATCCTTTTTAATTCATAAATCTTTAAAAGAGACTTCTATAAAGCAAAATCACGAACCAGATAACCGAAATGTTTATTTTTTTTTAAGATTAAACAATTAATTTTGTAAAATTACCACACCATTTAGTGTCAAAAGTATTCAGAAATCATTTTGTTCTTTAAATCAGAGATCCTATTGTTTAATGGTTTCAAACGTTCAAATTCTCACTAAATTCCAAATCGGAAACCACTTAATTCCGAATACTTTTGACACTCCTATTTTTATATTTTTCGTAAATTAACGTTGAAACCGTTAAATATAAAATACTAATGTCGTGATTTTTGGGTTCGTCTAATGTATACCTTCCTCTTAACATTATAAAGTGAGTAACAACTCTTTAAAAACAGAAATAATAACTCAAAAGCAAGTGAATTTCATAATGATAGTGAATTCCGAATACTTTCAAAGCTCACTGTATATGTCGCATTGTCAAGATCGGGTTGCGGAGAACATCAGCACGTTCTTCTGCCACAAGAGAATAAAAATATCATTTACGAAGAAGTTCTTTAAAATATATTCTTTTAAATTGAATTGAATTATATTGAGGGTGTATAGTCGACTGTAGAAACTATTATAGGTGGAATAGTCAGGAATCAGTCATTTTTGAAAAGTTTTTAATTTTGCCAACGTTTCGGCTCAAGCTTGTGAGCCATCATCAGGGCTACAAACATCAGAACAAAAGAGATACATATTAATATGATAATGAAAATTTTCTTCTGAATGTAGTGACAATGATAACATTTGAAATAAAACAGAAAATATACCAACATACTTAAATATTATAGATACAAATAATGATAATATGATACATAATCTGATGATGATAAGCATAACAAATTTTACAGAACTTTAGACTTTAATATAAAAGTAAAAAAAAAACCTATATATATAAACGTACCATTACTGAGCCATGTCCAAGCATAAACTGAGGAAAACCATAAACATAGGTAGTATGGGGAGGGGTTCGTGTAAAAACCCTGAATTTTGTAAAACTTTTTAAAAACAAAGATAAGCTGTAGTATTTACACTTAGAGGGGAAAACCTTCAGGGTTTTTACACGAACCCCTCCCCATACTACCTATGTTTATGGTTTTCCTCAGTTTATGCTTGGACATGGCTCAGTAATGGTACGTTTATATATATATGTTTTTTTTACTTTTATATTAAAGTCTAAAGTTCTGTAAAATTTGTTATGCTTATCATCATCAGATTATGTATCATATTATCATTATTTGTATCTATAATATTTAAGTATGTTGGTATATTTTCTGTTTTATTTCAAATGTTATCATTGTCACTACATTCAGAAGAAAATTTTCATTATCATATTAATATGTATCTCTTTTGTTCTGATGTTTGTAGCCCTGATGATGGCTCACAAGCTTGAGCCGAAACGTTGGCAAAATTAAAAACTTTTCAAAAATGACTGATTCCTGACTATTCCACCTATAATATATTCTTTTAAAAACTGCTGAATCCCGATCATAATAACAGAAATTTGCGCGGGCGAAGTCGCTGGTAACAGCTAGTCTTAAATAATTATTTTATCAATTACTTATTTTCTAAGCCATCAAATCGCCGTTCTTAAGAAGCTTCATTTTTTTTTTTAAATACAATTAAAAAAAAATTTTTTTGATATCATGGAACAAAATACTTCAGAATTACATTAACATAATATATAAAATGGGCTTCAGAGTCTTGAAGTAATTAAATAAATATAAACAAGTTAACTAAAACTATAAGAAACAGACATACAAGAAAAAGTAGAGAATAAAATATATCCTTATTTATAACTCTGTTATAACTGAGTGGTCATGAGATGAATAAATAAGCGGGATTTGAAGGTAGAAAGAGGGTTGGAGTGATGGATGGATGGAGGAATAGAATTCCATAGGATTGAGGATCGGATAAGAAACAATCTGTTGAAATGTGCAGACCGGTAGATAGTAGTGTGTAAATCTGAAGGCCTAAAGTGTGTTTAAAGGGAATGGACAAAGGATTTGAATTGCAGGAGATCGGAAATGTGCGATGGACGGCGGAATTGGATAACTAAGCAAAGGAATGATGAGGAAATACTTGCGACGATTGGAAGGGTAAAGCCACCTCAACTCGCTATAAAATTCGGAGACGGAGGTGTACCTAGGGATAATGAAGATAAATCAAACAAAGCAATCAATTAAACGTTTTATTTGTACATCGAGATCCCCCAAAACACGACCGTATACGGCACAGCATTTGTCGAAGTGGGGGAATATTAGAGAGGTAATGAGCATGTTTCGTACAGGAATAGGTGCCGAAGAAAATTCAATTGCTTTAGGGTGGAAAAAGTACTAAGGAAAATCTTGGAAATATTTATTGAAATTTACAACTATATTACATAATACAACCAGTAAATATGCTAATAGGCAAAATACATGAATCAGACATCTGTAGAAGCTACCCACTGGCAACACTCCGGTAAATATTGTAAACGAGAAGGTCCCGGGAGCATCTTCTTTTCAGACGCTACAATCAGGAATCGAAGAAGATGCTAGGATATAAATTAGTGAGTTGCAGAAATCAGCAACATATGGGACATTAAGGTCATCATGTAGGAGTTTATTCGTGACAAAGTTAGGAGCGTTGAGAATTTAACGAAGGATTTTGGATTGTAAGGATTGGATACGAGAGGAATTAAATTGTTTAGTTGAGTTCTAAAACTCAATTCCATAAGCATTAAATTGATCATCCTTGGCCTTATGATGGTCAAATAGACGAGCATTTTGTAGTTAAATGGAAGGTTTGAGCGGTTTTATAGTAGTTGTTGAAGTAACCGAAATCGGCGAGCAGTTTCTTGTCGTTACTGTCTAGTGTGCGGATTCCATGTGAGGCGTTTGTTAAGGAGGAGACCTAAGAAGAAACTGGACACGAATACAAACTGGCTTGTTGCTCAGATCGAAAATTTGACGAGTTTCCTTATCAACAATTAATATTTGCCGAACTCACCGTTTACTACCCATATTTCTTTGGATGAAACAGGTTATTAATGTACTGATGTCTAAATGTACATTGCTATGTTTTTGACCAGCTGTTTTCCTAAGGAAGCGGTACATTAAAAAACTAGCTTACTTGATATATTTAATATATGTATAGACTAATATTTAATGTTACCATTGGATTTCCTTTCCAAAGGTTTCGTGTTTACCAATCCCAGTAGGTGGCATGCAGGGTAAGATCAAATTAGACAAATTTCAGTAGATTTAAATTTAAATTTAAATTAACTTAAACATATACAATATATTTATATTGATGCTTGAGAGTACTGAGGGACATTACAGTTAAATTTTCCATACAATATTACAATTAAAGAAAATACTTTTAAACACTTAGTCGGCTTGCGAAGGTGGAATCAGTCTTAGTCACCCCTTCTAGGCTCTTAGATCTCCAGCTGCTCTCTGTGACCCAGACGGTCTTCTTCTAGATGAAACCCAACTCACATCTTCTTGAGGCTGGAATAAGACTGCACTTCGAATCTCCTTTCTCATCCTCGTCCCCTCGGGCGGGGCTGATATGGGAAGTCCAGCCTTTGTCTAGGCTAGTAGCTGGGTTCTAGAAGGTACCAAGTGTACAGCGGAGGGCACCCCAAGCGCAGGAAATTCCTTTTTGACTTTTGCCAACAAAGCTTATTAATATTTATTTAATTGCGGAGGAAACATTTTTTTTATTGAGTAAAATTACAATCTGTCCCAATTTGGACATCAATAGTAGTGCTGAAAGATATCATACATACTACATTCATACAATATTTACACGGCATAAAATTACAATAAAATATATACACAATAATGAATCAATACAATAGTCAAGAATTCACTTATACCTATATACACATACACACACTCATACATACATCACATTGAGTGGAGAATCTAGCCAGTGCTAGAACTCCAATATATTTACAAAAGGTCGCGGGGCCACTGCCGTTTCAACCTTCTAGGTAAGTTGTATGGATGAGTGGAGTTGGATAGGGATTGAGCTAGAGGATTAGGATGATGAATGAGATTCAGGTGGAATTTGAAAAATTTGGATGGAATTAGGTCTGATATAAATGGAACATTAAGGTCGTGGTGCAAGGTATAGTTGGAGACATAATAAGGAGCATTTACTATTGTACGGAGGACTTTGGATTGAAAGGATTGAATGCGTTTGATGTTAGTACGTTTAGCTGTCCCCCACAGTTCAAGTCCGTAGGTCCAGATGGGCTTCAGTATTGTCTTGTAGATTAATAATTTGTTGTCAACTGTAAGTTCAGATTTTCTGTTAAGTAGTCGGTATAACTGTCCGAATCGTCGGTTGAGTTCTTGTCTTTTAAGTCTTGTATGTGGGTTCCAAGTCAATCTTTTGTCTAATAGTAAGCCAAGATACCGGACTGTATCTGAGAGAGGAATTGGTAATGAGTTGAAATAAACTGGCGAATAGGATTTTCGTCTAAGAGTGAAGGTTATGTGTTTACATTTGGCTTCGTTCACCTTTACACGCCAGTTATTACACCAGTGTTCGATAAGGAAAAGGTGTCTCTGCAGGTTTAAGGATGCTGTTTCAGGATTGGAACCGGATGATAGGATGGCGGTGTCGTCTGCAAAAGTTGCCAGAAAGGTATCAGGATGTGTAGGAATATCAGCAGTGTAAAGGATATAGAGGACGGGTCCCAAGACGCTGCCTTGAAGAACACCGGACTCAACGGGATAAACGTTAGAAAATTCTTCACCACAGCGAACTCGGAAGGAACGGTTTGAGAGATAGGATCGGAGAATGAGGTATAGAGACTGAGGTAAATGGATTTTCAGCTTGAAGAGTAATCCAGTGTGCCATATCCGGTCAAATGCTTGCGCAATGTCCAGAAACGCACCAGAACAATACTCTTTGCATTCAAGAGCTGAGGAAATATGGTCTATAAC
The DNA here is from genome assembly GCA_023052935.1 of Piezodorus guildinii. Lineage (NCBI taxonomy): Eukaryota > Metazoa > Arthropoda > Insecta > Hemiptera > Pentatomidae > Piezodorus > Piezodorus guildinii. The sequence goes on along the minus strand of CM041296.1, from coordinate 140,211,674 downwards.
TCGGAGCCCCTGTTGAACTGTGGAATGCTGAGGACGGAATCCAAACTGATGGGAAGGAAGATTTTGAGATTCTAATAGGGGTAGGATACGTTTAAGAAGAAGCCTTTAGAAGATTTTTGAGAGGATGGGGAGTAGACTAATAGGCCTGTAGGATGAAGTGTTGTTGGAAGGTTTGCCTGGTTTTAGAAAAAGAATGATAGTGGAATATTTCCATAACAGAGGAAAATAGGTGGTGCGTAGGATGCAGTTGTAAATATAAGTAAGGAATATAATAGCTTTCTGCGGAAGTTGTCGGAGGATCTGGGGAGATTTACGGAGGGTCAGTTTTTGGAGAAGATATTTGACCTCAGAGGGTTTAATAGCTTTAGGAGGTAAGGAAAGTGGAATTGGTGACATAAGAAAGTCTTGCACTTTTGCGGTGTGATTGGCGTGGGATTCCGGGTGAGGAGTGAAAACTTTGGAGAGGTGTGTGGCGAATACCTCGGCTTTATCTTCATCAGACGCAGCCCAGGAGTCATCACCACGTCGGAGAGGATGGGAAACTTGATGGTATTTTAGGATCTTTTTCGTGACATTCCACAGGGAATTATCACGAGCTGATAGAGAGGAGAGGTAGGAATTAAAGGACTGGGAACGGAAGGTCGCCAACTCCCTCTTCAATTGTCTACAATAGAAGTTATAGGAGCGGTGATCTGTTGGGTGACGGGTGCGCTGCCATAATGATCTTGCTCGGCGTTTGGTATGGATGAGGTCTATAATATGTTGTGGAAAATAATTTTGGTGAGGATTTATATTGGAGTGTTTAGGAGAGGAGGCAGTCCAGACAGCTTGTTGGATGGCGGTGGTAAAGGAATAGACGGAATTATCTAGGTCATCTGGGGTTTTGAGGGTTACTCTGAGGTCAATATTATCGGTCAGGATTTGGCGGAAAAGGTTCCAGTTGACAGGGCCTCGGATGAATGATGGTGGAATGGGTTTTGGAATTGGAGTGAGAGATACTTTTAGGATCAGTGGACTATGGTCTGAGGATAGTTCATCAAGGCGAGTTACAGACAAGTTGAGGAAGCCTAATCCGCTGTGGATAAAGAAGTCGAGGATGTCAGGATTGCGGTTAGGATCGGTTGGCCAGTAGGTAGGGGAGTCAGGAGGCAGGATATTAAAATTTCGGGAGTTGAGTGCAGACAGCAAATTTCGTCCCCGAGAATTCGTGGTTCTGGAACCCCACTGCTGATGCTTGGCGTTTAAGTCTGCACCCAGAATGAAACGATTTCCTAAGGAATCCAGGAAGCATACAAATTCGGAATTGGAAATGGAATGTTTAGGAGGGCAATATGCAGATGTGAGGGTTACCGGAAAGCAAAAAGTCTTGATTACTATGGCTGTGGCTTGTAGGAAATCATAGGTGGGAAGTGGGAGTAAATGATGAGAGAGGGATTGGTGGACAATGATAGCAGAACCGGCATGGGCTTTGCCGTCTGGGTGGTCAGTACGGTATTTCATGTATTGCGGTATTTTGAAGTACTGTTTAGTCGTTAGTCTTGTTTCAGTTATAAGTGCAACATCAATTGTTTTGTCTTGCAACAACGCTGTCAGTTCGTCAGTATGATTTCTAACACCATTCGCATTCCAAAGGAGAATGGATAAGGAGTTAGGTGAATTCATTTAAGGATTTTTCAAGGCAGGGATTAAATTTGATACTAGATTTGTAAGGAGTGATATAAGCGGCATAACAAGAGATTTGATTTCGGAGATGAACGATGTCATTAGACTGGTAAGATCTGTGACGTTTGATGGTGAAGGGATATGAGAAATTTGATGTTGAGGAGTTTTTTGAAGATTAGGTAAACTTTGAGAAATAGATTGTTGTACAATAGATTGAGATTGTTGAGGAAAACGTTGTTCCGGCAATGCCTCGACTTCATGATTCTAGTTTCCACCTCCAAGCAAGTGGGCAAATGACACGTTAGAATTTACAAGTTTAGATGGTTCTCTTCTGCTTCTGGTTGGTACAGCTGTTTCATTCGTATCCTGAGATTTTTGGTATCTGGTTCGGAGTTTCTTGTAGATTTCACATCCCTTGTAGTTAGCCGGGTGGTCCTTGAGGGACAGAGCACATACGGCGGGTGTAGATCTTGATCTTGTACATTCTTCTGTTTTATGCTGTTCACCGCATTTCACACAGCGTGGTATGTGATGGCAATAACTTTTGGTATGACCATATGCCTGACAGTTGTGGCACTGAACAATGTCTTTCTTTGTGTAAGGTTTTTCAACCTTTACACGGGTATAGTACAGTCTACTGAGGTGATAGATATTTCCGACTCCTGCTGATGGTTCCAAGTCCACGAAGAATAGAGGCAGTGGACTTTTATCTTTTAGAACGTTGGTGACTTGCCTCACTTGGAATCCTAGTTCTGTCAGTTCTTCTTTGATAGCTTCAACGGGTGTTGAGGAATGTAGGTTTCTGATTACGACCCTTAATGCTCTCTCCTGGCGCAGCTGATAAGTATGAAAGTCAGCTTTGGTCTCAGTCAGATAATTTACAATCTTTCTGAAGGTTTCAGCAGTAGTCGGAGATATTTTAGTATCATTGGTTCTACTTATACAATAATAACTATTAGGATCAGTTACTTTGTTTAAATGCGCACACATCAGTTTAAAATTTTTAATATTTTTAACAAATATTGGTGGAGGTAGTGGTTCCCTGGGTATAGGAGAAGATTCCATGGTTTCTTTTTCATTTTGGAGGATCTGAAATGGATTCGGTGTAAAAAATGGGGATTCATCAGTTATTTCTTGTGATGATGTGCTGGGCTGTGGTTCAGATCCTAATGAGGTAGCTGACGTGGTCGCTGGTGGAATCATTTTTTTATTTTGTTCACGGCGGGGTCTCTGTTTTGTGGAAGACGAGTTTGAACCTGCAGATCTAGATCTTTTACTTGCAGACTTTGAGGACATGACTTGATAGAAATATCTCATTGATTAAGAAAATAATAATAATAATAAATAAATAATGAGATAAGAATTAAAGATAAAAGAAAGATATGTAAAAGAAAAGCAAGCCCGAGCTTGCCGAGCTAGCGGCAATCAGCTGATCAGTGACCCTCCTTTCACTTTTTCGTGATTGTACAAAGTAAATTATAACTTTGCTTACCGAAATTTCTCCAATATTCACTGCCGTAGTATTCCTGAGGTCTAGTGATGTTCTCCAGACTGAATTCAAGCTAATTCCTACTGAAAAAAGCAAAAATCTGAGAGACGATGTAACTTATGACTGTTATCATCGAGCGCATCAGCTGATTCTGATTTATTTAATTAATAAAATAATTAGCCAATCCTAACTTACTCCCCTCATTATCCTCAATACATTACAACATGACACGATTAAAAATATATTTTTTTATGTTCATACCTAGAGTACATTGGTTTATTTTATTTATTTATTATTATTCTAGATGTATTTTAATAATCTACCTGTTATACAAAACTGACTTCAACTAACACGGATTAGACCAGACCCTATGCTACACTTTATTATAAGCTAATAACAAAATGAATAAAAATAAAAAAAATTTGGAATATTTTATTCTATTAAATTGTTAATAAGGTGTGTCTGTGAGGAGTTATAAATTATAATTTTCAGTGATTATATAATTTATAACATTATAATCACATAATTATAAATTATAATTTTCAGTCATTATATATACTACCCGAGTGTACAATAGACAATCCCTCACGGTAGCCGAGTGTTCTAAATTGTTTTTTTTATTTATTTAGCGTCACTTAATGCTACTGTGGCTAATCGGACGATGCTACAGTGGGAGTCCTGAATTTTGCCTATCTAGGTTTTATTTGGATAGGGATCTTTAACGAGTGCCTGACATCGCACAGGCTCGGGACCACCTTTTAACGTCCCATCCGAAGGACGGCGTAACTAAGTATTTTTTACTCCTTTTTTTTTAAATCTTTCTCTTTTCAACGGTATATCATACGTCTATATTACTGTTCTTAATATTAAAAAAATTACATTAAAAAAGTGTTTCTCTTTTATCCTTTAAATAAAATAGGTCAAAAAAAGTTTAAGATAAAGGATATTTTAATATATGTTTCTATTGAATAGTGAATAAATAAAATTTGTAACTATATCAAATTTCGAGTTTTGATAAAAACATTTTATTTATTATTGTAATGTAACGATTAAAAACTATGTTATAAATATATTTCTTTTTTGTTAATTGGTAACTTATGTAGAATTATTCTTTATTATGGTCTGTTTGTTTATTTATTTAACGTCACTTTATGCTACTATGGCTAATCGGACGATGCTACAGTGGGAGTCCTAAATTTTGCCTATCTAGGTTTAATTAGGATATTGATCTTTAACGAGTACATGACATCGGAACAACCATTTTACATCCCTTCCGAAGGACGGCAAGACTATACATTTTTTACTCAAATTCAAAATACTAGTAACATCTGCCAGGTTTGAACCCACCACCTTGGGCATAGAAAGGTGTTATGCATTGTGACTACACCTACATAGGTTAACCCATCATTTTGCAGTTAAATGGAAGTTTTGGAATTTGTCTAGTAGTTCGAGTAGCCGAAAACTGCGAGAAATCTAGAAATTAATAAAAAATTGGCAAACTGGGATCGAAAAATTTACAATTTTCTGATCAAAAATTTAATACAGAATATTTTTTCTAATATAGTATTTGCCGCACTTACTGTGGAGTCATATTTCTTTGGATGGAAAATCTACCAATGTAATAATATTTAAATGTACATATATGATTACAAATATATTTGTTTTTTAGTTGGTAATTTATTTATTTATTTACCTTCTATCCTAGTGGGCATTGATTTATGTTATTTATTTATTATTATTATTATTTTTTTTTTAATAATGTACCTGTTATACAAAATTAATTTTAACTAACACAGATTGGGCCAGACTCCATGGATACACTTTAATATAAACCAATGAATAAATAAATAAAAATAAAATAATCTTGGAATATTATATTGAATTAATTTTTAGATCAGAGACTGGGGAGACATTTTATCGAAAGATTTCTGTATGTCCAAGAGGGTCAAGCAGTGTATTTTTTAAAAATTATAATTGTCAGTGCTACCTAGAACTTCTACTTGAGAAACATCTAACATGGAATCCCCACGCTAGACTGAAACGACAAGAAACTGCTCACCGCTTTCGGTTACTTCAACACTTACTAGACAAACGGTCAAAGCTTCCTCTTGACTAAAAAAGACTCATCTACATGACCATCGTAAGACCTATATGGACTTACGGAGTAGAGCTATGGGGGTCTACTAAACCATCGAATTCCTCTCGTATCCAATCCTTACAATCCAAAATCCTTCGAAAAATCCTCAATGCTCCATATTTTATCACGAATAAACTTATCCAAAAAGACCTTAAAGTTCCATATGTTACTGATTTAGCCCGAACCAGGTATCATTCATTCCATGAAAAACTCCATTCCCACTCTAATCCACTGGTTTCCATTCTGTCTTCCTCCTCAATTCCTGATAACCCTCCGAGGCGTCTGAAAAGAAGATGGCCCCGAGATCTTCTAGTTTAGGATATATTTAGAGTGCTGCCAGTGGGTGGTGTCTCTACATGTATTTCATGTCAATTTATCATATGTCCATCACATTTGATTTTTTGTATACAGTTGTAAATATCAATAAATATGTTTAAAATGAAAATGAAATAATTGTCAGTGATTATATCAACTACGCGGGCTAGTTCTCAATAAACAACCCCTCAAGATAACCTATTGTCCTAAACCTTAGAATTCTGGCTATATATATGACGTATAACCATTATGCAGGGCAATGTTCGGATTAGTTACAACATTCTTTGATTTAATAAACGCTACGATAGTTCTAAGAAGCGACGAAAGTCATTTTTTTTTTCCTGAGATGTTAAGAGAAGCCGAAAAATACCTGAGCAAATTTAGTGTGACCGAACTTGTTGTCGGGTTTTGTAGCTGCTGCGATATTTATCGTAAATAGCCAGGCTATAATCCCCAATTATGTTTATACCAGATCCCGTCTCATTGTGGCCGCTAACTATATAGAGTCCCAGTATCCTCTTAATAGGCCCAATATAAATCAGGGAGGTTTTCGTATTCAAATTGCCGTCGGTTGGAAGAGTACCATCTTCTTTTATGGAGGCTGGCACACCTGGGCCTTCGATAAAGCACGTCTCTTCCTTAATGTGTGGCATAACTCTCCGCTCGTACCGAAAAGAACTTGGTACTTTGGGGGTGCGATAAATTTTTTTTTGTGGTTCTTTGTTGATTTCGGGTATTTGATGTTTATTACGTTTTTATTAGCACCATTTCTTATCGCTATTTATAATCGGGCGTTTGTAGATAGTAAATTAACAATATGCTTCACTTCAGGGAAATAACGTAGTGTATTATTATGTGTGTATAGAAATATTGGACTTGAAAAATTAACGCTTTTATAATTCAGAGGAAAAACAAACAACTACAAGCAGATCTAACAGTATTTGAAAAGCTTTGAATCACTAGTTGAAAAATCTGGTGCGGGCAACACACGACTTTCACTTACCTCCGTTTTTTAAATCGATTTAAGAATTTTCAAATGCAATTAGAGATAAAAATGAGTGAAACCATTAAAGATTTAATTAAATTGAATTAATATAGAAACATGTGTTTTATTAAAAAATCTATTATATTATTATCTAAAATAATTAGTTCGTTTCATCGGCTATTTATTACTCGTCATTAACTTTTACAAGCTTATGTATAAGATAATATTTTTTCTGAAATCTTTCTCTTTCCAACGATATATTATACGTCTATATTACTGTTCTTATGTTCAAAAACAAAAAATTGCATTAAATTTCTTTTTTTCCACTTTTCTCCTCAAGCTGTTTATCAAATTCGCTCAACTTGCATATTTAGCTGTTACTTATCAATGGTAATAAGATAATATAGTTATTTTTATATAATCTACAGAATTAAAGGTACTTTAGATGAAAACAATTTAAAATATCGGCATTTAAGCCCTGTCAGACAATTTTAATCCGAATGAAACCTAAATGATATTAAAGCCAATTAAATTTTACATCGATATAGAGACTTTTATCAAAATCCTCGAACTGTTTTCGACAAAAACAATGCATTGTATAAAGTTGCTTTTCTGGTAAGCTCATTTTGATGAAAAAGGTTTTGTAACGTCTCGGGCGTATAATTAATTGTCTTAAATATGAAATTTCAGTTTCATAGGACTTACCGTTTCCGCCTGGGAGTGACCACACACACAGACCTTTTAGCGGGACTGGTTATTTGGACTCAGGGGACCCTAAAATGTGTGTTTTCGTTGAAAACTGGAATTCGGAAATTTTCACGATCGCAATACTTTCCCTTACTATATATAGTAAGGGAAAGTAAAAAGTGTTTGTTAAGCGACGAATAGGGTTTTAATATATTACTGATTATTATACATAACAATTTTATAATTATATATTATTTAATCTAAATAATATGTTTCCAACGAAGCTGAAAAAAAAATAAGAAGGAGCATTTTAAAAGTCTAAATCACTGATAAACAATTTTCCTATCAAAAAGTTGTCCAACCTCCGAAAAACGTATTATTACACAATGGTTCATTATTTCCGAATAACTAACTATATTATTGGTATAACTGTTTATAGACAATTAACTAATATAAAAAGAAATAAATAATTTAAAGGATAATTTTCTATTACCACTGATAATTTCAAAACTTTTTGAACCGATTTCAATTATTCTTTTTGTAGAAAATTTAATTTTCCTTTAATTAATTTAAATAAAATTTCCTGATTCCAGAACACCTTACATTTTTCTTTACCATCAATAATAACCGAATTATCAAGGAATCACATCTCTTATAAGTTGTGGCTTGACCATATAAGATTTGTTTTTTCCTCTTTGTTAATCGCGGTGTCTTGATCTCGGTGGAATTACATCTATTATAATTTGAAGCAAATATATAGATCAATTTTTTTCTTCTTTTCTTTTTTTTCTGTTTATCGTGAGTTACTGATTCTAAAACTCTATACATATTTTTCTCCATCTTAAAAAAATAACTGAGTTTATGTGCGTGTTGGGATGAGTGACATTAAAACGAAATAAGAGAATGTAGACTCGATCCCGTTTCGAAATGAGCTGGTCTTGAGTACTTAATCATTAAAATAAAAAAAAATGTAATATTAAATAAAAAGATAAAATTGAAAGTAAACAAAATAAATAAAAGTTTAATAAAAAAAAATATGGGGAAAATTTACAAAAAAAAAAATAAAAACCATTTGATTTATAAAAAAAAAAAAAAAAAAATTCTATTAACCTAACTGTAAAAAAAATAAGTTCTAAAATTGGGTTAGTAGGTTAGTCTTACTACTAATGGTACAAAAAAATGAATAAACAGAATGAGAAAAAATATATAGGATAGTTATCTGTCCATAAATTCTTTGGTTCCGCACGACGGGTAGGCGATTCTGGAAGGACGGTGATCCTCTGGAAGGACGGTTATCTTCAAAAAAGATGAGACGAAGTCCTGATCGAATATGGTTTGAAGGCCTAACGAAAGAAGCGTGCTCTCAGCTTACTGGTGCGATCGGTACTGTCTTGAGGGCAAGGGGGCACTGTTATCTGGCTAATCCTTAACTACACTATTGAATATAAATACTAGAAGACGTAAATATAACATGTAAACTGACAAAAGACATATTTTCCTCATAAAAAAACTATTTTTAATTTAATTTGATTTTTAAATTATAAACAAAATATACAGGTGAAAAAAACAAAAAATAATAAATATATATAATGTTCAGGCTCAAACAGTGCGTATTTATGGGTAATTTTTTTTTTTTTTTCCTTTATCTCTTTTTTATAATCATTTGGTATTTCATGGTTAAAAAAAAATTAATATTTTTTTCTTTATCTTTGAAAATAATGGAGTTGAAAGCGTATGAACAGGCAAATATTCAATTTTTTATTTTATTTTATTTATTTATTTTTTTTATAGCACTTCACTGTTTTCAAAACTCTTAACATATGTTTCTTCATCTTCAAAAATAACTTATGTATGGGTATTTATGGGTTAAATTAATTTTTTTTTTCTTTTTATAATTATGTTTTAGTTAAAAAATAACAATAAAATGTGTCTCTATCTTCGAAAATAACTGAGCTATTAAATTATATCACTTTTAATCGGCCACCATTTTAAAATTTCCAGCTCATATTTACGTCTAGGTGTTAGGATCATCGTTGGATGCCCTAGTATTTTTGTGGCGAAAAAGTATAAAATAAAATATATCCTTATTTATAATTATGTTATAACTGAGTGGTCATGAGAGGAAGAAATAAGCGGGATTTGAAGGTAGAAAGAGGGTTGGAGTGATGGATTTATGGAGTAATAGAATTCCATAGGATTGAGGATCGGATAAGAAACAATCTGTTGAAATGTGCAGAACGGTAGGTAGTAGTGTGTAAATCTGAAGGCTTAGAGTGTGTTTAAAGGAATGGAAAAAGAATAGGAATTCTAGAAGGTCAAAAATGTATGATGGACGGCGGGATTGGATAACAAAGGAAAGGAATGATGAGGAAATAATTGCGAACATTGAAAGGGTAAAGCCACCTCAACTCGCTATCAAATTCGGAGACGGAGGTGTATCTCGGCCACTATTTTGAACATTACCAGGTGATATTAACGTCTAGGTGTTAGGATCATCGTTGCCCTTGTGGCGAATTTCAAAAAAATGGGTACTGTAGTTTCGGAGAAATGTCGCGGACGAGGGAAGAGGGAAGCCCTCAATTCTGTGAGGGGGTGAAATTTTTTTTCTAGTCATTTGTGAAGGTTCATTATAAAAAATTAATAAGCCAAAACAAAGAATGGAGGTAACTGACATGTGTTTCGCGCTCAAGAATTTTTTGTTGTTGTATAATATAGAGTTAATATAAAATGTATAACATGCAGTATCGACAGAGGGAATCAGCATATGTTCCTGTTATTTTGTTAATCCCAGAGACTAAGTCCAAATATTATGTATACCGCGATAAGCGCAAATAATCCAGAGACTCATGCGATGTTCCCATATAGAGTTATAGTGTGGCGTACTTAACGTCAGTGCATGACTTAGTGCCGATCGCTATCGCACGTCCACGCGAAGAGTTGTCGTTTTATTTCCCTTCTTTATATTTCATATTTATCAGAGGGCGGTGTTAGCGGATCTCAAGTGTGTGTTTTAGGAATTGTGAAGCACGAACTGTGGATAGTGAGCTGGAATCGATAGCGAAGGCACGACTAGGTAGTGACTAACATAAAGCGGGGTTCTGATGGCTTTATTCTCAGAGTTATAATAACCCAAGCATGAACCATAATTCTGCTTTTTCATTCATTAAAAAATAGCGAGACATCATCCTTTCTACTTATTAGAAACGGGGGGTCACCTATGATGTAGTGGTTAGAATAACATCTTTCTATATCCAAGGTAGCAGGATTAAACTCTGAAAATGGCTTTTGGAATTTTAAAGGGAGTAAAAAATACTTCTATCGTCCTTCGTAAGAAAAGCAAAATGGTGGTCCCTAGCCTGTACGATGTCATCGTCAGTTTAACAAACATAATCATAACAATTGAGTAATTGAGGCGTTGATTTCCAAAAGGTACTAAAGGACATTTTTTACGAAATTGATATTTTTACATATTTGTATTCTCATCATTTAGTTTTATCTAAATATTCTATTTGATGCTATCTAATGAATTCTCAAGTCCTTAAAAAACGCGATTTAGAAATGCGACCATTTTCTAAAAGTACTAATTACGCATTTATTTTCATTCCAAATCATTCTAAAAAAAATTCATTTCATAACTTGTTGTTGTTATTATAGTAAAAAAATAAATCTAAATTTTAATGCAAAAAGACCCAAATTAGCTAGTTTAATAATATAGTAATGAGAGATTTTCGCGCTTCCTGTAAAATTTCCTAGAATGGATATAGTACCTCTTGGAAATCAACGTCTCAATTGTTGACCGTTGAGACTATGGTGAAATAGAGAAATTGGTTGGAGTTGCGGTCTTCAAAATAAGACAAACTTATTTTATTTGTAGGCCTAGAATTTTTAATAGGAGTTAAAAATCCTTATTTATACCGTCCTTTGGAGGGAACGTAAAAAGGTGGTCCCGAGCCTGTGCGATGTCAGGTTCTCGTTAAAAACCCCTATCCTAATTGAACCTGGATAGGCAAAATTTAGGACTTCCACCGAAGCAACCACTGATTAGACACGTCAGCATAAAGTTGCGACATATTTATTCAGTTATTTCAGCCGGGGGGCGATCCTGGGGTATGGAGAACCATCTGGCGCACACCCAGCCTCAATCAAGTGGGTACCCAAAAATGGGGGAAAAACCTGGCAGCTGAGCGAGTTCTCGGCGGAATCATCTCATTTCACGGCCGTAGACCTAGAAACAGTACGAATCTCTACATGTACTGAACCCAAAAACTCTTCATGGGTTGTAGTGGTACAGGTTTTTTTTTTTTTTTTAACAAGTTAATATGGTTATTTTTATAGAATCTAAAAAATTAAAGGTACATTAGAGAAAGAAAATTTAAAATATCCGCATTTAAGCCCTATCAGACAATTTCAATGAGAACGAAAGTTACATGATGTTAAAGCCTATTAAATTTTACATCGATATAGTGAGTTTAATTAAAATCGTTAGAGCCGTTTTGAGAAAATCGAATAAAGGTGCAAAATGTATGGTATAAAGTGGACTAGGTTGCGGGACTAGGTTATTTGGACTCAAGAGACCCTAAAATGTGTATTTCCGTAGAAAACTAGAATTCGAAAATTTTCACGATCGCAATACTTTCTCTTACTGTATATTCCATATGTAGCTAAGTGAAAGTAAAAATAATAATCTAGTCGGTTCTAGAAAAGTTAAAAAATTGTGGATTTTTGAGTAGTGCTAGTTTTCTTTTAAGTTTAGAGACCTTATCGTGTTCCAAACATTCAATAGATGTATCATCTAGGGATCTTCACTTAGCTGTAATGTACACCTCTATTTGGTACAGAGAGCTAGGTACCTTCTAGACAACTCGTCCAGCCGGTACCCTCCTGTACCTCCTGCTTACCTTATCAAGATCGTCATCCCGATGTACACTCATTGTTAGTACACGAACCGCCTCTGAGACTGCAACATTAGAAGGCTGAGAACGTGCGGGTCAAAAGCTTTTAGCCGGGCAAAACATAAACCTGGTCTGTAACGGATCTAGGGGCACTTTAGATCTGTTTTAGATCCGGGCTAATGTTCACTAATAGCATGTTATACAGTAAACACCATGATAATGTCAACATTAGGCTGTTTGTAAGCCGTTTCGAATTCGGGTACATCCTTTTGTCCTGATCGTAAAAATTTTCGAATTCCAGTTTTCAACGTAAATGCACGTTTTAGGATCCCTTAAGTCCAAATAACCAAGTCCCACAAAAATGTGTGTGTGGGGTAACTCCTGGGCGGAAACGGTAAGTCCTGTGAAACTGATATTTCATATTTAAGACAAATATGTGCCCGAGACGTTACAAAACCTTTTTTATTAATATGAGCTTACCAGAAAATCCACTTTATACCATGCATTTTGCACCTTTTTTCGATTTTCTCGAAAACGGTTCCGACGATTTTGATTAAACTCATTGATTAAACGAATTCAATATCTAACTAAAGGAGAAAACTGAAAAAATATTTTTTTAATGCAATTTTTTTTATTTTGAACTTAGCAACAGTAATATACCGTTGGAAAGCTAAAGCTTTTAGAATAAATATTATCTAATGAACAAACTTGTAAAATTTAATAAAGAGTTATGAAAAGCCGATAAATCTGACTATTTTGGATAATAATATAATAGATTTTTTAATAAAACACATGTTTCTATATAAATTCAATTTAATTATTTCTTTAATGGTTTCACGTATTTTAATCTCTAATTGTATTAGAAAATCCTTTCATTAATTTTAAAATGGATGTAAGTGAAAGTCGTGTGTTGCCCGCATCAGATTTTTTTTAATCGTTGCAGGCTACTTGGGACCACGCAAGTTGTTTTCTTTAGGCCCAATATTGTCTCATCCTTTCTGCATGCTCATGTTTCCGCTCTTCGGCCCGGCGCTTAGGCTTTGTCTAAAAACTCTGTAGTCCTTGAAGTTTCTTTTTTAGAGGATCACACTACTGAATTTCCGCCCACACGACTCCCAACCCCTACAGATCCTTCTCCACCTCCGTGAACCACGCCCCCTTAATCTTCTTTCCCAGAAAGTAAGTGAAAATTCTATTAGTCAACTTTCATTGGCTCATGGGTGCCATGTTACCATAAAACTCGATCCTTCGATGATTCGATTACGTCCGTTTTTTTTTTCATATAATTTTATAGTTCATTGTTATATCTGTTTCTATATATACCATTTTCCTTTACTAGGCCTAAAACCTTCCTTAGAATCATTCTTTCTCTTATTTATAGACTTTCCATCAGGGAGCGGCGTGGTCTAGTGGATAGAGCGCTAGTCTGCTGTGCCGGAGGTCCTGGGTTCGAATCCCGGCTGTGGCAGAATATTATTTATTCTGTTAATTCGGTCGGGGGGAGACCCTAGGGTATGGAAACCCTCCTGGGGCAGACCCAGCCTCTATAAAGTGGGTACCCAAATTAATTGGGGAAAAACCTGGCGGCTGAGCGTGATCAAGGCCTAATCACCTCATTGCACTGCCGTTGGCCTAGAAACAGTACGAATCTCTAAATGTACTGAGCCCAAGACCCTTCATGGGTTGTAGTGGTACAGGTTTTTTTTTTTTTTTAGACTTTCCATCATTCCTTTCCCATCCATCGCATGGCACTCTGCAGCATACAATGCTCATGGTCGAATGACGGTTATATAGTGCCTAAGAGTTTCTGTTACATCTCGGGCATATAATTAAATTTGAAATTTCAGTTTCATAGGACTTTTCGTTTCCGCCCGGGATTCACCACACACACACAGACCTTATTGCGGGACTTGGTTATTTGGACTCAGAGGACCCTAAAACGTGTATTTCCGTTGAAAACTGGAATTCGAAAATTTTCACGATCGCAATACTTTCACTTACTATGTATAGTAAAAAGGGGCATTTACAATTTTCCTCAGTAATTTTGATTGAAATGATTGGATAATTTTGATGTTTGACTTTTTCGCAGTTCCCTATAACTCGATAAGATAATAATATAATAGATATCGGTTATTATAATATATCTGATAAGATAATAATATAATAGATTATTTAATAAAACACATGTTTCTATCGAAACATAATGTAATTAATCTTTCTACATACAATTACCTATATATTTCATCTCTAACGGTATGTAAATATCCTTAATTTGATATTAACACCGGGGTAAGTGAAAATCGTGTGTTGCGCGCACCAGAATTTTTAATGAAACTATCGTCTCAATAAGGACAGTAGTAGTAATTCTTTGAGACTAAATTGACACAATATTTAGTAGGAAGTACGTGCTTTAAATCAGGAATTTTGTTTGTATCTTGTAATAATTGTCCGCTAGTTGAACAGATTCGCTATCTAGGAATCCTACTTGACAAACGTCTAACATGGAATCCGCACACAAGACTGAAACGACAAGAAACTGCCCGTCTCTTTCTCTTACTACAACACTTACTAGAGAAACGCTCTAACCTTCCACTTAACTACAAAAGGCTCATCTATATCACCATCATAAGGCCTATCTGGACTTACGGAGTTGAGCTTTGGGGCTCTACTAAACCATCAAATTCATCCCGTATTCAATTCTTACAATCCAAAATCCTTCTAAAAATCCTCAATGCTCCTTACTTTGTCACGAATAAACTCATACATAAAAACTTTAATATCCCGTATTTTGCTAATTTGACTCGATCAATCCTTCCATGACAAACTCCATTCCCACTCCAACGCACTAGTTTCAATCCTTGCTGACAATCCTCCAGGGCGTCTGAAAAGAAGATGGCCTCGAGACCATCTAGTTTAGATTGCCTAGTGGAGTGCTGCCAATGGGCATTTTCTCTTTATGTCTTTTTCATGTATTTCTCTGTTAGCTAATTTAATTGATTTACTTAACTAGTACAGTTGTAAATTTCCATAAATGATAATAAAAAAAAATCTTTTTCTCGACAGGCATTTGGGAAAAAGTATTTCCTAATGAAAAGAATGCAAGGTTTAATCTAGGACTTAAGCTACTAAAGATTACTAATTAATAGTTGAATAAGTGAATAAATATAATTGCAGAGTATATTTCGGAGCGGAGACACCCATTAGAGTTGGGTAATTGGTGACTAGAGAACAAATAGGTCCCTGTGTCTTATTCATAAAGGCATTGATTGAGGGGAGCGACGAAAATTATTCAGGGATCACCGGATCGCTTATTCCATACACAGCTCATTTATTCAGGGCAATCTCTTCCATTAAATACGCCTCTTCTCTCGGTGGTCGCTTTCACAATTAGAGGTTAAAGGTGATCTCTCCACAAATTATTAAAGACATCTTCGGTGAATATTGCATCCATTTCTACCAGCAATCAGTACATTAATTACTTAATTTTTTTATGTTTTACTTTCACTTTAAAGTATTATATATATATATATATATATATTATATATATATATATATAAAAGTTTCTGTTGTTCTCAGGTTTCAGTCAATGAATAAACAATTTTATCTATGCGAGGTTTCGAGAATTTATTGTTCCCATAATCATGCCTTAACAAGGGAAAACAAAAAAACAGAACATTATATATTATTATACAATAATTAATATATATATATATATATATATATATATATATATATATATTTTATCTTCAAAGTTTTTTATTTACACCTGTCAATAATTGTTGACAATCAGTGAATGTGATGATGAATGAATTAATATATGATGTAGAGATATAGAAAAGAATACATTGAACAATGAATACTCATACAGTAGGTACATAGATATTTTAAATTAGGATTTACATTAAAGATATTATTATAAAATTACATACAATTTTGGACAAAATAGTGTCTTAATTAGACATGTGTAGTCTACAAACTTTGAAAGAACACTGAAAAAAATTTAATACATATTGTTTTTACATTGTTAAGGAATGATTATGAGAACAATAAATTCTCGAAACGTCGCATATATAAATGTTTATTCATTGACTGAAACATGAGAACAATAGAAACTTAAATTATCAACAGTCGAGAACTGATCAAACAATATATATATATATATAGTAAGAGATTAAAAAGAAATCATGAAAACATTGTAATAGTTTTCAACGGAAATAGCTCAGATTGGATCAGGGAGGACTTTTGAATATTCAAAAGCTATAAGCCCAGAGACTTCAATTCATTCCTGTTTCAGACCTCATTGCTCTTGTAAATTGTCTTTAGAATTGCAACGAAATCAAGAAATGCGTAAAGAAATTTAAACTTTAGGTTTTAAGGTCCGTAACAACTGAGAACATATTAAAAATAATATTATTTGTTTATTTAACATCACTTTATGCTACTGTGGCTAATCAGACGATGCTACAGTGGGAGTCCTAAATTTTGCCTATCCAGGTTTTATTAGGATAGGGATCTTTAACGAGTACATGACATCGCACAGGCTCAGGACCACCTTTTAACGTCCCCTCCGAAGGAAGGCATAATTAAGGATTTTTTACTCCCATTAAAAAATCCTAGGACCACCTGCGGGTTTAAACCCGTGACATTTGGCATAGGAGGCTGTTATGGTAACCACCCAGCTACAAGTGATCCCCATTAAAAGTAATATTAATTTCTTAAACGGAGTTTCTAAATACAAAAATCTGGTGCAATTTTCACCAACCACGGTTTTTAAAATCAATTAAAGAATTTTCAAATACAGTAAGAGATAAAAATGAGGGAAACTATTAAAGAATTAATTAAATTGAGTTTCTACAGGAACTAATTTCTATGTGTTTTATTAAAAAATCTATTATATCAATCTAAAATAATCAGTTAAATCTGTAGCTTTCCAACGGTATATTATACATCCATATTACTGTTCTTATGTTTAGACTTAATTAAATTGAATTTCATGTGTTTTATTAAAAAATCTATTATATTATTATCTAAAATAATCGGCTTTTCATCACTATTCATTATTTTTTACAAGCTTGTGCATAAGATAATAATTTTTCTAAAATATTTAGCTTTCCAACGGTATATCATACATGTATATTACTGTTCTTGTGTTTAGACTTAATTAAATTGAATTTCATCTGTTTTATTTTATTTTTCAACAACAACAATTTTTATTGAGTAAAATTACAATCTGTCCCAATTTGGACATTAATAGTAGTGCTGAAAGATATCATACATACAACATTCATACAATATTTAGACGGCATAAAATTACAATACAATATATACACAATAATGATATCAATAATCAATACAATAAAGTCAAGAATTCACTGATACCTATATACACATACACACACTCATACGTACATCACATTGAGTGGAGAATCTAGCCAGTGCTAGAACTCCAATATAGTGTTTTATTTAAAAATCGATTTTATTATTATCTAAAATAATCGGCTTTTCATCACTATTCATTATCTTTTACAAGCTTGTGCATAAGATAATATTTTTTTCAAAAATATTTAGCTTTCCAACGGTATATCATACATGTATATTGCTGTTCTTAAGTTAAAAAACAAAAAATTGCATTAAAAACATATTTTTGCAGTTATCTCCATTAGTTTAGTATAGAATTCGTTCAACAAATTTACCTGTTTCTTTTTTTAATCAATGGTAACAAGATGATATATGATATATGGTTATTTTAACAGAATCTACAAAATTGAAGGTACTTTAGAGAAAGAAAATTTAAAATATCGGCATTTAAGCCCTGTCAGTCCAATTTAATCCGAATGAAACCTAAATGATATTAAAGCCCATCAAATTTTAAATCGATATTCAGATTATAATCAAAATCGTTAGAGCCATTTTTGAGAAAATCGTAAAAAGGTGCAAAATGCATGGTATAAAGTGGCTCTTCTGGTTAGCCGATTTTGATGACAAAGTTTCTGGAACCTCTCGGGTGTATAGTTAGTGGTCTTAAATATGAAATTTCAGTTTTCATAGGACTTTTCGTTTTTGCCCGGGTGTTACCACACACATACAGACCTTTTTGCGGGACTTGGCTGTTTGGACTCAGGTGACCCTAAAACTTTTATTTCCGTTGAATACTGGAATTCGAAAATTTTCACGATCGCAATACTATCCATTTTTTTTTTTAAAGGCCTTCCTTCTCCCTCGCTACATTTGCGAGCTCTCAGCTCGGTGTTCATGAATTTTCACCTACTTCTTCTCGCAACGTGTAGCCCGGTCTTCACATCATACGTCCTGAGTTCTAAATTTTGCCTATTGTATTGAGATCTTTAACGAGTACCTGACATCGCACAGGCTCCGAAGCATCATTTTACGTCCTCTGTTCTAATAGAGTTCTGTTGAGTATGAACCCGCGCCTTTGGTCATAGGAGACTGTTATTCTAGCCACTCATTATAACTCATAAATCTTGCGTTCATTTTAGGACATCCTCAACAAGGATTCCAGTTTTACGGAATGTCATATCCGTGGCGTGGGTTCAACAACTCCCAGTCGTTCCGCAGAACCGTTCGTGAATAAAATATCTCCGCGGTAATTGCTCCAAAGATTAATGCCGTGACGGGGAATTTATTAAGAAACCCCCTCTCGGGCGGTGAGGAAGTCGCGGGCTAACATATGGCTCCGGGAGAAGAAATATCGTTTTGGAAGGTGTGATGAAATTGGGGAGCGACAGGCAGGCGATGGAGTGATGTATGTACTCCTGCGATGGCCGGTCATCACCCACGCTCCGGACGCTAACGAGAACACTGTCGGACGGAACAAATAGGCTCCGACGTGGAACGTAATGGATGAACCGTATTATGGGCGTCGGGATACAATATACTCCTCCTTATGGAAGGCCATTCCAAGGGTAATCCAAAATCAACAACTCATTCAACTTGATTTGCGGTCCCGATATGTCTTAATGCCGAATAGAGTGTGTATTGCGTCGGAAAGAGGATCGCCTTGTGCGTACGGAGTCGAAGACTAAAGATGTCGCTCGAAGTAGAGATGAAAGAATTAGTTTGAGGCATTTCTACTGCCTATAATCAATAATATGAAAACTCCAATAGTTAGGAAGTTCATTTGTCGTACATTGTCTACACATCAGCCATCTATGCCCAAGATTGAGGGTTCAAACTCAGCAGTTGACCAAAATTAGCAGTTTTAAAGAGAGCAAGATCCTCACACATTGTTTTTTTTTTAATTTATTTATTTTAATTTACAACTGTATTAAACAACACAATGAGTAAATACCCAGAGTGAAGAAAAGTAGTAAAAAAGGCTTGAGAAAGAACTACGCAGTGGTAGCACTTCACTAACTATTTTAGGGCAGTAGGTCGTGAAGCCACCTTAATTTCAATCGCCTCGGAGGGTTATCAGGAATATCTAAGGAAAATAGATTACAGGTAAGTGGGTTTGTATGGGCTGGGAGATGATAATGAAAAATGATCTACCTACCTATTACGGGCTCTGACTGCAACACATGGGCTGTTTAGGTCATTATGCAGAAGTTGATTTGTGCAAAATAACGGGCATTCATTTACTTATATATAAAATATATAGTGAGGAAAAGTTTTGCGATCATGAAAATTTTCGAATTTCAGATTTCACCGGAAATACACGTTTTGGGTCCCCTAAGTCCAAATAACCAAGTCCCGCAAAAAGGTCTGTGGGTGTGTTTGTAGTAAGTCTAACGCAAAAACGGAGAGTCTTTCAAAACTGAAATTTCATATTAAGTTAACTATACGCCCGAGAGGTTACAGCAACTTTTGCATCAAAAATCGGCTAACGAAAAGAGTTACTTAATACCATACATTTTGCACTTTTTTAATAGTTTCTCAAAAACGGCTCTAACGATTTTGATTAAACTCTATATATCGATGTAAAATTTGATGGGCTTGAATATCATGTAAGTTTCATTCTATAAGTTGATTGAAATAGTCTGACAGGACTTAAATGCCGATATTTCAAATATTACTTCCCCTAAAGTACCTTTAATTTTGTAGATACTCGAAAAAAGCATAACAATATAATCTTGTTATAAACAATAAAAAACAGGTAAATACATAAGTTATACGAATCCGATAACTAACTAAAGGAGAAAACTGTGATAATATTTTTTCAATGCAATTGTTCGTTTTTGAACATACAAACAGTAATATAGAAGTATAATATACCGTTGGAAAGCTAAACATTTTAGAAAAATATTGTACAGGAGCTTATAAAAGTTAATAAAGAGTGATGAAAATCCGATAAAACTAACTGATTATTTTAGGTAATAAAATAATAGATTTTTTAATAAAACACATGTTTCCATATAAATTCTTTATCAGTTTCACTCATTTTTATCTGTAACTGTATTTGAAAATTCTTTATTCGATTTTAACAATAGCGGTAAGTGAAATTCGTTTGTTGCCCGCACCAGATTTTTTTGTTAATGACTACAAATTGTTAGTGAAGTGCTACCACTAAGTAGTTAATTCTTTCTCAAGACATTTTTACAACTTTTCTTCACCCTGTATATTTAGTTATGGTGTTTGTATAATACAGTTTTAAATTACAATAAATAAATAAAAAATAAAATACAAAAAGAGAGCGTTAAATCCTTCGGCGGGAAAATTTATTTATTTAATGTCCCTTTATGCTACTATGGCTAATCAGACGATGCTACAGTGGAAGTCCTAAATCTTGCCTATCCAGGTTTTATTAGGATAGGGATCTTTAACGAGTACCTGACATCGCACAGGGTCGGGACCACCTTTTAACGTCCCCTCCGAAGGACGGCATAACTAAGGATTTTTTACTCCCATTAAAAAATCCTAGGACCACCTGCGGGTTTGAACTCGTGACCTTTGGCGTAGGAGGCTGTTATGCTGACCACCTTGCTACAAGTGATTCTCTTCGGATGGAACGAAAATTGGTTGTCTGGGCGATATTAGGTCCTCGTTGAGAATCCACATCCTGATTAAACATGAATAGGCAAAATTTATAACTCCGACTGTAGCATTGTCTGTTTAGGCATGCTGAACTAAATAATTGTAATTATTAATAGAATTAATGCAAAATGCGATTTTGTTTGCAATTCATCTGATTGTAGTTCTTTGCATTCTAGTCATTCTAATTATAAATTTCCTTTTAATATTTAAGGATGGGAACAGTTCCGCCGCTGGCAGGATCATGTCAGCAATCATTTCTGAAATTGTAAACTTCTAATTTTAAGTTTTGTTTATAAATATAGACACAACTGGCTAATGCATTCGATTTTAGTGTGACTGATTACTTTTGGTGTGTTCATTAGGGATTGAAAACTCAATATTAATGAAAGATAATTACAAAAATCCGAATTAAATAAAAAATTTTATATATTTTAATATGAATTATCTTACTTAAATCATTTAAATCACTTACTATATATAGTAAGGTAAAGTATTGCGATCTTGAAAATTTTCTAATTCCAGTTTTCAACGGAAATACACGTTTTTGGGTCCCCTCAGTCCAAATAACCAAGTCCCTCAAAAAGGTGTGAGTGTGTGTGTGTGTGTGTGTGTGTGTGGTAACTCCCGCGCGGAAACGAAGTCCTATAAACTGAAATTTCATATTTAAGACAAATATACGCCCAAGACGTTACAAAACCTTTTTCATCAAAATGAGCTAACCAGAAGAGCCACTTTATACCATGAATTTTGCACCTTTTTTCGATATTCTCGAAAACCGTTCCGACGATTTTGATTAAACTCGCTATATCGATGTAAAATTATATGGCTTCAATATCATGCAGGTTTTATTCTGATTAAAATGGTCTGACAGGGCTTAAATGCCGATATTTTAAATTTTCTTTCTCTGAAGTACCTCTAATTTTGTTGATTCTATAAAAATAACCATATTATCTTGTTAGCATAGATAGATAGCAATGTTAAATATGCAAGTTGTGCGAATTTGAAAAACAAATAAAGAATAAAACTGAAAAAAATATTTTTTTAATGCAATTTTTTGTTTTTGAACATAAGAACAGTAATATACATGTATGATATACCGTTGGAAAGCTAAAGATTTTAGAAAAAGTGTTATCTTATACACAAGCTTTTAAAAGTAATTAAAGAGTGATGAAAATCCGATAAAACTAACTGATCATTTTAGATAATAATATAATAGATATTTTAATAAAACACATGTTTCTATAGAGATTCAATTTAATTAATTCTTTATCAGTTTCACTCATTTTTATCTGTAACTGTACTGGAAAATTCTTTAATCGATTTTAAAAACGGAGGTAAGGGAAAGTTGTTTGTTGCCCGCACCAGATTTTTTTTTACATCTTTAAGCATTTAATTAAGTTAAGTTTGTTTCTCATATTTTCTTAAATATTTTTATTAGGCTAATTTTGTTTCCTACATTTTTCTTACAGCTGTTGAAGTATATAATTAGGTTAATTTGTTTCTTATCTTTTCTTATGTCAATTTAATAGGTTAATTTTATTTCTTATGTTGTTTATATGTATTTTAGTTTTAATAAATGTATTGTGATTCGTCGTTTACCTTTCATTATTTTTATATTTTAAATCTATACAGTCCACTAATTATTTTTAATAGAACCTCCCAAAATTTGAGTTATCATTTGAAAGTAGTACTGCTTTTCCACATATAGCTCAGCGTATACATATTATTTAATCTAAAATTATCATTCCAACAAAAGTGAATATAACTCTTCAACTTTTTTCCTAATCTAACATCTTAAATTTATTTTAACAGCCGAGGTAAGTGAAAATTGTGTGCGGGCAGCACCAGATATATTTTTTTAATATGAAACCCACTCATAAATGTTATATATATTATTATTTATTAACACAAACAATGATTTATTTATTCATAAAATAGCCAACCTAATATATATTATTTATTTATCAACGTTATGTAATTGAATAATCGGATTATGATTAATATAATTGAATCTAATTTATTATATTTCAGACTCGATCATGTTTTATAGATTTTTTCTTGTAATTAATTGTTATTGATTGTAGCGCACCTTTTTACAATTTTCTCAAAAAAGGTTCAAACGATTTTGATTAAACTCGCTATATCGATGTGAAATTTAATGGGCTTTAACGTCATGTAGGTTTTATTCTGATTAAAATTGTATGACAGGGCTTAAATGCCGATATTTTAAATCGTCTTCCTCTAAAGTAGCCTTAATTTGGCACATTCTGTAAAAATAACCACATCATCTTGTTACCATTATTAAACAACAACAGGTAAATATATAAGTTGAAGGAATTTGATATCCAACTAAAAGTTTTTTTAATGCATTTTTTTTTATTTTGAACATAAGAACAGTAATATGCATTTATAATATACCGTTGGGAAGCTAAAGATTAAAGAAAAAATATCATTTTATACACAAGCTTGTAGGAGTTAATAAAGAATGATGAAAATAACTGATTATTTTTTATAATAATATAATAGATTTTTTAATAAAACACATGTTACTATAGAAATTTAAGTTATTTAATTCTTTAATGTTTTCACTAATTTTTATACCTCAACTAAAAGAAAAAGCTCCAAACTTTTCAAAACAAAATTCTTCGTATATCAGTTGATGCTCCTTGGTTCATTAGAAACAGTCAACTGCACCGTGAACTTCAAATTGAACCAATCGATGACTTCATCAAACAACACATTCACTCACAGCTCCCAGCAGTAAGAGATGCCTAGCCTACAACATCGGGATTCAAACGACAACTCGCAGGCTCAAACCCAGACTTCTGCAAGACGTTCTTCTGTGATCTTCCTATTAATATTTTTTTTTTTTTTGTCCATAATCTTTAATTTCCTAACTAATTATTACTAAATTATCTTTCCTAAATTACTATTTATTATCTATAAATTACTAAATTAGCATTTATCCAATCTATTATGTTCCATTTATTTATTATTATAATTATTTTAATGTAATTTTCATTTTTACTTTTTGTTAAAGTTAATTATTTATTCATTGATTCTTTTTAAGCTTCATTTACTTTATCTTCTTTCTTTTTTTTTATTATTACCGTATACATGTATTAATGTATTATCTCACATGAACTTATTTACTTTAGTTTCATTTCACTCTTGTGTTTCAATATTATTTCAAGTGTTTGTTTTGATTTATATCAATAATTTTATTTAACTGTTTGTATAATTATAAACATAAAATAGTTAGGGGTGTCTTTGCATGAGAATATACCCCTCCTTTGTCTAAAGCTAGTAATTGTAATAACTTTGTTTTTTATATAAACCCATGTATGGCTCACGTAGCCGATCTGGAAATAAAGAAATAAAGGAAACTAATTTTTATCTCTGACTGTATATGAAAATTCTTTAATTGATTTCTAAAACGCAGATTAGTGAAAGCCGTGTGTTGTTCGCACCAGATTTTATCATCTCTAACTGTATTAAAAAATTGTTTAATTGATTTCAATAACAGAGGTAAGTGATAGCTGTGTCTCGCGCGCACCAGATTTTTTAAATCTGAATACAGTTATATTAAACAAGTAATTATAATCCTCCTGGCGGTAAAAGATCAAGAGAAACTTGAAACGACTAAAGAGCATCTGGTACAAGATATCTCTTATTGCGAGAGGTTTTATGCCTCTATTTTCCACGACTTCCATTAGCGTCACTACATCCTTTAATAACGTCTTCATTACTC
Organism: Piezodorus guildinii; assembly: GCA_023052935.1. Classification (NCBI taxonomy): domain Eukaryota; kingdom Metazoa; phylum Arthropoda; class Insecta; order Hemiptera; family Pentatomidae; genus Piezodorus; species Piezodorus guildinii. The sequence continues at coordinate 140,186,765 of CM041296.1, read as the reverse complement.
CCACTCGCCTTTTTGCTATGTTCCCATCGCCGTCTCGGCCTCAGGTATGATGTACGCCTGGGTCTTATTGTAATGTACTGCCTCCTTGATAACTAAGTCAGGGAATTATTGATATTAAAGGCATTTCTCCGTCTGAATCAGCAGATCTGGAAGGCAGTGGAATACAACTTGGTCACGCTAAGGTCAAATTTAAAATGGATTGAGATATTCAATTAAACTGGTCTCGTTTGTCTTGAAGAAATGTAACGATTCTAAACTTCAATTTTTTTTTTTTTTTTTTAATATTTGCAGTAATCTTAATAATCCCATAATCTTCCTCTTTTTTCTCTTTAATCCGCAAAAGAAGACATAAGTTACTTTATGGAAGATTTTTCAAAGCCTAAGTAGATGGTCTTAATCATTTCAATATACAATAATGATTACCACAGTTCATCCAGATAAATAAATAAAGGTGTGTGTGTTGGTAAGTCAAGCGAAAAAACTAAAAGTCTTACGAAACTTAAATTTCATATTTCCGACAACGATACGCCTGAGATGTTACAGCATCTTTTTGGTCGAAATTGGGTTACCATATAAGCCACTTTTTTTACATTTTGCACCATTTTACGGTTTCCTCAAAAAAGCCTCTAAAGATTTTGATTAAACTCTCTACATCGATGTAAAACTTAATGGGCTTTTATATGATTTAGGTTTCGTTCTCATTGAAATATTCTTACAATAGGGCTTAAATGCCGATATTTTAAAGTTTATTTTTCTAAAGTACCTTTAATTTTATAGGTTTAAAACAATTATGTACATCATCATGTTAGCATTAATAATTTTTTTTTATTTTTATTTCAACAACAATTTTTATTGAGTAAAATTACAATCTGTCCCAATTTGGACATCAATAGTAGTGCTGAAAGATATCATACATACTACATTCATACAATATTTACACGGCATAAAATTACAATAAAATATATACACAATAATGATATCAATAATCAATACAATAAAGTCAAGAATTCACTAATACCTATATACACATACACACACTCATACATACATCACATTGAGTGGAGAATCTAGCCAGTACTAGAACTCCGATATATTTACAAAAGGTCTCGGGGCCACTGCCGTTTCAACCTTCTAGGTAAGTTGTATGGATGAGTAGAGCTGGATAGGGATTGAGCTCGAGGATTAGGATGATGAATTAGGTTCTGGTGGAATTTGGAAAATTTGGATGGAATTAGGTCTGAAATAAATAGAACATTAAGGTCGTGGTGCAAGGTATAGTTGGAGACATAATAAGGAGCATTTACTATTGTACGGAGGACTTTGGATTGAAAGTATTGAATGCGTTTGATGTTAGTACGTTTAGCTGTCCCCCACAGTTCAAGTCCGTAGGTCCAGATGGGCTTCAGTATTGTCTTGTAGATTAATAATTTGTTGTCAACTGTAAGTTCAGATTTTCTGTTGAGTAGTCGGTATAACTGTCCAAATCGTCGGTTGAGTTCTTGTCTTTTAAGTCTTGTATGTGGGTTCCAAGTCAATCTTTTGTCTAACAGTAAGCCAAGATACCGGACTGTATCTGAGAGAGGAATTGGTAATGAGTTGAAACTGAGTTAAACTGCGAACAAGATTTTCGTCTAAGAGTGAAGGGTATGTGTTTACATTTGGCTTCGTTTCACCTTAACACGCCTAGTTATAATAGGATGGCGGTGTCGTCTGCAAAAGTTGCCAGAAAGGTATCAGGATGTGTAGGAATATCAGCAGTGTAAAGGATGTAGAGGACGGGTCCCAAGACGCTGCCTTGAGGAACACCGGCCTCAACGGGATAAAGGTTAGAAAATTCTTCACCTAGGAAGGAACGGTTTGAGAGATAGGATCGGAGAATGAGGTATAGAGACTGGGGTAAATGGGTTTTCAGCTTGAAGAGTAATCCAGTGTGCCATACCCGGTCAAAAGCTTGCGCAATGTCCAGAAACGCACCAGAACAATACTCTTTGCATTCAAGAGCTGAGGAAATATGGTCTACAACTCAGGGTCCCTGTTAGCATTAATAAATAACAGCTAAATATGCAATTTGATAAACAACTGGAGGACAAAAGTGCAAAAAATTTTTGTACGCAATTTTTTTTGCGTAACAAGAATAGTAATATAGATGTATAATATACTGATGGATGGCTAAAAATTATAGAAAAAATATTATCAAATATACGGAGTTGTAAAAGTTAATAGAAGATGATGAAAAGCCGATAATACTAACTGATTGATGAAGATAAAAATATAATAGATTAATTAATAAAACGCATGTTTCTATTGAAATTCAATTTAATTATTTCTTAAATAATTTATTTTTATCTCTCAATGTATTTGCAAATATGGCAAATATCCGCCGCAAGTATTTCCTCGAATCATTCCTGTACCAAGTTATCCGATTCCGCCGCCCATCATACATTTTCGACCTTCTACAATTCAAATCCTCTGTTCATTCCCGCTGTACACGCTCTAGGCCTTCAGATTTATACACAACACGCAACAGTCTGCACATTTTGACAGATCGTTCCTTATCCGATCCTCAATACTATGGAATTCTATTCGTCACTCCAACTCTCTTCCTACATTCAAATCCAGCTTATATGCGTATGTCTGTTTTCTATTAGTTTTAGTTAATTTGTTTACAAATAATTAATTACTCTAGGACTCTAAAGCCCAATTTATAAATTATGTCAATGTTATTCTAAAGGTACTTGTCCCAGGATGATAAAGAATTTATTTAAAAATTCTTAAATTGATTTTAACAACGGATGTAAGTAAAAGTCGTGTGTTGCGCGTACCAGATTTTTTTGTATTCCTGAACTTTTTTTTCGGTAACTTGTTTTAAATTCCAGGTTCCCCGGAGCGACACCTCGGGTGACGGAGTCGTTAGCTACCGGATTATTGATGCCGATTTTCCAGAAACGGTTGTAATTAAAATTATCCCGCTCGACATTAATCAAACCCGCCGTTGCTGGGCAGGAGCGCCTACCTACCGAAGGTGTTGGCTTCGTATCCACGCCTCGCTACCTCTGAAAAATCGACTAATTAAAATCCGCTGACTGTAGACCATATTGAAAAAATAAAGTTCTCCATGGCGGTAATATAAATGTAAATCGTGTGGGGTATATTAATTGTCGGCCGAGAGAGTGGTGTGTGTGTGTGCGCGCCTCCGGTCTAGCGTGATTCTCCCGGCGGCAATTTGTCTCTGGTCCTAGCCGTGCCGGTTTGGTATTAATAAACTGATAGCCAATTATTAATAAAGTCCGAGCCTTTATTTATTTATTTTTCCCAGCGGCTCGAGTAGAAAATAATTTAAATCCCGAATCCTAAAATCCACGAGAGCACAATCTCTTCGAGCCTAAGCTAACTGTAAACAGTCTCGCTTCTATCTCACAGCCTCTTTTAGAGCCGAATAAATTTTAATTTGCGAGGAGCCGGAGTGTTAATATTAAATGGTCAAAGGTATCTCTCTTGTAAATAGTCTAGGAACGTATAAATTATAAAGAATAGGAATGGAGGATGATTTGTTGAAAGAAGCGCGGTGAAATCCTGCATCAACTCAAACCAGTGATGCGACTAAGAGAAAACCGGTGGTTCGATAAATATTAGGCCGTTTTACAAAAGAAATTCTTGGATATATTTTTTTTAAAACAATTTATTTAATCCAGCCATCGCGACGTTTCAGCCTCTAGGGCCATTATCAAGCTTCTGTAATCAATTAAAGTTTCATTGCATTTATACATTTTCAACAATTCAATTACAACACATAATAAATTATTTTTAATAATTATGTCACCTACCATGCATATCCATCTTAATTATCTTTTCATTTCACCGCTTTTCAGCAGCGTCGTCATAATTTTTTTTTATAAAATATCATTTTTCAAAAAAAAAAACCTGTATTCAAAAATATCATATTATTTTTCATCATCAATTGAAAAAAGGGATCTATTTATTCAAAAAAGAAAAGAAACATTTTTTCCAACTTACTCAACAGTTTTCGGCCGCCTTTTAGGTGTTCTCGTGCGCGACTGAACTTGGGGTGGGGATGCCAAAGGATTTATATATTTACTCTCTCGATAGCACTTGCATAAAATGTGTTTAGGTTGTCTACGTCTGTTGGTGGTTAACTGATTTTTCTAAATTTTTTGTTATATAAATTGAATTCTATGATTCTCCTTTTATTTATGTTTTCTTTCTTATGTAGGACCGAGATATTATCAAAATCAAAAATATGTTTATGTTTATCGCAGTGTTGGTGGTATTTTCTTGGTCCTGCTTTTCCTTCCAAAATATGATAATCATAATAATATCGCACTTAGTCTGATGATAATGGATAGCAACTTTTAACCAGAACTTGTAACGATATCAAAACTATCGATTCTTAGTGCTTACCGTCTTAAATATGAAGTTTCAGTTCCGCGAGGATTTTACTTTTTGCGCTAGACTTACCATAAATACAAATCTGGTTATATTTACTCAGGAGACTCTAAAACGGGTGTTTTCCATGAAAACTGGAATGCGAAAATTTTCACGATCACAATTATATACTTACCCTTACTATTATATTTCATATATAGGTAAGTGAAAGTAAAACAAATGATTGTGGATGTAATTAGTTGACCGTTGAGAATTACTGGAAGGAATTAGTCCGGGTGCCGGTCATTAAATGAAACAACTAAATAGTTTCAACTATTTATTGTTTGCCAACGTTTCGACCCCCTTTGTGGGTCATCATCAGGGCTTTTTAGAACTGGAGTTGTGGTGATGAAAAGAGCGTGAGTCACCTGGAGGTGTAGAAATAATGGCTGAGATGAGAATGGACTAATTCCTTCCAGTAAATCTCAACGGTCAACTAATTACATCCACAATGATAAAAAGAACACGGGAACAACAAAAAGATACATCCTCCTCAACTCTCCGCCGCAGCGCCAGAATACAAAATCGCAAGCAGGACATACTATCTACATCTCAACAACAGCAGGCATTCTCATCTCAACAAGCCATCATTTCTACACCCTTCAGGTGACTCACGCTCTTCTCAGCACCACAACTCCAGTTCTAAAAAGCCCTGATGATGGCAAACAATGAATAATAATAATAATAATAATAAATCTTTATTTATTCTGGGACTAGTCCCTTTAAAATAACATAACAAGAAAATTAAAATTAAAACTTTAAGGTCTTAGAGTATACAAAAACAATACAAAGAAACAATAGAAATTACAAACAATAGATTAAAAAGCAGCCTCAAATATTAATATTGAAAACTAAACTAGATAATAAACATAATAAGAAATATGAACATATATACAACTTTCATTAAAAAATCATTTTTTTTTTTTTTTTTTTTTTTTTTTTTTTTTTTTTTTTTTTTTTTTAACAATATGCTAATATTATAATAAGTGCAAAACAGATAACATAAAAATATAATAGGTATATTAACGTTTCTATCTTTAGTTGAAACTATTTAGTTGTTTCATTTGATGACCGCCTCCCGGACTAATTCCTTCCAGTAAAACAAATGATTGTTAAAATAATAATTATTAAGACTTATCAATAAAAACTATTTTAAAAAATCTGATGCGCGCAAAACGACATTTACTTACCTCCGTTATTTATATAAATTTTAAAAAATGTTAACAAAATTTTGAGGGATCACTTGTAGCTGGGTAGCTAGCGCAACAGCCTCCCATGCTAAAGGCCACGGGTTCAAACCCGCAGGTTGTCCTAGGATTTTTTAATGGGATTTTGAAACGAAAATAAATTGTTAAAGAATTATTTACATTTGGGGCTCTACTAAACCATCTAATTCCTCTCGCATCCAATCGTTACAATCCAAAATCCTTCGCAAAATCCTAAATGCTCCTTATTTCGTTACGAATAAAACCATCCATAAAGACCTAAATATCCCATTTGTCGCAGAACTAGCCAGAAACAGATATGCCTCTTTTCATTCCAAACTCCCAACCCACACGAATCCTCTTGTACGCAACTTATCATTCCCATCTATTCCTGACAACCCTCCGAGGCGATTGAAAAGACGATGGCCTCGAGACCTACTGTAATTAAATTGACATTGAAGTACTACCACTGGGTAGCTTCTTCACTAGACATTATCACGCCCATAAGTGTAAATTAGCCCATTTACTTGTTGTATATATTATATGTACAGTTGTAAATATCAATAAAATGTTTAAAAATAAACAAAAAAAAAATTAGATTTTAAAAGAAACATGTGTTTTATTAAATAATCTATTATATTATTATCTACGACAATCAGTTAGTTTTATTGGATTTTCCCTACTCTCCATTAACTTTCAAAATTTTGTGTATAAGATAATATTTTTTCTAAAGTCTTTAGTCTACCAACGGTATATTATACGTCTATATTACTGTTTTCATGTTCAAAAACACAAAAATTGCGTAGAAATATTTTTTGGTCTTTTCGCTAACTAAAAGTTAGGTATCGTATCCGTTCTAATTATATATTTACCTGTTTTTCAGCATTGCCAACAAGATGATATAGCCAATTTCATGAAAACTAGAAAATTAATGGTAGTTTAGAAGAAGAAAATTTAAAATATTGGCATTTAAGCCCTGTCAGACTATTTTAAACGGAATGAAACCTACATGATATTAAAGCCCATTAACTTTAACATCAATATAGCGAGTTTAATTAAAATTGTTAGAGCCGTTTTTGAGAAAATCGTAAACAATTCCAAAATGCTTAGTGTAAAGTGGATCGTCTGGTTAGCTGATTTTGTTGAAAAAGTTGCTGTAACATCACGGGCGTATAGTTGTCTTAAATATGAAATTTTAGTTTCGTACAACTTTTAGTTTTCGCGCTGGACTTACCACACACACACATAAAACATATATTTCCGTTGAAAACCAGAATTTTTTTTTTATATATTTATTTATTGGAATTTACAACTGTATAACAAGTAATACAACAAGTAAATTTGAATGAAACATAAAAAGGCATGAAACACATGTAGAGAAGCTTCCTAATGGAAGAACTCTAAAAATATTCTAAACTAGAAGGTCCCGGAGGCCATCTCCTTTTCAGACGCTTGGAGGATTGTCAGGAATTGAAGAGGAAGAAAGGATTGAAACGAAAGGATTAGGGTGGGAATGGAGTTTGTCATGGAAGGATTGATACCTCGTACGGGCCAAATCAGCAACATATGGGACATTAAGGACTTTATGGATGAGTTTGTTGGTGACAAAGTAAGGAGAATTGAGGATTTTACGAAGGATTTTGGACTGAAGGGATTGGATACGAGAAGAATTTGATGGTTTAGTAGAGCCCCAGAGCTCAACTCCGTAAGTCCAAATGGTCTTATGATTAGTCATGTAGATGAGTCTTTTGTAGTTAAGTGGAAGATTAGAACGTTTGTCTAGTAAGTGAAGTAGTCGAAAACGTCGTGCAGCTTCTTGTCGTTTCAGTCTTGTATGAGGATTCCAAGTGAGGCGTTGTGCGTCTGATATCGTCGTTCAACCGGGACAAGAGGAGTATTTGAAGTGACGAAGGGCAGGAGTCATAGGTTTACGACGAAGGGTAAATGTAATTTGGTTAGATTTATTGGAATTTATTTTAATTCTCCAGTTCTGACACCATACTTCAAGGTCTCTGAGGTGGGATTGGAGAGTTTGAGAGGCAATAGATGGATCAGCATTGACTGATAACACACAAGTGTCATCAGCATAGGTAGAAAGGAAGGTGTTAGGATGGGTTGGGATATCAGCTGTATAAACTGTGTAAAGGATGGGTCCTAGGATACTACCTTGAGGAACACCAGCAAACTGACTAAAAATGGACGAAAATGAATTATTATGATTGATTTTGAAGGACTCTGCCAGTGAGGTAGGACGGGATAATAAGGAAGTATGTAGGGGAAAGGAATTGGCGGAGCTTGTGAAGCAATCCCGGGTGCCAGACTCGGTCGTAGGCCTGTTCACGGAAACAGATTAAAAAATTTTTGCTATCGCAATACTTTCCTTACTATATATTTCATTTATAGGTAAGGAAAGTAATCAAAAGTAAATTATATTTTATAAATCAACCCAATATGTTCGATGAGGTAGTCAACCTGGTATCTGGCTCCTGGACTATAAGAGGTTCTACATTGTTAGCCAATCGCTTCCAGTATATGCTTGGAGGCGAAGAAGGGACTTGAGGCACCCTGAGTGTAGCCGAAGGACGGGAGTTGATAGAGCAGTGGTAGGAGCCAGAGGCCGTGGAAGAAGCTACTTTTTAAATTAAATTATCATAAATAACCTTGGAAGAGGTTCGCGTGCTCTCGTCGGCCCCTAATTTTGGAAGCCCATAAATCCTGAAGGCACCTCGGCCTGCCAGCCACCACTTCTCTATCAGCCCTACCGACTTTTTTTATTTTAATATTTCCTCCTTTTACATTCACACCGCCTTGTCTCGCGGGATAAATATCGTTTTAGTAGCAGATGGTCTATGGTCTTTGGGGAAGACCAAAACCATTGGGAGCCGGTTCTTAGTCATATTTCGGAATTTCGTAATTATAAACCGATCAGAACCTTCCTGTGAATTGTCTTCACCCTACCTGAATTATATTAATCATATGCTAAGTAATGTTTCGCAAAACATGTTTACCTTATCAAATTACAGGTATATTTATGTATGTAATTTAATAGCAGTGTAACGTAGTTTCCTTTCAAAATAATTATAACTTTATTGCGATATTAATGAATTATTCCAAAACGAAGCCTTAATTATTAAATTTTCCAGACCAATCGAAAGAGTTTAACATATTTATTCCTTGCCTTCGCTCTTTTTACTAATTTTGTGCTAAGAATAAACTATTTGGTTGGTAAGGGGTCACCTAGCTTGATCGCCATCTAAGCCCAAGGTCGCGGGTCCAAAGCTGCAGATGGCCCTATGAATTTTTAATGGAAGTAAAAAAAATGTGGTGCGGGCAACACACGACTTTCACTTACCCCCATTTTTAAAACCAATGAAAGAATTTTCAAAAACAGTTAGAGATAAAAATACGTGAAACTATTAAGGAATTAATTAAATTGAATTTATATAGAAACATGTGTTTCATTAAAAAATCTATTATATTATTATCTAAAATAATCAGTTAGTTTTATGTTCATTTCATCACTCTCTATTACCTTTTAAAAGCTTGTGTATGAGATATTTTTTCTAAAATCTTTAGCTTTCCAACGGTATATCATACATTACAACTGCTCTTATGTTCAAAAACAAAAAATTGCATTAAAAAAATATTTTTTCTGTTTTCTCCTTTAGTTGGGCAATGAATTTATTCAATTTATATATTTACCTGTTTTTCATCAGCGTTAACAATATAATATAGTTATTTTTATTGAATCTACAAAATTAAAGGTACTTAATTAAGGTACTTAAAGGAGAAGACAATTTAAAATATCGGCATTTAAGCCCTGTCAGACCATTTTAATCAGAATAAAACCTACATGATATTGAAGCCAATTAAATTTTACATCGATATAGATATCGATATATTTAATCAAAGTCGTCGGAACCATTTTCTATCCTAACTAAACCTTTATAGGTAAAATTTAGAACTCCCACTGAAGGTAGCATCGTCCGATTAGCCACAATAGGAAAAAGTGACTATTCGATGAATAGTTGGTTTACTTTAATTAATTTTCTGATGTTTTGATAGCTACAATATAATTAATTAAGTCGCCACTATCAACTCAATTATACTGACAGAGTATTAGCTACGTAATTCCGCGATGTGTAAGCTTCTAAAATCCCAGTGACCTCAACTTGATTTAGGCCAAATATTTCATGCTTTATTTTCAAAAACCTTAAGGCGTTTTTCATTCTTTAAATTAAGCGGCAGTCGCAAAAATAATAGTTTTATAAATTCTAACTTTCAAGTTTTTTAAAAGAATACACGAGCTAAGTAAACCGCAAATTAATATCCTTGGGATTTCGTTGTTTTCAACTTGTTTTTTTCTAAATCCTTAAATACACTTTTTTTTTTTTTTACTTTCATTTTACCAGGACAGGATATTAAAGAGTTACGGATAGACGACGTGGCTTTACCGATGGTTGCTACGAAAAACATAGTCACCAATTATTTTTAATATTTTACAGAAGTGGAAGATTAGGGTGTCTGTCCAATAAGTATTAAAGAAGCCGAGAACGACGTTTAGTTTTTTGTCGTTTCAGTCGTGTGTGCCCTATTTAGATGTTTTTCAGAGAGGAATCCTATGTATCAGAATTTTTCAACATGGCCAAACGAAATATTTTACGAAGGTTTGTAGTTTAAGAATTGGATTGTAAGGACTGGGGGTCCACAAACGATATCCACAAAGTTCACTGACAAATTGAATTTCGGGTAGTAATTGAGAGTAAATAGAGACCTATATTGTCGTCAGAAATTCACAGGGAATAAAGTTTTCCGACTTGTTGGTTCTTAGAGCCTACGTCCAGCATATCATGGATTAACAATTTATTTTAATCGCAGTCCATTATTTCCATAATAAATTGTTACTGTTAGTTCGATGCACCATAAAATTTAGAAGATGATTTGCATTACGTTCCAATGTTTATCCGTTTTAGGAAATATGCAGGAATTTTAGTTTAACTGGATTACTTTTGCATTTAAAACTAGATTTTTATTTTTTTTTTTTTATTTCTAAATCATGGTTAAAGATGCTGCAGTATGTTTTTGAATGAAATTAAATATAAACTAAGTACCATTTGGAAACTATAATAATTCGAATGCATGCATATATGTCTTTTTTTTTTGTCTTCTGTTTTTTTTTTTTTTGGCGATGTTCCTGTCATTGTACTTATAGGATGAAGGGGTCCGCGAAACATTTTTGGAAACCACTGGTCTAGTAGAACCCCAAATAGTCCCAGGAGTGTGGTGGCTGAGTGGGTTAGCGCGCGTAGCCTAGACCCTACAGATGACCAAAAACTTGTGAAACCAAATAATTACGAGTTCGAGTCTCGGTTTTAGGCGGGGCTTTTATCTCGGCATTTATTCCCCGCCCTCACCCTCTGGCCCGAGAAACCCCTGATATCCTTCAAAGGCGAGGTAGGGGAAACAAAAACAAAACCCTCAAGTGTACAATGCTCGTGCAGATGAGCCTTTTGTATTTAAGTGGAAGGTTTGTGCGTCAAGTGTTGACTAGAAAGTATTGAAGATGCCTAAAAAGGCGGAATTTCCAACAATAAAATTAAAAACAAAGAAAAAGAATTTCTGATGAATTATTGAGTATTAAAACCAAGACGTTTATTCCGAGACTACTAGATACAGGACCTGGCTAGCTAAATATATATTTCGAGAAAGTTAATAACCAATTTTACAATATATCATCTAGGAGATTAACAGCCTCCGTTTAAGAAGTTGGAATTATTTTCAAAACACGGACGTAGAACTAAATCAACACTCGGGAACGGCTATGCTAAGAATTTATTGCCGCGAACCCTGGGCTCGAATAAATAAAACCACTTTTAATTAGGGAATATTAATTCACACCTTGTTATGATTAATAGAACTCTCTGGGAATATTAAAGCAAAACATATATTTAATCGCGCACTAAATGCTTCTTAATTTTAAATGTTTATAATCAAAAGTTTGATTTTTAATTTGAGTTTGATTAATTTTTTAGTTTTGAAATAATTACTCAGTTAATATATTTTCTCGCGCAGGAATCTACATTGCTATAATGCACAACTGAATTCAATAATAGAATACAAATCTATTATATGTCAATATGTGCGTTATCAATTATTAAAATGTTAATTTATTTATTTTGTTGTTTCTTTGGTAATGAGCCGTATTATTTTTGTCTTTATTTCTCACCGATCTCTATTGAAGTTATCTGCTCCACAGAAAACTTTATAAATAAAATTAAGTGTTTACATTTTCCGGATACATTGCCAAATCTTCAAGACGTAACCTTCTGATCATGCATCTCGTTACATGTAAATATGTATAACTGGTGTCAATTCGACAACAAACCGACCGCCGATGAGTTTATAAGACGTTCCAACGGGGTCTAGAAATAGGCCTTGATTGTTGATCCAAAACCCCGAGAGAATTTGCAAATATTTGTGTCCATTTAATGTTTCTCTTCTAACCTTAACTAATTCTGTTAATTTGTAAGCAGTTCTGTATTGAGCGGTTTATTTTGGAACTTGTAAGGATCGCGAACAATAACAAACTTCCCGTCGCCTCTTTAACAATGAGATTCGCTTTGATGTAATAGTTCGTTTAAACATTCCAATCTTTAGCACGTCTTATATTTATTTGAGTGGCGAGTTTCGTTACAATAAAAAAAACAAAAAACACATCCTTTCTTGACAAAACCATAGAATATATCTAGTATTTGGTATTAATACTGAAGCAAATCTGGACCTACGGACTTGAACTGTGGGGGACAGCTAAACAATATCAAACGCATTCAATCCTTTCAATCCAAAGTCCTCCGAACAATAGTAAATGCTCCTTATTTTGTCTCCAACTATACCTTACACCACGACCTTAAAGTTCCATTTATTTCAGACCTGATTCCATCCAAAATTTCCAAATTCCACCAGAACCTCATTCAACATCCTAATCCTCTAGCACAATCCCTATCCAGCTCCACTCATCCATACAACCCACCTAGAAGGTTAAAACGGCAGTGACCCCGAGATGTTTTGTTAATACATTTGCTGGAGTTCTGACACTGGTCAGATTCTCCTCTCATGTGCGGTGTGATTGTGGCTGTGGCGCCCTCACATAGCTTCCGCTGGCTCTCACCAGTGATGGGGCTAAGAGAGAGGCGCTGGGATCCTTTGGACTCAGCTTGTCCTTCCACAAGTGAGGGGACAGGCCCCGTCCGGGGTTTCCGAACTGATTGTAAATATTGTACATAGGCATGAATGTGACATGTGTGTGAATGTTTTGTTTATTTATTTGTTGACTTCATTTATTTGTATTTATTTTGTCTATAAATTTTGTTATTGTATACGTTTATTTATTTTTATTTTATTTTATGTAATTTGACTTTCCTTTTGTTTATATTGTATGAATGAGATCCAGTAGCACTATTATTATTGTCTAGTATGACAAATTGTAATATAATAATAATAATAATAATAATAATAAAAGTCTTTATTTATATGAAAATATAAAGTTAATTTCTCTGCGTTATGTATACAAAATCAAAACATAATATTTACATGAGATATATTTACATATAGACCTTCCCAATGGGAGATTAGAGTCTTTTGGGCGGAGACTAGCCGAACCTAAAACCTAAAATTTGAGTTGCTGCTGGCACTTAGTTTTCCACAACTTCCTATCTTGTGCATATCTCATCCATAGAGAACCATCGTTTTTCCTCAATTCGTCGGCCCAGCGTTTGCGTTGTCGGCCTCTGCGTCTTTTCTTATCAATAGGGATCCATTCTGCAGCTCGCTTTGCCCAGCTATCTTCTGTTTTCCGTATGAGATGTCCTGCCCATGCCCACTTCATTTTTCTAGCATGAGCAATAGCGTCTGAGACATTTGTTATTTTCCTTATTCTATTAGAGTTAATTTTGTCCCGCAGGAAGATTCCAAGCATAATCCGCTCCATTCTTCGTTGACAGACGTTTATTTTCTGTTCTATATTCTTTGTCAGCGACCATGTCTGGCATCCATATGTAAGCACTGGGACGATACAACTGTTGAAAGCTAGTGCTTTGTACTTTATGTCCAGTTGGCTTTTGAATATGATCTTGAGGCTCCAAAATTTCTTCCAGGCCTTACCTATTCTGGATTCTATTTCCTTTGTATCTCTATTTACAAATGAAATTATTTGTCCAAGATAATAGGCTTCATTAGAAATCTTCATGCCTGGGAGTTTGTGCTTAATTATTTCCGAAGGCCCGTTGGTCATGATGACAGTCTTCTCAGGGTTCAATATCAGGCCATGGAGAGAACTCTTTTCCTTTAGTTCATTAATCATTATGACGAGCTCATCTTCCGAACTTGCTATTAGAACTACGTCATCTGCGAATTTTAATGAATTGAGCTTCGTTCCATTGATAGAGATTCCCATATCTTCCCAATCTAGGGCTTCGAAGATTCGTTCTAATTCTGAAACGAAAATAGTTGGTGATAGTGGGTCTCCCTGCCTAACTCCTTTCCTAATCGGAAATATTTTTCCTCTCCTTTCCATTTCTATATATCCTTTGTTATCAGTGTACATCTCTTCTATTAGTTGGACATACCCTTTGTCTATTCCTTTACGTTTCAGTGCTGTTCCTATATTGTTGTGATATATACTGTCAAATGCTTTCTTGAAATCTATGAATCCCAGATATATTGTGAAATTATATTCGTTCGCTTTTTCTATCAACTGGTTTATGGTAAACAAATGATCTATTACGGACATGTTCTTTCTAAATCCTGCTTGATCTTTTGGAAGGTTTTCATCTATTGTTTTATGTATTCTAGTATTTATTATTTTAGAAAAGAGCTTGCAAAGATTGGAGCAAATTGAAATTGGGCGGTAGTTATTGAGATTTTTTCTGTCACCCTTCTTATGGATGAGAATTATCTTTGACATTTTCCATTCATGGGGTATTTCGTTTTTCTTAAGAATTTCGTTAAAGACAAAACGTATTATCATATTTAAATTATCACCTCCGGATTTTAAAACTTCGTTCGTTATTCCGTCTTCTCCAGGACATTTATTATTTTTTAGATTTTTCATTGCTGCCTCTATTTCAGTTTCCATTATAGGTAATACCATATTATTAGTGTCATCGTTCTTCGTTTTAATTAGGTATTTATCTGAAGAGTACAATTCTTGAAAGAAATCTGAAACCGAATCTATGATCTCTTGCCTGTTGCTTTCCATAACTCCTTTCTTGTTTACTAAGTCTGTTGGCCAGAATTGTCCCTCGTTTAGCTCATTTCTAATTCTTTTTATTGATCGATTATTACTAAGCATATCAACCATTCTTTGTTCTTTGAATAATTTTAAGTCCTGTTTGATATGGTGCCTGATTAGTTTATTTAGGTGGGACTTATTGGAATTAGGTGAGTTTAAGATCGATATTTTTCTTTTTTCTATCAATTGCAATGTAGCCTCGGACAGTTTTGAGCGATAATCCTTGGATTTGTAAGATTTTAATTTAGCCTACAATGACAAATTGTAATATATACGACTAAATAAAAAAAGTATTTGGTATTATTTAAGCACAACATATAATTTCCTTAAGTTACTGAAGGCATTTTTCAAGAAATTCATATTTTTACATATCTGGAATGAAATGAAATAAGTTTTTATTATCCTGGGACTTAAGTCCCTTAAGAATAAACAGACAATACAGGTTTGATGATCGTAACAGTGTGGTCATATACCTGAACATCAAAAGCTAAAACTAAAATCATAAAGTTAGGTTATAAAATATGTACATATTTACAAATATAAATATTAGAATAAAATAAATAAACAAAATTATATAGTTCATTAAGGGAGCGGCGTGGTATAGTGGATAGAGCACCAGTCTACCGTGTCCTGGGTTCGATTACCGGCTGTGGCGGAATATTATTTATTCTGATATCCCAGTCGGAGGGCGACCCTAGGTCATGGAGACCCTCCTGGGTTCTGATAACCTGATAAAGAATGGAGCTAGGAAATAGTGGCATCTCTAACGAGGATAAAGCTACCTTTTCCGGTATACTAGGTTATATGTGTGCCTCTGGTGATACAAATCGTATTGCAAAGTTCATAATAATCTTGAGTTTTGCTTCCAGTTCACCTGAAAGCCCGCTGTGGAGAATGGCGAGGGAGGACACAAGTAGTTTACGAGTATTGTATGTTAGAAGACGAAGGAGGCGACGGAATTAGGGGTCACCTGTAGCATAGAGGCTAGCATATCAGCTTTCTGTGTCTAAGGTCAGAGGTTCACACCAGCTGGTGCCCTTAGAATTTTTGAATAGGAGTAAAAAATTCTTAGTTATGTTGTCATTCTGAGGGGACGTAAAAAGGTGGTCCGGAGCCAGTGTGATGTCAGATACTCGTTAATGATCCCTATCCATTTTTTTTTTTTTTATTTATTTATAGTAATTTACAACTGTACTAAAGAATACAATAAGTAAATATGTAGAATGAATATAATATAATAAGTCATGAAAATGTCTTGAGAACGAACTACCCAGTGGTAGCACTTCACTAACTATTTTAATACAGTAGATCCCGAGGCCACCTTCTTTTCAGTCGCCTTGGATGGTTATCAGGGATATCTGAGGAAGATAAATTACGGACAAGTTGGTTTGTATGGGCAGGGAGTTTAGAATGGAAAGAGGAGTATCTATCGCGGGCTATGTCTGCAACAAATGGGATGTTTAGGTCTATGGAGGAGTTGATTTGTAACAAAGTACGAGGCATTCAGGATTTTGCGAAGGATTTTGGATTGTAAGGACTGGATGCGGGAGGAATTAGATGGTTTCGTAGAGCCTCAAAGCTCGATTCCATACGTCCAAATAGGTCTGATAATTGTGATGTAGATGAGTCTTTTGTAATGTACTGGAAGTTTTGACCTTTTGTCTAGTAAGTTGTAGTAATCGATATATTCGAGCAGTTTCAGTCTTGTGTGAGAATTCCAAGTAAGGCGCTTGTCAAGATGGAGACCTAGGTATCGGATTTGTTCTACAGAAGTAAGGGATACTGGGGGCAGGAAGTCATCGGTTTGCGACGAAGGGTAAAGGTGATTTGGTGGGATTTATTTTAATCCTCCAATTTTGACACCATTCTTCAATGGCTTTGATGAGGGACTGAAGGGTTTGGGATGCAGTAGTTGGATCATTATGGAAGGATAAGACACACGTGTCATGAGCATAAGTATTGAGGAGAGTGCCCTATCCAAATTAAACCTGAATATGGAAAATTGAGTCCTCTCATTATTATATATTTTTTTTTTCGAATAGTTCACCTTGTAACACGCTAATTCAATAATTTATTTTGTTTCTCTTATAGGTGGAATAGTCAGGAATCAGTCATTTTTTGAAAAGTTTTTAATTTTGCCAACGTTTCGGCCCAAGCATGTGAGCCATCATCAGGGCATTACTGAGCCATGTCCAAGCATAAACTTTATGCTATAAACTGGGTTTATGCTTAGACATGGCTCAGTAATGCCCTGATGATGGCTCACAAGCTTGGGCCGAAACGTTGGCAAAATTAAAAACTTTTCAAAAAATGACTGATTCCTGACTATTCCACCTATAATAGTTTCTACAGTCGACTATACATCCTCAATATTTTGCTTCTCATTTAGACCAATATTCGTAAGCGAAGCTCCAGGAAAGTGTATGTAATTTTATAAATGTAGGTTTCTAAAGATGGCTTGTTATCCAGTTGTTGGCCTAACATTTTATAAAAAAGTAATACGAAAGATTAATTTTTCGATTTTTTTTTTTTTTTTTTTTTCACATCCTTGAATGAAAGAAAGCTTCTCTTGGCGAGGAAGCAAAAAACCTGATCATTTAATACAACATAATAAAATAAGACGACAGGAGTTGTGTGTATAGTTAAATATGAATAATTATAATATTGGATAAGAAACTGGATCGTGTGGGCGACATCACACCTACCTTGGCTTCGTCCCTTCAGGGAATTATAATTAATATATTCAAGCGCACACATACTGTAGTCATTTTTTTTTCTTTTATAAGTTTATATGTTTCCTTCTCGGTGTAAACACATCGAGCAGATTGAAAAATAGATATAGTGTCACATATAGAAAAAAACATTTCGAATCAGAATGTGTTTTATAAGCGTATACAGCAACTTTTTCAACAGAATGTCGGGCGAAAAGACAATTTATATTATGCATTTTTATCTCTTTACGATTTTTTTTACTTTCACTTACTATATATAGTAAGGGGAAGTATTGCGATCGTGAAAATTTTCGAATTCCAGTTTTCAACGGAAATACACGTTTTAGGGTCCCCTGAGTCCAAATAACCAAGTCCCGCAAAGAGGTCTGTGTGTGTGTGGTAACTCCCGGCGGAAACGGTAAGTCCTATGAAACTGAAATTTCATATTTAAGACAACTATACGCCCGAGACGAGACAAAACTTTTTTCATCAAAATGAGCTTACCAGAAGAGGCACTTTATACCATGCATTTTGCATTTTCTCGAAAACGGTTCCGACGATTTTGATTAAACTCGCTATATCGATGTAAAATTTAATGGGCTTTAATATCATGTAGGTTTTATTTGGATAAAAATGGTCTCACAGGGCTTAAATGCCGATATTTTAAAATTTTCTTCCCCTAAAGTACCTTTAATTTTGTAGATTCAATAATAATAACTAGATTATCTTGTTAACGCTGATGAAAAACAGGTAAATATATAAATTGAATAAACTCGATACCCAACTAAAGGAAAAAACAGAAAAAATATTTTTTTAATGCAATTTTTCGTTTTTGAACATAAGAGCAGTAATATACATGTATGATATACCGTTGGAAAGCTAAAGATTTTAGAAAAAATATCTCATACACAAGCTTTTAAAAGTTAATAGAGAGTGATGAAATGAACATAAAACTAACTGATTATTTAAGATAATAATATAATAGATTTTTTAATAAAACACATGTTTCTATATAAATTCAATTTGATTAATTCCTTAATAATTTTACGTATTTTTATCTCTAACTGTATTTGAAAATTCTTTCATTGATTTTAAAAATGGAGGTAAGCGAAAGTCGTGTGTTGTCCGCACCACATTTTTTTAAACTCGCTATATCGTTGCAAAATTCAATGGGGTCTAATATAACTTAGGGTTCATTCTCATTAAAATAGACTGTCAGGGCTTAAATGACGAAATTTTAAATTTTCTTCCTCTAAAGTACCTTTAATTTTGTAGATTCTATTAAAATAAAGAGAAAAATAAAAATAAACGTAGGCGTGGACTAGTGGATAGAGCACTAGTCTACTGTTCTACGTGTCCTGGATTCGAAACGGGTGGCATAATTTTATTAATTTTGTTAATTCGGTCGGGAGGCGACCTTAGAGAATGGAACCCTCCTGGGGCAGATAAAATCTTTATAAAGTGAGTACCCAAAAATTGGGGAGTAACCTGGCGGCTGAGCGTGATCAAGGGCTAATCAAGTCATTGCATGGCCGTTGGCCTAGAAAGAGTACGGATCTGTATACCCCATAGTATAGAGACAGCCCAAGACCCCAAGCACTTATGGAGATAGCCCAATACCCATCATAGATTGTTGCCGTACGGGTTTTTTTCATTTTTAAAATTTTTTTTTTTTTTTTAATAAATATAAACTTATTATCTTTTAACCTTTGATAAAAAACGGATAATAAGGAGCTAGCCAAAAATTATAAAAATCATGGTCATGGCGCATAAATTTGGGTGGTTAAATCATTTATGAACCATTTGCATTATATACATTGATTTTTGTGTGATCAAAAAATATACTTAAAAATATACTTATAATAGATATACTTTTAAGCTTTGTGACTTTTTATTTTTACTAGACGAATTATGATTAATTGTATTGACCAGAAATTAGGTGTTATTGTTAAATCCAGAGCTGGCTGGTTGGAGCCAGGACTGGAGAGAGGAGGGCTTGGAGATCCCAGTGCCCTGTATTTAAGTCTGAGTGGAGTGCCGGTGCTCAATAATTCTTTGGTAAGATGTTTGTATTGTATCTGGCTGTTGATAGATAGTTTATAAAAAAAAAAAATGTACCAATATTTATGTATACTTGAAGTTTTGAAAAGGATCCTACGTTTGTGACAGAGGATCGAAACGTCAAATAAAGAAAATTAAGAAGAAGCAATTGTTAAAGACCTAAAACCCGAATAATTTCAATTAAAATTATAATATAAAAAATCTGGTGCGGGCAACTCACGACTTTTACTTTCCCACGTTTTTAGAATCGATTAAAGAATTTTCAAATACAGTTAGAGATTAAAATTAGTGAAACCATTAAATAATTAGTTAAATGGAATTTCTATAAAAACATATGTTTTATTAAAAAAAATCTATTATATTATTATCTAAAATAATCACTTAGTTTTTCGGCTTTTCATCTCTCTCTATTAACTTTTAAAAGCTTGTGTATGAGATAATATTTTTCTAAAATCTTTAGCTTTCCAATGGTATATTATACATATGTTTTCAGTTTTCTCCTATAGTTGCTTTTCAAATTCGCTCAAATTGGATATTTAGCTGTTTTTCATCAGTGGTAACAAGATAATATAGTTATTTTTATAGAATCAACAAAATTAAAGGTACTTTAGAGGACGAAAATATATTAGTCACATGAGTTATATTTTTTATTATTTATTTATTTAACGTCACTTTATGCTACTATGGCTAATCGGACGATGCTACAGTGGTAGTCCTAAATTTTGCCTAACAAGGTTTTATTAGGATAGGGATCTTTAACGAGTACCTGACATTGCACAGGCTCGGGACCACCTTTTAACGTCCCCTCCGAAAGACGGCGTGACTAAGGATTTTTTAGTCCCATTAAAAAATCCTAGGACCTCCTGCGGATTTGAACCCGTGACCTTTGGCATGGGAGGCTGTTACGCTAGCCACCCAGCTACAAGTGATCCCTCGCATGAGTTATATGACGATAGCTATCCAACACAGGATACACTTTGCTCTTTACCGCAAAAGTACTACTATCGACATTGAAACTATCTTGAGGTATTTTCCCCTTAAATATTCTTTTTAACCCTGGAATCTTAAGAATGAAGACAAGACGTTACTTCCCCCACCACAAAGCTGATCCTGACCCTCCCGAGATATTGGTGAGACGAGACAGTAGAGTGATGGTGCCGAGCAGTCTGCCCGATCCATCTCGCCCCCACAAAGGACTCCCAACCACCCGATAACGGCCACAGATTAGTTAGTCCTCTTTTTATAATATTTTTTCTATTATCCTTTTCCTTTTTGAAGACCCCGCCTTCCTCCTCCTCACGTCTTCATAACAAGAAGAGGTCCTTCCTAATCCTCTTAGCCCGAGGTGTCGAAGATATCCCTTGTCTTCTCTTGAGCCACGCCGACTCCCGCCAAAGTAGCTTACGTTCTCTCGAATTTACGACCTTCCAGGCCTTCTTGTTTCGACATAGGATGAATTAATTATATTTAGTAAATCAGAATAGTTTATTACACGATGAAAACAGGGGATTAGGAGGCTATAAAACAAGGTTTAATGGCGAAGGAAACGGTTTTATGTAGAAAGGAGCTTTAAAAAAATAAGAACAGGTCCAAAACTCAAAATATTAACAGATTTGAAACGAATGATTTTATAATCAGTAAATAAGCGTTTTTGGAACTATTAACATATATGGCTTTCACCCATTTTTCCTGTTTTTTTTTTTTTTTTTTTTTTTTGTTTTTTTTATCTGTCAGCAACGTGATGAATACTATTCTTAGGCAAGATTATCGTCTGCCGGGAGCAAGCAGGTTGAACACCGTCATCAGAAGGGTAAATAGAATTTGTTTTGAAAAACTATCTCATGTTGCAATAAATATGCTCCAATTTCATTTTTATTTATTTATTTTTTTTATAATAAAGGTTAATAAAAATAATCCCTCTTCTTGTTTTTGTTCATATGCATTTATTTATCCATACATGTCAACAACCAATCTTTATAACGTTTCGAGGCTTCACATGCCTCATCTTCAGATATTCAATGTTATCTAAAATATAATTGTACAAATATTTCAACCAATTATATACATATTAAGAATATATTATTTATAAATTAGAAATAATTTATATTTTAAACTATTTACATTATGTATAAAATTTTATATATACTTATATCCATTTCCATATTTTTACTCAATATAGGTCATTAAACAATATATTTCATTCACATTATCAAATCTTAACATTTCATCATCACATATATCAATTTATCCTGTGTACTTGAAACTATCATGTGTACTCAACTGGTCTTTATCTAATGCCTTTCCTGCTCCATTCAATGTTTTCAAACAATCACAACACTACTTCTACCCAGGTCAGTTATTAAAACCCACACAACATTCATCCCCACACACACCCATACATACATACACACATACACACAATTCACATCCATATATACAAATTCAGATACATACATTCATTATATACATAAACATATGCACCCACATATACACACATACATACACACATATATATATATATATATATATATACATACACACATATACATATATATACATACACATACATACAATATACATATATATATACATACACATACATACAATATACATATACCCATTTACACACACATACAAAACCACATACATAAACTCATACATACACACATTTACATACAATTATATACATTATATACAAAACTCAAAAACACATGCATTCCAAATACATACACATATTTATAATTTTTATTTATCAATCAAAATCAAAAATTCAATTTATTAATTATATCTGCATAATTTTGACTTATTTTTTTTTAATCTGTTTTGTAATTTACAGTATTTATTATGTTTTTAGTTATATAGATTGACTCCAGTATCTTTCTATTTTTGGATTTTTGTTCTGTATTAAGTATTTGTATATTTTCAAAATTAAATTCATGTTTGTTAGTTATACTATGATTGGATAGAGCTGTAATATTTATATTTTTAATATTTTTGCAATTGGAAATGTGTTGTTTTAATCTAGTCTTTGATGTTTCTCCAATATAAGTTTTATGACAATTTTTACAATCTATTTTATAAATGGTATGAAGTTTACAATAGTTTAAAATAAAATCTGGTGCGGGCAACACACGACTTTCACTTACCACCATTTTTAAACTCAAAGAAAGAATTTTCAAATACACTTAAAGATAAAAATACGTGAAACTATTAAAGAATTAATTAAATTGAATTTATATAGAAACACGTGTTTTATTAAAAAATCTATTGCATTATTATCTAAAATAATCAGTTAGTTTTATGTTCATTTCATCACTCTCTATTAACTTTTAAAAGCTTGTGTATGAGATGATAATTTTTCTAAAATCTTTAGCTTTCCAACGGTATATCATAAATGTATATTACTGCTCTTATGTTCAAAAACGAAAAATTGCATTAAAAAAATATTTTTTCTGTTTTCTCCTTTAGTTGGGTATCGAGTTTATTCAATTTATATATTTACCTGTTTTTCATCAGCGTTAACAAGATAATTTAGTTATTATTATTGAATCTACAAAATTAAAGGTACTTTAGGGGAAGAAAATTTAAAATATCGGCATTTAAGCCCTGTCAGACCATTTTTATCTAAATAAAACCTACATGATATTAAAGCCCATTAAATTTTACATCGATATAGCGAGTTTAAATAAAATCGTCGGAACCGTTTTTGAGAAAATCGAAAAAAGGTGCAAAATGCATGGTATAAAGTGCCTCTTCTGGTAGGCTCATTTTGATGAAAAATGTTTTGTCACGTCTCGGGCGTATAGTTGTCTTAAATATGAAATTTCAGTTTCATAGGACTTACCGTTTCCGCCCGGGAGCTACCACACACACACACACACACACAGACCTTTTTGCGGGACTTGGTTATTTGGACTCAGGGGACCCTAAAACGTGTATTTCCGTTGAAAACTGGAATTCGAAAATTTTCACGATCGGAATACTTCCCCTTACTATATATAGTAAGTGAAACTAATAAATTATTTCTAATTTATAAATAATATATTCTTAATATGTATATAATTGGTTGAAATATTTTTACAATTATATTTTAGATAACATTGAATATCTGAAGATGAGGCATGTGAAGCCTCGAAACGTTATAAAGATTGGTTGTTGACATGTATGGATAAATAAATGCATATGAACAAAAACAAGAAGAGATTGTTCCAATTGATATGATCATATTCTAAAATACTCTTCTATAATAGTGATTGATATAAAATATATCTTGTTTCTGGCCAACTATTTACAGTTCACAAGGAGCTGAAGCAACTGAGGCAACACCCGCCGGCGAGAAGTCCAAGATTTTATGATGGAGCTAACCAACTGAGGGAAGTTGAAGAGCACCAGAAAGCTAACATTTCGGTAAGGTATCTTGAACCGGCGCCTCTTACTAACTTCATTAACGAATTTAAAAATGTTGTGAGTCCCCTCATCTCGCTTCTCACTACCCTAATGCAACATATCTTGCCTAAAATTTCCTCATGAAAGGATTGAAAATTCTTTTATGGAATTCAAATGGCATACTTTCCCACAGAAATGAGTTAGAAGTTTAATGACATTGACATAGATGTGGCATTACTGACTGAGACACACTTGACAAGCCGGATGCAATTACTTATATCATATTACAATACTTTTGTAAGAATGGCACGCTAATTCTTGTAAAACAATCCATCAGCCAACATTTTAATTTCTCTGAAGCTAGCTAGCGTAAGCCATTGAAGTATTGAATGTATTTCCTTATCATTTGTCTCTTGCTGCTGTCTACTGTTCGCCTGGTGAAAGTTTGTCATCTCAAATATTTAATGATCTGTTTCATAACTTAGGTAATACATTTTTATGCGGGGGAATTTTAATGCTAAAAATCAAGTATGGGGTAGTAGAATGACTAATTCTAGAGAAGAAAAATTAAACAACGAAAACGAACAAAAAATTAGGAAAAAATCTTCTAAATTTTGTTTTCTAAACAATTTCATTTTATTTTTATTATTTTTAACTAAATGAATTTAAAACAAATTTGAAATTAGAGGGTAAACACATATGTTCGTACATTCAATTTAGATGTCCGGCATTGAAATATCACATTTGCCGATGGTCTATTTGGGATGATAAAAGGTATTGAAAAAGTTGATATTTGAATGAGGATAAAGAAGCAACGTGGCGGATGTGGGTTGGTATAGAATACCAGAACGATCAAAAGTTTGGTTCTGTGGATAGAAACGTAAAGGTCAGCATGCCGCGATCTAGTTTCAAGTAAGTAGTCTGAGAATTTAAATTGAAGGAGAATGAGGAAATAGGGAGGAGGTTGGGAGTTAATTCTAGTTCACACTGTATTATACTCAATTGGGTGCTGATCGTATATAAAATCGAATAATAGATCGTCATTAGCACACTTTCTGATTTCTGGAATAATTAATTATTTTTAAAATTACATTGAATCAAGCTCTGCTGAGGGCAATATCAGATCAGATTTCATATAAACAAAAAAAAAAGATTGGCAAAAAACTTAACTTTTGAAATTTTTTAGGAAGATGCGGCCGATTGTACGTTTTAAATAAATAAATAAATGGTCCGTATATATTTTTTTTAAATGTTACAGATTAATATAACGCTATGACGCCGAAAGGTAAAATTTGCGTCTTAAAAAGAAATATAACGTATTTACTGTTTGGTGTAACTTACCTTAAATATAAACATAGCTTATTCTCATGATATTATTCATCACGTTGATTTCATGGGATCACCTGTAGTGTAGTGAATATCATAGCAGCCTTCTATACACCCCACCCAACACCCAAGGTCGTGAGTTCAAACCTGACAAATGCCCTACTCTCTTTTAAAAAAATCCTTAATTATGCTGTCCTTTGGTCCTTGCCGATTTCAATGTCAGATACTCTTCTCCCAAGATTCCCATTCTAATTAAACCTGGATAGGTGGATACATAGTTTTAAATAAACTATTTAGAGAATTAAATTGGGAAAGCCTGGGAATATCCGTCAATGGGAAAATGCTCAACAACTTAAGATTTGCGGACGATATATGTCTAATATCTCCGGACATAAACGGCCTAAGGCGGATGATAGGGGAAATAATAGGCATTAGCAAACAATATGGACTTAATATAAATACAGCAAAAACTAAAATCATGACAAACTCAATAAAAATACCAGTTTATGCGAACAATAGTGAGATAGAATATGTAGAGGAGTACATTTACTTAGGGCAGACGATATCATTTTTTGAAAATATGAATAAGGAAATGCAAAGAAGAGTTAAGCTCGGGTGGTGCAAATATTGGTCTTTTCAAAAGATCTTCAAAAGCAATCTATCACTAGATCTTAAAACCAAAGTTCTTACCACATGTGTATATCCCACGGTTCTCTACGGGGCTCAAACCTGGGCACTTACAAGAAAACTCGACCGGAGGCTGAATACCATGCAAATGCAGCTTCTAAGAAGTTTAATGTTTATTCAGAAAAGGGAGAGAATAAAAAACAAAAATATTCTTCAGAAAGTGAACATTAAAAGTCTAAGGGTTGAGGCCCATCGATTAAAATGGAGCTGGGTTGGGCACTTGGCTAGACTGAAAGACAAAGATGGACCAGGGCTTGGACGGAGTGGATCCCGAGAGAGGACAGCAGCCAGAGGGGGCGACCACATCGCAGGTGGAGGGACGAATTGACGCAGACTGTTGGCGAAAACTGGTGGCTGGTTGCGAGGGACAAATCCTGGCGGATAAACGTTTTAAAAAATATTTAATTTTTGTTTGATTTTTTTTTTTTTTTCAAGGACTCTGTTTTTTTTTTAAAGTTTTTTATTTTATAATAATTTGTATTTTTTCTTTCTTTGGATTATTTGCTTTTTTTTCAATATTTTATTATTTCTAACTATAGCCAACTTCTATAAATTCCTCCCTATGGGAGAGGCTTTTGTCAATACTGATGCCAATAAAGCTATTATTATTATATGGTAGATACATTTGGCTCCCAATGTAGCATCATCTGATTGGTAAGGGTAGTAAATGGGGCGTTAAATAAATAAAGAAACAAACCTCAAAATAATTTTTAATATAGCCCTCCTATGGCAGGCCAGACATATATAATGAAATAAAGAGGCAGTGGTAGAAAACAAAAGCCAAAGGAAGGTGAAAGGCATCAGGAGGAAGCTGTATTCTTCCTATGTTCTTGCTTTTCATGTTCTGTCAATTCCCTTCTCTGCTCTCATTACAGTTGTGCTTCTTAGTCGTGTTGAGTCTGTGTCGACGACCTTCTTACCTAACCATTAGCTACCTTCTGATACCATACTGCTAGGATTATTATTCACGTTTAAAAAGTCATTATGAAAGTTCTTCAAGGTTCAATATAAAATTTCAAGGAATTCGTTACTTCATAAATACTATATTAATATATATAATATAAGATTTGTTATTATTATATATATATATTTACATATAACCCTTCCTCCGCTTTCGCTTAATGATCATCCTATTGTTTTTAGTCCCTCTGTAAAAAATCTTGGCATCGTCAAAACCTGTCTGGAAACCCCAAAACGCCCAAATTTTTCGTCGATCGATAAGTACCTTAAAATTATTCCACCGATCCCGCAATCTCCTCCCACAATCCACCCGTAAACTCCTAGTTTCATAATCTATTTTTTCGGCCATTGGTTATTTGGCATAAGGTACTCGAGGACAGATTGAAAAGAATAATGAATTGTTTTTTAAGAATTGTGTTCCGGTACTCGAGACGGTCGCATGTATCCCACCTCTACGACGAGTTAAAGTGGTTATACTCCATCTTTCGAAGACCATATTTCCTTGGATCATTTCTCTTTCAAATCATTAGCTCCCACCATCCATTTTATGTTTACAACCTCCTGGTATTTAAATTCCCATCATCAGGAAACAAGATCCCGCCTGTCTGACCTCCAAACTCCTTTCCATAGAAACAAAAAATATGATTGCTCCTTTTTAGCCCGTTCCACTGCCTTATGGAATACTCTCCCTTCAAACATCCGTCATGCTCCTTTCCTATCATGGTTTAAATCTCACCTCTTTCCATACTTCCATTCTCTCCAGTCCGATGTAACCTAATTTTTATTATGCTAATTTATGTGAGGTGATTTGTGTTTCTAATTTAATGAGATGTAAATGATATATTTTACGTTAATTCTTATTTTTTTATTTCTAGAATATGTACATAGAGATGTCACTATGACCTTTTATTTTTTTTTTCTTCTTTCTTTTGTTATTTAATTGTAGTTATATATTGTTTTTGGCCAGATATAAATTTTTATTTTGTTCATAATTGTTATTCTTGAGGGACATTGTCCCAGACCAAAGTTTCTTTTCTATTCTATTTTATTATATTCTCTTTCTCTCTCTCTCTCTCTCTATATATATATATATATGCGGTTTCCTCGGATCAGGGGTGAGAGCGTGGTATAAATGACGATATCAATGTACCCTCGATAATAAGATGTTACAGCAACGTTTTGATCAAAATCAGCTAACCCGAAGGGAAACCTTTTTATGATTTTCTCAAAAACGGCTCTAACGAGTTTAATTAAACTCGCTATATGATGTAAAATGTAATGGCTTTCAATATGATGTAGGTTTGATTATAATTGAATAGTCTGACAGTGCTTAAATGCCAATTTGTTGAATTTTCTTCCTCAATATCTTTAATTTTTTAGATTAAAAAAATGAATGATGTCATCTTGTTAGCATTGATAAAAACAAGGTAGATATATAAGTTGAACGAATTGGTTACCCAACTAAAGAAGAAAAGCGTCAAATGTATTTGATAGTAACATAGGTGTATAATACACCGTTGGAAAGCTAACGATTTTAGAAAAAATATTATCTAATACACAAGGTTGAACAGAGTAATAGAGTGTAATAAAAAGCAGATAAAACTAACTTGTTTCAGAATATGATATAATAGATTTTTTAATAAAACATTTTTTCTATAGTAATTCAATTTAATGAATTCTTCATTAGTTTCACTCTAGACTTGGTACAAAATAAAGAATTTTTTCATTAAAAAAAATTGTGTTTCCGTTGAAAGCTGAAATTCGAAAATTTTAAGATCGCAGTACTTTCCTATACTGTATATTTCATAAATATATCATTGGATCTGATGCCTATGTGCATTAAAATTTTGAGATTTTCTCAATTTTGAGAGTTTAAAATAAATATGCGAAGCATTATCAAGGCAGTTTCCTCGCTGCGGTCACTACGTAATGACACCTTCTAATTAGAATTGATTTATTTTAATTTATTCGTCTTGCCAACTCCGAACCACATCTGATTATTATTTTGAGACATTATTTAATTTTAGATTATTCTTAACAATATTCCTTACTTTAAGTAGGTTGGATACTTATTTCCATGCTGTTTGTTCTGTGAGGTACCTAAACCAAGTGTCGCCAAGGTATAGATCGAAGGTATCTTATTGATGCAAAGAAGACCACTAGAGCAGATTAGGGAGACACTACAACACTCTCCCCGACATCCTCTCAGGTGTGCGAGGTACGTTGGAGGAGGGGGCCGGTAAATATTATGAAGACGGCGACAGAGCCGCGGGTAGTTTTGACATAGCCCTATCAAAGCGGACCGACAAAGGACGGAAACGGGAGTCAACCCTTTATCCCGGAGCGGTTTTCCGTTTCCAGATCAAAGAGGCCGTCCGGGATATCCAGTTACCACCTTCGTCCTATTACAGGGACCCTCCATCTCCTCTGGTTCCTTCTTGTTCGAGGCGTCTCTGTCGGAGATAACATCCTTCTCACTCACCTCTTCCCTCCAGGTAGGAGGTTTTTTCTCTATAGGCCTTATTATATGAGGACTCTTTAACTGGGTAAAATAGGCTAGGTAATGATATTCTATTATTTTCAATGGGGGTAGTATTCAAAGACAGGTACGGTCTTAAATTAAATAGAAGACATGTCTGATTGTTTTGTACCAACAGCTTACTGGCAATGGCGTAGCTTGAATAAGAACAATGGTGCCCAGCACCCTCCGAAATCGCCATTAAACTAGAAATATCAAATGGAACAATGAAGTTTGACATACTCGAAAGTAAAAAAGAAAGATGAGTTATTCACGAATTTAAATATTAGGGAGACTCAGGAAATCTAAATCAGATCAAGAAAGAAAGAAACTTTATTTATTTACATAATATTTACAATGTACACTCAATACAAACATATTTGGTTTCAAGATTTCAGTGGACTTTTTTTCAATATTTTCAGACAGTAGGAAAAGTAACACGAAAAAAAAAAAAACCTACACAATATAAATTACAATATTAGTTTAAAAGTACATGTTTGGTTCTTTTGTGCGTGTAGCGCTTTAGTGATGTTTTGTTGTAATTACCAATTTATAGTTTTAATGGGTTTTCAGAAGCTGTGGTTTTATCAAAATAGTTTTTGGTTACTGTGTAGATATATTGTTTTAATGTTGGAAGATTTAGTTCAAAGAGCATTTTTGAAATTTTAGTATATCGTGGGTAGTTGTTGATGATTCGCATACATGTATTTTGTATTGTTTCTATTTTTTTATGATTGGTATTGCAAGTCGATCTCCAGACGGGTGATGCATAAAAGATCTGGGCACGTATGGCTGTTTTATTAAATCAGATTATGTTCTTATCGGGCTTAGTAAAAATAACAACAAATCCAATGAAATACTTCTTTGATTTAAGCTAGATGACCTATTCTCGGTTCTGGTATGACCTCCATTCATGAAAACAGGAGCACACGTGTTACTTAAAAAGCAGTGTTTTCTGTTTTTCAATTAGCCACTTCATTCATTAGCTTTTCATTCATTCATAAGGCGGCCGAGTACTAAAGAGCTAAGTGGGTACGTAGGACTTCATTAATACTGAATGGTTTAATAATTTGAAGGATCATTAGACCGGACTTGTAATATTCATGATGGGACAATCTACAGGTGCAGTCGGGCAATAGCTCGTACACACTAATCCATATCTGGGAAGGGATTAATGTCTTTATAAAAATAATCAATAAAAATTATTGCTAATTTAAAATACTATTACGGGGTCATCTGAGGTGTAGTGGCTAGAATAACAGCCTTTTATGCCCAATGTCGGGGGCTCTAATGTACAGGGGACCCTAGAGTTTTTAATTAGTAAAAAAAATCCTTAATTATGCTGGTCTTCGGAGGGGACGTAAAAAAGTGGTCCCAAGTCTTTGCTATGTCAGGCACTAGTTAAAGATCCCATTCCTAACTAAACCTGGATAGGTATTGGGTTGATGCAAAATTAATGCAGGTTTCCTCTATTGCAATATCTTAATTCCAATTGTGTAAACAAAGCTAATCCTAACATTGATCATTATTATACCAAAACAAACCTTATCTAATACCCTCTCTTTCACCATGAATTTGTTTAGTAAAATCGTTTTGTTCAGTGTGTTCAAAGGTCTTGAATCGAAAATGTCAAAGTGCGATTTTCGTCAAATTTATTTTTACGAATTTAAATTAGGGCGCAAGCTGCGCAAACGGCTCGTAATATTAATGAAGTGTGGGGTCAGGGGGCTATTAATGAGTGCACGGTGCAGCGTTGGTTCCAGAAGTTTCGCAGAGGAGATTTCGACCTCGAAGACAAGGAAGGTCGGGGCCGTCATCTTGCTCTGGACAACGACCCGCTGAGGTCAAAAGTGGAAGAAGACCCAACCAAAACCACACGAGAAATGGCGGCGGAACTCGGTGTGAACCAATCCACAGTTGTACGCCACTTGGAAGCAATTGGTAAGGTAAAAAAGTTGGCCAAGTGGGTGCCAGTAGTAACGCCAGACCACACGTTGCACAACCAACGCTTCGACGACTGCACGAGTTGGGCTACGAAGTTCTCCAACATCCGCCTTATTCACCTGACCTCTCTCCTACAGACTTCCACTTTTTCAGGCATCTGGACAACTTTTTGAGGGAGAAAAATATTCAAAACCAGGACGACATTGAAAATTCTTTTTGTAATTTCATTGAGTCCAGGGATTCGGATTTTTTTTCTGGTGGAATAAGAAAGCTTGTTGAACGTTGGCAAAAGTGCATTGATTCAGATGGAAATTATTTTGATTAAATATATATGGTTAAAGTAAAGATATGGCGTATTTACAATACCTACTAAGAACCTGCATTAATTTTGCATCAACCCAACAAAATTTAGGACTCCCCATGTAGCATCGTCTGATTAGCCACAGTAGCATACAGTGACAAATGAATGACGAATAAATAAAATACTGTTTCTAAATAGAGTCTAGTAGATACCCGGTATATAAGAGAATAATTATTAATTCTGTTATTTTAGCTGAACCTTAGGAAAGAAAGATCATCCTGGGGTGGTCCCAAAACCCAGTCTTCATAAAGTGGGTACTGGAATATTGTTGAGGAAAAATACTAATAAAAAGCTATTACCAATGTAACCAACGTATTTTCACATTGGAGTCATGGTATAATTTATCTTTAAATTAATCAATACTACCTCATTGAATAATTCCTTTAAGTACAAGAAATGATTAAGGTAATAAATGGAATAGCAATGAATGTTCATTTCATAAATTTTAAACGTGTATGAAAATTTACCTGAATAAAATATAGTCAACTACGCGTTACTTAAGCTTTGTCAAAAAGCTATAAAACAGATATTCGGTATCAGTAAAGACTAGAAACAAAACAGAAATTTAGTAAGTATTTCCCACTTAATGAATCAACTTAATAATGTTATCTATGAATTGGGATATTTAATGAAATGTAACTTTGATATTTTTTTTCCCCCAAAATAATTAATCTTTGTAATATAGACCAAGAAAAAAAGTAATCTCTCCCCACCCACCAAAGGTCTTAGGTTTCAAGGTACGTAAAAGACCAAATTAACGAAAACAAATAAATCTGTATTTCACACCGTTTCAAAAAGCCATAACAGAAAAAAAAAATCTGGTGCGGGCAACACACGACTTTCACTTACCTCCGTTTTAAAAATCCACTAAAGAATTTTCAAATACAGTTAGAGATAAAAATACGTGAAACTATAAAGGAATTAATTAAATTGAATTATATAGAAACATGTGTTTTATTAAAAAATCTAATATATTATTATCTAAAATAATCAGTTAGTTTTATCTTTTTTTCATCACTCTCTATTAACTTTTAAAAGCTTGAGTATAAAATAATATTTTTTCTAAAATCTTTAGCTTTCCAACGGTCTATCATACTTGTATATTACTGCTCTTATGTTCAAAAACGAAAAATTGCACAAAAAATATATTTTTTTCTATTTTCTCCTTTAGTTTGGTACCGAATTTATTCAATTTATATATTTACCTGTTTTTTGTCAGCGCTAACAAGGTAATATAGTTATTTTTATTAAATCTACAAAATTAAAGGTACTTTAGAGGAATACAATTTAAAATATCGGCATTTAAGCCCTGTCAACCATTTTAATCCGAATGGAACTTAAATTATATTAAAGCCCATTAAATTTTACATCGATATAGCGAGTTTAATCAAAATCGTCGGAACCGTTTTTGAGAAAATCGAAAAAAAGTGCAAAATGCATAGTATAAAGTGGCTCTTCTGGTAAGCTCATTTTGATGAAAAAGGTTTTGTAACGTCTCGGGCGTATATTTGTCTTAAATATGAAATATCAGTTTTATAGGACTAACCGTTTCCCCCCGGAAGTTACCACACACGGACATATACACATACAGACCTTTTTGCGGGACTTGGTTATTTGGACTCAGGGGACCCTAAAATGTGTATTTCCGTATAAAACTGGAATTCGAAAATTTTCACGATCGCAATACTTTCCCTTACTATATATAGTAAGGGAAAGTAAAAACGATGAGCACAAAAGGCTTAAATGGACTTCAGATATAAATATTTCGTTTAAGTTTGAGTTTTAATATGAATGATAGTCCGTTATGAGATAATATAGCTGTTTATTTATTGAAGTCACTTTATGGTGCTATGGCTAATCAGGCGATAGTACAGAAGGAGTCCTAAATAAATGACACAGGCTGCGGACCACTTTTAAACGTCCCATCCGAAGGACGGCATAACTAAGAAATTTAACTCACATTAAAAAATCCTAGGAGAACCTGCCTAGTTTGACCCGCTACCTTTGGCATAGAAGGCTCGTATGCTAGCAACTACACCATGGGTGACCCAATTTTTTCATGAATAAAGAAATCGTTCTGTAAACTTCACATTTCAAGACATAAGCCCTTTAGCCCAAACATCTTGCTGACGTGGAATAATATTATATTAACGGAATAAGCCATCACTGACAATAAATAACGCGCTATTCATATATTTTTTCCTCTGCCGGAGCGCCCCCTGAGATGCTAATGGTGATGAAGCATGTCGGATGAATGGAGCGACGTGTATAATCCGGCTGGAAGCTAGGCAGAGGCAGATGGCAAACAGAACCCAGCCCGGACGGCGGGCTAATATATGTCAATACCCATCTAGGCGGCTTCCTCTGATCGCTTTGATATCTCCACCAATTAATAACGTTTTCCTCAATCAGTTCCGCTCGCTGATCGGTCGATGAACTTATAACTTATTTATTTTATGTCACTACCTATTTAAATTCTTTTTATATAGATCCGTTTAATCTGTTTTTGTAAATACACATTGTAAGCCGTTCAATTACTCGATACTAATCAGTATTTACTTAGTTATCAATTAAATATATTCTTTAAGTGTGACGCGGACTATAGAGTTCCCCCAACAGGCTTCCAAACAATTTCTTTGACCTAATTAATTTTTTTATAATTTGTTTTGTCATACGGTGAAATTTATTGAACTATTAAAAACATGAAAACATCGGTTAGGCACTCAGTACCTTTTTTTCCAATAACGAACCTTTGTAATCGACCAAAAAGAAAAATAATAATAAAAAACTACCCCTCCTCCATAAGAATTTGAAGGCTTGCGTTTCAAGATACGTTTGTTTGTTTGTTTATTTATTGAACGTAACTTTATGCTACTATGGCTAATCGGACGATGCTACAATTGGAGTCTTAAATTTTGCCTAACCTGGTTTATTAGGATAGGATCATTATCGAGTACCTGACATTGCACAGGCTCAGGACCACCTTGTAACGTCCCCTCCGAAGGACGGGATAACTAAGGATTGTTTACTCCCATAAAAAAATCCTAGGACCACCTGCGGGTTTGAACCCGTGAACTTTGGCATAGCAGGCTGTTATGCTAGCCATCCAGTTACAAGTGATCCAAACTCAAGATAAGTAGAACCAGAAAAATGAATTTTTAAAAATCCATGGGGTTACCTGTAGCATGTTAATTAGCATAAAACAGCCTCCTATGCTCAAGGTCTCGGGTTCAAACCCGCAGTTAGTCCTAGGATTTTTAATGAGTGTAAAAAATCTTTAGTTATGCTGTCCTTCGGAGTGAACGTTAAAAGGTGGTCTCGAGGCTGTGCGATGTCAGGTACTCGTTAAAGATTCCTATCTTAATTAAACCTGGATAGACAAAATTTATAGTTCTTTGGAAATAATAAACCATTGTTTAATAATTTGCAGTGTTTTTTACTTTCACTTACTATATATAGTAAGGGAAAGTATTGCGATCGTGAAAATTTTCGAATTTCAGTTTTATACGGAAATACACATTTTAGGGTCCCCTGAGTCCAAATAACCAAGTCCCGCAAAAAGGTCTGTGTGTTTTGTGTGTGTGGTAACTCCCAGACGAAAACGTTAAGTCCTATGAAACTGAAATTTCATAATTAAGACAAAGAGACGTTACAAAATCTTTTTCATCAAAATCAGCTTACCAGAAGAGCTTCTTTATACCATGCATTTTTTAAAATAACCTTACAGAGCTTAAATGCCGATATTTAAAAATGTCTTCCTTTCAATTACCTTTAATTTTGTAGTTCTCATGAAATTGGCCATATCATCTGATTAGCATTGCTAAAAAACAGGTAAATATATAGGTAGAACGAATTCGATATCCAACGAAAGGATATAACTGCAAAAAATATTTCAACATAACAATAGTAATACACATGTATAATAGGGATACTCACTACGTTTGCTAAAGCATGCTATTTGTGCTAAACCCATCAATTTTATACAGGAAATAACTGTAGAAACTTGACAGGTTTAGCAAAATAACACAAATAGCATGATATAGCAAACGTAGTGAGTACCCCTAATGTACCGTTGGAATGCTAAATATTTTAGAAAAAAAAAAATCTTACACATACTATTGTAAAAGGGGAGCCCGTGGCTGAGTGGCTAGCGCGCTAGTCTCTCGTGCTACAGGTTCTGAGTTCGAATCACAGTCCCGGCGGGGCTTTTATAAAAATGTAAAAAAATGTGGATTCACTCACAACCTCTCCCCCGGGTATGTGAGACCCGTCAGCCAAAGGGTGGCCACTCACAAAATTAGTCGTAGGGAGTGATGACCCTACACTAAAAATTGCATCGTGAAACGTGAGTGTAAACTCGCAGGAGTTAACACCGCGAGGCCCAGGGCCTACACGACCTGTCGCGCCACTGGAAGAAGAAGACATACTATTGTAAAAGTTAACGGATCCGATAAAACAAACTGATTGTCGTAGATAATAATATAACAGATTATTTAATAAAACACATGTTTCTGTTAAAATTTAAATAATTCTGTAACAATTTATTTTCGTTTATAAATTTGTTTATCGCGCTTTACTGATTCTAAAACTCTATACACACTTTTCTCTATCGTCAAAAATAACTGATGTATGAGCGTATTTATGTGTGAAATTTCTGGGTTTTTTTCTTTTTCTCTTTTTTATAATTACTCGCGGTCTTTTGGTTAAAAAACACTAATACATTTTTTCTCTATCATCAAGTTATTAAATTAAATTATATTTAATCGGTCGCCATTTAAAAAAAAAAATCGTTGCATGCGCTGATATTTTTGTGCCGAGTTTAAAAAAAAAAATTAAAGTAGTTTCGGAGAAAAGCCGTGGCCGGCGTACAGTGGAAAATATGACCGATTTAGGTGGACAAAATTCTGAAATTGTCAATATTTAACCTTTGGGATCCCAGATAATGGAAAAAAATATTATCAATTATATCAAGCACTGTAAAATTCCAAACTTTTGACTTGACTTTTGTTCACCTAAATTAGTGATTTTGCCCTGTGTGCGACGTACGGCGGACCAGTTTATTAAATATCTTGAAACTTAAGCTCTCAAATTTGGGGGGGGGGGTTGGAGGGAGTGTATTTATTTACTTTTTTTCTGTGTGACTACAAAGGTTCATTTTTTTTTTTTTTAAGTAATAAACCAAAAAGTAGTCAATTTTTCTCCTACCAGCACCCTTTCAGATATAGAATGGTAACTTAGTCAAAAATCTTTTTAAGATCCAAAATTATGATGAAAGTCGCTCTATTACTGTTCCTGAGGTGGATATTTGCTATCTCCGAAAATGTAAAAATTGCGTCCATGCATGTTACTAAACCATGTAATTAGTCTCTAATACAGAACTGTTGTAAATAATTTGGTTGACACATTAATTAAAGTAATAGATCTTTAGTAATACGGGTCTGTAGAATATCCTTCCTCATAAATCATTTTAAATTTTACTATGGAACGCGGATAGTACTCACGGGAGCCTTCCTCGACGGAGAACAGGCCTTTGGTCGAGTCTGGCACCCAGAACTGCCTTACATACTCCGCCAATTCCTGCCTCCTATATACTACCTCATTATCCAGTCTTACCTCTTTGGAAGATCCTTCAAAATAAATCACAATAGTTCCTTTTCGTCCCTTTTTACTCAGTCTGCTGGTGTTCCTCAAGGTAGTATTCTAGGAACCATCCTTTACACAGTCTATACAGGTGATATCCCAACCCATCCTAACACCTTCCTTCCTACCTATGCTGATGACACTTGTGTGTTATCTATCAACAAAGATCCTACTATTGCCTCTAACTCTTCAATCCCACATCCAAGACCTTGAGGTATGGTGTCAGAATTGGAGAATTAAAATAAATTCACAAAATTCCAGCAAATAACTTTTACTCTTTGTCGTAAACCTATGACATCCTGTCCTACAGTATCCTTTAACAATATTCCGCTTGCTCCAATCGAACAGATCCGCTATCTAGGACTTCCACTTGACAAACGTCTAACATGGAATCCGCACACAATACTGAAACGACAAGAAACGGCCCGTCGCTTACTGGACAGATGCTCCAAACTTCCACTTATTTACAAAAGGCTCATATTTATCACCATCATAAGACATGGACTTACGGATTTGAGCTTTGTAGAAGTATGCTAAATGCCGTGAGCTTTATGAATTTTACCTGAGTTAATAGCTCTTAATAGTTGTACAATTTACAATCAAGGAGAAACTAGTTTAAACAGATTTCATCAACTATTTTTTGTTGTTTCTTAATATTACCTTCAGAACGAACTGAAAGATACCTTGAATCGAGAATAAGACAAACCGCATTTGTCAGAGGTTATTAAAATGGACTTAGTCTTGCATGTGTTAGCATACCCTGCATAAATGGATACGGCGTATTGACACAATGCTTCACTAATTGTTGTCTGTTAATTGTGAAGCTACATTTACCACTGACGAGCTTTACAACCAACAAATAAAGCCATTAATCAGATGAAAAACTTACGCAAACACTTTACAGAAGGAAGGACAACTATTGTCGTATCCTTTGAGTCAACGTTTACAAGGTGACAATAAAGTCCTTCCATCATTAAACATATTGTAGTTTTTACTCTTTATATAATTATGATATTGTTAACATTCTTTATTTATTACAAAATTTTATTTAATGTGCTTTTTAGCGAACTATCCCCGAAAAAAAATAGTCCAGGTTGCGGTCAAAGGTCCTCTTGAATATTCCAACGATCATTACTAACCAGGACCCTCACACACGACCGAAACGAAAAGAAACTGCTCGAAGATACCGATTACTACAACTTACTAGACAAAACTTCCAGTATATTACAGAAGACTCATTTACATCACTATTATCAGACCTATTTGGACATATGGAATCGAGATTTGGGGCTCTACTAAACTCTAATTCCTCCCGTATCCAATTCTTAACATCAAAAATCCTTCGCAAAATACTGAATATTGAATTGCCCTAATAACCTAAACATCCCATTTGTTGCAGACCTAGCCCGTAATAATAGATACTCCTCTTTTCAATCTCAACAAACCCACTTGTTCGTAATTTATCTTCCTTAGATAACCCTAATAACCCTCCGAGGCGATTGAAAAGGTGGCCTCGTGACCTACTGCCTTAAAATAGTTCGTGAAGTGCTACCCCTGTTTAGTTCATTCTCAAGACATTTTCTTGACTTTTCTTCATACTGCATATTTGCTCATTTTGTTGTTTAATACAGCTGTAAATTACAATAAATAAAAATATTAACCAGGCTTTCATCTCACGTTTCAGAGAATTAAAATTTAGAAAAAAATAGACAAAGAAATGTGTCAGTGGGTGGGGTCACAAGTAGTGTTGGAGTTAGCATAACAGCCTCCAATAGACGATTCAATATAAAATTAATTTTTCAATATTCAATAAATCCAAACAAAAATTAAGCGTTTTGGATCCTTGGGAGATTTGTAATGGTTCTAGGCCAACGGTCGTGCAATGAGGTAAGTGGGCCGAGGTCAAGCGTTTTATCCCCAATTTTGGGTACCCATTTTATAGGGGCTGGACAGACTCACAAGGGTAGGCCCACATAAAATTCTGCCATAGCCGGAATTCGAACCCAGAGGACGGAGAACAGTAGCCTAGTGCTATATCCACTACGCCGCTCCATCAATAAATCTTTTTTTTTTTTTATAATAATTTACAACTGTATTAAAGAACACAATAAGTAAATATGAGGAATGAAAAAAAAAAAGGCATGAAAATGTCTTGAGAAAGAACTACACAGTGGTAGCACTTCACTAACTATTTTAACTCAGTAGGTCCCGAAGCCACCTTCTTTTCAGTCGCCTAGGAGGGTTAATAGGGATATCTAAGGAAGATAAATTACGGACAAGTGGGTTTGTATGGGCAGGGAGTTTAGAATGAAAAGAGGAGTATCTATCACGGGCTGTCTGACACAAATGGGATTTTGAGGTCATTATGACGGAGTTGATTTGTGACAAAATAAGGGGCATTCAGGATTTTGCGAAGGATTTTGGATTGTAAGGACTGGATGCGGGAGGAATTAGATGGTTTCGTAGAGCCCCAAAGCTCGATTCCATATGTCCAAATAGGTCTGATAATAGTGATGTAAATGAGTCTTTTGTAAAATACTGGAAGTTTTGAACGTTTGTCTAGTAAGTGTTGTAGTAATCGATATCTTCGAGCAGTTT
The DNA here is from genome assembly GCA_023052935.1 of Piezodorus guildinii. Lineage (NCBI taxonomy): Eukaryota > Metazoa > Arthropoda > Insecta > Hemiptera > Pentatomidae > Piezodorus > Piezodorus guildinii. The sequence goes on along the minus strand of CM041296.1, from coordinate 140,146,636 downwards.
CTTGTCGTTTCAGTCTTGTGTGAGGATTCCAAGTAGGCTTCTTCAATAGATCTAAACTCTATGTATTTTTATTTTCAAGAGAATGGCGACTTTAAATTAGAATAAAAAAATAAGTAAAACAGTCCTTAAAAATCGGGCATATCCTTTGAAATAGTAAAATTGGTCCTTTTCGCGCGTAATAAAAAGCGGTGATTATTGAAGATAATTTTTCTTGTCAGATTACTTAGTCTATTTCAAAATAATGTTTCCATCGAAACATATCCATATTATCCTGTAGCCATTGATAATTAACAGCTAAATATATAAATTCAATGAATTCGATACCCAACTAAAGGAGAAAAAAAAAATGTTTTAATGCAAATTTTTCGTTTTTGAACATAGGAGCAGTAACATACATGAATGATAAACCGTTGGAAAGCTAAAGATTTTAGAAAAAATATTATCTCATACACAAGCTTTTGAAAGTTAATAGAGAGTGATGAAAAGAAGATAAAACTAACTGATTATTTTAGATAATAATATAATAGATTTTTTAATAAAACACATGTTTCTATAGAAATTCAATTTAATTAATTCTTTAATAGTATCACGTATATTTATCACTAACTGTATTCGAAAATTCTTTTATTGATTTTAAAAATGGAGGTAAGTGAAAGTCGTGTGTTGCCCGCATCAGATTTTTTTATGATGTAAAAGTCTAGGAGAAAAAGTTCTTCAGGTGAAGCAAAACCGAGAAAAAATGTTTTCGCACCTACTGTTCCCCAAAAGACCCTAAGAAAAAGTGTAAGTTGAAACAGTGTTATTCTATTTTCTCCCCTTTTTTCTAGTTAAATTTGAACAATAACCTTCTTTCTTTTTTTTTTTTAATATAAACACTAATGGATTGGAGCAGGTACTTGACATATGCGGGGATATGTTGATCTGCCTGGGAACAGCGAGCTCACCCGATCCTGCCGCAGGAACTCTTTTCCTGCTCATCCAAGGATACTCTCCGAGGATAAAAAGGTCCATTGAGGCCTCTCGGGAGAAATGTTTATCTTAGACCCTTTTTTTTCCTTCGGAGCGGCTGGTTCAAAGAGGTGCCAGGTGGCTATGCCCGCGTTACAGAATTATCGGTCCTCCGTGGGAAGGATTAATTCGCGGGCTAAGACTGTTTTGATAAAATCTCCGACTTGTTGGCCAGCCTGGGCGACGGGGCGTGCGCTGAACGGGACGACGGGCGATCTACCGGCCTGCCCGGATCCGGGACGTCTCTTCGGGGGAAACCTGTTGGTCTCTTAGGAAATGTCCTGAAATAATCTTTCAGATCCAGGGAACGGATTTTTAACGCCCACGATAGGACGATTTCCATATTTTTAGAAACCTTACCACTTAAAAATGATTTCAAATTCATATAAAAAAATCTGCTGCTGGCAACACACGTCTCACTTACCACGGCTGTTTTTAGTTTCGTTGAAAACATGTGATTTAGATTAAATAATATAATAGTATTAAATTGTAACGTTTGTTTAATTATTTAACGTCACTTTATACTACTGTGGTTAATCGGACGATACTACAGGGGGAGTCCTAAATTTTGCCTATTTTGGTGGTTTTCAAATTCGTTCAACTTGTATATTAAGCCGTTCTTTATCAATTCTAATAAGATAATTTAGTTAATCTTTTTGAATGTACAAAATTAAAGGTATTTTAGAGGAAAAAAATACAAAGATTCGCCGTTTGAGCCCTGTCAGTCTATTTCAATCAGAATGAAACTTATATCATGTTAAATCCAACCAAATTTTACATCCATATAGAGTTTAAACAAAATCTAAAGAGCTGTTTTTGAGTTAATAGTAAAAAGGTTTAAAATGAATTGTATAAACTTTATACCAAGCATTTTCCACCTTTTTCATCTATGAGTATGTTAAAGTGAAAAGAAAGGAAAAATGTATATATTTGAACACAAAATAATATAAATAAAATACTGGCTTTAAATAAGCGCTTTCATATATCTGGGGGTTGTCAAAATCGATTTAAGAACTATTAAATACATTTAGATTTAAAATAGAGGTGAGTGAAAGTAACACAATGAAAAAAAATTCAAATCTACAGGTTGCCATGGGAGTAAAAAATCTTTAGTTATGCCGTCCAGCGTAGGAGACGTAAAATAGTGGTCCCGATCCTGTGTGATATAAGGAACTTGTTAAAGATCCCTATCCTAATCAAACTTGGATATGCAAAATTTAGGACTCCCACTGTAGCATCCTCCGATAAGTCACAGTAGCATAAAGTGACGTTAAAAGTGGAGAAAAAATATTTTTTTGGTAACTTTTTAATAATTTAAACTTAATATTTTTTTGGGTGGTACATCACAACAGTTATATAGATGCATAATATACCATCGGAAAGCTAAGGATTTTAAAATGTTTACCTTTTTATTCATTATGATTTTTTTGATAATACAGATATAGTTGGAAAATGTGAATTTTGAATAGCAAACGAAGATATTTTAGTCCAAAAGTAATAATGATTTAAGATGTATTTTAATAAAATGAATCATTATGTAATAAGTTTTTTTTTTAAATACAGTGACTACTTTAATTGATAAATATTTTGAAAAATAAAGGAAGAAAATGTATTAATAATTATTGACCTATATTAATATTCAATGAGGGAAGGTATGTAATTTTTTTTTTTTTTCAAATTTACAATAAATTTTCAATATATAAAAAGACATAGATATAAATATAATCTGGTAGTTATAGAATTTAAATAATTGTAATGTTTTAATATTTATTATTGTTTTTAGTGGTTACCAATTTTGAAAATGAAGTAAAATTCTTCAAAACGTCGGAAATTGTTATGAATATATTATAATTCGAAAAAAAAAAAAAAAATTAAGAAATGAATAGTTTTTAAATTTATTTATTTATTGAACGATTTGAGAATAATATTATCTTAGAAACGAAGTTGTATAAAGAGTGTCAAAAATACTGTGGGGATAAAACTAAGTTATTGTAATAGACAATAATTTCTATTTTGAAATATTTTTTTCTAAACCACATGTTTCTATAAAAAAATCAATGTAATTCATTAACCTTTCTTTAAATCTAACTTTATTTAAAAGATCTTAAATTGATTTTAACAACGGAGGTAAGTGAAATTCGTGTGTTGCACGCACCAGATTTTTTAATTATTGTAGGAATGCTTATATGATGTGCTTATACCAAGTTTATTATTCGATGTTTGTTAGACATACTCAAAAAAGGCTTAACTAATTTCTTGGTTTTGAATGCTGAGGTTGATCTCCTCCACACTTTTGACCTCCCATCTCAACCAAAAATATTAAATTTGGATTCCTGAGAGAATATGACACAGAAATTTTTGGATTAATTTACTAACTCCCGAGAAAATTATAGCCGCTACTTCTGGTTTAACTTAACTGAAGAAGGACTTTCTTCTTGCGACTCGACCACTGCATCCTTCCCTTCTTAAATATTTTTGACTGTTACTGGGTGGACTTGAATCCATAGTACTTATTTCTTATGATAGCGATTGAGGTGTCGGTAGTGTGAGGAGGGACTTAATAAGTAAGGATGGCACGCCTCTGGCGATTCTCCTGTCTCCTGTCCTCCAGCACGTGTTCTGTCCTCTAAAGATTTCAACTCTCTATGCCTTTGTAGTCCATACTATACAGTAGCATGTGACTTATACTGAACTAAGATTTGATTATTGAGATAAGATTTATACAGCATAGATTTATATGGAACTCGAAAGACGGTCATAGTACAACAAATAGGATTAATATTGAAAGTGTATGGAAACTTTTTTGACTTACCATGAACAAATGACATTCTGCCTCGTTTTATATAAACGATGAAATTAAAATAAATAAATATATTTTTGTTTTATTATTTTCAGTAATCAACCTTTGTGATCGACCAAAAAAAAATAATAAAAATTTCATAATTTGAGGGCTTACGTTTCAAGATGCGTAGAATCCGAATAACGAATGAAAAAGAATATCCGTTTTTCCGCCGTCCACCATACGCCGACCGCCGTTAGCGGGATTTATCCGAAACAAATGGACCAATTTTTTTTTTAGATTCGCCACAAAAATACTAGTCCATTAAACGATGATCCTAACACCGAGACGTCGATATCAGCTGGTTAGTTTTCAAATGGCGGCCGATTAAAAGGATTTTATTCAATAACACAGTTATTTTTATAAAAATAAAAAAAATTTAAATTTACACATAAATACGCAAATAACTCAGTTATTTTTTACGATAGAGAAAAGTATGTGTAGATAGAAGCAGTAAAGCGCGGAAAAAAAAAAAAATTGAAATTTTACACATAAAAGCCACCACTTATTAGGAGATGTGATTCCCTGATAACTCGGTTATTTTTTATGATAAATATAAAATGTAAGGTTTTCTGGAATCAGAAAATTTTATTTGAGTGAAAATCGAAAGAAAAGAAAAGGAAGTAGTGACGCAGTCAAGTATAAATGCTTTTGGTTTATTATTTTCAATAATCAACCTTTGTAATCGACCAAAAAAAAAATGACCCCTCCTCAAAATTTGAGAGCTTACGTTTCTCTTAGTAAATAAATGAATAAATAACAAAATTTTGCTTTTAGTGTCATTTGATAGAGAATTAAATTTTGGACCAAATGAAAAAAGAATCATTTAAATTGGTTAACAACTTGCTTAGATATTGCGTTTTGAAATTAGTGGTAGTGCTATGATATGATGCTTTGAATTAGTGCTTTTCATATTACTTAATTGCCTATTAACAGCCATATAAACAGTTATACTCTAATATTGTTATTTGGAAATTATAAACCATTGTGTAATAATTTGCAGCGTTTTTTATCAAATATTAGTATTAATAATTTGCACATCAGGAAATTGTTAAGTTGAAAATAAATAGCTATGCAAAATGATAGATAGCATGCTGTATAGAAACTTTTTTGAGTGTAATTCGTTAAAACGATGTCGACGGTGACCAATGTATAATAATTACAGGATGAAGGTGTTATGAGAAGCGTACACCCCTAATCCCCCGCTTACACCCCTTGGATTGGTATAGAGAGCTCACGAAGAGCCCTATATCCTCTACGGTAACACCGCGGCTCACGATCTACTGATGTATATCTTCTCCACAATGGACTATTCCACAACCCTCCAAGGAGTTAATTCTCTCCCAGGATAACATTATAATTTTCTTACTCTCGTATATTGTCCCAAGGACATTTTCTAGTCCGGCAATGCAACCCGGATTGTGTAATGTTACGAAGTAACGAACAATACATAAAAAAAAATGTGAATTAGTTTTCTAGAAACTTCCAAGCTATGAGCAATAATCATAAAACAACATTTTCATTTATTACATTATTATAGATTATATTGCGTACCTCTGAAACTGCTATAAAAAATCTGGTAGACCAAATAATATTATCTTAGACATAATATTGTAAAAGCTAACGGAGATCGATGAAAAACCGATACAACTAAGTAACTGTCGTAGATAATAATATAATAGATATTCAATGAAACACATGTTTCTACTAAAACTCAATTTTTTTTTTCTATTTATTTATATGTTTATTGTTTATTTATTTAACGTTACTTTATGCTACTATGGCTAATCGGACGATGCTACAGTGGAGTCCTAAATTTTGCCTATCCAGGTTTAATTAGGATAGGGATCTTTAACGAGTACCTGACATCGCACAGGCTCGGGACCACATTTTAACGTCCCATCCGAAGGACGGCGTAACTAAGGATTTTTTACTCCCATTAATAAATCCTAGGACCACCTGCGGGTTTGAACCCGTGACCATTAGCATAGGAGGCTGTTACGCTAACCACCCAGCTACAAGTGATCCCATTATTTATTTATAGTAATTTACAACGGTATTAAAGAACACAATAAGTAAATATGAGGAATCACGGGAATCTTCTACGGACTGCCCAACATGCGGTTGCCCAATCTCTGTTAAACACATTTTGACAGAGTGTAAGGCTTATGATAACCACAGAGCACATATTGCAATTGACACTGACTTACCAACCGTTTTACAAGACAACATACAGACAACTACAAATTTTTTTGACTTCCTACGACAGACCGACTTGTACAATAGACTATAACATTTAATCCGTTTATCATTGTGGTTTACGCCTACAAAAAAAAAAAAAAAACAAATATGAGGAATGAAAACAAAAGTCATGAAAATGTCTTGAGAAAGAACTACCCAGTGGTAGCACTTCACTAACTATTTTAACTCAGTAGGTCCCGAGGCCACCTTCTTTTCAGTCGCCTTGGAGAGTTATCAGGGATATCTAAGGAAGATAAATTACGGACAAGTGGGTTTGTATGGGCAGGAAGTTTAGAATGAAAAGAGGAGTATCTATCACGGGCTATATCTGCAACAAATGGGATGTTAAGGTTTATGAAGGAGTTGATTTGTAACAAAATAAGGAGCATTCAGACTTTTGTGAAGGATTTTGGATTGTGAGGACTGGATGCGAGAGGAATTAGATGGTTTCGTAGAGCCCCAAAGCTCGATTCCATATGTCCAAATAGGTCTGAAAATAGTGATGCAAATCAGTCTTTTGTAATATACTGAAAGTTTTGAACGTTTGTATAGTAAGTGTTGTAGTAATCTGTATCTTCGAGCAGTTTCTTGTCGTTTCAGTCTCGTGTGAGGATTCCAAGTAAGGCGCTTGTCAAGATGAAGATCTAGGTATCGGATTTGCTCGACAGGAGTAAGGGTAATGTTATTAAAGGATACTGGAGGGGGGGGGGCTCAATTTAATCAATGCCTTATCAATTTATTTTCAACTCTAATTGTTTTTAATAGGATCGTTTTCACGCTAAATCATGGGAATTGTCCAGCAATTTGGGACTGTACTTAGACAAAAGACTGACATGGAGGACCCACAATAAACTTAAAAGACAACAGCTGAACAGACGATTTGGACTACTATTCCGTCTGCTTGACATTGAAAATTATTCGTGAACACCAAAATTACTATTTACAAAGTACTGATCAAACCATTATGGGCATATGGGATAGAGCTATGGGGATCTGCCAAAAATAATTCGGTCTCTTCAATCGCAAACCATAATATTGCGAAATATTTTGGATGCACCGTTTTATGTAACCAACGAATTACTTCACAAGGACTTGGACGTACTCCCAGTTTCAGACACAGCCACAGAATATTATCAAAGATTTCATGACAGCCAGGCTTACAACATGAATCCTACACCAACCCGTACAACCCACCCCGACGACTTTTGAGGCGGGTGCCTTGATATGCCTCGATTTAACCGACTTTCGGAAGTTATCATAATTGCTTATTGCAATTTTTTTTTTTTTTTTTTTTTGCAGATGGCAAATATCAATGGAGAACAAACAAAAACAACTATAAATAAAAAAAATTTTTTTTTTTAAATTCTTAAATAGATTATAACAACGAGGTAAGTGGAAGTGTGTTGCGCGCACCAGATTTTTTTATACCACAATTTTATATTGTTATATTATTTAATCTAAAACATATGTTTCCAAGGAAACTGAATGTTATTCTTCAGACAATGTTCCACTTCAACTTTATTAAATAGTTCTTATATTAGTTTTAAAAACAAGAGGATCTCACTCTCCCTGGTCGTAGTGAAGCACTGCTGACACCATCAGAGCGGTGTCCTCTGATAGAAAATGTTTTTAAAAAATGGAATGAAACATGGAAAAAACAGCCATCCAAGCAAGCTGTAAGCGATTAAGAGAGAGCCAGGGATCACTTGTAGCTGGGTGGCTAGCGTAACAGCCTCCCATGCTAAAGGTCACGGGTTCAAACCCGCAGGTGGTCCTAGGATTTTTTAATGGGAGTATAAAATCCTTAGTTACGCCGTCCTTCGGAGGGGACGTTAAAAGGTGGTCCCGAGCCTGTGCGATGTCAGGTACTCGTTAAAGATCCCTATCCTTATAAAACCTGGATAGGCAAAATTTAGGACTCTCACTGTAGCATCGTCCGATTAGCCATAGTAGCATAAAGTGACGTTAAATAAATAAACAAACAAGAGAGATCCAAAGTCCTGGAAAACCTCAAATCTCATCAACCGCAGAGAGTAGGTGGTCCTGGCCCGCCTGGGCATCGGACATACAAGGTTAACCCATGAGCACTTAATATCTAAGGAGTTGTCCCCGAGATGGCAGCATTTTAGGGGAACCCTAACAATTACTCACATTTTCGAAGAATGTCCCTTCTACAGAAGAAAATTGAACCAAAGGGGAATACCACTCAATGTCGCGGTTGCTTTGGGGAACAATATAAATAGAATTGACGAATTGATGTGCTTTCTTACTGAAATTGACTTTTACAAGATTTGACCATTTTATTTTACTATTATTATTATTTTTAAAATTATTATTAATTTTATTTTATTATAATTATTATTAATTTTATTTGGAAAACCATGAAGTAGTCACCAGAACCAGGAGACTGAGGTTTAATGGCCATATGGTAAGAATGAACAATCAGAGGCTGAACAAACAGATTTTTGAACAAGCTCTAGGCTATAAGAATATGAGTGGTTATGCGAAGCATTTTTTCCAACACTGTTTCCAGAACGTTTTATAACAATGAGAACTATCAGGAGGCACTTAATGAATAAAAGAGTTATAATGAACGTAATGTAAATAATTCGTTATTTAAATTATGTTCATTATAAATTATTTAAAAAATAAAAGTATGGAAACAATTTGCCTCCGGGTTTTGAGAAATTTCTCAAGATTGAGAGAAAAATTTTTAGGAGGCTTCATGAACCCAAAATAACGCAAGAGGGCTACAGGCTAAAATCCAATGAAGAAATATATAGACATTTGGAAAACCTTAAAGTAGTCATCAGAACTAGGAGACTGAGGTTTTTTGGCCATATGGTAAGAATGAACAATCAGATGCTGAACAAACAGATTTTTGACAAAGTTCCAGGCTATAAGAATATGGGTGGTTATGCAAAGCAAATAAAAGAGGAGCTCGATAGGTTAAAAATCAAGAAAATAGACTGCTTAGATAGAGAGCTTTTCGGGAAGAAAATAAAAGAAGTTGGGGTTCTTACAGGAAAAACGAAGAAACAGGGGAGAAAATGGACAAAGGAAGAGCGGGAGGAACAGTCCAGGAAGATGAAAGAATATTGGAGAAGACAAAATGATATTCACGTGGTCCTTGTTGGCCAATTCATGCAAAAAAAATTATTTTATAAATTATTCTTTTCTTATTTTATTTTATTTTTTAAATTTATTTATTTATTTTATTTTATTTTTATTTATTTATTTTATTTTTTATTTAACCTGATATATATTTATCTTTTACTAATGATGTTATATTTATTCTTACTATTGATTATTCTTATAGTTATTTGTTTTCATTTTTTTTTTTTAAACTAAAATCATTGTTCATTGTTTAACCTAAAATTGATTTTAGTTCGGTCTGGCACTGGTGACCGAGATGTTTTGTGCCAATAAAATATAACAACCAACCAACCAATGAAAGTCGTGTGTTGCTCGTACCAGATTTTTTTGTTTTCCTTAGCACTGATGAAGGCCCACAAAGTGGGCTGAAACGTCGGCACACAAATTACACAAATAGCAGCAATAACCAACTTCTCCATCAGATATAATATATAGATGTGTGCGTAAGATCAAAAAATATTGATAGGATTGTAGGTGTAGGGAGGAGCGGAGCAGTCCCAATCTATTATGCTAATAGGGGCAGGTCCGAGTCGGGCCGATGAAGAGATCAAAAGGATTAGCCGTCCCTCCTCTTATGTAATTTATTGCTCACTTGGTCTCCTCTATCCTGCCTCTGTGTCCGTCTTCTAATCTCTTGTAATTAATACATTCTACCTACACCTAAATGTACTATTAAAGATATAAGGACGAATACTTAAATTAAAAATACCTAGTGAAGTAATAATGGTTGACTGGGTGTGCTGGGGGAGAAGTTAGTTCCGGGTGCAGTCGAATAAACACTCAATTAAGTGGAAACTTCATTTATTTGTGCCTACGGTTTGGTCTGAATTTCAGGCCATCTTCAGGGCTATAAAACAAAACATAACAACCAGTTGTAGTATACCATAAATAAAGATGATAAGTAAAAGAAATTAGAAACAAAATAAAATAGTAGTAATGATAATAACAAAATATTATGATGATTAGAGATAAAAGGGCAAAAGAACTTTTTTAATTGAAAAAAAGATAAACTAGAGTGCTGCCAATGGGCAGTTTCTCTTCAGGTTTTTCATGTACACTATCTTTAATCCGCATATTTACTAATGTATTCCTATACAGTTGTAAATTTCAATAAAATATAATTAAAAAAAAGATTTAAAAAAAATTTGTATATATATATATATATATATATATGAATTTATTTTTCTATTTTATGTAATCATTATTTTCTGTATATGTTGTAGTCAGTTTGGGTAGTTGTTTAGTCATTTCTCTTTCGATTGCATGACAATCATGACTCAGGGGTACTCCGTACCTCCACGTATATATTGTATGAATATGGTCTCATATCAGTATTACTATTGTTCTTTCTGATACTGATTGTAATAATTCTCAATAAATAAATATTTAATAAGACTCTAGTAACCTTATAAAATAAACTATTTAAATACTTAAATAAATATAAATATTTTCTAATTAAAAAAAAAGTTCAATTTTTCATAAAAACTGAGAGTATTTATTTTTGTTTTGAAATTTACGACTGTATCAACTAATAAAAATAGATAAAGCAATAGACTATTGTTCTTCGGATCTCGAGTTCGAACACAGATTGTGGCAGAAAAATGACTTATATTTTATTTCAGACGTAGGATGAACCTCCCTTTGGGCACACCCAGCCTCTGAATAGTCGTTGGCATACAAACTGTACTAATGTATGAATTGAATCCATCATCGTTCATGGGTTGTAGAGGAGCGCGTTATTTTATTTTTTTTAATATATTTTTTTTTCTTTATCTGTTAATTAAACAAATAAAATAAAACAGTCGGGGTTACCTGTAGTGTAGTGGCTAGCATAACAGCTTTCTATGCTTAAGGCTCTAGGTTCAAACCTGAAGGTGGTCCTAGGATTTTTTAATGGAGTAAAAAATCCTTAGTTATTCCGGTCTTCAGAGGAGACGTTAAAAGGTGGTCCCGAGCCTGTGCGATGTCAGGTACTCGTTAAAATCCTAATTATAAACCTGGATAGACAAAATTTAGGTATCTCACTGTCGCATCGTCCGATTTGCCATAGTAGCGTAAAGTGACGTTAAATAAAAAGGGGAAGAGTTATTATATATCGTACTATCCACTGATTGTCATTAGTATATATAGACAGGTGTGCATAAATTAAGAAAGATAAGAAAAAGTAGGATGGTAATCGGAATTGGTGCACGCATCACCAAATTTTTTTTTTTTTTTAGACAAGGCAACTTGCCGAAAAAAAATGCATCCATGAAATAAATAATCAAGAGATGCCTTATTTTTAAAACACAAGTCCTTGGATGTAGATAACATCGTCAAATGTTAAGCACACATGTGACAAATTGTCCATTACCATCACAGTAGTCTTGTAATGAGCTCGTAACTAAATCGTCTCTATTTAACGACCTCATTTCCTCTCAGATCCAAAACATTAATTTTAAACTAGCCCGCTGTAATTTTTTTTGTTTTAAGAAAAATAAAACAAAAGGATCCCTAATGACGTTGTATTTTCAGGTCTAGGTAAACATGTTACCTCTCGGATCTCCTAAAATTCAAATCTTCCGTTGGTTCTAGTAACACTCGTTCGCAGGCTTCTGATATATACATAACGTCAAACTGAACTACAACCGTCGATAGATCGTTCCTAATCCGATCTGTATCCCAATGTAACTCCGTTCCTTCTTATATACGAGACTCAAAAAATTCTCAACATTTAAATCAACTCTCTTTCCATTCAATTGCCAAATAATCCTTAAGAAAATTTGGTCATTTCAATGAAAAATCAACAAATCAATGCAGACAGATACATTTATTTATTTATTTTATTTTTTTCTGCATGTTTAACACCAAATACCATTATGGATTATTTACATTTTAAAGAAATACGATTAACTTATATATTATTTTATTTTTAAAAAAATGATTTTGAGAATTTTTATATCTGAACTGTATATTTATACATTTTTTGTTTAATGTATTGTATTTAGTTTTTTACTTGCTGACCCGGCAAACGTTTTCCTGCCTTATAAATTATTTTGGTAGTTAAATAAAAAGTAACTAATCTATTGGAAGTGTGTGTGGTGGGACCTATATAATATAAAAGTTGAAAGTATTTGATAACAAACTAAAAAAGAAAAGAGCAAAACATTTTTTTCTTTAATTTTTGGTTCTTTGAAAATTGGAACAGTAATATAGACGCATAAAATCCTGGAGAGGCAAAATTTAGGACTCCCACTGTAGCATCGTCCGATTAGCCATAGTAGCATAAAGTGACGTTAAATAAATAAATAAAATAAATACCGCTGAAAAGCAAAAGATTTTAGAAAAAATATCATCTCGTATAAAAGTTGTTAAAAGGTATTGTTTTTTTTTATTATTTATTGGAATTTACAACTGTATAATGGAATACAACAAGTAAATAAAAAAAGTTTTTGTTAAGTGACAAATAGGACTTTAACATATTACTGATTATTATACATAACAATTTTGTAATGCTATATTATTTAATCTAAATAATATGTTTCCAACGAAGCTGAATAAAAGTTTTATTTAAATTAACTTTATGTTTTTTTGATAGTTCTTAAATTGATTTTAACAGCCAAAGTAATTGAAAGTCGTGTGCTGCTCTCACCAAGATCTTTTTTAATGCAACAGTTAAATTCTTTGGTTATTTTTCATAAAAAAATACCAAAATCGTGATTAAAAAATACGAGAGTTGGGACAAGGAGGGTGAAAATTTAGGGTTATAGGTAATTTTTTATGCCAAATAAAAAAAATATTTCTCATAAAAAAAATATGTTCTGTATACTTTCGAACCGATTCTCATTACTAAGAAATATAGATAAAAAAATTCATAAATCGGTCAGTAAAAAGTACGACCACAAACACGTGACATGATATTATTATACATTAGATTGTAATTAAGTATTAGGATTTATTTCTTGACTTATTTTATTTGATCATTTTATTGGTGTTAATTCTATAGTTACTTTTACTTACCTTTATATGAAAAATATAGTAAGGTAAATTATTGTGATCGTGAAAATTTTCAAATATTTCACCGGAAATACACATTTTAAGATCCCCTGAAACCAAATGACCAAGTCCCGTAAAAAGGTCTGTGTGTCCGTATGTGGTAAGTCTAGCGCAAGAATTAAAATTCGTACGAAACTGAAATTTCATATTGAAGACCACTATACGCCAGAGTTTTTACAAAACCTTTTTCATCAAAATCAGCTAATCAGAGGAGCCTCTTTATACTATGCATTATGAACCTTTTTACAATTTACTCAAAAACTGCTTTAACGATTTTGATTATACTCGCTATATTGATGTAAAGTTTAATGGGCTTTAATATGATGTAGGTTTCATTCTGATTTAAATAGTCTGACAGGGATTAGATGCCTTTATTTTAAATTTTCTTTGTGTAAAGTACCTTTAATTTTGTAGATTTCAAAAATAAAATAATTAAATAACAGCTAAATATGCAAGTTGAGAAAATTTGATAATCAACTAAAGAAGAAAAGTGCGAAAATATTTGTTTATGCAATTTGTTCTTTTGTTTTTGAACACAAGAATAGTAATATAGATGTATAATATAACGTTAGGTAGCTAAATGTTGTAGTAAAAATATTATTGTAATTGTAAAAGATAGTGATGAAAGGTCTATGAAACTAACTGATTGTTGTTGATAAAAAATATAATATATTATTAAATAAAACACATGTTTCTATTGAAATTCAATTTAATTAATTCTTTAACCATTTCTTTTTATCTCTGAATTTATTTAAAAATGCTTAAATTGATTTTAACAACGAAGATAAGTGAAAGTCGTATGTTGCCCGCACCAGATTTATTATACATTAGATTGTACGTAAGTTTTAGAATTTATTTCTTGAGTTATTTTATTCGATCATTTTGTTTGTGTTCATTCTCTTGTTTTGGTTTATTATTTTAAATAATGAACCTTTGTAATCGACCAAAAAAAAAAAAAAATAAAAAATAATCCCCCCTAAAAATGAGAGCTTACGTTTCAAGATGCGTAGAATCTGAATAACGAATAAAAAAATTCGTTTCTACTGATCAATAAATAACAATAGATAGAGAATTAAATTTCGGACCAAATGAAAAAAGAATCATTGAAATTGGTTAACGACTAGCTTAGATATTGCGTTTTGGAATCAGTGGAAGTGTTATGATATGATGATTTGAATTAGTGCCTTTCATATTACCTCCTTGCCAATCTAGAGCCATATAAACATTTATACCCTAATATAGTTATTTGAAAATAATAAACCATTGCATAATAATTTCCAGGGTTTTTTTTTTTTTTTAGTTATTTTACTGTAAGACTACTTTTAATATCCTGTTATATTATTACTCTTAAGAGAGTTGTACCAGAATAAATAAAGAATTATTATTATTCGGTGAATCTAATGTTAAACTATTCGTTTTCGCCCCTGGAGACTTACCCGAAGGAGAACCAGCTGGAAACTGGAATGCATCGGATCCTGGAATATGTTATGCTGGAAGCGAGTGTTGCTGGAGGGATTTACAACGTTCGGAGCAAACTGTTGTCGAGCACGCGATGTCGACTGCTCCGCTATACCTTCTAGAGCTTAATGCCGCGCGGAACAAATGTTTAACGATAATGCGATGTTTTAATTAACTCTTTGTGGATAATAATGTTTCCATACCCTCTTAGGGTCTTCAGCTCGAAAGCTAAGCAACCATATTTTCTAAAGCATTCAGAATAAAAAAAATCTGGTGCGGGCAACACACGATTTTCACTTACCCGCGTTTTTAAAATCGGTTAAAGAATTTTTAAATACATTTAAAGATACAAACAAATATTTAAAGAATAAATTATTTTGAATTTCAATAGAAACATGTGTTTTATTAAATAATCTATTATACTATTATCTACGACAATCAGTTTGTTTTATCGGCTATTCATCACTCTCCGGTAACTTTTACGCAACTATGTATAAAATAATTTTTTTTTCTAAAATCTTGAGCTATCCAACGGTATATTATACATCTTTATTACTATTCTTCTATTTAAAAAAAACAAAAACTGAATAAAAAAATATTTTTCCCCTTTTCTCCTTTAGTTGATTATCAAATTCGATCAACTTGCATATTTACCCGTTATTTATCAATGTTAATAAGAAGTTCCTATTTTTTTTTAAATCTACAAAATTAAAAGTACTTTAGAGGAAGACAATTTAAAATATCGGCATTTAACCACTATCAGACTATTTCAATCAAAATGAAACCTACATCATATTAAATCCCATTTAATTTTACATCGATATAGCGAGTTTAATCAAAATCGTTGCAGCCGTTTTTGAGAAAATTAAAAAAAGGTGCAAAATGCATGGTATAAAGTAGCACCTCCGGTCAGCCGAATTTATTTAAAAAGTTGCTAAAACATATCGGGTATAGTAATCTTAAATATGAAATTTCAGTTCCGCACGACTTTTCGTTTTTGCACTAGAGTAACCAAACATAGACCTTTTTGCGGAACTTGGTTTTTGGACTCAGGAGACCCTAAAACGTGTATTTCCATAGAAAACTGGAATTCGAAAATTTTCACGATCGCAATTCTTTCCCTTAGTATATTCAAATATGAAAGTAAAAATGGCTAAAAAACGAAAAATCAAAATAATCTAGAATATTTAAATATATTAGAGAGGATTTTTTTTTGGAAACCGGAATGTATGGTAACTTAATAATGACGCCTGGCATTAGATTGTTTAAAGAGCGTCCGCAGGATTTTAGTTAGGATTAGGCCAAGTCGGTTGAAAAGTGTTAAGGCTCCCAGAGATGATTAAAAATTAATTTTTCCAAAGACTGTGTATATACACGGTGTCGGAAGAAGGGGTATCTTTATTCTATTTTAAATATTTAGATACTTTACCACATACGAAATTATTAAATGACCGTTTTTAGAATAAGGAAGAAAATCTTGTGCGCGCAACACTTTAATTTGCCTAGGTTGTTTAAATCAATTTAGAACAGAATAGAATAGAAAAGAAACTTTATTCTGGGACAATGTCCCTCAAGAACAACAATTATTAACAAAATAATAAATCATAGCTGGCCAAAAACAAGATATAACTACAATTAAATAACACAAGTATGAAAAAAAAAATAAGAAAGGGTCATAGTACCGTTTCTATGTACGAATTATAGAAATAAATAAATAAGAATAAACATAAAATGTAACTTTTACATCTCATTAAAGTGAGTGCATTAAAGTATAATTCACCTTATATAAGTTGGCATAATAAAAATTAGCTTACATCTGACTGAAGAGAAAGGAAGTATTGAAAGAGGAGGGATTTAAACGATGAGAGGGAAGGAGCATGACGGATGTTTGAAGGGAGGGTATTCCATAAGGCAGTGGAACGGGCTGAAAAGGGGCAGACATATTTATTGGTTCTATGGAAAGGAGTATTGAGGTAGGACAGGCGGGATCTTGTTTGTTGGTGATCGGTTGAGAATTTAAATACCAGAAGGCTGTAGACATAGAATGGATGGTGGGAGTATATGATTTGACAAAGGAATGATCCAAGGAAATATTGTCTTCGAAAGATGGGGGATAAGCACTTTAACTCGTTGTATAGGTGGGATACATGCGACAGTCTCAAGGTACACAACACAAATCTTAGGAAGCATGAGTTAATGAGTATTAAATTAATTTACAGTTTAAAATCACGTTCGCGCAACACACGACTTTCACTTACCTCCGTTGCTTAGAATTTTCAAATATAAAGACAAAAAAAGGTCGCATAATTAATAACGTTGAGTTTCAATAGAAACATGTATGTTATTAAATAATCTATTGTGTTATCTACGACAATCAGTTTTTTTTCGAATTTTCACTCTCCATTAACTTTTACAATTTTTATATAAGATAATATTTTTTTCTAAAATATTTAGCTTTCCAACAGAATATGATACATGTATATTACTATTCTTAAGTCTATTTTGTACTTATCTATGTTGGGAAAAAATTAATTTATCTAAAAAAAATTGTTTCCTCTTTTCTCCTCCAGTTTGTTCGAATTCAAATTCGTTAAACTTATATATTCAGCAGTTCTTTATCAATGCTAATAAAATTATATTATTTTTTTCGAATCGTCATAATTAAAGGTACTTTATGGGGAGAAAATTTTAAATATCAGCATTTAATAATCCGCAGAATGAAACCTATACGATTTAAAAGCCCACCATTTAGCAATTCAAATCAATCCATTTTTGTGAAAATCATAAAAAGATGCAAAATGCGTGGTATAATGTAGCACATTCGGTCAGCCGATATTAGTGAAAAAGTAGATGTTGATTGGGAAAAGCATATATTATTAGTACAAGGTACGCCTAGCGGATTTTAGATTTTAACATTTTCGCCAAAGCTTTAGTTCCAATAATTTAGAGTTATTTAATTCATTATATTTATTTGAAATATTGAAATCATCAAGATCCATTTCTTCTACTAATCATCGTCTTATCGGTATTTATTTCTCTACTGGTTTTTATTAACACACTTGTATTTAGTTGTATGGTTTCCGTGTCTTCACCTAGCAGTACCAAATCATCGGCATACCCCAAAACCGGAATAGCCGAGCGTTCTAAACCTATAAAGGTATATTATTTAAAATCATAACTAATATATTGTTTGTCTGTCATTATTATTTTCATTAATTTTGTAGTATTTAGACAATAAAATCTTTACGTGGGATTAGTATAGTATTTAATCAATTAAAAGCTGTCGCTCTGAACTTGTTGGTTGCCTGAAAGGGAGACGTGATATCTGATCAAGTGACTCCTTCCACTTTCTATGATTCTTAAAATGTTTTATTTTTAAATATCTGTTCCTTACAGCGAAGATATCCTGAGCCAGACGAGAGGCCCATTCTGATCGGGCGGACACAAGAGCGCGCAGCAGGTTGCTGGCAGGTGGTCGGAGATGGATTGGATACCAAAATGGTTGTAAATTTTCTGTGGAGTTGTCAGTGATTGAAGGGAGTATCGGTAGTGATGGAATGGCCCATCCATCAGCTCCTTTGTTGGTACACTACCATCAATGCCTGCGTGTGTCCTGTCAGTCTTCGTCATTTTCACAGCTTCATTCCCATGTATCCTTCTTAGATTGGGGGCATCTATCTTCTCCATCACAGTTCGCAGTTCTTTCAGGGGGCTCGAACGGTAAGATAGACCTCCTGGTTTCAGTGAGAACAACAATAGCACTTGAGATGAAGCACGGTGGGAAAAAATAGGAATTTAGTCAAGGTTGTAGGCAGGATCTCCACCGATTTTCAACCTACATGAAAATCTCTCAATTTCACATACCTGGAAAAGTTTCGAAATCCAGTCTTCACCCAAAACACATTTTTTATATATCTGAGATGTTACAGCATCTTATTCAAAAACTAGAAAAACAATAAGAGCCACTTTTTAATATTATAAAATATTAGCTATATACAAAGCTGTAAAAGGTAATGGAAAGTTATAAAAAAGGAAAAAAACTAACTGATTGTTATAGATACTTAGCTGTAAATCGCGGTTTTTCTTGCGATTATTTTATTTTCGTTGGTTGAAGTTTATATATAAGTTTGTATGGTTAGAGTCAATATAATAAGTATAACTTCGCTGTCGGCCAATCAGTTAACTATTTTTATGGACAATGAATAAAATTATTAGTAAGAGCCAGATTATAAGTTACCTTTTAATATCATCAATTAATATGTGGTATATCATCATAAAAAATGCCTAGTATAAAGTGGCTCTTCTGTATGATAAATTTTGATGAAAAAGTTGCTGTATCATCTCAGGCATATGCGCCATAATATGAATTACCGCACACATACTCACACACCTTTTTGCGAGACTTGTTCTTTTTGACTCAGGGGACCCTAAAACGTGTATTTTCGCTAAAAACTAGAAATCGAAAATTTTCGCGATCTCAATACTTTCCCTTACTATACGGCCAGATTCTCATGTTTCTAGTTTATAAATAATTTCTTGTTTTGTTTGTTTTCGATCCGACATCATTAATGTTATATTCCCTCGAGAACTCTGAGCAACGCTAGGCAGCTGGCTTGCCTCTCGAACCCCGATCCCTCGATGATGCTCTGGAGCGTGAAATATTATATCCTCGCTTGTGTTCTAGAGTTAAGTGGTAGCGCCGTACAGTAGCGAAACAAAGGGCTCCTCTGTGCCCACTTGATTGGATCGCCTTTCAAATAATCCGTTATTAGAAATAATAAACAATTCCTAGCGCTCTCAGCGAATATATATAGTGTATTAATGTATGACATACAAACACACAAAGGATTAAAAAAAAATCTGGTGCCCGCAACAAACAACGTTAAATTTTCATTCACATTCATCAAAGGGTTCACCTTGATCGCCGCCTCACTTAGAACCACCTTATAAACCTTGTTTTTTGTTTACAAATTATATGGGTAATCGTACGGTGGTACAGTCAGACAGGGAGTCCTAAATGTAGCCTATCTAGGTTTAACTAGGATAGACATCTGACATCGCAAAGGCTTAGGACTACCATTTTACATGCCCTCCGAAAGACAGAATAATCAGATTTTTTTTTTCTTGGCGCGACAGGCCGTGTAGGCCTTTGATCGCGAGATGCAGTATCCTAAATCGATACTATTAAACATTTTTTTAATATTGTGTCCTGTTTTAAACCCATTCAGAAGATTTTTTTTATTTAAGCATACTATGGGAAATTTTAATTTAGAAAACATACTAACAATTAACAACTATAAGAGGTTGAACGATTTATTACTTTCACTTACTATATATAGTAAGGGGAAGTATTGCGATCGTGAAAATTTTCGAATTCCACTTTTCAACGGAAATACACGTTTTACTGTCCTCTGAGTCCAAATAACCAAATACCGCAAAAAGGTCTGTGTGTGTGTGTGTGTGTGTGTGTGTGTGTGTGTGTGTGTGTGTGGTAACTCGGGCCGAAACGGTAAGTCCTATGAAACTGAAATTTCATATTTAAGACAACTATACGCCCGAGACGAGACAAAACATTTTTCATCAAAATGAGCTTACCAGAAGAGGCACTTTATACCATGCATTTTGCACCTTTTTTCGATTTTCTAGAAAACGGTTCCGACGATTTTGATTAAACTCGCTATATCGATGTAAAATTTAATGGGCTTTAATATCATTTAGGTTTCAGTCGGATTAAACTGGTCTGACAGGGCTTAAACGCCGATATTTTAAATTTTCTTCCTCTAAAGTACCTTTAAGTTTGTTGATTATATAAAAATATGTATATTATCTTGTTACGACTGATGAAAAACAGATAAATATAAAAATTGAATGAATTCGATGCCCAACTAAAGGAGAAAACAGAAAAAATATTTTTTTAATGCAATTTTTCGTTTTTGAACATAAGAACAGTAATTATACATGTATGATGCACCGTTGGAAAGCTAAAGATTATAGAAAACATATTAGCTTATACACAAGCTTTTAAAAGTTAATAGAGAGTGATAAAAATCCGATAAAACTAAGTAATTGTTTTAGATAATAATATAATAGATTTTTAAATAAAACAAATGTTTCTATAGAAATTCAATTTAATTAATTCTTTCATAGTTTCACGTATTTTTATCTCTAACTGTATTTGAAAATTTTTTCTTTTATTTTAAAAATGGAGTTAAGTGAAAGTCGTGTGTTGCCCGCACCAGATTTTATTTTTTCATTTGCTTATTTAAATCATTGGTTACATTCATTCCTTTATTGTCTTACCCGACCGATTAAGATTCTAAGTATCTTGGAACATAAAATAAACATTCGTTTTTCATCGTTATTAGAACGTCCCATTAAGAATAATCAACCAAATTGTTATACTGTTTAATAAAAAAATATTATTTTTATAAATCATATATTTTATATAAAATGAAAAACCCTTAGAGCTTGACTGGTGTAACAAAGAATGAATGAATGATCTCTATTACTAGGATTACTATTACACTCATTCATTGTTCACAAGTGCATTGATGTGACTAATTACAGTCAATTACTGCTGATAGACAGTTCTTAGACTTCTAGTCTATGACTGCTTTTGATGCAGTTTGGAACCATATATTTTTTTATCTTTCCAACTGATGACTCAGAAATCTGGATCTGGCTGATATTTAAGCTGGTTAAGAGCATTTAGAGACTTCCTCAACCGTGGCAATTGCCGTTTGTTTTGCTGCTAACTGTTGTACTCCTAAACTGCTAATATCTCCCGAGGACAAAGTGTCCCTGCCTTCCTCCCCGCCCTTATTAAGCTATTGTACCAATTCACTCAATTGTCAAGACGCAGTCCTGTGAGCTCTCGCTAATAGTCTGTAATTTTCAGTTGCTGGATAAACCCGTTTCAACTCTCTTCAGAATGTGGAATAGCAGTTTAGTCCCATATGAAGATAAATGGATGTGTGACATTGAATCCATTCAGTACGGATCCAACACACGTATATAGTGTTCCTCAGATGACAAATATCTTATTTCATCATCATCTTTTGGTTTAATAATTGTAACATTATATATATATGCTTTTAGTTTTTTACAAGTGTTTAAGTAAGTTAAAATAACTGTTGTTTTGTTTTTTGTGCATTTTCTTGTAGTTTTATCAAAAGCATTAAATATTAGTTAATTATATTGTCACCAAATTAATTTATTTATTAATTTTCTTTTTACTCATGTTAAATCTATTTACTTTTTTTGCTGTTTTTTCCTTATTAATTTTGCACTTACGGAGTAGAGATTAGGGGCTGTACTAAACCATCGAGTTCATCTCGTCTCCAATCCTTACAATCCAAAATCCTTCGTAAAAACCTCAATGCTCCTTATATTGTCACAAATAAACTCATCCATAAAGAACTTAATATTTCCTTTGTTGCTGACTTGGCCCGAACTAGGTACAACTCCTTTCATGACAAACTCCATTCCCACTCTAACCCACTAGTTTCGATCCTTGCTTCCTCTACAATCCTTGATAATCCTCCGAGGCGCCTGAAAAGAAGATGGCCCCGAGACCTTCTAGTTTAACATAGCCTTTGGGGAGCTGCCAATGGGTAGTATCCCTACATATGAATCATGTAAACATATTTTGTATCACATTTACTAAATGCATTATATTATACAGTTGTAAATATCAATAAATATATTTTAAAAAAAGAAATTGTTTACCTTGGCCAGATGTGAATATTTTTTTTATGTTAAATTTCATGTTATTCTTAGAGGACTAGTCCCAGAAAAAGTTTTTTTCTTCTTCTTCTATATATATACATAGATCCTTAAACCTCGATGTTGATATCAGCCGGTTAGTTTTATAATGGCGGCAGATTAAAAAAAAATTTAATTCGATAACTCAGATCGGTTTGAAGATATAAAAAAAAGTATGTACAGAGTTTTACAATCAGGACACCGAAATTAATTATTTTGAAAAAAAGAAGAAAATTTTACACAATAAAATACGAAATAGAAAAACCTTAATTTAAAATGTTTTATTACAAAGCACAAACGAATATGTCTTCCAGAGGGTCATCCGTGGTATAACAGCGTTCTATGATCAATGTTTCGTGTTCAAATGCGGCAGATGGTCCAAGAAATTTTTTATGGCAGAAAATCCTTGGTTATGCCGTCGAGGGAACGTAAATGGAGGTCCCGAGTGTGTGTGATGTCAGATTTCTACATCAAGCAAATAATCCTTTCACAGTTTTTCCACATATCCAGGCAAGAGGATTCGCTGGAACTTGAGCCGTCCGTCTTTTCCTATACAATGTATTTCCTCCATTCCGTCGTTACTCCTCCGTACGACATTCCCTGCCCACCCAAGACGCCTCAGCCTAATAAACCTCATAATGTCAATATCCTGAAGTAGTTTATATAGTTCCTTATTTCTTCTTCTTCTCCCGTCTTCCTTATCCATTAACCCGCCCATAGATTCTTGGAAGGATCATTCCCTCGAATACCAGAAGATTTTTTCTATCCAGTGTGGATAAAATCCATGTTTGGGAGGCGTATGTTAGGACAGGCCTGATGAGAGTTTTGTATAGATGGACTCGGTGTCTTTGTTTTCCAACTAATTAGCTTGCTCAGAACTGTTTTTGTGGGTTAGCGAGCGTTGCCTAGCAACCACAAAGAACCAAAACTAGAAACCAAATAGTGGATATAATTAGTTGACCATTGAGAATTACTGGAAGGAATTAGTCCGGGTTGCGGTCATTAAATGAAACAACTGAATAGTTTCAACTATTTTATTGTTTCATTTAATGATCGCCACCCGGACTAATTCCTTCCAGTAGAAACCAAATAATTACGGGGATCACTTGAAGCTGTGTGGCTAGCATAACAGCTTCCTATGCCTAAGGTCACGGATTCAAACCCGCAGGTGGTTCTAGGATTTTTTAATGGTATTAAAAAATTCTTAGTCATACCGTCCCGAGCCTGTGCGATGTCAGTTACTCGTTAAAGATCACTATCCTAATAAAAGCGGGATAGGCAAAATCTAGGACTCCCACTGTAGCATCGTCCGATTAGCAGCATAAAGTGACGTTAAATAAATAAACAGACAAACCAAACAATTACGAGTTCAAATCTCGGATTGAGAGGCTTTTATCTCCGCGTTTATCTCCCATCCTAACAGCCTGGCACGAGAAACCCCCTAAAACTTGGGGAGCCCGTGGCTGAGTGGCTAGCGCGCTAGTCTCTCATGCTACAGGTTCTGAGTTAGAATCCAAGTCCCGGCGGGGCGTTTATAAGGATTTAAAAAAATGTGGATTCACTCACAACCTCTCCCCCGGGTATGTGAGACCCGTCAGCCAAAGGGTGGCCACTCACAAAATTAGTCGTGGGGAGTGATGACCCTACACAGAAAAATTGCATCGTGAAACGTGAGTGTAAACTGGAAGAAGAAAATATTCTTAGTCATGCCGTCCCCAGCCTGTGCGATGTCAGTTACTCGTTAAAGATCCCTATCCTAATAAAACCTGAATAGGCAAAATTTAGGACTCCCACTGTAGCATCGTCCGATTAGCCATAGTAGCATAAAGTGACGTTAAATAAATAAACAAACAAACTAAATAATTACGAGTTCGCATCTCGATTTGGGGGGCTTATATCACCGAGTTTTATCCAAACAGTACGAGAAACCCCCGAAAACTGTTTCAATAGACCAAAATAGGTTAACCTTTTGTCGAATTTTAAATCAGCCATTTAGTTTTTTCCAGGAGATATATTTCAAGGACAATTCTGTTTATCCTTCATCCGACTCACTTAATCACCAGAGCGATTCTTCTTCCAGGGCAAGCTGTTGGATATAATTACCGATTCAGCCCGTGTCGCCCCGTGAAAGATAATGATAGAGGTAGCAGTGGAGGTAGAACTACATGTGATAGGAGAGCATTAGAATGTCCGAGCTCGGCTACCGTGCGGCGAGCCTTGTCCACTGTCAGTCCGGAGTGTCTCCGTTATGAATTGCCTCGCTCTCAGGTCGGGCCCACTTAATCCTAACATGCTAAAAATCTTCTCCGGCCTTGTAGGTTTTTGACATCTAGACGGGTCGGTAGCCGATGCTAAACTTGATATCTAATATTCATACATACATATATATATATATATATATATAAATATATATTATATATATATATATATATATATATATAATATATTTAATTTGCATGTACTCCTTGACAAAATAGTAAACAAAAATAAAACGAACTGGATAATACAAAATTTTTAACATAATATTGATTACTACACAATATTGAACTTAAAATAGTGAGACATCTAAAATAAACGGAAGCGTAGTATAAGTACAGTGATGAAATGGTTTCGAAAACTATTTACGTAATATTGTTTATATGGAACTAATAGAATCATATTTATTACATATGTTTAAGATATAAATATAAAGTCTGTTCAGTCTGGCTTCACTATTAGTATTCTAGATATTTTCAATTTTTTTGTAGGTCACAGGATACGGATTCAGGTGGTTTTATGATATATTGTCTATTGTTTGTTTGTTTATTCGTTTAACGTCACTTTTATGCAACTATGGCTAATCGGACGATGCTCCAGTGGGAATCCTAAATTTTGCCTATCCAGGTTTTATTAGGATAGGGATCTTTAACGAGTACCTGACATCGGACAGGCTCGGGACTACCTTTTAACGTCCCCTCCGAAGGACGGCGTAACTAAGGATTTTTTACTCCCATTAAAAAATCCTAGGACCACCCGCGGGTTTGAACCCGTGACCTTGGCATGGCAGGCTGTTACGCTAGCCACCCAGCTACAAGTGATCCCTATTGTCTATTGTTTTTAAAGATTGGGCAAAGTAGGAGGATATGGTACAAACTATTGTTGAAATAATCATTGCAAAATATACAAAGTTCATTTGCCTTAATAATGATTGTTTTGTTTCCATGATGGAGTTTGATGCTCTCTGGGTTTCCTACCCTTAGTCGGCTGATACATCTTATTTTCTTAAAATTTAGCCTATATGTTAGGTACTCTTCTGGTTTATGTAGGTTGTAACTGCTGAGTAATCGGTATATCGGGTTACTATTTGAGTTCATTGCTCTATTAATGTCAGTTGAATAGTTATTGTTTCGATAATATCGGCTTTGTGATCCAAAATATCGTTTTCCAGAGACGCATTGAATTTTTCTCTACATCCATAGTTGTGGGCTATCATATTGACCTGTGAAACCCAGTTGTAATCTATATCAGGCTTTTCTGCATCTAGCATTCTTAGTCTGTTGAAACACAGTTTTGGGAGTCCCTCTTCAGGCATCAATGACAGTTTAGACCATATATATATACAAATACAGAACGTCTCATAAATGTCTCGTCATATTGAGAGGGCAGATACTAGACCTTGCGCTGAAAAAAAAGTACATATGGCCCAT
Organism: Piezodorus guildinii; assembly: GCA_023052935.1. NCBI lineage: Eukaryota > Metazoa > Arthropoda > Insecta > Hemiptera > Pentatomidae > Piezodorus > Piezodorus guildinii. The sequence goes on along the minus strand of CM041296.1, from coordinate 140,120,449 downwards.
AGTCTGATTCTCAACGGGTAGAGAGGAAAATCAATTATTAATTTTTTTTTTTTTTTTTTTTTTTTTATGAACACAGAAACATAAGGAGTCGAACCCTCCAAATAGAAAAGTAAATCTGGTATAACATTATGCAAAAAATTCAATTTTATTATTTCTCAGAAAATATTCGGACATTGCAAGCAGTTATTATTCTTCTGTCGTTAGGTTGTAAATTTACTAGATCTCAGAAAAACTTCTTCATTAAATTAGCTTTAAAATGGTGAAAAACAAACCTGAATTCATTGGTCAATCAAGGAAGCGATTAGGTAAGAATTAAAAAGATGAATAAATAAAAAATCTGGTGCGCGCAACACACGACTTTCACTCACCTCCGTTATTTATATCAATTTCAGAATTTTTAAACAAATTTAGAAACGAAATAAATGGTAAAAGAATTATTTACTTTGGATTTTAATAGAAACATGTGTTTTGTAAAATAATCTACTATATTATTATCTACGACAATCAGTTTGTTTTATCGGCTTTTTATCACTCACTGATCACTTTTACCATAGTATGTATAAGGTAATATTTTTTCTAAAATCATTAGCATTCCAACAGTATATTATACATTTATATTACTGTTCTTAAGTTAAAAAAAATAAAATATAATAAAAATATTTTTGCAATTTTCTCCTTTTAGTTGGATATCGAATTCGTTCAACGTATGTATTTACCTGGTTTTTTTTTAGCAATGCTAATCAGATGTTATAGTTATTTTTATAGAATCTACAAAATTAGAGGTACTTTAGAGGAAGAAAATTTAAAATATCAGCATTTAAGCCCTGCCAGACTATTTCAATCAGAATGAAACCTACATGATATGATAAGCATTTTATTACTACAATTGTACATCGATATAGCGAGTTTAATCGAAATCGGCTCTAACCGTTTTTTGAAAAATAGGTGCAAAGGGCATGGTTTAAAGTGGCTCTTCTGGTAAGCCAATTTTGGTGAAAAATTTGCTGTAACATCTTAGGGGTATAGTCAGCTTAAATATGAACTTCCAGTTTCGTAGGACTTTTAGCTTTTGCGCTGGACAAATTCGATAATCGACTAAAGAAGAAAACAGGAAAAATATTTTTTTATACAATTTTTTTTTTTTTAACATAAAAAACAGTAATATAGATGTGTAATATACTTTTGGATAGCTAATGATTTTATAAAAAAAATATATATATTATCTTTTACACAAGGTTGTTAAATCTAATTAACTGATCACTTGAAGCTGGGTGGCTAGCGTAACAGCCTCCCATGCTAAAGGTCACGGGTTCAAACCCGCAGGTGATCCTAGGATTCTTTAATGGGAGTAAAAAATCCTTAGTTACGCCGTCCTTCGGAGGGGACATTAAAAGGTGGTCCCGAGCCTGTGCGATGTCAGGTACTCGTTAAAGATCCCTATCCTAATAAAACCTGGATAGGCAAAATTTAGGACTCCCACTGTAGCATCGTCCGATTAGCCATAGTAGCATAAAGTGACGTTAAATAAATAAACAAACAAACTGATTTTTAACGATAATTATATAATACATTGTGTAATAAAACACGTGTTAATATTGAATCTCAGTGTAATAAATTCTTTAAAAATATGCATCTTTAACTGTATTCACAAATTCTAAAATTTATTTTAAGAACAGAGGTAAGTGGAAGTGCTGTGTTACACGCACCAGATATCGTTCTCTTTCGGTTAATATTTTATTTAATATAGATTATAGAAAAAAATAAAAAAATAAACCAATATTAATATGACATTAATATTGATTAAATAAAAGAATTAAAAATTAAAATAAAAAGATAATTAGTTATGATGTTATGATTAATTATACCTTATGAGCATTAATTTACATACCATAAATTAATAATTAATTATTGCTTATCAAGTTAGCTATTAGACGAATGTAAACACGGATTAGAAACCTAGTTGGTATTAAAGGTCATAGCTACAGGTTGTAGACGTCCGGCTGGTGTTGGGATGTTAATGGTGTTTGTCCAAAGAGTGTCAACAGCCACTGACGTCAGTGTTAGCGGTATTTCTCGCCAGATAGCCCTGGGTAAACATATTTGCCAAAACTGACTTCCACCCATCGTCAATAAAAAGAACTAATATGTTTACTAAACTGGATATCTCCAGAAGGAAAACAGTTCCTGGAAACAGAAAGTTCTCCCATTGAGCTTGTTGTCTTGGGTATATTTAAATAGGAATCCTCAAATACCAGAGTATTGTAGCACTGGACAATGCTATCTCTCGGGCTTTAGAGAAACTAATTCCTTAGGTTTTTATGTTTATTCCTTATATTTATAATAAACAAGTAGTTCTTCGAAAGTTTACTTATGATATTCATAGAGTTATTATTTGGAAACTGTTGATACCGATTAAGATTGGATTCTACTAAAGTGCAAATATTATTGTTTATTATTGTTCTATTGTCACAATTATCACATAAGAGTTGACAAGCCCTTTGTTCGGTAGATTTCTGCATCGGACAAATAATCCCTATCTCTTTTAACAGATGTTCCAAATATGCAGCCAAGGGAACACGTCGGATTTTCTACAGTAGATAAAAACGCTGCAAATAATTACACAATGGTTTATTGTTTCAAAATAACAATATTAGGGTATATCTGTTTATATGGCTGTCAATATGACTTTAAGTAATATGAAAAGCACTAATTCAAAGCATCATATCATAACACTACAATTGATTTCAAAACGCAATATCTAAGCTAGTTGTAAACCAAATTCATTGATTCTTTTTTCATTTGGTCCAAAATTTAATTCTCTATCAAATGACACTAAAAGCAAACAATTGGTATTTATTCATTTATTTATTAGGAGAAACGGATTTTTTTTTTATTCGTTTTTCGGATTCTACGCATCTTGAAATGTAAGCCTCAAATTTTGAGCAGGGGTAATTTTTTTTTTTTTTTTTTTTGGTCGATTACAAAGGTTAATTATTGAAAATAATAAACCAAAAGCATTTATACAGGACTGCGTTCCTATTTCCTTTTCTTTTCTTTCGATTTTCATTCAAATAATTCAAATAAAATTTCCTGATTCCAGAAAACCTTACATTTTATCTTTATAATCAATAATAACCGAGTTATCAGAGAATCACATCTCTAATAAGTTGTGGCTTGAAAATGTAAGATAATTTTTTTTATTTTATTTTTTTATTATTTTTTTTTTTTTACACTTTGTTCATCTTGATCACGAAAATCTTTTCGATTTTTCTCTTCTTCTTCTTCTTTCTCTTCGACCCATTTGCCTTTCAGCGAGGGCGTGCTCCCAGCCATTGGTACCAACCATCTCTGTTCCTGACAAGGTTTCTTATCTCGTTCAAAGTTTCACCTCTACGCATCCCTATTCGCTCCATGTGGGTGATATAGGAGGTCCTTGGGCGTCCTCTAGGTCTTCTTCCTAAGTACCTTACCTCTATTGTTTAAATTGGGTTCCGGTGGTGGTCCATTCGGCAGACATGCCCGGACCATCCCAATTGCCTCTTGTCTAGGACTTCCAGAACAGAGCATACATCAAGCTCTTTCCTAACCCTTTCATTCCGGACATAGTCTCTCCGTGTTTTCCCCACAATTCTTCTAAGAAACTTCATATCCGAGGCAGTGATGCGACTTTGTGGTCTTCATTCATAATCCAGCTCTCTGATCCATAGAGAAGCACTGGTATAAAGATGGAATTGAATAGGTGTAACTTCACGTTCCGCGCTACTTCTCTTTTTCCGATAACCGTGTTGCAGATATGGTAATAGACGGAATTAGCCTTGGAAATTCTATTTGAGATTTCAGAATGATTTTCCTCTATCTTCAATAATAACCGACTTTTTGGTGTTATTACATCTATTACAATCGGTTACTTGATTATACATTTTTTTAATTTTTTTAAAATTTATTTATCGCGCTTTACTGATTCAAAAACCCTCTACACACTTTTCTCTATCTTCAAAAATAACTGAGTTATGAGCGTATTTATGTGAAAAATTTCAATTTTTGGTGTATTTTCTTCTCTTTTTTCTCTGTGATATAATTATTGGCGGTTTTTTGGTTAAAAAACAATAATGAATTTTTTTTTCTATCTTCGAATATAACGTAGTTACAAGCGTATAATAAGCGAGATTTCAATTTATTTATTTATTATTTTTTTTATCGCGCTTTACCGTCTCTGAAACTCTGTACATACTTTTCTCTGTATTTAAAAATAACTGAGTTATAAGCGTATTTATGTGAAAAATATAAATTTTTTTTCTTTTCTTTTTTCATCTTTTATACAATTGTGACGCTGATTTCCAAAAGGTACTATATCCATTCTAGGAAATTTTACAGAAAGCGCGAAAATCTCTCATTACTATATTATTAAACTAGCTAATTTGGGTCTTTTTGCCTTAAAATTTAGAATTATTTTTTTACTATAATAATAACATCATATTAAACTTATGAAATGATTTGGAACGAAAATAAATGCGTAATTAGTACTTTTAGAAAATGACCGCATTTCTAAATCGCGTTTTTTAAGGACTTGAGAATTCATTAGATAACATCAAATAGAATATTTAGATTAAACTAAATGATGAGAATACAAATATGTAAAAAAATCAATTTCATAAAAAATGTCCTTTAGTACCTTTTGGAAATCAACGTCTCAATTATTGGCGGTTTTTTGGTTAAAAAACAATAATGAATTTTGTTTTCTATCTTCGAAAATAGCGTAGTTACAAGCGTAAACATAGAAGATGATTTTTTTTTTTTTTTTTTTTGTCGATTACAAAGGTTGATTATTAAAAATAATAAACCAAAACAACCGGTATCTTTACAACATTTTTTTTTTATTTATTAGTTGCTAAAAATATGATAAGATGATGTAATGGACGAAGTTATCTCTTTGCTTTGGAAAATAATTCATTAGGATTTTATGTTTATTTCTCAATAATAATAAACTAGTTCTTCTCTGAAAGTTTCATTATGCTATTTATATAGTTATTATTGGAAACTACTGATTATGACTAGATCCAACTATCGTGCAAATATTATTTTTTATATTTACTGATGAACATCTTCTGTTACAGATAACTATTATATTTCCTTATCACTATCAATTAAAGAACTGAGGCCAATAGGCATATCATATTTAAAGAAAATTTGTATTCGTTTGTTCATAACGTCACTTTATGCTACTGCAACTAATCAGAAACTTACATCCATATAGGGAGTTTAATCAAAATCGTTAGAGCCATTTTTTAGGAAAAAGTTCCTGTAACATCTCGGGCGTATAGTTGTCTTAAATATAAAATTTCAGGTTCGAACGACTTTTCGTTTTAGTGCTAGAGTTACCAAATACACACACGGACACACAGACTTTTTCGCGCGGCTCGGTTATTTAGACTAAGGGGATTCTAAAACATGAATTTCTGTTGAATTTGAAAATTTTCACGATTGCAATACTTTCCAATACTATATATTTCATATACAATATGTGAAAGTTAACAATGACATTTTTATGTTTCCTAATTGCTTTGTATTTATTATCATTTATTTATTTGGTATTCAGCATCCACCCTTTCGGGTCATTAGTGGGTCTTGATTCACTACCTTTATGTTTAGTTTAACAGACCAATGTCTCTAAAAAACTCCAAAAGTCTTTAAAATGTGTCCTCATCATTCCTTAGTGCTTCTTTTAAATTTGAAGGTATCTTATGTCTTGTTCTGGTGTCAGTGTACAGTGTGCATATTTTTTTATTAACAAAGTATTAAAGTATTCCCTAAACTAATAAAAGTAACCTCCAGCTTTGATATATTCCAAGCTATCATGAAAGGTTTCAACAGGACACCCTAATACCCCGATATTGAAATAAGAAATGTCATTGTGAAGTGATGTAGAGAAAGCTGGATACCTACACAGGGACCTCACTTCTCGGATTATAATATTCCCAGCTGTCTCTAAGAAGGTCCTTCATGACTGACGTATCTCCGGCCCGCATCGGATCCAACATCTCGGCCGGTCGGTCTGTCTTGTAAACTGCTTCGTTCTCGATTAAATACATCATTATGTCACATCCAGCCTATTCCGGAGGGTTCGGATATGACAAATACAAATGTTATAATCTGCGCCGGATGCATAACAAAAATAAAAGAGTAGTAAATGATTATGAATTTTATAATGATGGAAGAATACTCCACATCCTTAGTTTTTTTTTTTTTTTTTTAATTATATTTTATTGAATTTTACAACTGTATATTACATAAATACAATAAGTAAAAGTGATGAATTATAATAAAAGGCCTATAAGGCTTGTGAAGAAACTACCCAGCGGTAGTACTTCGAGGTTTATTTAAGTAAGTAGATCCCGAGGCCATCTTCTTTTCAATCGCCTCGGAGGGTTGTCAGGAATATGCGAGGTTGATAGGTTGCGGACAAGAGGGTTTATATGAGTTGGGAGTTTGGAATTAAAAGTGGTATATCTGGTTCGAGAAAGGTCTGCCACAAATAAGATATTAAGGTCGTTATGGACGATTTTATTTTATTTTATTTGTGACGAAATAAGGTGCATTTAGGATTTTGCGAAGGATTTTGGATTGTAAGGATTGGATGCGGGAGGGAATTAGATGGCTTAGTAGAGCCCCAAAGCTCGATTCCATATGTCCAGATTGGTCTGATGACAGTGATATAAATGAGCTTTTTGAAGTGAATTGGAAGTTTTGAACGTTTGTCTAGTAAGTGTTGTAGTGATCGGTATCTACGGGCAGTTTCCTGTCGTTTTAGTCTCGTGTGAGGGTTCCATGTAAGACGTTTGTCAAGATGGAGTCCTAGGTATCGGATTTGTTCAACAGGTATGAGTGGCGTATTATTAAAGGACACGGCAGGGCAGGAGGTCATCGGTTTTCGACGAAGGGTAAAGGTAATTTGGTGGGATTTTTTAGGATTTGTTTTAATCCTCCAGTTCCGACACCATTCCTCAATGGCTGTGATGTGGGACTGAAGGATTTGGGATGCAGCGGTTGGATCGTTATGGACGGATAACACACAAGTGTCATCCGCGTAAGTTGTGAGGACAGTGCTAGGATGGAGTGGATCCTTAGTTTAATTATAAAAGTTGGTCGGAGGACCGATAATAAAAGGTATAAAACTAAAAAATATAATCAGGTGCGCGCAACACACGACAAAATGATGGTATGAAGTAGATCTTTTAGTCAGTCGATTTTATTGAAAAAAGTGCTGTAACTTCTCGGCCGTATAGTTGTCTTAAATATGAAATTTCAGTTTCGTACAATTTTGCGTTTTCGTGCTAGACAAACACACGAATACACAGACATTTTTGCGGGACTTGGTCATTTGGACTCAGGAGGCTCTAAAACGTGTATTTCTGTTGAAAACTGGAATTCGAAAATTTTCACGATCGCAATACTTTCCCTCACTATATATTTCATATATAGGTAAGTGAAAGTAAAAAATAATAATATTGCCTGTAATCTATACGCGCGATTGAAGTAAAACTTATTTGATACTGCGACAGATGACGAATAAATAAAAAACAAATAAAGTCTTGTAAATTTTACATCTATATAGTGAGTTTAATCAAAATCATTAAATCCGTTTTTGAGTAAATCGTAAAAAGGTGAAGAAAGGTCTTTCGTAATAAGAGACATTCATTTTCGGAATTTCAATGTAAAATTCTATATAAAAGCCGTTGATTTTAAACAACTGACTGGAGAATATCTATTATTCCAAATGCTATTTACTTTCACTTACTATATATAGTAAGGGGAAGTATTGCAATCGTGAAAATTTTCGAATTCTAGTTTTCAACGGAAATACAAGTCCCGCAAAAAGTTCTGTGTGTGTGTTAACTCCCGGGCGGAAACGGTAAGTCCTATGAAACTGAAATTTCATATTTAAGACAAATATACGCCCGAGACGTTACAAAACCTTTTTCATCAAAATGAGCTTACCAAAAGATCCACTTTATACCATGCATTTTGCAGCTTTTTTCAATTTTCTCGAAAACGGTTACGACGATTTTGATTAAACTCGCTATATCGATGTGAAATTTAATGGGCTTTAATATCATGTAGTTTTCATTCTGATTAAAATGGTCTGACAGGGCTTAAATGCCGATATTTTACATTTTTTTCTCTGTAAAGTACCTTTAATTTTGTAGAATTTGTAAGAATAAATATATTATCTTGTTTACCACCTGATGAAAAACGCATAAATATATAATTTGAACGAATTCGATATCTAAGTAAGGAGAAAACTGAAAAAAATTTTTTTAATGCATTTTTTTTTATTTTGAACATAGCAACAGTCATATACACTTATAATATACCATTGGAAAGCTAAAGATTTTAGAATAAATATTACTAATGCACAACTTGTAAAAGTTAATAAAGAGTGATGAAGATCAGATAAAACTGATTATTTTAGATAATAATATAATCGATTTTTTAATAAAACACATGTTTCTATATAAATTCAATTTAATTAATTCTTAAATAGTTTCACGTATTTTTATCTCTAATGTATTTGAAAATTCTTCATTGATTTTAAAAAGTGAGGCAAGTGAAAGCCATGTGTTGCCCGCACCAGATTTTTAGCTCTATGTTTTTTTTCCTTGAATGAGTCCGTTGCCGGCTCCAAGTCTATCGAGAAGCAATTATTAAACTCACACACCTTTGGGTGCTGTGATAGAATTGAATGCTTTCAACAGCATAGAGAAATTCGTTTATTAATCCTGTTTACGGTAAAGAGAGGAGTCCTGAGAGAGTTATGACTTCAAGTACTGTTGCCCCATTCCATGCTTCCTCGCTTACGGAATGCAAGCTAACAGTATTACTTGTTCTGAGTCAGTGTGTAACCACCGTGTTTCGCTTCTTCAGGACATTTCCTCGGACATCGTTGTAATCAAGAAGTAGGGCGACTGTTTTGTGTTCATGCTTCCTATGTTCTAGATAGTTTTAAAAACAAACAATAAAAAGTTGTTTTCATAAAAAAATATTCAAAATTTACTATTAATTTTTTCATCACTATAAGAAATAATGTAAGGGTAAGTATTGCGATCGTGAAACATTTTGAATTCCAGTTCTCGACGGATACACACGTTTTAGGGTCCCTCGAGTCCAAATAACTACGTCCTGAAAAAAGACCTGTCTGTGGTAAGTCTAGCGCAAAAAAAAAAAAAAAAAAAAAAAAAAAATAAAAAAAAAAAATATATATATATATATCATACGAAAAAGAAATTTTATATTTAAGACCAGAAGAGGTGTACTTTATACCATGCATTTTGCACCCTTTTACGATTTTATCAAAAATGCTGTAACGATGTTGATAAAACCCTTTATATTTATGTAAAATTTAATGGGATTTAATATCATGTAGGTTTTATTTTGATTGAAATAGTCTGACAGGGCTTAAACGCCGATATTTTAAATCTTTTCCTCTAAACTACCTTTCATTTTGTACATTCCAGAAGATTAACCATATCATCTTAATTACATTGATGAAGGACGGCTAAATATACACGTTGGACGAATTTGATGATCAACTACAGGATATAATTTTTAATTAGCATTACTATTTTTTAATATATATTTTTTTTATATTATAGACAGTAATATAGACCTATATATACCGTTGGAAAGAGAAAGATTTTAGAAAAAATATTATCTGATACACGAAGTTGTGAAAGGTAATATAGATTGACTTATAAGGAATAAACTTATTACTGATTAACAATTTAATGTAGTTATATTATTTAATCTAAAACACGTGTTTCCTACGAAAATGAATACTCGTTTTATTAAAATCATTTTAAAATATATTTCAAATTGAAGTATATTTAACAGTTTTTAAATTGATTTGAACAGTCGAGGTAAGTAAAAGTCGTGTGTTGCCCACACCAGATTTTTTAATTGATATTTACAACTAGTAAATATGATAAAAGATAACTGACCTGAGCCAGACTTGTAGACAAATTGCCCATCGGAGCACTCTAAAAATATTCTAAACTAGATTGTCTCGGGCCTGATTCAAAGCCCGAATCAACAGAACAAATAATATTCTGCAAAATCCGGGATTCGAACCCAGGACCCGGAGAACAGTAGACTAGTGCTCTATCCCCTAGACCACGTCGCTCCCTAGTAATGATTAGAAGAAAGGTGAAATAATTTGTTTAAGAGGGTCACCTATGTTGTACAATAGTAACGCAGTGTTTTACGCACGGTTGATGCTAAATTAGCCACAGCAGCATAAAGTGGCGTTTTTAATTTATTTATTAATGTATTGGTCAAACTGTTTTCTAATTAATAATGATGTACTGATTCTAAAACTATAAATAATTTTTTCTCTATCTTCGAAAATAATGGAGTTATAAGCGTATATAAAGATTTCAATTTTTTTTCTTTTTACCAGATCATAAAACTCAATACATTTTTTTTTTGTCTATCATCAACCATAAATGTGGTGAGGGTGTACTTATAGCTAAAATTTAATCTTTTTCTTAATAATAATTATTAATGTTACACTAGACTAAAAAGGCAAGAAACCGCTCGCCTCTTTCGACTAACCTTCCCCTCAACTACAAAAGACTCATCATCATGGCCATTATAACCTCTCTGGACCTACGGAGTTGAGTTTTGGGGTTCTACTAAACCATCAAACTCTTCCCGTCTTCAATCCTTACAATCCAAAATTCTTCGAAAAGCCCAAACGCTCCTTACTTTGTCACTAATAAACTCGTCCATAATGATCTTAATGTTCCATAAGTTGCTGATTTGGCCCGAACTAGGTATCAATCTTTCCATGACAAACTCCACTCTCACTCCAATCCATTAGTTTCAATCCTTGCTTCCTCTTCGATCCCTGACAATCCTCCGAGGCGTCTGAAAAGAAGATGGCCACGAGACCTTCTAGTTTAAAATATTGTTAGAGTGCTGCCACTGGGTAGTGTCTCTACATGCAATTCATGACATTTTTCTATTTTATCATCACATTTACATGACGTATTTTTTGTAATACAGTTGTAGATATCAATAAATATGTTATAAAAAAAAAAATAAAAAAAAACTTTCACATATATTGTATATGAAATATATATTGGGTTGTGTCACATGAAACGTCCGTTTTCAAGGTAAAGGATTTTTATTATAAATACGATATGAAAACAAGATAATTTTATTACAAGTATTTACCTTCTTTTTCTACTCACTTTTCCCAACGAGACACCAACTGAACACGCTCTAATCCTGACAATCCTCCGAGGCGTCTGAAATGACCTTCTAGTTTAGAACATATTTAAAGTGCTGCCGCTGGGTAGCTTCTCTACACGTCTTGTTCATGTCTATTTTCTTTTAGCCTATTTACTAGTTGTGTTGAACAATACAGTATATATCATTTAAAAAAATAATTATTGGCGGTTTCTTGTTTAGAAAACATTATCTTCAAAAATAACTGAGCTATTGAATTGAATCATTTTAACCAACGTGTAGGAGTTATTATAATCTTTAGCTGCCCTGGTTTTTTTTGCAAAATTTCAAAAAAATGGTCCAGTAGTTTTGGAGAAATGCTGCGGACGGCAGACACTTGGATTTTTTTATTCATTATTTGAGTTCTATGTATCTTGAAACGAAACCTTCATATTTTGAGGATGGTAATTTTTTTATTCTATTAGAAAGGTTCATAAATGAAAATAATAAAACAAAAGTAACTTGGATATTTAACTTTTTTGCCTAAATTGTTTTTATTCCATACTTATGCTATCGCTGTTAAGTCCATATATACATATATTCCGCTTAATGTGCACCTTAAGTTGGATTTCGTGATTCTTTTTTACGTATTTCTTTATTTCCAGATCGGCTGCGTGAGCCATACATGGGTTTATATAAAAAATAAAAAAAAATTACAATTACTAGCAATTGACAAAGGACGGGTATAGTCTCATGCAAAGACAACCCTAACTATTTTATGTTTATAATTATACTGATCAGTCAAATAAAAAGGATAATATAAATCAAAACAAACACTTGATAATAATATTGAAATACAAGAATGAAATGAAACTAAAAGTAAATAAGTTCATATGAGATAATAAATTAATACATTTATAAGGTAATTAAAGAAAAAAAAATAAAGTAAATGAATAAATAAATCAATAAATAATTAACTTTTTAAAAAATAATAGAAAATACATTAAAATAATAATAATAAATAATTGGAACATAATAGATTGGATAAATGCTAATTTAGTAATTTATAGATAACTAGCTGTTTCTCGCCACTTTGTCAGCGTCACTTTCTGTTATTATGATCGCTATTAAGACGTTTTTAAAAGAATGTGTTGGGTTGTCCAGAAAGTTTGTAGAGAAATTTGGACAATAATTGAAATTTATGAACTTGAGCTATTTTAAAATTTATTTATTTAATCTACAAAATATTTACCACCGTTAGCGATATTTCCCAACGGCTTGAAAGGTCCATTATCCTTTTTTTCCAAAAATCCCAGTCCTTACTCCTGAAGAACAATAAAAAGTCCGTTTTGAAGTCATCTTCTAAAGAGTAGGAATTACCCTTGTAGACAATTTTCGAGGGAACGGAAAAGAAGGAAATCCGAAGGAGCAACGTCAGGAGAGTACGGCGAGTGAGGTAAAACCTCCCATCTGAAGCTTCATAACTTTTGCCGAGTCCTTAAAGACACATTGGGCCTAGTGTTGTCTTGGTGGAATACTAATCCTTTCCGATTTGCCAACTCTGGCTGTTTCTCTTTAATTGCTGCCTTAAATCGATCTAACTGGGCGCAGTAAAAGTCCGTATTTATAGTTTGGTTTTGTGGAAGGAGCTCAAAATGTATAATAATGTTACAATCTTACGGACAATAATTCATGGATTGTTTGTGATGACCGTCATAATATCCTCGATGTCTAGAGTTGAGCTCCGGCAAGCCCGGGGTTGGTCTTCCAAATTGAAATCTCCTTATGTTAACCGCGAAAACCACTTCTGAACCATTCTATCAGCAATTGAATTGCTGTCATACACTTGTGATGAAAATGAATGGTTATAATTTCACTTGTTTAATTTAACATATGTTTAGTTTGTTCTGAAAATGTTTACTACTGTTGTGGTTTATAGTCAATAAAAGCCTAATATCTGGGTTTACATGTATTTATTGTATTATTAGTATAAATACAACAATTTTATTGACTATAAACAATCAAATAACTATGGACAAGTTTCTCAAGCCGAGCCGCTTCGATGCAAGACCCGACTCTCCGACTGCAGCTAAAGAGTGGACCCACTGGCTGAAGACGTTTCAAAACTTCGTCCATACTACAACGGAACATCTTTTTTTTTTTTTTTTTTTTTATTTGTATATATTACAATTTGTCATAATAGACGGAACGTCTTAATGACGAAGATAAGCTTAAGGTAATCATAAATTTCCTATCCTATGATGTTTATGAATTTATCAGTGACTGTAATTCTTACGCTGAGGTTATAAATACTTTGAACTCAGTATTCGTAAAAAAGAAAAGCGAAATTTATGCTCGTCATATTTTGGCAGTTCGGAAACAACTATCTACTGAGTCAATAGGCCAATATATCCAAACCTTAAAAATCCTTAGTAAGGATTGCGACTTTAAGGCCGTAAATGCCGTGGATCACAAAAATCAATACATCCGTGACGCATTCATCAATGGCCTGCTGTCCACTCAGATTCGTCAGCGTTTGTTAGAAAATGACACCTTAGGTCTAGATGAGGCTATCAACCAAGCCCTCGCATTGGAAGTAGCTCAAAAACAGGCTGAGGGTTACATTCAACCTTTGAGCAGTTATTCTAGCGCTAGCTGCACCCCTATTTCATCTCATGAGACTGCTTCTGCACAGGTAACAGACTCTACTCTATGTACAATCTCCAAGTTCAGCAGATCGGGTGATAAATGCTACTTTTGCGGTCTTGACAACCATCCCCGCCCTAAATGCCCTGCACGAAACGCTGAATGTCGGAAATGGGGCATTATGCTAAAGCATGTAGAAAAAGTTCTATCTCTAAAGTTTCCGCTTCCATCATTGCGACAGTCAACAAGGAACACTTGAATCTGCTTAATCGAGCTGTTATTTCAGTAGAAATAAATGGCACCCATGCTCGTTGCTTGATTGACTCTGGAAGCTCCTCTAGCTTTATAGACCACATCTTCACTCTCAAACACAAAATTCCTCTTTTTCCGGGAGAGGGGAGAGTCTCAATGGCCTCAACTTCTCTTTCCTCTGCAATCGAAGGTTATGTTCAGGTCGACCTAAAAATAAATGAACATATGTACCCTTCATGCAAATTAAGAGTCATGAAAGGCCTTTGTGCTGAAGTACTAATCGGACATGACATACTCGGGGAATACTCTGATGTTTCAATTTCTTTTGGTGGATTAAAGCCCCCACTCAATATATGTTCTGCTACTTGTGCCTCTGTAGAACCTCCTCGCTTATTTGGTAACCTATCAACAGACTGTAAGCCTATTGCCACAAAGTCCAGGCGATACTCCGAAGCTGACCTTACGTTCATACGGGATGAAACTTACAAACTCTTATCTGAGGGAGTGATTGAGGAAAGCAACTCTCCTTGGAGAGCTCAGGTACTAATTACTGAGAGTGACCACCACAAAAACGCAAGGTTATTGACTACTCGCAGACAATTAATAAATTCACATTTCTTGACGCATATCCGCTTCCAAACATCGATGATTTGGTTAGAAAAGTTGCTGCGTACAAAATATTCAGCACGATTGACCTTCAGTCGGCATATCACCAGGTACCCATTTTAGAAGAAGAAAAACCTTTTACGGCTTTCGAGGCTGCGGGAAAACTCTACCAATTCACCCGAATCTCTTTCGGTGTGACGGATGGTGTTGCCTGTTTCCAGCGTGTTATTGACAAGGTTATAACCCAAGAGAAACTAACTGGAGTGTTTTCATACTTGGATGACATTACTGTATGTGGGTACGATAAAAAGGACTATGATCTGAATCTCTTTCGACTCCTTGCAGCCCTCGACAAATACAATCTCAAAATCAACCAAGGGAAAAGCAAATTCAATCTAACGTCTGTACATTTGCTTGGGCATTTGGTATCCCATAACGATATTCGACCGGATCCGGAGCGCCTCAAACCCCTTTTAGAAATGCCACCTCCTCATAACGCTGCATCACTGAAGCGTGCTCTAGGGCTCTTTGCTCACTATTCAAAATGGATTGCACATTACTCAGATAAAATCAGATCACTGACCGACTCTAAGGTCTTCCCTTTGGATCATCAAACTATTGAAGATTTTGAGAGCCTAAAACAAAGTATTGCTGATGCTACAGTTACCACAATAAATGATACTGAACAGATGGTGGTTACTGAACAGATGCTTCAGATGTCGCCTTGGCCGCAACTTTGAGTCAGGGTGGTCGCCCTGTGGCGTTCTTCTCACGGACACTCGCTAAGTCTGAACGTGCACACCCTGCGATTGAGAAAGAAGCCGCTGCAATTGTGGAATCTCTTAAGAAATGGAGGTACTTTCTTTTAGGTTAGACATTTTCAATTACTAACAGATCAACAAGCTCTCTCTTTCGTATTCAATCAAAAACACTCGAGCAAAATAAAAAATGATAAAATTCTACGTTGGCGTCTTGAATTGGCTCCCTTCCAGTTCGATATAACCTACCGCTCTGGAAGAGAAAACGTAAAGGCCGATGCCCTTTCTAGAGTATGTAGCTCCATATCCAATGATCGACTGTTGGAATTGCATCAATCTCTCAACCATCCCGGTATTACCAGAATGGTTCACTGGCTACGTTGCAGGAATCTCCCGTTTTCAATCGAAGATGTTAGAAGGGTCAACTCAGCTTGTTCGATTTGTGCCGAAGTCAAACCCCGTTTTCACAAATCTCGGGGAACTCTTATCAAGGCAACTACTCCTTTTGAGCGAATCAATGTAGATTTCAAGGGCCCGATCCCCTCAAAGACGAGGAATTACTTCATTCTGACCATCATAGATGAATACTCTAGATTCCCGTTCGCCTACGCTTGTAAAGACACAACCTCTGGTACTGTTATAAAATGCCTTACAGATCTTTTTATGCTCTTATGGGACTCCAGCTTATTTGCACTCTGACAGAGGGTCATCTTTTATTTCACGGGAATAAATATCATTCCTACATTCCAATGGAATAGCCACTAGCCACTCAACGCCCTATAATCCTCAAGGGAATGGGCAGGTGGAGCGTTTCAATGGTACTTTGTGGAAAACAATTAATTTAGCTCTCAAGACCAAAAATCTCCAGACTCGCGATTGGGAAGACGTTCTCCCGGAGGCTCTTCACTCTATTCGGTCTCTTTTATGCACGGCTACTAATTGTACTCCTCATGAACGGTTCTTCAGTTTTCCGCGCCGAACCTCAAACGGAGAAGCTCTACCTACTTGGCTTACCACACCTGGTCCTGTACTCATCAAACGAAACGTACGGTCCAGCAAGTATGACGACTTGGTTGAAGAAGCTGAACTTCTAGAAGCAAACCCCCAATATGCATATATTCGGCGGAAAGATGGAAGTGAGTCAACTGTCTCGCTACGACAACTTGCCCCTAGAGGGAACACGGATTTATTTCTAAGAGCTGAAGACCCTCCACTCATAGAAGAACAAAGAGAAGTGTCTCAAATTCAACCAAACCCTGAGGCAGGTCGAGCTGAAGCAAGTCTACCGTCCACCGTTGAGCTAAACTACACCAGTCCTCGAAATATCGAAGAGCCAGTTCAAAGCGACTCACCTGAAACTGAAACCTTAAGGCCTAGACGAACTATCAAGCCTCCTGCTTATTTGAAGGACTATGTAACTAAGTTTTAGTTGAGAATATAGAGGGGGAGAATGTGATGAAAATGAATGGTTATAATTTCACTTGTTTAATTTAACATATGTTTAGTTTGTTCTGAAAATGTTTACTACTGTTGTGGTTTATAGTCAATAAAAGCCTAATATCTGGGTTTATATGTATTATGTTTATTAGTATAAATACAACAACACTGCACCAATCTTTCTTGCAGTTTGGGATGTTTTTTTACCTTTTTTCAAAAAGAACAGCAAAATATGCCGAAAATGAACCGAATCGTCACTCATGTTGGTTTGCGATAAACTACACTACTGAGCCTTAATAAAGACGAATTCAGTGTGTAAACATATTTAATTCCATGAGGATTAAAGGTATATAAATAAACATTAGCTTCGTGATTCATTTTTAGTGGACAAACTAAAAGGTAAATTTTATTTTAAAAATCTCTACGAACTTTTCGGACAACCTAATATTTTAAAGTACTTCTGCGTAAATGATATATTTGGTTTTATTTTCTTGTGGCAGAAGAACATACTGATTTTCTCCGCAACCCGATCTTGACGTAAATCGATTCCTACGTGTTTAAAAGTTTGCCCATGTGATTTATTAATTGTTATGGCAAAAGATAACTTAACGGGAAATTGAATTATTTTAAAATTAAAAGGTAAATCATTTAGAATCGTTGGGATGCGAGGTTGATTTCACCCGTTTTTTTTCCAGATTTTCCACTGATTCTTCGCTGCTATTAGTTGCAGCGTGATGTTATATAGCCTATAACCTTCCTCGATAAATGGACTATCCAACTCAAAAAGAATGTTTCAATTAGAACCAGTAGTTTCTGAGATTAGTGCGTTCAAACAAACAAACAAACAAACTCTTCAGCTTTATAATATTAGTATAGATAAATAGTAATTTAGGAAAGATAATTTAGTAATAATTAGTTAGAAATTAAAGATTATTGACAACAATAAAAATTAACAGAAGAACGTCTTGCAAAAGTCTGGGTTTGAGCCTGCTAGTTGTCGTTTGAACCCCGATGTTGTAGGCTACGGCACCTCTTACTGCTGGGAGCTGTGAGTGGTATTTAGTGAATGTGTTCTTTGATGAAGTTATCGATAGGTTCAATTTGAAGTTCACGGTGCAGTTGACTGTTTCTAAAGAACCAAGCATCAACTGATATACGGAGAATTTTGTTTTGAAATGTTGATTCTTCTAAAATGATCTCGTTTTGGAGTGGCATATGATAAAAGTTTCAAGTTTATATTAACATGTGACTTGGAAAGGGTTAGGAGGTTTTACCAACCTCTTCAATCATAACATACACCTCAAGTGCAATCACATGATCTAGGGAATATTATCCGAAATTCGCTGTAAATCGATCGAAACCATGTCGACATCAAGCACGCCGAAAAGAAACTTAGCACGTCGAAGATCTTTACCAAGTAAGTGAATCCGAACCTATTTAACATAATTTCTTTATGTTTGAAGAAGAATCGCACGTAAAATAAAATGCACTGTTGCTTTCAAGAATAGTAAAAAACTCCGAAAATGTAGTCCAAAGGACGCTTATGTACGTGTTACTTTTTGTTAGAATTGAATGATAATCACATAAATACATAGCATACACAACTTTTTATTTTTTGGAAAAGGAAATATGGTAATGATATCGATATTATTATTCGATGGTTAAAAAAAACTGTTGATTACATCGACAGAATGAGAAAAAATCCTTTGATCCTTTAAACTCATAAATCTGTTTTTAATTGCAAACAGGACAGTGGACTATTAACTAGATTTCTGTTTGAAATAATAATAAAATTTAGTCTTCTTGTTTTCTCCTTCAGTGACCTTATTTTTTTTTTTTCTATTATAAAATCAAGGATTATAAATAGAGACGTTTCGCTCATATTACTATGCAATTTTCAAATTAAACATGTATGAAACTCGTATTATGGACGATCTTTCACTAAACGACACATAAAAAAATAAATATTATCACCAGTAAAGAGGAAAAAGTTATAAGTTATAACTGACAGGATATTTCGGAAAAAATAAAAGCAATTATGTAGTATATTGAAAGTGTATGACAGAATGTCAAAAGGATAAAAGGAAGCATGATAATTTATACAAGAAAGCGTTAATTATTTTTTATTTCTACCTACTTTATATATATATATATATATATATATTATCGGTTCTTCAGACTTTCTCCTACGTCGTGTTATATTGGTTAAAGGAATTTCTTGGTAGAAGAAATTTTAGGTGGAAAGAAAGCTGTAATAAATAACTCTATTTTGGTATTAAGCAAAACTTAAGTCGCTCACCAGTTATGAAATTGCACCTCACAATTTAGAAGTAGTGATCAGAAAAATAGAAAAGAAAAAAATTATATTTTACCTATTTACGCGTCCATAACTTAGTTGATTTTGAAGTTAAAGAAAAATATATTCAGAGTTTCAAAATCAGTTAACCTTTCTCCCAGACTTGTCTGCAGTAGGGGTGGGCATTCGATTAAGATCATCATAATCGGATGATCGACTTCGATGAGTTAAATAATCGAAAGATTAATATGCATTCTGAGAGACAATATGCCACAATTCCCGTATCTAGCTAGCTGAGCCTAGTTCCAAATACCTATATGATTTATATGATGAGCAAAAAAAAAAAAAAAAAATTCTTATAATTCCTCGATTGTCGTTAAACAATTCAGTACGCATGATGTTCGTTTATCCGGACCGATCAATCCGATAATCGATTAATTCGAATGATTGAAATAATCGATAATCGTAATTCGATAATGCCCACCCCTAGTCTGCAACATCCAAACAAATTGAAGCTTCAGGATTTTTATGAGAATCGTGTATTTTGTTCGTCTGGGACGGTTAAGAGGGTTGGACCACGTGGAAAGGATGGGCCTCTGTAGATTACCTAGAGAAGACTTGAGAGGAAGCCAGGAGTAGGCGAAAGCGAGGGAGGCCTCTACTGCATTGGCTGAAAGAGTTTAATGTAAATGATGTAAAGTATGCTTCTAGTGCTTCTTGTTTTATTATTATTTAAATGAGCAAATGTACATACAGTGCTTAACATAACGTACTATCCTTCAATCGGTTCTTGCAACCTTTGCCAATTCGCGCATTATATTCTCTTACAAGTGCCCTCTTTGAAAACAAAACTTCTTCATTTTCTCTATAATCTAAGCCCTTCAAACTAAAATTTCTAGTCCTAAACGTTTTATACACGCCTTCAGAACTGTTTGTTTAATAATAACCCAAAGAAGAAGAAGTACATTTGCTACCAACACAACTTATTATCTTACAAATACAACCCTTATGCTTAAAGTGTGTTGGATTTTTACATCCGGGCCTTCCCTGTGGCATGCTAGAAAGTGTCAGAGTTAAAAACTTACTGAATATATAAAATAATGTCCCATCTGCATTTTGAATATTGTGATGCATTGCATTGCATTGGGACTGTATGCAAAAGTTGATCGGCTTCTTGTTTCTTCTCAATTCAATTGTGACTGGCTTGTATTCGGTGGATTGTCTGTTGGACTTGAGATGACATCGGGAAGAATTATAAAATGATTTATTAGATTCATATTCGGAATATCCAAGCGCTCCAGCGTCTCAAAGAAGTATGCCGAATTGAATTGGCTCCATTCAGTTTCCCGACGAGAGTATTCTTTGGAAATATACCTATTTACCTATTTCTCTCATAAACCTAAAGGTTTTGGGTGCACGCCCCAATGATGTAGCAGGAGGAGATTTTCAACAGTTTAATGGAACAAGCTGCTGATGAAGGGCAGAACTCTGTATAAGTGAGTGAGAACCTTTCTTCTTCTGATGGTCTTGTTACTGATTTAAAGTTTTTTTCTTCTTTATTTTGCTGCTCAAGGATTGAATTGATCATTTTGATGATTTCAGAGAGGACTTCGAAGAGCGCCAGTAAGTTGCGAGAGGAGCGGGAGCGGAGGAATGCGGACCGGTCGCTACCGAAGAAGCTGGACCACTGGAACAAGATGGAGGAGATCCTGAACCACCTGGCGTTGGTGGGGCTCGGGGACGGGGTACCGCTGCCGATCCAGCAGGCCGTGAAGCAGAAGCTGTCCGCCTCCAGGAGGGCGCTCCAGAGGAAGAGCGATCCGCTGGACATCACCAAGCCTCTCTTGGATCTCTCCAACATCATCAGCGACCACGGCATCAAGACGGGCGCTGTCATCAACAGGCATCTCAGTGGCATCAGGTTCTTCATGGAGGAAGCCACCAAGTGAGAACTAATTATCTTTGTTTACTGTTGGGAGAGTCCATGCAACAATGGCCTCATAAACGGCAGTGAATAACTTCGATGACAATTATTTAACGTTTAAAATTCATCAGGGCTGGAAAATAGGCTATACGGGTAAGGTTTCACATTGTTGTGAAAAAGCAGAACGCATCTGTACAACTTCTCTTACCTTTTGTGTCCCGCAACTGTTGATGTAGGAATGCATAATACTCACCATTAACTGTTTACATTATTTCTTAAAAATAAATGAACAGTATTCCTATATAATACAGGGAAATAGTGGCTATTACTTTTTTTCTTTCATGCCTGAATTTTGATGTTGGCGGAGATTCCATGACTAGCTTTTGCCGTAGTCACCTGTGGTGTATTCGCTATCGTAACATCCTTCCATGCCCAAGGTCGTAGGTTCAAACATAACCTATGTCTCTAGGGAGTAAATACCCTTGATAATATAATCCTAATTATCCTATTCTTCGAAGTTGTCTAAATTCCTGAACAGGTGGTAATCTGTTGGAGACAAGTAGGGAGAATATGGTGGGTGCGGAGAACTTCGTAGACCAGTTGTTTCAATATTTGCAAGGTATATTTTTGAAACATGGGGTCTTCCTGCCGCTCAGTGAGATCATGAGGTACCCATGTATCGAGCTTTTTTACTTTCCCAATACACTTTAAATGTCTGGAAACGGAAGATGCACTTGCATTTAGTTGTGCTGAGAGTCCTTTAACTGTTTGGTAGGAGTTTCCTTTTACTGTATATTTGAGGACATCGTTGTCTATTACGGACGGAGGTCTTCCTCAGAGCAAGTTTTCCAATTTGGTATCCCCAGCTGAAAACTTAGCAAACCAACGGCGAATGGCCCGTTCATTAACACTCCCTTCCCCAAACGCCTTGCAAATATTTCTAGCGGCCTCAGCTGCTGAGTGGCCGAGTTTAAACTCGTACAAAAATATTACTCGAAAATCGCGTATTCCCATGTTCATATTTGGAGGTATACTAAAAAGTGGGTAATTGATTGGAAGCTAATGTTTATAATACAAAGGTAGAGGATTAGTAACTGTTTACTTTAAGTATGCAAACATTCGGAAGAAAACAACAGAGACCTGCAAAATCCTTTATGTATTTCAGAAACTATAAAAACGGACATTTCATGTGAAACAACCCAATATGATATAGGTTTCTAGAAAGGCCGACTAAGCTCCATCCATATAAGACGTTGGTTCGCCCAGTCTTGTTAGTATAAGAACTGACTGAACAGGACCTTCAGGTCTTTGAAAGAAAAATACTTCGAAGAATTTTTGGAGGAGTACATCTCAATGGACTTTGGAGAAGGCGGACCAATAATAAACTGTATATATGTTTTAAGGACAATGATGTCTTTATGACCTTGAAGCTTGGCAAACTACGGTGGGCTGGTAATGTGGCTAGAATAAAGGATGAGGCGATCGCCAAGGCCGTTGACTGAACCTCTCCACGGTATCAGAAGGGGAGACCGAAACTTAGATGGTCGGATGGTGTGACAGCAGATGCAAGGGACATCCTAGGAGTGAGGAACTGGATGACGGCTGCACAAGATAGAAATGACTGGAGAAAGCTGGTGGAGGAGGGCAGGTCTCGTCACCGCCTTAGCCATTATCATCGTTAGCCACAGTAGCATAAACTGACGTTAAATGAATGAACAAACTACCTTTTGCTGAGTTATTTATGCTAGGAAATCATTACCGCATTTGCAGCAACTATAGAATTAGAAAACAAATTTGGGCTGACTATATGCTCACGTAAAAATTTGAAAGTATTCGATATAGATGATCATAATTATCCACAATGATGAAGTTTTTGTTGACCGTTGAGAAATTTGATGAGGAAGATGGTTGGGGGTGCGGTCATTAAATAGAAACACACATTAAAACAAATGCTATTTTAATTATGTGCTGACGTTTCGGCCAACATTGTGGCCTTCGTCAGGGGTAAAAGAGTCTATCTAATAATTATTAAGTCTATTATTACATTGGTTGTTATCTTGTTTCCTTTAGCCCTCATGAAGGCCCATAATATAGGCCGAAACGTCGGCACATAATTAAAATAGCACTTGTTTTAATGTGTGTTTTTATTTAATAACCGCTCCCCCAACCATCTTCCTCATTTAATAATCAACAGTTTTCTTTAATCCTGAACAATGACGAAGATGAATGATGAATTCACGAAGGATTTTGTATTGTAAGGATTGCGTAAGAGAAGAATTGATTGTTTATTCGCTATACTTTATATATATTTATATTTGGCAGGTCGGTATAAAAACTAACAAGTTTTGCGCACAATATTTATTGAACAAATAAGTTGACAAATAAAAATAACGTATTTACAAACACAGCAGAGGTTATAACCTCCATCATTCTTATTAACCACTTTAACACATGTTTTTTATTATTAAGCATTTCTCAACATCGATTATTTCAGCCTCTATAGATTTGTCTTGCAACGAAGAGGGGGGCTCTTCTGCTACATCACTATTTTTATTTGTCAACTTATTTGTTCAATAAATATTGTGTGCAAATAAAAATAACGTATTTACAAACACAGCAGAGGTTATAACCTCCATCATTCTTATTAACCACTTTAACACATGTTTTTTATTATTAAACATTTCTCAAGATCGATTATTTCAGCCTCTATAGATTTGTCTTGCAACGAAGAGGGGGCTCTTCTGCTACATATATATATTATATATGTATATATATATATATATATATATATATATATATATATATATATAATATATATATATATATATATTTATATTTATATTTATATTTATATATATTTACATTTATATATATTTTATATTCATTCCGTTTCATCTATTGATCCTAATACTTAAATGTATCCACCTGCTCAACCAAACCCTCTTGAGATTAATTTAGCGATTAGTTATCTACTCCGATTTCAGAGACTTGTGTTTTTTTTAGAATCTTTGTCAGCTACTCGATTTTTTTTTTTAATAAAAAGTTTTATATAACCAGGGAAAAGGCCGACGACCGAACATCAGTTCACCAGACCCCGCCGTCGAAGAAGGACATAAAAGGGGTGGAGATGAAGAAGATGCTGGACCGCGCCAAGGGGATCCTCAACCAGCTCTCGGACATGAACGAGCTACGGCTGGCGATAAAGAGCGCCGTCGAGACCATCCACAAGACGAGCGGCTACATCTTTGAAAATCCTGCGCCCGCCATTTACAGGGTCGAAACGGAATATGACAAAGTGGGTCTGTATGTATTTGAATTATTTCATTTGATAGAATTATATCAAAAGATTTCACTCTCGTACGACTTTTCGTTTTTGTACTAGACCACTCTGACCTTTTTTGCGGTACTTGGTTAATTGAACTCAGAGGATCTTAAAACGTGTATTTTCGTTGAAAACTGGAATTCGAAAATTTTCACAATCGCATTACTTCATATATAGGCAAGTAAAAGTAATTAGTCCAGGAGGTAATGAAAAATCTCGGTAATGGCGGAAAATAAGTGTTATTATCATGTTGCTTTAAGGTGAACTAAAGCAAGTGCACACACGTCACATTCACCCTTCGACGCAAATCCTGTTTAGCAGTTAATTTCAATTCCATACCGCTTCCTTCCTCAGACACAGTCCGGTATCTTGGCTTTTTACTAGACAAAAGACTGACGTGGAACCCACATACAAAACTTAAAAGAAAAGAACACAGCCGCAGATTCGGCCAGTTATACAGACTATTAAACAGAAAATCTCATCTTACAGTTGACAACAAATTACTAATATACAAGACAATACTGAAACCTATATGGACCTACGGGCTTGAACTGTTGGGTACAGCTAAACATTCTAACATCAACCGCATCCAATTCTTACAATCCAAAGTCCTCCGAACAATAGTTAATGCTCCTTATTACGTTACCAACTGTACCCTACACCATGACCTTAATATTCCATTTGTTTTAGACCTCGTACCATCCAAATGTTCCAAATTACATCAGAAGTTTACTCATCCTACTAACCCTCTAGCACAATCCCTATCCAGCACCACCCATCCGTACAATCCTCCTCGAAGAATGAAACGGCAGTGGCCGCGAGACTTATTGTAAACATTGAAATTGGAGTTTTGACACTGGTCAGATCCTCCACTCATGTACTGTATGTTTGTGGCTACAGCACCCTAACTCAGCCTCCACACCAGTGATGCGGCTGAGATAGAGACGCTGGGATCTCTTGGATTCCGCTTTTTCCTCCACAAGTGGGGAGGGAAAGCGCAGTCTGGGGTCCCTTTAGCAGTTGTATATATTGTATATAGTTATGATTGTTTGTATGATGTTTATTTATTTGACAATTTTTTATTTATCTCAATTATAGGTTGTTGTTTTTTGTTTTTTTTATTTATTCTTATTTTATTGTATATATATATATATATATATATATATATATATATATATATATTTATATGAATTTATTTATTTTCTATTTTATGTAATTTGACTATTATTATTATTTTCTGTATATATTGTATGAATGTGGTCTCATATCACTATTACTATTGTTCATTTTGTAACAAATTGTAATAAATCTCAATAAAAAAAATATATTATGTTGCTAAATTACTTTATATTCATGCTCTGAATCGAAAACCTTGCAGCATTGGTCTACTTTTCTCCGAATCCCGGTTCGAATCCCGGCTGAGGCAAACCTAATTAAACTGTTATTTCAGCAGTGGGGCTACCCCTTGCTAAGGTGATCCTCCTGGGACACACCCCTCCTATGTAAAGTGGTTACCGAAAAACGAGGCGGCCAAGCGTGATTTAGGCCTAATCACCTCCTTGCACGGTCGTTGCCCGTTAAACAGTACAATGTGTAGTTTTTTTGCCTATCCACTTACCACATTGACTTCCATTTTAGTAGTGAAAGGATGCCTTAATGAGTTTTTGAGAAATTGCTCTTCATTGCTAACATATCATATGAGTTTGTTAACTGTGCTATGGATACAGAGTCCCAGAGATACATAAAAAACTGGCAACTCCTCATTGTTATTAGTAAATTAGGCTCGTCCGACCGCCAATTCCAGTCGATAAATTAGTTTAATTTTTGCGAAAATAGGTTTAAAAGTAACTACGGGCTAGATTACGACATACCCCAGAAGACGTGCAACTGGAAGAAAATCGAAGGGGTCCTGGACCACGTGATGAGGGTCTGCCAGCGACCGAACATCGCGAAGGACCTCCAGCAGACCATGATGTCCAAGGTGTGCGCCTCCAGGAAGTTCTTCCTCCGCAGGTCGGACCCTCTCAAGATCTGCAAGCCGCTATATGAGCTGATCGACGTCCTCAACCGCCACGGCTTGGAGACGAGCGAGGCCGCGAAAGTGCAGCTTGAGGACGTGCAAGCTCTGTCCATCTCGAACATGTAAGTATCTTATATAATATATTTCTTAGGAGGATTTGAAGAATTATAAAAAGCAGAACATTTCCAGGAGGTAAAAATATAAATAAATAAAAACTGATAATGCGTGCTATTTGACTTTACTAAGTAGATCTACAGCCCAAAGGGGCCTTGGCACCCCTGACAAAATTGCACCAATCTGCACAACACTCTCCTCTTCCATTTCCTTAAATCGAGATGTTCCAAGTCCTTTTCCACATCTCAAAGCCAACAACTCTGAGGTCATCCACACCCAGATAAGAGAAGAATTTAACCTTTTTTTTTAAAAAAATCTTCAACAAACAAATCTTCTCGAGCTCTTTGTTTTTTAAAATTTGCTTTTGGTACTTTGAGGCGGCCTCCCGTGACCTGAAGGGGATACAAACAATAAACTCCTAGCATCCTTCCAAAATCCAATTAAAGTCTACTTGCTGCAAACACGATCGCGCCACTCCGAACTTCAAGTTTTCGATCCAACCTTACTTGTCCGATCCAATAATTTTGGAATTCCATTCCTTCCAACAAACGTCGTGCTTCTTCCTCATAATCTTATCATATCATCTTTTCAGCACCTATTATTCCAAACAGTTGCTTTAGATGTCACTCCTTGGCCAGATTATTATTATATCTCAGGAACACAGTTTAACTTGATAATGGAAATGGTTTCAGAGACAACGAAGCCGTGCAGCAATCGACGAACTCTTCGGTCCGGGAGAAGAACTGCCTGGAGGTGAGGAAGGCGCTGGGGCACGCCAAGACCTACTTGAACTACCTGACTGAACTCAATGAGCTCAAGATGATCGTCAAAAGCTCGGCCGACCTGATCCAGAGGGGTGGAGTGTACACCATAGAGGACCTCCCTACCATCATCCCTGAAATCGAGTACGAATCCGCTTGGGATGTGTAAGTATTGCTGATAGTTCAGGAGTCAGATGTATGGTTGACTACCTTATCGAACAAACATCTAGACTTTAAAATATATAATATATATATATATTATTGATATTTACAACATTATAATAATGTGAATGTGATACAAGATTATACTGTTATGATTCACATGTAGAGGTATCAGGGGATCTACCCACGGCCGGCAACGAAATATACATCGGGTCTTAATTGTTTTAAATTTTCGTTAGTTTTTTTTCGTTCGATTTAGCTCAAAGTTTACACGCTTGTAATGTAGACTTTAATTAAGTAGCCCAATTTAGAGCAATAGCCGAGCTAAATGCCTTTTTAGAATAGCTTTCTGTTCACCATAAAAACGGACTTCTTCTTCGGACTTCGACGACATTCCAGTATTTCCAGTAAAAGCACATAACCATTATCTCTCAGCCGGCATACAAAGAACCCTAAATTCGACTAACTATCCTTTGTATAGAATACTATGCAGTTAAAATGCTCCCGACCCTGAAACGTACCTTACATTCATAGCACATATAAATAAATTGAGATGTGTCAGCCAATTAAGAGTTGCAAATCCAGAACATATCAGCATTTGTGGAAAAAACTCATATTTTTTGTTCAAGTCACAAGAAAGATGTATATTATGCAGTCGAATTATCTACAATAGTCTACATCACATTCTCCTTCACTGCCCGGCACACAATGAAAATAGACGACAATTTCTTCAACATTTCATCTTAAAACCTTCTGACAACCAAACTATGTTATAGTGTGTAGATAAATTACATAAAGTCTACTATTAAATGATGGGAGTTCAAAAAATGCTCAATTCTTTATCCTAGACCATTTTCTATTCAGTGTTTTTTTTTATTTGATCTTCAAAGTGATATTTTGCTTATTTATTGTGCCTGTTATAGAACCATAACCGTTAATTCTTTAATCTGTAATTTATTTTTGAAAGTCAAATTGTTTTAGTAAATTTTCACTATTATTTATTTATTTTTAAATGATAAGTATATAAAGTTCTAAAACCATATTATTGTAATTTATAGCCAAGCTAGGTTCTGTGGCGGATGCTTCACACGTTCGCTCACAGATAGCGCTAGCAGCGGCCATATGGATTGCCGGCCGAGTATTTGAAGACGTACAATTTAATAATATTGTATATTCTTACTAATTAATGCCATTGTAAATATTGTTATCTATGTAACTGTATTATGAGAATAAATAAACCACTCAAGTTACTTCGACCTAGGGCCGAGACACTAGTCTGGCAGTATAGCTCTCACCGTCAATTATCGACATGGATGACTAACATCCCCAAAAGCTGGCACAGCTCTTCAGACCACCTAACTGGTATCTCCCTAGGTCAGATTATCTCGACCTTTTAACATTATTCGGTTAAACTTCCTTCATGTACCTTCTCTCCTATCCTACGCTACTGTCGTGCTATTACCAAGCAGGGTGAATTCTCTCCTAACCAACACTACTGTCGTGCTATTACCAAGCACCACACAGGGTGTAACCCATCCTAACCAGCCCTCTCTGTGAGTTGGTAGTAGCGGGTTCGCCTCCTACCTTGCAGACTGACCTCATACCTGATGCTGCGGTACGTGCTACTACCACGGCGAGCGCCATCTCCATCTAACTCTCTTCCTTGCATGAATAGGCAATTGTCGAGGCCTTCTGATACCTTTTCTTGTCCATTATAACAACCATACCTCGACAGCTCAATTTGTATGGGGAAGCCCCAAAGACAAATACAATTTCTATTCTATTCTATTCAATGAAGGGGTATTACCCATTTGCAGCTCTCCAAAAACTATCTTGGACATCTTCTTTTCAGACGCCTCTGAGAATATCGGGGATTGTAGAAGAAGCAAGGATTGAAACTAGTAAGTTAGAGAGGGAGTTTATCATGAAAGGAGCGGTACCTGGTTCACGCCGTCAGCAACATAGGGAACATTAAGATCTTTATGGATGACTTTATTTGTGACAAAATAAGAAACATTGAGGATTTTTCAAAGAATTTTGTATTGTAAGGATTGGATTCAGGAAGAATTTGGTGGTTTAGCAGTTCCCCAAATCTCTACTCCGTAATTCCATATCGGTCATTTTTAGTTTTTAGTTTTTAGTCTTTTGTAGTTAAGTGGAAGGTTTGGGCGTTTGTCCAGTAAGTGTTAAAGTAGTCGGGCAGTTTCTTGTCGTTTCAGTCTCGAATGAGGGTTTAAAGTAAAACGTTTGTCCAGGTGCAGTCCTAGATATTGGATCTGTTCAACTAGGAAAAGGGAAGTGTGTGTTGAAGGATACTGTTGAGCAGGATGTCATAGGTTTACGACGAAAGATAAAGCTTATTTGGTGGGATTTATTTTTATTCTCCAGTTCTGATACTATACTTCAAGGTCTCTGATGTGGGGTTAATGAGTTTGGGAGAGAAATATTTTTAAAAATTTGTTTGTACCATCTTTGAAAATGCATTTCTTACGGTCCTGAAACTCTTATTAAGCGGCTAATTAAATATTGGGGTGAGTAAAAAAAAAAAATTACCGTTTGTTTTAATACTCGAGATATTTATTGACATTTCTTTCTATTTCAGTTTCCAATGTTATTGTTATTGGTATAATTTTAATCCTAATTCTATATTAAATCATTCTTTATACGTAAAGCCTCCCTGTGAGACTCAGGGTTTGTTAAGCATTCCTTCCACCAAAAGTTACGAAATCAAGGTCTTATTGCAGCACTATTGGAATGAAACCAAACGTTTAATAAAGGAAATTGAAGAGGAACTTTTCATAAATGAACGGACATTGAGCGGGTGGTTTGCTAAATTTTAAAGTGACGATACAACCTTACAAAGACAGTCAGGTTCAGGGAGACGTTTTTGGAATTTGGAAGAAGTACTAAAGTATAGTACTCTATGAGTTTGTACCAGATGGGCGTACTGTTGATTCAATTATCCATTCAGAACGGATGTACGAAGTTTTGGAGACGCGATACACGGCTTTGGTGAATTGGAAGAAAGTTTTGTTCCAACATAACAACGCCCGGCCATACCCCTCTGGATAATACGAAGCAGAATCTTGCTGATCTTGCCCTAATTCGACTAATTCTGCGTGGTATATGATTGATGTGATTATTATCACATTATTTAACCTTGACTAAATGTTTCCATCAAAAATATTTCTTTTCCTAAATTTTATAAATATACAAAAGTTCTTAAGATTGATTTTGACCAGAGAGGTAGGTGAAAGATTTCTGACTGAATCTTTCTGTTCTAGGAACGGATTGGTGAGAGAAGTGGACAAGTTCGAACTTCCGAACAACCTCAAGTAGCGGTGAAGGTGACCATGTCGAGGCTGAAGAAGATCCTGGCCACACCGTCAGGGAGCGCCCTCCTCCAGGAGCACCTAGAGAACCTGAAGGACTCACTGAAGAGGAAGAAGCCGGAGGACATCGCTGTGGCGTGCTACTCCTTGATAGCAGCTGTCACGGACTATCAGCAAACCCACCACTATAGTGGAAACTGATCATGGTTCAATTTGTATAATAAAAACGGGATCGTCTTTGATTCTATCCCGATCTAATGTCCGACTGATAGTAACCAACGACATTCATGAAATTTCAAAGACATTTTGTCATATCCTTCCTAGTTTTTTTCTAAAACTACAAGATAAATATTTTTTTTTAAACATATTTTATTGGTTTTTACACATGTTTATACAAATACAATATGTAAAATGGCTGAATTACAATAACAGACATGAATAGACATTTAAAGAAGCTACCTAGTGGTAGTACTTCAAAGTTTATTTTATGAGAAGGTCTCGAGGCCCCCGTCTTTTCAGGTGTCTCGGAGGATTATCGGGAATATATGTAGATGGATTGAGTGGGCTGGTAGTTTAGAATGAAAGGAGATGTGTTTATCACGGGCTAATTCTGCAACTAATGGAATATTTAGGTCTCTATGGATGAGTTTATTAGTAACAAATTAAGGATCATTGAGGTTTTTCGTTGGATTTTGGTTTGCAAGGATTGGTTGCGGAAGGAGTTGATTGTTTAGTGGACTCCCATAGCTCAATGCCATATGTCCAAATAGGTCTAATAATAGTGGTGTAAATGAGTTTTTTGCAGTAAATAGAAAGTTTTGATCGTTTGTCGAGTATGTGTTGTAGTAAGCGGTTTCTGCCGGCAGTTTCTTGTCGTTTCAGTCTAGTGTGAGGATTCCAAGTAAGGCACTTTTCCAAAAGGAATCCAAAGTAACAGATCTGTTCAACAGGGATTAGTGGAATATTGCTAAGGGGTACCGTAGGACAGGTAGTCATAGGTTTGCGACGAAGGGTAAAGGTAAATTGATGGGATTTATTTGTATTGATTTTAATTCTCCATTTATGACACCATTCTTCAAGGGATTGGACGAGTGACTGAAGGGTTTGTGAGGCGCAACTGTTGGGTCATTACTTACAACACACATGTGCCATCGGAGTAAGTAGTGAGAACAAGATAAATATAATTAGCTTATTTGTCGATTAAATAACAGTGCTGGCAACCTATTGCTAGAGTTGCTCATTGATTTGAATACAATTGAGGTATAAGTGGGTTGTCAGGTAAGTAATGCAAGCTTTCTCTCTTGAAGACAATTTTATGTGTGCTTTGGAGAACTTGCAGCGATACTTAACCTTGGAAAATCGACAATCATTGACCACCTCAAGGCGATTAAAAAGGTAAAAAAAGGTTGAATGTGGGTTCCACACACATTGAACGACCACCAAAGAAAAACAGCGGTATGAAGTTTTTGGTGTGCCTCTTTGCCGAAAAAAAACAAACAAAAAAACGACCCCTTTCTGTACATATTTGTTACTTGTGATGAAAAGTAAATTAATTTATGATAACAATAGACGATCTGGACAATGGAGAAGCAGCAACACATTTTCCACAGCACTCAAATCACCACAAAAAGGTAAGGGTTACTGTTTACTGCGCTTCATTTGGTTTGATGAACTACAGCTTCTTAGAATTATTATTATTATTGGTTTGGTGCTACAACACGGCGACGCGTCCGGACCTCCTCAACCGGCAACCTCGAGAAGTTTCTGTCCAGTGCTGCAGCCATCCAGCTGTGGTCTGTTTCTGATTATCCTTCGCTCAAATGTGGCCAACCTCTAATACATCTCCTTGGCCATGGTCCATGTATACGCTCCATATGTAAGGACTGGGCGAATCAATTTTTTGTACAGAGTAGCTTTTGTTTGACAGCTTCTTAGAATAAAATACAAACATTTATATTTACATTGTACCCTGGATACAAATATGTTTCGTATCATGATCTCAGTTGTACTTTTTTTCATGATAATAGAATTTAATCATCGTTCGAATACAATTCACAGAATACAATATTTCGTTTGAGACAGTAGGAAAAGTGACAAAAAAGAACTACGTAATATAAATTACAATGCATCTTCTTAAATCCTAGAGAAGCCACCATCAATCGTATTGTAACCAAATCAATGCATCCATCCGATGATGCTTAAAGCCATCTTTGGTCAATCACATGGGACAACGAGACGACATTTTTTTTTTTTTTCTTAATGATTTTATTTGCACCTGTAAAATGTTTACAATAAGCAAATGGGATTTTATAAACAAGGAGACATGGCATGGTTAGGCATGAGGGAGACAGCACCCAGTGGTGCATCCTCCTGACATTCAAACAGGATCTATTATTTTAGGCTAGGAGGTCCCTCATCCAACTCCTTTTCAGTCTTCGCCGAGTTATGTCAGGGATGTCAGTTGTAGCCATATTTTGAACAAATTGGTTAGTGTGTCCATGTAGTTTGTCGTAAAATCTTTTGTACGACATTCGAATGTGGTTTGTTGCAGTCGGAATGCGTAAGTCGGTATGAAGAGTATCGTTTGAAACATAAGGTGGTGAGTTCGTTGTCAGTCTTAAAAATTTGGATTGAAAGGTTTGTATTTTTTGAATGTGTGTCTTTTTAGCAGGTCCGTAAATTTGGCATGCGTAAGTCCATATAGGTTTTAATAAATAAGTATATACGTTAAGCTTCTGTCTTATGCGTAATTTAGAGTGTTTATGTAGAATCGAATATAATAATCTGAGTCGAAAGTTTAAAGTTTTGCGTTTTGTTTTGACGTGTGGGCCCCATGTCAATCTTTTGTCAAAGATTAGTCCCAAGTACGTTACTGTATTTGTTTGTGGTATCTGGTGGTTGTCTATATAAACTGGAGGGCAGGTTCCGTGTCTTAAAGTAAATGTAACATGTTGTGACTTGTCATGGTTAATTTTTAATTTCCATTTCTTACACCAGTTTTGTACATTGTCCAAGTGGTGTTGTAATGTCATACTGGTCTGTATTGGGTCTGTGTTTCTCGTAATAATAGCAGTGTCGTCGACATATGTCGCAGTTAGGATGTTTTGGTCTGTTGGTAAGTCATAAGTGTATATAAGGTAGAGAAGTGGGGCCAGGATAGAACCTTGGGGAACACCTGCACAGATTGGTTTTATTGATGAGGGCTCTGAACCCTGTCGGACAAAGAAGAAACGGTCATGAAGAAAAGACTGTAGAACTAAATAATATGTGCAAGGAAGAATATGTTTCAGTTTAAAAAGAAGACCCTGGTGCCACACCCTATCAAAAGCCTGAGTAACATCCAAAAATGCCCCAGATGCGTATTGTTTTAGTTCTAGAGCAGTAGAAATAAAGTCAGTAACTCTGTGTAGCTGTTGTGTTGTGGAATGAGAAGATCGAAATCCAAATTGGTGATCTGGTAATATGTCTTGATCTGTCAGTATGTTAATAATGCGTTCGTGCAAGAGTTTTTCAAATATTTTAGAACCTACCGGAAGAAGGCTAATAGGTCTATAAGAGTCAGGTCTATGTTTGTCTTTGTTGGGTTTGTGTACCATTAAAATTGTAGAATATTTCCATTGAATAGGGAATTTAGTTGTCCTAAGTATAGCGTTGTACAGTGTTGTAAGAAAGACTAAAGCTTTTCTGGGGATTTTTCGAAGTACCTCAGCAGTGATAAGGTCATCACCAGGAGTCTTCCTTTTTGGCATTTTCATAATCTGTCTAGATACTTCGGAAGGAGTAAAGGATTTTGGCGGAAGAGACATAGGAAGAGGGGAGTCTAAGAATTTCTGCACATAATTTTCGTGTTGTATGTCTGTTAAGTCTATGTGAGGATGAAAAACAGTTGAAAGGTGGTCAGAAAAAAAGTGCGGATTTCTCTCTGTCCGACACGGCCCAGGAACCATCGTCTTTTCTCAATGGGACAGATACTTCGTGATGCTTTAGAAGTCGCTTAGTATGTCGCCAAAGGCTGTTGTCATCCGTCGTCAAGTTTTCCAGATAGATGTCAAAATTAGTTTGTTTAAATTTCCGTATTTCTCTTTTTAGTTCGTTGTTAAGTTTATTAAAAAGTCGTCTGTCAGAAGGAAGTCTGTTGGTCTGCCATAGTTTTCTTGTCCGTCTTTTGGCTCTGATTAGGTCTCTGATATATTGAGGGTAGGACGGCGAGCTTACTGTTTGCCTTATTTTTGTCTCTTGTGAGGACCAAGCAGCTTCTTGAATAGTTGTCGTGAAGAGTTCAACCGCTTCTTCCAAATCCTTTTCGGTTTTCAATGCTTTAGGAACGGTCAGCTGGGCATTAATTCGTTCAGAAAAAAGGTCCCAATTGATGATGCCATATGTAAGCGATAGTTTTTTTTCCTCAAAGGATTTTTCTACCCCCAACATCAAGTTCACCGGTAAATGATCAGAGCCAAGGTCTGTTTCATTTGTAATTGTAATAGGTAGAGACAAGTCTTTGGCTATAAAAAAGTCCAGTACATCAGGTTTTTTGTATTGAGAATTCGGTAAGTAAGTTGGTCTGTCGGGGGCAAATACCGTTAATGATAGCTGGGTAACAGCAGACTTGAGTCTCCTGCCCCTTGGTGTGCATAAATAATCGTGAACCCCAGTATTGGTGTTTCGCGTTGAAGTCGCCTCCTGCAAGGAATGTTCTACCAAATGATTTAAATAGTTTAATAAACATTTGTTCAGTAATGCTGTATTTAGGGGGACAGTAAATGGAAGCAAGTATTATATTCCGGACAGCCCAAAGTTTTCCAATCCAAAACTTATCAACTGTATTCAAATTTAATTGATAGTAAGGTCAAACCAACAATTAAAAAGGCTACAGCCTCATCTTGTAAACGTGTAGTAAGTGAAAGTTGTATGTTCTTCGAATTATAATTGTGTTTTTTTTTTACTGTCTATGAAAAGGCGGATGTGCACTTCTTCTCGGTCCATCCTACACGAAGTTCACAACGAGTCCGTGGTAATTGATATAATTGTGAGGACAACATTAAGGATAAGGAGCTAACTAAGGACAATAGAAGAGGCTGAGTGATGTGAGATTGGGTTGGCAGAAGGAGCAGGAAGCTGCTGTTTAGGAGAAGAGATCTGTAAACACCAATCTTAATTGAGCGCACGCCTCACGCCTACGTCCAGGGCTGGGGTGTTCGCTCTCACAAAGCAGTGTTCTGGTCAGCTTGCTCGATAGTCTACGGAGGTACTGGACGATATAGAAGAGTACTATCGCAACCACGACAGTCCAATAGGTAAATAAAAAAATCTGGTGCGCGCAACACACGACTTTCACTTACCTCCGTTGTTATAATCTATATATATAAAAATCTCGTGTGACAATCTTTGTTCGGGATAAACTCTGAAATTACAAAACCGATTTTTATCAAACTTCGTAAGTATCTGTTATTTGGTCCAACTTAAATGATAGGATAGTTCTTATCAATTAATAAATTTTTAAATACATTTAAAGATACAAATAAAATATTAGAGAATTAATTAAAGTGAATTTCAATAGAAACATTTGTTTTATTAAATAATCTATTATATTCTCATCTGCAATAATCAGTTAGTTGCACATATTGGGTTGTTTCACATGAATTTTCCGTTTTTATAGTTTCAGTAATAATGTATACTTATATCTCTGCAGCGTTCAACTGCACCAAACGGTCCTTCTTTGATTGAATGTGTTTAAATGTACAAATGAATGTATTTATTAGCCTTAGATAAATATTTTTGTAAAATACAAATTTCTGTTTAACATCAACTGGGTCTTTTTTTTTTTTTTTTTTTTTTTTTTTTGAGGACTACAATCTTTGACTTTGAAAAAATTAAACCAAGTAATTAGAAAAATCTAGCAATAGGATAAAATCCAGCAAGGGGATAAAAGACCTGGAAACCGAGATAAGAATCAGAAGACTAAGATTCTTGTGGCACATGGTAAGAATGGACCAAGGGAGACTGAACAAGATGATCTTTGACCGAATCCGAGAATAAAAGAGAGTCGGAGGATACATAAGACAAATGAGAGAGGAGAATGACAAATTAAAAATAACGGAAAAGCACTGCCTGGACAGAGAGCAATATGCAAAGAAATTTACAGAGATCAGGGTTCTTACAGGAAATAAAGAAAAACGGAAAGCTACTGCGTGGTCGGAGGAAAGGAAGCAAAAACACGCATAAATGATGAGAAGGTAATGGGAGAAGAGAAAGGCGAAAATGAAGAAGCAAAAAAAAGTAATGATATTCGCGTGGTCTTAAAGGTTGTTTCGTGACAACGAAAAAAAAAATTAGCAATTGAACAATACTCTGCCAGTAGAATTATTTAAAAATAAAATTAATTTATTTTATAGCTACTTTAGGAACGATTTTAGAAAACATATTACTTCATAATGAGAACATTAACAAATGTATTCCCGAACAAGAGAATCCAGTAGTGAACTTTATAAATATAGAATGAACTAATCGATTTCTAGCTACAAGTACCGATGATACCAAACAGTATCAAAGATACGGGACCAGCTCGAGATCCATCGAAAAGAAAGGCAGAAGTAGATGGATGATGTAGAAACGAGCCGTTCAATCTGAACGCTCTTAATTGACTTGAAGGAGTGATTCGTTCACGTCAGGACAAATGACCAGATGAGAAGGCGGCCTTCAAGTCAACATGGATCAATTGTAGCGTATTATATCCTAAATATCATCTATATTATATTTATAATTAGCAGGATTAATTAATACTTATTTACATAACAAAAATCATGTGCGCGCAACACACTACTTTCACATACCCTAATTGTTAAAAACAACTTGACTTGAAAAGCAAAAAATATAACAATATAAAATATATAATGTGCAAGAATCACTGAAGTTTATGCCCATTCGTTTTTAAGAACTATTAAATAAAGTTAGAGTTTAAAATGTTACGTTCAGTTTCTTTGCAAACATGTATTTTACATTAAATAATATATCAGTATACAATTTTTATGAACCACGATCACCTAACTGTATTCCAAATTAGTCACTTTCCAAAACTTTGTATATAAGATAATATTTTTTCTAAAATCTTCAGCTCTTCAACAGTGTATTATGTACAATTATTATTTTGGGGATTTTTTTTTCTTTACTCATCTGGTTGTTTATCAAATTCTTTCAACTCGCATATTTAGCCGTTTTTTATCAAAGATGACGTGGTTAAGTTATTATAGAAAATTTGAAAAATAGGCATTTAAGCCCTACATGATATTAAAGCACATTAAATATTACATTGATAAAGCGAGTTTAATCAGAACCAGTTAGACTCTTTTTAAAAAAATCGTAAAAAGGTGAAAAATGCTTTTTTTTTTTTTTGTTTTTCTTTTGTCTTGGTGATTTTTGAAAAAGTTGCTGTAATATCTCGGGCATATACGCTCTTAAAATAAGGAAATTTCAGTTTTATTTATATATGCTTTTCATTACGTTAGCTAAGGATTCAATATTAAAGCGGAGTGTAATATGGTTGCTGATAGTTGATAATTCATATGATTATTATTAATATATTTAATTGTTTTATACATATATATATATATATATATATATATATATATATATATTTAAATTAATATGAGAAACAAGCGAGAAAAGGAGAATAATAACAGGAGATAAATATTTTTTTTTAATGTTAAAAGGAAGAACATAAGACATAAATATAAGAAAAAACATTATATCGACCTTTTTTTGGGGGGGCGGGAAGGGGAGGGGTTCATTGTATGTTAAGATTTATATATTAATAAGTGTCCAATAAGGTAAACAAAAGTAAACTGTATAAATAGCACCCCAATTTAGTGGCAGGCAGCATCGCTTATGTATCTCTCACACGTTTTTGAACTCCACGGACCTACAAAACGTATATTTCCGTTGAAAATTCTAATTCGAAAATATTGGGTTGTTTCACATGAAATGTCCGTTTTTATAGTTTCTGAAATACATAAAGGATTTTGCAGGTCTCTGTTGTTTTCTTCTCCGAATGTTTACATATTTAAAGTAAACAGTTACTAGTCCTCTACCTTTGTATTATAAACATTAGCTTCCCAATCAATTACCCACTTTTTAGTGTACCTCCAAATATGAACAAATGCAAGTGCATCTACCGTTTCCAGACATTTAAAGTGTATTGGGAAAGTAAATAAGCATGATACATGGGTACCTCATGATCTCACTGAGCGGCAGCAAGACCCCATGTTTCAAAACATACCGTGCAAAAAATGAAAGAACTGGGCTACGAAGTTCTTCCGCACCCAACATATTCTCCCGACTTGTCTCTAACAGATTAACACCTGTTCAGGAACTTAGACAACTTCGTCAAAGGAAAACTTTTTGAAAATGATGATCAAGTGAAAATTGCGTTTTCAGATTTTGTTTCACTTCAAACATCAGAGTTTTTCAGTTCGGGGATAAAAAAGTTGGTGTCACGTTGAGAAAAATGTGTAGAAAAAGAAGGTAGATACTTCGAATAAAATTATCTTGATTTCATATCTTATTTTTAATAAAAATCCTTTACCTTTAAAACGGACATTTCATGTGACACAACGCAATATTAACTATCGAAACAATTTCCTTTGCTATATATTGCATAAATAGATAAGTGAAAGCCATAAATACCATACAAATGTAACTCAACTGAATCTGACTGTTAACTGAATATAAATAAGCAGGAAAATCCAAATGTTTGGTATATCACAATTTTCACTTTTAGCCTTGTCTGCTCAAAAAAAAAGGCCAAACTTCACGAAATCTTTTGTAAAAGTTGATTTCGTGGCTCAAGGTGTTCGCAATTAATCGTTTCCATTCTCGTGACAGGTTGCGGTTGGCGTGAAAATCGTTTAAAAGTAAAGAATGTTCCAATTTAGTGCGGTTAAACTAAGAGTTATTAACCCGAGTTTAAGCGAGGATATTGTCAAGAATAGACGCCGTACCGCTATAGTTGACTATGGTTCGCCTTCATTCAGCTCCTACCGCAAACATCGATCAACCGTCCCGATGATAAAATTCTTACTCAGCTCTGGAGACCTTTAACATAGTCAGCTTTGGGGAACGACTTCGCAAAAACCAGTAAAGAAATAAAGAAGCATGGTTATTTTCACTCATCTATGTATGAAATACATAGTATAGGACATTACTACAATCTTGAAAATTTTCAAATTTTTAAACCGGAAATACATATTTAGGGCCCTCTGAGTCCAAATGACCAAGGTCTGTGTGTGTAGTAAGTCAAGCGCAAAAACGAAAACACGTACGAAACAGAAATTTCATATTTATAAACCACTATACGCCCGAGATGTTGCAGCAACTTTTTCATTAAAACCGGCTGACCAGAAGAGCCACTTTATACCATGCATTTTGCAACTTTTTACAATTTTCTCAAAAACAGGCTTGAAAGATTTTAATAAAACTCGCTACATTGATGTAAAATTTTATGAGCTTTAATATCATGTAGGTTTCATTCTAATTGAAATAGTCTGACAGGGCTTAAATGCCGATATTTCAAAATGTATTTCTCTAAACTACCTTTAA
The DNA here is from genome assembly GCA_023052935.1 of Piezodorus guildinii. Lineage (NCBI taxonomy): Eukaryota > Metazoa > Arthropoda > Insecta > Hemiptera > Pentatomidae > Piezodorus > Piezodorus guildinii. Next base: position 140,080,002 of record CM041296.1, on the reverse strand, counting down.
TTGTATACATTCCAAAAGATTAACCACATCATCTTAATGACACTGATGAAGGAAGGCTAAATATACAAGTTGGACGAATTTGATGACCAACTAAAGGATAATTTTAGTTTTTTGATTATAAGGACAGTAATATAGACGTATAATATAGCGTTGGAAAAAGAAAGATTTTAGAAAAAATATTATCTGATACACAGAGTTATAAAACGTAATATAAAATGACGAATTGGAAATAAACTTATTACTGATTAACATTTTATTAAAATCACCTTAAAATATTTTTCAAATTGAATTATATTAAATAGTTTTTAAATTAATTCTAACAGTCAAGCTATGTTAAAGTCGTGTGTTGCCCGCACCAGATTTTTTTTTATTGTAAGCGCATAAGCCTGAGATGGTGCAGCAACTTTTTGATCAAAATCAGTGAATCACATCAGCCACCTTATGCCATGCATTTTACAACTTTTAACATTTTCCTCAAAAAATACTCTAACGATTTTGATTAAACTTGCTAAATCTTCATAAACTTTAAAAAGTTTAATATCATCTAGGTTTTATTCAGATTGAACTATTGCTTAAATGACAATAAATTAAATTTTCTTTCTTCAACGTACCTTTAATTTTGTATATTGGAAAAAATTAAACATATTATCTAATTAGCATTGATACGAAATGGCTATATACAAGTTGAATAGAATTAACACCCAACTATTTTTTGTTTTTTCTTTTTTTTTCCAAACACAACATTAATAATATAGACAGGTTAAAAATATAATTTATTTAGTTAGATTATTTTATCTGCGAGAAATGCTTCCATCGAAACTCTATTTAATTCTTTAACGTTTTTTCAAGTCTAACTTAATTTAAAAGTTTTTAAATTAATTTAAACAACTTACATAACTGAAAGTCGTGTGTTGCTTACACCAGATTTTTTTATCATTTATAACGAGTATTCATGTTTTTTTCTAATCAACGAAATTAAAAGAAAAAACATACATCTAGTAAGCCTACCACAAAAAAAAAAAAAAAAAAAAAAAAAAAAAAAAAAAAAAAAAAAAAAAAAAAAAAAAAAAATTTAAAACAGTATGTTCGCCATTTAGCATATATACATATATATATATATATTAATATATATATTACACTAATATTATAAAGCTGAAGAGTTTGTTTGTTTGTTTGAACGCGTTTATCTCAGAAACTACAGGCTCAAATTGAAAAATTCTTTTTGTATTGATAGTAACATATTATCGGCCGAAGGCTTTAAGCTATATTAAATCACGCTGTGGCCAATAGAGTGAATAATCAGTGGAAAATCAGGAAAAAACGAGGAAAATTGACCTCGCATCCCAACGATTCCAAATGATTTACCTTTCAATTCTAAAATAATTTAATTTAGCGTTGATTTATATTTTTCCGTGACAATTAATGAATCACATGGGCAAACACGTAGGAATCTATTTACGTCAAGACTGCTTTTCACACGGCCAACTAACTATATGTCGCTTGGTCAAGATCGGGTGGCGGAGAAAATCAGTATGTTCTTCTGCCACAAGAATACAAAACTAAATATATCATTTACGCAGAAGTACTTTAAAATATAATCTATTAAAAACTTCTTTATTACGATCATAATAACAGAAATTGACGCAGACGAAGTCGCGGGCAACAACTAGTGTGTGTGTGTGTGTGTTTTTTTTTTTTTCTTTTCCTAACCTAGACTCATTTCTAATGTCTAACACTAAGTGATCTAATAATTAAACTTGTACCTCCTTATAACAATATAAAAAACGCAAATCTAAAACAGAATATGTGGTACTGACTGTGCTATTTTTAGTCGATTTCTTTATCTATTTTAATAATAATAAAATATATAAAAAATAATTGTCCGTAAAATAAACAGTATGAAAGATAGTTTTTCACCGCATGTATAATTACACCTGACAGCTTATAAATTTCTTTATAAATTACCTGCCATAAATTTTATATTTACCTTAGTAGAAAACTTATTTACATTTTGTAATCCCATGTAGAGAGTAGTGAAAGCAGGTAATGCTGTTTGTTCATGTTAATAATGGAATGCCTAATCTATGACTGTAGGATCAACGGTACTTGTTTCTGGATTTTAAACTTTATATACGTATATATGTACTTGTGTGTATATAAATGAGTGAAGGATATATATATATATATATATTATAGGAATATATACAAAAGTAGCAAGATGCGCCCCCTTCCTTAGAAATTATTAGTACAAATAACGAAAATTAAAACGACTTTCACTTGCCTCCGTTTTTAAAATCGATTAAAGAATTTTCAAATACAGTTAGAGATAAAAATGAGTGAAACTATTAAGGAATTATTTATATTGAATTTCTATAGAAACATGTATTTTATTAAAAAATCATCATATTGTCATGTAAAATAATCAGTATTATCGGCTTTTCATCACTTTTCATTAACTTGTACAAGCTTGTTTATAAGATAATATTTTTTTCTAAAATCTTTAGCTTTCCAACAGTATATCATACATGTGTATTACTGTTCATATGTTCAAAAACAAGAAATTGCATTACATTTTTTTTTTTTTTAGTTTTCTCCTCTATTTGGATATCGAATTCATTCAACTTATTCATTTACCTGCTTTTTATCAATGATAATAAACCGATTTTGGTGAAAAAGTTGCTGTGATTTATAATTTTAAATTACAGATATCATCACATTTATTTATCTCATTTTATTTTGTATATTAAAAATTTATGAATTTTATTTTATGCATAATTTATTTTGCAATGTATATATGAACATATTTTTATTTTTTTATTCTTGTCTAATTTGTTTTGTTTGTTTTTCTAAATTATTATAAGAAGCTACCTATGAATTTATAACTATTATTCATTTTCTTTGTCATTTCTGTTGCTTTTTATTGATTTATTTTATTATATGTATATTTTTTTTTTTACTCTAAGACATTTAAGCTCTAATTTAATTTGTCTGTAACATTATTCCGAAGGGACTTGTCCCAGAATAAATAAAGAATTTATTATTATTATTATTATTATTATTATCATTTAATACCTGTCAGACTACTTCAGCCATTATGAAAACTAACTCATATTAAACCCATTTCAGTTTACATAGTTATAATTATAATTTATTGTATTCGTGATTTGGATTCCGTGTACCCTAATTTATGAAAGTATTTCTGGCGGTGGTCAAAATCGTACGAAACAGAAATTACAGATTTAAGACTATAACTATATACTGGAATGTTACTGCATCTTTTTCGTCAAAATTAATGAACCAGAAGAGCCACATTTTATCATGAATTTTGCACCTTTTTACGATTTTCTCAAAATTAACTCTAAAGATTTTGATTAAACTTAATACATTGATGTAAAATTAAATGGGCTATAATTTTATATTATTTTGTATTCATGTTGAAATAGCGTGGCATGGTTTAATTCCCTTATATTAAAAATTTCGTTCTCTAAAATACTTTTCATTTTGTTAATTAGAAACTATTATCCATTTCAACTTGTTATCATTGAAACAGAAAGGGTAGCTATGTAATATGAAAGAATTTTATTGCCAACTATAAAATAATAGAGCATAATTTTTTTAGGTTAATATTTTAATTTCGCTCAAAATAGCAGTAATAAAAATTTGTAATATGCAGTTGGAAAGCTTTTGTAAATATTTTATAAACAATGTTTTCTAACACAAAGTTTTAAAAGCAAGTGCATAGTGACAAAAAGGGAATAAACGTGATCGTTAAAGAAAATTTTGATGATAATTTAATTAATAAAAATAATTTATATTGTTGTATTATATAAGCTAAAATAAATATTTGCACAGAAACAAGATTTTTTTTTCAGCTTCACTTTTCTAAATATTTCTATGATTGTTTTTAATGTTAGTAATAGTCCTGTGTTGCGTGCACCAGATTTTTTTGTCTTATTTTAATTAGTTAAATTTACAAGGATAGTGAATCGCTCTCAATATATAATATATAACTTAATTAATATTAATTGTATTATAATTTTAAATAGTATAATATATAATTGTATAAGGTGTAAAATAAATATTTTACTAAACTAAAATGTACTGTTAAAACTTCACATGCGTGTTTATTCTCACTTCACGTGTCATTGAGAAAACTGGGCGACATCGTTTTAAAAGTAGGTTTACAGCACTAAAGCTATGTTTAATTTATTCATAAGTTTCTTTTACAATAATTTAAACATGAAAATTTAAAATATTTTGAATGCATATAATTTACTATAGATCTTATTATTATTTATAATTGTTACTTTGATTAATATAACGAAGATAAAATAGAGTCATCTATAGTGTAGTGGTTAGTATAACAGCCTTTATGCCCAGAGTCGTGCGTTCAAACTTGGTTGACGGCTCTATATATTTTTTAAGGGATTACAAATTCCTTGGTTTATGCCGTCCTTCAGAAGTGACGTAAAATGTTGGCCCAAGCCGGTACAAAGTCATGTAAAAGTTCCATATCCTAATTAAAAGAACTCTATCCTAATTAAACCTGGAATGGACAAAATTTAGGACTAACACGGTAGCATCTTTCAATGAGTCAGTCACAGAAGCATAAAGTGACATTAAAAATTATTAAACGATAAACAAGAGAGATAAAATTGACTACGTTGCTTATTATATAAACAAGTGAAGGTTGAAACAAACTTTAAAGGCTTCAGTTAATATTTGTGGAATTTAAATGTACCAAAAGGTGAAGGCTCATTGTAAAAACTGAATAAAGTTAAGAGTAGAACTTTATTTGATTTCATTGCCTTAATTTTTAAAAGGTCGAGTTTTTTATTCATGAATTTGATAAAACACTTTAATTTTTTTTTTTTTTTTTAATCTGGTGCACAGCATGTGTACACACGACATTCACTTACCTCCGTTTTTAAAATGGATTAAAGAATTTTCAAAAACAGCCAGAGATAAAAAATAAGTGAAACTAACGAAGACTTAATTAAATTGAAATACTAGAGAAACGTGTATTTTATTAAAAAATCTATCATGTTATTATCTAAAATAATCAGTTAGTTTTATCGGCTTTTTGTCATTATTTATTAAATTTTACAAGCTTTTGTATAAGATTATATTTTTTCTAAAATCTTTAGATTTCCAACGGTATATTACTGTTCTTATGTTCAATAACAAAAAAATGTATTAAAAAATATATCTTTTCTGTTTTCTCCTTAAGTTGGATATCGAATTCGTTCAAGTTACATATTTACCTGTTTTTTTATCAATGGTAACAAGATAATATGATTATTTTTATAGAATCTACAAAATCAAATGCACTTTAGAGGAAGAAAATTTAAAATATCTGCATTTAGCCCCGTCAGACTATTTAAATCAGAATGAAATCTATATAATGCTAAAGCCCATCAAATTTCGCCATTAGCTTTTCATAACACTTTATTAACTTTTACAAGCTTGTGAAAAAGATAACATTTTTTCTAAAATCTTTACTTTTCCTGAATTTCAATTTTCTTATTCTACAATTCACGATTTACGGGTTGTTCTTTAAAATTCAATGTTTTATTTTCTAACATTTAGATATACCACTAATTTTTGTTTTTTTGTGGTTATTGCACATTATTTTATTAATTATTTTATGATATTATCTTTAATTAATTAAAGTTGTAGTTCTCTAAGTCCTGTAATTAAATATTTATATGAATCTCATATACTGTTACTTCATCTTAAAGATTCTACAATCGGAATACTACAATTACCACACAGTCTGGAATTGAATGGTGAAATTGAAATTCAATATATTATGTACTTTCTATTTTATTTTATTTTTTCCACATCTTTTAACATATATAATAGTATTTTAATAATTAATTTTCTTATTATATTTGCACAATGCCTCTTGAGAATAGTGGTATTATTTTTTTTTAAATATATTGACGTCTAAAAAATGTTCCTTCAATGCTTAGTGATTTGTTGTTTCTGTTGTGGGGCTCCTAAGAAAAAATGTTACTTCAACATATATATTTATATATACATTAACATAATAGAAAAAGCAATAATAAATAAATTATTAGTGCACCACATAGACTTAAAAATTGTAGACTAGAAATAGTCCTGGTGGAAAAAAACTATGAACTACTATTAAATATTAATTGCCTACGTACTATTTGGCAATAAATAGTAAATACTTTTCTATTTTTTATCGCCACCTGGATGGGACGTTGATTTAAGAAAATGTACTTCAGGACATTTTTAAGAAATTGTTATTTTGATATATTTGTATTCTTACCGTTTAGTTCTCGAAAAACCGCCACACTTTTTTGTCTAAAGAAAATTCTTATTGATTTTTTTTAATCAGAAGTATTGCAGTAATAATTTGGGTAGAAAAATATGTGCTTTATTTTTTTATATTTCTCTACCCTCATTATTACTATAATATTTCAGATTTAAAAAAAAAATTATATATAAATATATATATATATATATATATATATATATATATATATATATATATATATATATATATATATATATATATATATATATATATAATGTTAAAGTAATATTTTTTCTTAAGGAGCCCCACAACAGAAACAAATCACTAAGCACTGAAGGAACATTTTTTATACATCAATATATATATTTTAAAAATAATATCACTATTATCAAGATGCATTGTACAGATATAATAAGCAAATTAAATATTATTATATTTTAAAAATCTGGTGCGGGCAACACACGACTTTCACTTACCTCCATTTTTGAAATCAATGAAAGAATTTTCAAATACAGTTAGAGATAAAATACGTGAAACTATTAAAGAATTAATTAAATTGAATTTATATGGAAACATGTGTTTTATTAAAAAATCTATTATATGATTATCTAAAATAATCAGTTAGTTTTATCTTCTTTTCATCACTCTCTATTAACTTTTAAAAGCTTGCTTATGAGATAATATTTTTTCTAAAATCTTTAACTTTCCAACGGTATATCATACATGTATATTACTGCTCTTATGTTCAAAAACGAAAAATTGCATTAAAAAATATTTTTTCTATTTTCTCCTTTAGTTGGGTATCGAATTTATTCAATTTATATATTTACCTGTTTTTTTCATCAGCGTTAACGAGATAATATAGTTATTTTTATTGAATCTACAAAATTTAAGGTACTTAAAAGGAAAAAAAAATGTAAAATATCGGCATTTAAGCCCTGTCAGACCATTTTAATCAGAATGAAAACTATATGGTATTAAAGCCCATTAAATTTTACATCGATATAGCGAGTTTAATCAAAATCTTCTGAACCGTTTACGAGAAAATCGAAAAAAGGTGCAAAATGCATGGTATAAAGTGTCTCTTCTGATAAGCTCATTTTGATGAAAGAAGTTTTGTCACGTCTCGGGCGTATAGTTGTCTTAAATATGATATTTCAGTTTCATAGGACTTACCGTTTCCGCCCGGGAGTTACCACACACACAACTGGCACACACAGACTTTTTTGCGGGACTTGGTTATTTGGACTCAGGGGACCCTAAAACGTGTATTTCCGTTTGAAAAATTCGAAAATTTTCACGATCGCAATACTTCCTACTTCCCCTTACAACATATAGTAAGTGAATGTAAAAATATGTTTGCACATTTATCCTTTAGTTGTTTATCAAATTCACTCAACTTGAATATTTAACTATTATTTATCAATGCTAATAAGGTATGGTTAATCATTTGAAATGTACAAAATTAAAGGTAGTTTAGAGAAAGAAAATTTAAAATATCGGGAATTAAGCCCTGTCATACTATTTTAATCAGAATGATCGATATAGAGAGTTTAATCAAAATCGTTGGAGCCGTTTTTGAGAAAATCATAAAAAGGTGCTAAATGCATGGTATAAAGTGGCCTTCTAGTTTACTTATTTTGATGAAAAAGTGGCTGTTACCTCTGAAGCTCAACACGATCGCAATATTTTACCTTACTATATATTTCTTATAGAGTAAAAATTATAAATGTTTCAATGAATATCCAATTAATTAAATATGTATGTTACATATGTGTGTATGTATGTAAAGATGTATGTACATACATATACAATTAAATATGTAACAATAAGCAGTTTAAAATAAAGATGGAAAAAAAAGAAGTAATAACCGCATTTTCAAGTAATAAAACATGTATAATAAAAATATATCATAAACAGAACTATCATAAAACTAAAACGCATAGGAATTAAGTGGCGGATTTCCAAAAGGTTCAATATACATTTTACAAAGTTTTAAATGAATCGCAAAACTATGTAATTGATTTGTCATTGTACCAATATGTATGATTATTTCAAAAATATTTATCAAAGGAAACATGTTTTAGGGTCCCATGAGTCCAAAGAAATAGTCTATGTAATAAATCTATATCAAAAACATGTCGTAAAACCGTCGTACAAAACCAAAATTTTATATTTTAGACAAATTATACCTGAGCTGTTTAGGCAACTTTAATATCGGTTTTGACCGACCAGAAGAGCCACATTATATCATGCATTTTGCACCTTTGTACGATTTTTTCTAAGACAGCTTAAATAATTTACATTAACTCGCTGTACGGATGTAAAGATTAATAGGGTTTAATATAATGTAGATTAGTATAAAAATTAAATTTATTTGTAGTATTTACTTTGTAGATTTCTTAATTGTTGACTATTTCATCACATTCCTTTATAGAAAAAAAAACAAAAAAAAATCTGGTGCGCGTAACACACGACTTTCACTGCCTCCGTTGTTAAAATAAATTTAAGAATATTTAAATACGTTTAAGACTTTATTAGAATATAAATGAGCAAATATATGTAATCTCATGTCAAACAATTGTTGATTATTACATTATTTTCAATTAAATAAAATACAATAACCAATATGGCAAGAGTATCATGAATTAGAGCATGATTCAATCTGAAGATTTATGGGAAATCTATGTAATATTTTTACCATTTCAGTTACTTATAAGAACTGATATGATGTTTTGATTGTTTCTAATTGAATAAAATAATAACTAATTCTTTTACTTACAAAATTAGTAATTTATTTTTTAATCTATGGACTAGGTATCCGTCTTTCTGTCCCGTATGTACCAAAACTTTTCTGTATATATGTTATTCATTTAAATTGTCGACATATTTTTTTTAAAATGAGTATTATGTTTTTATAATGTATACAGAAATTTACTTTGTTTTCTATATATTTGAAAATGTAACCAAGTACTGGAAGTTTAGATAAATTAAAACCTGAACTGTTTACACAACGGAAAATAAAGTACATATAGTCTAATCTATATTTCAAACTTTCTTTTAAATTTTTTTTGTAATATACCTGTTTATAATAGGTAGGCTTTACTTTGTTAAACAAGTAATATTTTCTTAATTTAATTATATTTATGATAATTTTGATTTAAACAAGAATAACAAAGAGCTGCTTGCAGAACTTCTCCTTATATAAACCCACAGTTTTATTTCAAGTAATTTATATTTTTTTATTATTTATACAGGTCTTTTATTTTTATAACTCATATTGGCAAAATAAAATCCTGTTTTGGCATTATTATAATATGATGATTTATTTATAATAATTTATTTATTTATAAAATAAACGAAATTAAAGTGTGCTAGACATTTCAAATTAGTTTGTAAATATTTTTAAAAATTCAATTTATTTATTATTTATTAGTTGATCAGAAATCAATTTCTCTACTTAATCATAAATATAGTATTTTGTGGAAAGTAAATTACAAGTTACTGTTTGCCCAACTTTCTTGTATATTTTAACAGCATTAAATTTATAAGTGTTTGTGTTTTAACTCAAATTTATTTATTATAATTTATATAAGAATTTAATTTGTTTACTATATATATATTTACAATTTGAGTCCAGTTTTGTAGTCTTTAAATTATGTCAATGAAATAACAATTTCTCTATTTCTTCATAAATGTAGTATATATTTATAAATATATAAATGAAACTTATCATCGACCATTTCATAAGTGGTTTTTACCTCATTGTTGCAACATATCACTTTCTTAATCATTTGTTAATTGTTTTTGTTATAATATTTCAATCAAGTAGTATTGATTTAATGTTATGATGTTGCAAATATGTTTATTTACAACCTATTAATACTTCCTGAATCTTATATTCTTTTTATTTACAAGTAATCTCTCTTGGAAATAAACATTTGAAATCTTTGGACTTATATTTGACATTATTTAATCTACTCTGAGCCTTTCCATTCTTTTTCCAATAAAGGTGCTTAAGTGAGGTTATGATTTTACAAGTAACACAATTATCTATAATTAATCTTTTATAGGACCAATTTACTTAATTCTTTTTGTACTAAAATATATTTTGGAATGAAATCATTATTTGCTTTGTACCATTTAAAAAGAACTGCAATTTTCAAACTCTTTTTTTTTTAAAGAACTTGTGTAAGTATTTAATTGAGATCAGTTGATCAATTTAAAAAACAATTATGTCAAAATATAAATTTCTTAAAAAACTTTTGACATTAATCTTTGTAAATCAGTGTTTCTATTACAGTATATAGAATTTTCGGAGACTTGTCCAACTGTTTGAAACAGGAAAAAATGTGATATTTTTCAAAATATTACCAAACACTTTTATAAGTACCATCACTGTTCAAATAAATACCAATCATTACCATGATAGAAAAATAATATAAAATATTTTGTTTTACATTAAGCGCAATTAATAGGTAGTCTTTATAAAAAACCTATTACATAACAGTAGCAATTTCAATTAATGATAAAAAAATTGAGATCTTGAAAATAATCTGAGCGTTTATAAAATTGTAATTTAATTAAATAACTGAGTTTTCTCTTTAAAAATGATACCTCAAACAAACTAATTTATATAATAATAGAAAAATGTTAAGTTACAAAAATATTTATACTCAGCAATATTGCACTTTTATAAGTTGATACTTGTATTTTTGGGAAAGGGTACTAGAATAATAAAAAATCATGTTTTCTATAAAAAAATGTGCTCTCGTTTATTTGAGCGAAGTATTCTATACATCATATGTACAAAATATAAATAATATTTTAAATATCGTATTTTAAATACATATATATAATTTATATATAAACACAATCGAGTGTTTTAAGTTTTACATATACCCTGACGTAAGGTTCATCTTATTAAATACAAATTATTTACAGATTTGCGTATTTACACTTTTTAACAATAATTAATATAATACAAAAAAACCGCTAATGGTAACTCTTTTAAAAAATAACATTATATAATATTATTGACGAACGGTTTCGAGATCTGAAGCTGACACTATTTACTACTCACACTAGCTGGCCGCCGGCTGTCGAGCGATGACGGTAACGGGCTTGAAGATCGGCCTGGGTTCCGGGCTGGGCAGCTGAGGGCGGTACAAGTCGTAGCACGGAGGAGGGTACATCGGCGGTCTGGTGTCGCCGAGGAGTCGTTCCACGCTGAACCCGTGAACTGGGGGTTTGGCAACAACGGGTTGTGGGTAAGCGGGGTACCTGTAGTAATAAAGGGGGTTCACCCAAGCTGGTGGGTACAGCCCTCCCAACACCATACTCCTCTTGAACGCAGCCAGCCTACTCCTTGACGCAGCGGTGCTTCGCCTCCTCAACTTCCCGGTAGTTCCTCCGATGAAGACGTCTTCCGAACTCGGGTCAAGCATCCAGTAGTTGCCCTTTCCGGGGTCGTCGTAATGCCTGGGGACTTTAACGAAGCACTTGTTAAGGCTCAGATTATGCCTGATGGAATTCTGCCAACCTTGTTTGTTATCACGGTAATACGGGAAGTTCTTCATGATGTACTCGTAAATTCCGTTGAGTGTCAACCTCTTCTCCGGGCTTTGTCGGATCGCCATCATAATGAGGGCGTTGTAACTGTACGGTGGTTTCTCGTTCTTCTTCTTCTCTTCTGATTTGGAGTCGTCTCGCTTTGTGGAACAGTCGAGTGGGGCGGCGTCGCACCTCCTGTTACGTCCAGATCGGAATCCGTATCAGAGTACACAGGCTCCGGACTGCTCTCTTCCGGGAGTATACTCCTGATGCTGAATGACGACTTGAGCGGAGTTCGCACCGCCTGTTCGGCGCCCGTCTCCATCTTGACCATTGTATCTTCTCTCGTACACAACATTAAAAACTTGCACTAGACACTTAAGTGATCGAAGTAACTCAACCGACTGAGGAGGCAGGTGGGGAGGGCCGGTATATATACCCTGTGGGCGTGGCCAGAACGACCAATGGGATCGCTCGCCCCTCCTTTGAAGGGTGTGGTGGGGGTAAACAAAGGCCAAACAGTGGCTGAACGCGACCCCCACCAGCTGCCCTCTGTTTACAGAGGAGGCACCGACAACAAGAAAAAATAACTGGAAATAGATTGAAATTATAGCCCGAACACCTTTCCGCGCGCTTGTTACCTTCCATTCCGGTGATTATTTATCGCTCACCTTTCAAGCCAAGAGCCATCTCGTAGCTTTTCAAGTAATTGATACTCACAATCACTATTATTAAACTTATGAACCGCATTGAGAACTCGTGACATACCGTCCGGCGAGAGACAATACGGATCTTAATATAAACATCATTATACATATTGTTCCTGTTTGAAAGATTACCATTTCAAGCCAACAAATACTGAAACAATTAACTACATAAAAGGTACCGTTAATATAGATTTTCTTTTCTTTTTAGTTTCACGTGCATAAGGAATTCTAATTTTTTTTTTTTTTTTTAATTAACGTCACTTTACTTAAGCTACTATAGCTAAACGGACGATGCTATATTGGGTTTAATTAGGATATGAATCCTTAACGAGTACTTGACATCGCACAGGATCGGGTCCACTAAATTACGTCCCCTCTGAAGGACTGCATAACTAACAATTTTTTTTTTTATAGAGCGCCAGGTTGGATAGAATATAAGTTTACATTTCTACAAAATCCGGGTTCGAATCCTTGCTGTGGCATAATTATAATTTATTTTGTTATTATTTTTCAAGTAATTTATACAATCACTATTATTAAACTTATAAACCATATTCAGAACGCGTGACATCCCATCTGGTGAGAAACAATGCCGATAGTATAAACATCATCATACAAATTGTTCTTTTTAGAAAGATTACCATTTCAAGCCAACAAATACTGAACCAATTAACTTCGTAAAAGGTACCGTTAATATAGATTTTCTTTTCTTTTTAGTTTCACGTGCATAAGGAATTCTAATTTTTTTTTTTTTTTAATTAACGTCACTTTACTTAAGCTACTATAGCTAAACGGACGATGCTATATTGGGTTTAATTAGGATAGGAATCTTTAACGAGTACATGACATCGCACAGGATCGGATCCACTAAATTACGTTCCCTCTGAAGGAATGCATAAATAAGAAATTTTTTTTTATAGAGCGCCAGGTTGGATAGAATATTAGTTTACATTTCTACAAAATCCGGGTTCGAATCCTTGCTGTGGCATAATTATAATGTATTTTGCTATTATTTTTTCAAGTAATTTATACAATCACAATTATTAATCTTATGAACAGCATTAAGAACGCGTGACATCCCGCCTGGTGAGAAACAATGCCGATAGTATAGACATCATCATACAAATTGTTCTTTTTAGAAAGATTACCATTTCAAGCCAACAAATACTGAACCAATTAACTTCATAAAATGTACCGTTAATATAGTTTTTTATTTTATTTTATGTTTCACGTGCATTAGGAAATTCAATAATTGTTAAATTTAGCGTGTTTTATATACTAATTTATATTGTCATATTATTTAATCTGAAACTTAATATAACTAAAAGTTTTGAAAGGAACATAAATTGACGAATAGGGCATAAACTTAACTCATTATTGTACATGCAAATTTATTATTGTTATATTATTAAATTTAAAACATATGTTTCCAACAGAATTTAATATAATTCTGGAACCTTTTTTCAACTCTACCATTATTTAATAGTTCTTAAATTCATTTTAACAACGGGCGTAAGTGAAATCCTCACTTTGTTTAGGACAATTTCCGTTCGAATTTATCTATAATATCTTACTTCTGCCCAGTTAAATTATATTATATAATTATAAACTCGCTATAAAACAAAAAAATCTGGTGCGGGTAACACACGACTTTCACTCACCTCCGTTTTAAAAATCGATTAAAGAATGTTCAAATACAGTTCGAGATAAAAATTTGTGAAACTATTAAAGAATTAATTAAATTGAATTTCTATAGAAACATGTCTTTATTAAAAAATCAATTATATTATCATCTAAAATAATCAGTTAGTTTTATCGGCTTTTCATCGCTCTTTATTAACTTTTACAAACTTTTGTATTAGATAATATTTTTTTCTAAAATCTTTAGTTTTCAAACGGTATATTACTGTCCTTATGTTCAAAAACAAAAATTGCATTAAAAAAATATTATTTCAGTTTTTTCCTTTAGTTGGGTATCGAATTCATTCAATTTATATATTTTTAACTGTTTTTCATCAGCGTTAACAAGATAATATGGTTATTTTTATAGAATCAACAAAATTAAAGGTAGCTTAGAGGAAGAAAATTTAAAATATTGGCATTTAAGCCCTGTCAGACCATTTTAATCAGAATGAAGCCTACATGATATTGAAGTCCATTAAATAGCGAGTTTAATCAAAATCGTCGGAACTGTTTTTGAGAAAATCGTAAAAAGGTGCAATATCCATGGTATAAAGTGGCTCTTCTGGTAAGCTGATTTAGATTAAAAAGATTTTGTAACATCTCGGGCGTATAGTTGTCTTAAATATGAAATTGCAGTTTCATAGGACTTATCGTTTCCGGACACACACAGACTTTTTGCAGGACTTAATTATTTGGACTCAGGGAACCCTAAAACCTGTATTTCCGTTGAAAACTGGAATTAGAACATTTTCACGATCGCAATACTTTCTCTTACTATAAATTACAGAAATATAGAGTTTTAAACTTAGCAGCGGTAATAAGCCATTTTCCTTAAATATAAATTGATAGTGTCGCTACAATGATGAATTTATCGCTATAAATATAAATCATTGCCATATGAGCTATATAAATGGTTATTCCCTGATATATTTATATAAAAATAATAAACCATTGTGTAATAATTATGAACAGAGTTTATTTTTCCAATTTCAAATTTATTTAAAAGTTCTTAAATTAAGTTTAACAACGGGCGGAAGGTTATTTTTAAAACCTACAAATGGGTTTCGCAGGTATAAAAATTGCAGAATACTTGAAGTTCTCGTTGAGCCTCCAATATAAAAGGGTTTAGTTAAAATCCAGGATTATAGCGGAATTTTTACAATGATCAGCCAGTAGGTATATTGTATAGGTATTATATATATGTCAGTTGGGAAGATTTATATTTCAGACCAGGTACTAAAATGATCTAGAAGGGGCTAACTTATGAAAGTAATTTTATTTAGAAGGGTGAATAAACCTAAAATTGTTATAGAATAGCATAGAATAAAATTTATTAATAACTTGTTACATTTAGGACCAACTGGTCCTCTCTTACATTGAACGGAATTTTACATACATTTATATTTAGTCTTGAATCAGGTCATTTACGTAAGTAATTAATATACATATATTTCTAATATTAATACTATTTTATGTTTACAACATCATCAGAATAAAATAATACATCAAACTTGAGATTAAAATAAAAATAAATAAACATAAAATGGAATTTCAACTCTCCATTATTCTTAACGCATAAACGTTCCTAATATTCTTACATACACTATATACATTACAGATTTTAATAACAGAAAATTTAAATACATTATTTACAAATATTAGTATATCCTTCTAATATAATAATATACTGTTTTTAAAATTATTTCTCATTTATTATTTCTCTTATATTTCTTTTAATTGTTTTCGAGTGTGTGATTTAGATTGTTAATATATATATAGTAAGGGGAAGTATTGCGATCGTGAAAATTTTCAAATTTCAGTTTTCAACGGAAATACACGTTTTAAGGTCCCCTGAGTCCAAATGGCCAAGTCCCGCAAAAAGGTGTGTGTGTGGTAACTCCCGGGCGGAAACAAAAAGTCCTATGAAACTGAAATTTCATATTTAAGACAATTATACGCCCGAGATGTTACAAAAACTTTTTCATCGAATTCGGCTAACCAGAAGAGCCACTTTATACCATGCATATTGTACCTTTTTATGATTTTCTCAAAAACATTTCCAACGATTTTGATTAAACTCGCTATATCGATATAAAATTTAATAGGCTTTAATATCATGTAGGTTTCATGATTGAAATAGTTTGACGGGGCTTAAATGCCGATATTCTAAAGTACGTCTAATTTTGTTGATTCTATAAAAACAACTATATTATCTTGTTACGACTGATGAAAAACAGGTAAATATAAATTGAATGAATTCGATACCAAATTAAAGGAAAAAACTTAAATAATATTTTTTAATGATTTTTTTGTTTTTGAACATAAACACAGTGTAATATATATGTGTAATATACCGTTTGAAAACTAAAGATTTTAGAAAAAAATATTATCTTATACACAAGCTTGTAAAAGTTAACAATGAGTGATGAGAAGCCGATAAAACTAACTGCATATTTTGGATAATAATATAATAGATTTTTTAATAAAACACATGTTTCTATAGTAATTCAATTTAATTCATTCTTTAAAGGTTTCACTCATTTTTATCCCGAACTATGTTTGAAAATTATTTAATCGATTTTAAAAACGGGGGTAAGTGAAAGTCGTGTGTTGCCCGCACCAGATTTTGTTATTACTTTATCATGTTCATTTTACGGCAATAATTATAGAATTTAAAATTATAGTTGGAATAATCAGGAGTTAGTCATTTTTCGAATATTTTTTAAATTTGCCATCGTTTCGGCTCAAGCTTGTGAGCCATCATCAGGGCATTACTGTGCCATGTCCAAGCATAAACTGTTTAGTTTATGTTTACGAGTTTATGCTTGGACATGGCCCAGTAATGCCCTGATGATGGCTCACGGGCTTGAGTCAAACGTTGGCAAAATTAAAAAATATTCAAAAAATAACTGACACGTTGTTTCTACAGTCGACTATACATCCTCCATAGAATTTTAAAGTTAATGAAAGTCATTATGAAAATAGTTTCTTCACCACCCCTAATAATTTCATTCTTTATAAAACCTTAGCCAAATCTTAAATAATAAAACCAAGTTATTATATTACTTTCACATCCTATATATAGTAAGGGGAAGTATTGCGATCGTGAAAAATTTAGAGTTCTAGTTTCTAAGATTTTAGAAAAAATATTATCTCATACACAAGCTTTTAAAAGTTAATAGAGAGTGATGAAATGAACATAAAACTAACTGATTACTTTAGATGATAATATAATTGATTTTTTAATAAAGACATGTTTCTATAGAAATTTAATTTAATTAATTCTTTAATAGTTTCACGTATTTTTATCTCTAACTGTATATGAAAATTCTTTCATTGATTTTTAAAACGGAGGTAAGTGAAAGTCGTGTGTTGCCCGCACCAGATTTTTTTCTTTTACTATTTTATAAATTCATATAATTCTATATTTATTTCAAATACTCCTAATATTTTTTCGTAATGTATATGTAGCGTGAAATTATAGAAATTTTAAATAATTTGAAGAAACTTGTAATTCAAAATATTACGAATGATAAGACATTTAAAAAAGATTTACTAGCTTATTGTAAATAATATAAATAAAAATAAATTTTCAGAAACATAAGAAGGATTGTTAAAATGATGAGGATTATAGCTTTAAAATTTTTGGTACTTAAACATATGAAACTCATAATCTCAAAGTATTCTATATTATTTCCTGAATTCATACCTGCTAAGGTATTGACAGGTCAATAACTGGTATTATCATACCTAGCTTCTGTTACCTGCTTCATGTTAAGTATTAGGCATGTTTATTTCTACCTACTTTGTGTATGGACTTTCTAGGCCTATATGTAGTTGGAATTTGTTTAAAACACTCTTACAAAATGTTATAAAGAATATAGAATACAATTTATTAAATGTATAATTTTCTCTTTAAATTTCCTTTTATTATATCTAGTTGCTATTATTATTATATACTAGCTGTACCTCGCGGCTTTGCACGCGACTATTTTATTTTATTTTTAATTGCTGAGAATTAAGAAAGTTTTACTTTAACTTACTATATATAGTGAGGGAAAGAATTGCAATCGTTAAAATTTTCGAATTCCAGTTTTTAACGGAAATACACGAATTAGGGTCCCTTGAGTCCAAATAACCAAGTCCCGCAAAAAGGAATGTGTGTGTGTGGTAACTCCCGGACGAAACGGTAAGTCCTATGAAACTGAAATTTCATATTTAAGACAATTATACGCCCGAGACGTGGCAAAACATTTTTGCAAGCCATTGCTTGTAAGCCATGAGCTTACCAGAAGAGGCACTTTATACCATGCATTTTGCACTTTTAGTCAATTTTCTCGAAAACGGTTCCGACGATTTTGCTTAAACTCGCTATATCGATGTAAAATTTAATGATGTAGGTTTTTATTAGAATAGTCTTACAGGGCTTAAATGTGTAAATATTTTAAAGTTTCTTCCCCTAAAGTACCTTTAATTTTGTAGATGCAATAAAAATAACTATATTATCTTGTTAACGCTGATGAAAAACAGGTAAATATATAAATTGAATAAATGCGATACCCAAATAAAGGAGATAAAAAAGAAAAAATATGTTTTTAATGCAATTTTTCGTTTTTGAACAATAGAGCAGTAATATACATGTATGATATACCGTTGGAAAGCTAAAGATTTTAGAAAAAAATATTATCTCATACACAAGCTTTTAAAAGTTAATAGAGAGTGATGAAATGAACATAAAACTAACTGATTATTTTAGATAATAATATAATAGATTTTTTAATGAAACACATGTTTCTATAGAAATTTAATTTAATGAATTCCTTAATAGTTTCACGTATTTTTATCTCTAACTGTTTTTGAAAATGTTTTCATTGATTTTAAAAATGGAGGTAAGTGAAAGTCGTGTGTTGCCCGCACTAGATTTTTTTTATTATAACTGTGTCAGGTGAGGTTATACAATATAAATATACCTGAGATAGCAGTGAGTTAAACTTTTAACTATGTCTATGTACGACAAATATATGATTATTACTGATTGTCAGATATTAATTTTATTCAGTTTAATCTACAATAACATACCAGTAGCAAGTATCCGTACCCGTGATTATCTAATGCTGACATTTTTGGTTTAAAACATTATCATTCTATACCGTCGTAACTTCTATGAAACATAAATGCGTTTTTTTTCCACTGAAAGGTGTACACTTTCAATTAAATAAGCTCGCATTTTTTTTAGGATCCAGAACTAAGTTCTATTATATTTTCAAAACTTATACCTTTTTCAGCCTATTGATCATTTTAAAAAAACCAACAACAATGAAACATATGGACTGGATAGGAACCAACACACGAAACATGGCTATGAAACGAAATATGCCTAAATACGTTTGATATAAATATTTTAGTATCTAATTACTGATCAGATTAAGACGATTTTGCTTTCAGGTAATTACAAACTCAATTATCGTTAAAATGAGTACTTATAATTTTTGAGGGCGTGTATAGTTTTTGAGTTATTCGAAAACCAATTTTGTTTTAAGTTTTTAAAAAATATTTCTTAAATCACATAGAGGACGAATTTTCCCAAACCCAGCCTTATTGCACATTTGAACGGTAAGATGAATCTCCAGGAGAAATTTCAACTTTATAACCATAGTAGTTTTTGAGAAACTGTGATGACAAGAAAACGGAGTGATATGGCATTTTCTTTTATAAATATAGATAAATATAAAATAATATTTGGATATTCTTGGTGACCCCTCCCCCTTACCTATAAATAAAATATATACTAAGGGACAGTATTGCGATTAAGAATATTTTCGAATTCCACTTTTCAACGGAAATAGATTTTTTAGGATCCAAATGACTAAGTCTCGCAAAAAGGTCTGTGTTTGTGTGGAAAGTCTAGAACGAAAAGTATGAAAATGAAATTTCATATTTAATAATGTGCGAGATATTACAGAAATTTGTCATCGAAACCGGTAAACCAGACAACCCTTTATATCATGAATTTTGCACTTGACCAATGACCAAGTCCCACAACAAGGTCTGTGTGTGTGTGTGTGTGTGTGTGGTAACTTCCGGGCGAAAAAGAAATTTCCTATGAAACTGATATTTCATATTTAAGACAACTATACGCCCGAGATGTTACTGAATCTTTTTCATCAAAATCAGCTGACCGGAAGATCTAATTTATGCCATGCATTTAGCACCTTTTTACGATTCTCTCAAAAAAGGCTCTAACGATTTTGATTAAACTCGCTCAAATTTAATGGGCTTTAATATCATGTGGGGTTTATTATGATAGAAATAGTACGAAAGGGCTTAAATGGCAATATTTTACACTTTCTTTCTCTAAAGTACCTTTAATTCTGTATATTCTATAAAAATAACTATATTATCTTGTTAGCATTGATAATTAACAGCTAAATATGCAAGTAGAGCGAATATGATAAACAACAAAAGGAGAAAACTTTGTTTTTGATGCAACTTTTTGTTTGAACATAAGAACAGTAATTTTTTATTATTATTTTTTTTTACAAATAAATAAGAACAGTGATATAGAAGTATAATATACCGTTGGAAAGCTAAAGACAAATATTATCTCATACACAAGCTTGTAAAAGTTAATAAAGAGTGATGAGAAGCCGATAAAACTAACTGCATATTTTAGATAATAATATAATAGATTTACTTTCACTTACTTAAATATGAAATACATAGTAAGGGAAAGTATTGCGATCGTAAAACCTTTCCAATTCCAGTTTTCAACAGAAATGCACGTTTTAGGGTCCCCTGAGTCCAAATGACCAAGTCCAGCAAAAAGTCTGTGCGTGCGGTAAGTCCTGCGCGAAAACTATAACTCCTATGAAACTGAAATTTCATATTTAAGACAACTACACGCGCGAGATGTTACAGCAACTTTTTCATCAAAATCAGCTGACCAGAAGAGCCACTTTATACCAGTGCATTTTGCACCTATTTACGTTGTTCTCAAAAACGGCTCCAATGATTTCGATTAAACTCACTATATATGTGTAAAATTGCATGTGCTTCAATATCATATAGGTTTTATTCTTATTGAAATAGTCTGACAGGGCTTAAATGCCAATATTCTAAAATTTCTTCTTCTAAAGTACCCTTAGTTTTGTAGATTTTATAAAATTTACCATATAATCTGATTAGAATAGCTAAAAAACAGGTGAATATATAAGTTGAACAAATTTGATATCCAAATAAAGGAGAAAAATGCAAAAATATTTCTTTTTGCCATTTTTATTTTTTGAACTTAAGAATAGTAATATACAATACATGTACAATATGCCGTAGGAATGCTAATAATTTTAGAAAAAATATTATCTTATGCATACTATAGTAAGAATTGAGACATTGATTTCCAAAAGGTACTATATCCAATCTAGGAAATTTTACAGGAAGCGCGAAAATCTCTCATTACTATATTATTAAACCAGCTAATTTGGGTCTTTTTGCCTTAAAATTTAGAATTATTTTTTTACTATAATAATAACATCATATTAAAGTTATGAAATGAATTTTTTTAGAATGATTTGGAACGAAAATAAATGCGTAATTAGTACTTTTAGAAAATGACCGTTTTTCTAAATCAGGTTTTTTAAGGACTTGAGAATTCATTAGATAACATCAAATAGAATATTTATATAAAACTAAATGATGAGAATACAAATATGTAAAAATATCTATTTTGAAAAAATGTCCTTTAGTACCTTTTGGAAATCAACGTCTCAATTAACGGAGAGTGTTGAAAAGCCGATAAAACACACTGATTGTCCTAAGAAAGTGATAATAATATAACAGATTATTTTACAAAACACACGTTTCTATTAAAATCCAATTTAAATAATTCTTTAACAATATATTTAGTTTCTAAATTTGTTTAAAAGTTCTTAATTTGATATAAATAACAAGGGTAAGTGAAAGTCGTGTGTTGCCCGCACTACATTTTTTTTTTTTTTCTTTCATTTATTAATGAGAATTTTATCCTACGATTATGTTGTCATGAGGTCAATCAAGATATTGGTCCGCTTTTGGTTCAGCATTGTGTATATCTAGTATAGAATTTTGTCTTCTGTAATAAACATTTTTTTTAAATAATCGTTCGTATCCTTATTTCAAAGACGATTTCTGTTAGATGAAACTTGTCAAAATATAATGTCAAACGTCAGAATACCAATAGAAAAAAGACAGATAAGACACGATTCCGCCCCTCGAAAGTTACGTTAACAAACATGTCAAAGACCGAATACCAGTTTGAGGAGTCGCCAGTTCCCACACCGACTAACCCCCTATTCATTCGCCCTTTTTTAATGGAAATACTGTTTACGAATAACAGACACCGTTGTGTTTTCCGATATCATAACAGAGCCATTGTTAAGCAGTCAGAGTCGACTAAACGGATTCTTAGGTGACTAAAATTCGTTTACTATCTTCCAAAGGTGAATTCATATTTTTTTTTTTTTTTTAATGCTGATATAGGTATAATATTAATTGATTGTAACTATAATTATTTAGAGAACTGTGTATTTAAAATATTGAATTTACTGAGGAATGTCTTCGAATGAAATGGCTTATCGTACAATTGGAACAAGTCGGTATAGTTTCATAATGAAAAATTTATTTTATGTCAAACAATCGCTTTTACGTTTACCTACCTATGTATAAAAAATCTGGTGCGGGCAACACACGACTTTCACTTACCTCCATTTTTCAAATCAATGAAAGAATTTTCAAATACAGTTAGAGATAAAAATACGCGAAACTATTAAAAAATTAATGAAATTGAATTTATCTAGAAACATATATTTTATTTTAAAAAATCTATTATATTATTATCTCAAATAATCAGTTAGTTTCATGTTTATTTCATCACTCTCTATTAACTTTTAAAAGCTTGTGTGTGAGATAATATTTTTTCGAAAATCTTTAGCTTTCCAACGGTATATCATACATATATATTACTGTTCTTATGTTCAAAAATGAAAAATTGCATTAAAAAAATATGTTTTCTGTTTTCTCCTTTAGTTGGGTATCGAATTCATTCAATTTATATATTTACCTGTTTTTCATCAGTGTTAACAATATAATATAGTTATTTTTATAGAATCAACAAAATTAGAGGTACTTTAGAGACAGAAAATTTAAAATATCTGTATTTAATCCCTATTAGACCATTTTAATCCGAATGAAACCTAAATTATATTAAAGCCCATTAAATATTACATCGATATAGCGAATTTAATCAAAATCGTTCAAATCGTTTTCGAGAAAATCGAAAAAAGGTGCAAAATGCATGTTATAAAGTGGCTCTTCTAGTAAGCTCATTTTGATGAAAAAGGATTTGTAAGGTCTCGGGCGTATATTTGTGCTAAATATGAAATTTGATTCATTGCGGGACTTGGTTATTTGGACTCAGTTGACCCTAAAATGTGTATTTCCGTTGAAAACTGGAATTCGAAATTTTTCAAGATCGCAATACTTTCCCTTACTATATATAGTAAGGGAAAGTAAAAAATATATAGTTAGGAAAAGTATTGCGATCTTGAAAATTTTCAAATCCAATATTCATCGAAAATACACGTTTTAGGGTCCCCTAAGTCGAAAAAACCAAGTTGTGCAAAAAGGTGTGTAAGTGGTAAGTATAGCACGAAAAGAAAACATATTACAAAACTAAAATTTCATATTTAAGATAAGTATAGGTCTGAGAGTCACACCAACTTTTACACCAAAATCGGTTGAACGGAAGTGCTACTTAATACTATACATTTTACACTTTTTTACTATTTTCTCAAAACTTACGATTCTAATTAAACTCTATATATCGATGTAAAATTTAAGAGGCTAAAATATTGGTTAGATTTCATTCTAATAGATAGTCGAGGCTTAAATGCCGATATTTTAAATTTTCACCCTCAATTTTGCAGATTCCAAAAAATTAACCATATCATCATATGAACATTGATAAAAAATGGTTAAATATAAGAGTTGAACGTATTTGATAGCTCTAATGTGCGGGGAGTCCAGCACGAAAACGATAAGATATACGAAACTGAAATTTTATATTTGAGACAACTATACGCCCGAGATGTTGCAGGACCCTTTTCATCAAGAACTGCTAACTAGAAGAGTCAATGAATACCATGCATTTTAACCTTCTCACGATTTTCTCCAAAACAACTGAAACAGTTTTAATTACACACGCTAAGTAGATGTAAAATTTAATGGGCTTTAATATGATATAGATTTCATTCTGATGGAAACAGTCTGGTAGGGCCTAAATACCAATATTTAAAATTTTCTTTCTCTAAAGTATTAAAATTTTTATATTTTAGGAAAACTACCCCAATCATCTTATTAAGATGTATATATAATATAGTAATATATGTATGATATACCGTTGGAAAGCTAAAGATTTTGGAAACAATATTATCTAACGCGCGCAATTGTAAAAGCTAAGGGAGAGTGATAAAAAACCCGATAAAAATAACTGATTGTTGTAGATAAAAAACCGGCAAAGAAATAGGACTCGAATTAAATACCGATAAGACGAAATATATGATTAGTAGCAGAAATGGTGGCGATCTTGATGATATTAATATTTCAGGTCATACTTTTGAACACGTAGAGAAATTCAAGTATTTAGGTTCAATGATTACAAAAAAAAATGAAACCCAGGAAGAAATAAAGTCCCGGTTAAAGGTGGGAAATGCGTGTTATTATTCAGTAGCTAAATTACTTAGCTTGAGGCTTCTGTCTAAAAACTTAAAGGTTAGAATTTATAAAACTATTATTCTTCCAACGGTTCTTTACGGATGTGAAACGTGGCCGATTACTTTGAAGGATGAAAAACGGTTTAAGGTTTTCGAAAACAAGGTATTGCGTAAAATATTTGGTCCGAAGAGAGATGAGGCCACTGGGGAGTTTAGAAGGTTGCACAACGCGGAATTGCGGAGTTTGTGCCCTGTGAATATAATTGAGTTGATGTTGGGCTCGGTGAGGAATGGATTCCGAGAAAGTTGGTATTCGCTGAACCGACTGGTAGGCGTCCGAAAGGTAGACCGAAGCGTCGATGGGAGGATTGCATTAAGGCTGATCTCGGGGGCTTGGGCTTGACCGGTGAACATTGGACGAGTCTGTGCAGGCGAAGTTTGATGGTATCGGCATCGAACCTTCGGGTTCGGTAAGCCTATTATTATTATTATTGTTGTAGATAAAAGTATAATAGATTTTTTTATTGCAATTTTTGGTTTTTACTTATGAACAGTAATATACATGTATAATATACCGTTGGAAAGCTAAATATTTTAGAAAAAATATTATCTCATACACAAGATTTATAAGTTAACAGAGAGTGATGAAAAGTCGATAAAACTAACTGATTATTTTAGATAATTATATAATAGATTTTTTAATAAAACCCATTTTCCTATAGAAATTTCATTAATTATTACAGAAATTATTTAACTAATTCTTTAATGGTCTCCCTCATTTTTATCTCTTCCTGTATTTGAAAATTATTCAATCGATTCTAAAAACGGAGGTAAGTGAAAGTCGTGTGTTGCCCGCACCAGATTTTTATAGATTAGATTTGATATTGTTATATTATTTAATCTAAATCATATTTTTCCAACGACACTGAATAAAACTTTTATTTAAATTAACTTGAAACATTTTTTTCAATTTTGAATACAGCCGAGGTAACCGAAAGTCTCATGTTGCCAGCACCAGATTTTTTTTTCTTTTGTTCTAACTCATTTTTAATGCTTTCCACTCCTTTTCATCAAAAACAGAGACGCTTTTGGAAACCGTGGACTCCCCGCAGAGCAGTAGCTACAGTTTCCCATACAGTATCCGATCAGTTCCGACACTGGTGGTCGTTTTACGACCGAGCCTCGTGGAAATCCGTGATAATGAAGAGGGCCCTGTACGGTGGCAGAAGACTGTTAGTGCTGGCATTGTACAGCTTGTTGCCGTCACAATTTGTGACCACTCCCAGGGGTACCTCTTTCGTCACGGTACCTCGAACCCCGGACCCGAGGATATATGGTCAGCCGTACCGATAACAAATGCTCCTTTGTTTTTGCCCCAGGGCCGAAAGCAAAGTCACCCTGCCTGACAGTTCTAACTCAATTAGCAAAGGATACTACCGTTTTAGGAGATGCTTCAAAATTACAAAGAGGAAGTCCGCCTTAATGTAATAGTTATCGGTATGTTTTGTTTTATTTCATTTTTTATATAACAGTTTCAATTTATATTTAATTTTACTTAAACTTAAATATATACCAAATATCGACATTATTACGAGTTTTCATCCGAAATACACGTTTTAGAGCCCCTTGAGAAGAAATAACCGAGTCTCGCAAAACGTTAAATTTATATGTGTTGGTTTTGCTCGAAAACTTTATATAACAGAAATTTTATATTTTAAGAGCGGCTATGCCTGAGATGTTACAGCAACTTTTTCATCAAAATCAGTTCACCAGAAGAGCCACTTAATACCATGCATTTTGCGATTTTCTCATAAACGGCTCTAACGATTTCGATTAACTCGGTATATCGATTTAAAATTTAATGGGCTTTAATATATTTTTTTTTTGTTATTAATGATTTTATTTGCACCTGTAAAATGTTTACAATAAGCAAATGGGATTTTATAAACAAGGAGACATGGCATGGTTATTTTGGACAAAATAGTGTCTTAATTAGACATGTTACACTTTGGAAGAGTGTTCTTTCAAAGCTTGTAGGCTAAACATGTCTGATTAAGACACTATTTAGTCCAAAATTGCATGATTATGAGAACAATAAATTCTCGAAACGTCGCATAGATAAAATTGTTTATTCATTGACTGAAACCTAAGAACAACACAAACTTATATATATATATAATATATATATATATATATATATATATATATATGTGTGTGTGTGTGTGTGTATATAAAAATATAAAAAATGTAAAGCAAAATGAATATTTAAATACAAATATTAATTTTAAACCGTCAATTGAAAAAATACATTTTTTATAACTCGTACCATTATATTAGCTACAACTTTAAATTTTACTTAACTTTAAACATTTAAAAAAATATATGTATTATGAACCAAATGCAATTGTTTAAGCAAAAGAATTAATTTTTTCCAGCACTTATGAAGACTTAGTGACTGTTATTTATGAAAACATTTTTTATATGACAGTATTAGAATACTAATACTAATATGTACAATGTATACTTATATGCACACACACACACACTTATATATATATATATATATATATATATATATATATATATATATATATATATATATATATAATAAAAATATGTAATTAATTAATTTAAATGAAATTAATTAATTACATCACTATTTTCTACAGCTTTTAGAAGGTTCAAATACTCCCTTTGTGTGTAAGACAAACGTTTCTTTTCTGCAGCCCCTTCAGTTGGTCTAGCAGCACGTGGCCAATCATGTCAGGACCCTTGAGTTGACACAAGGGTTTTGTTCGTATAGACCGCGCTACACCATGAGAGTTTCACTTTTGAAAGTACTTTCACCATAGTAGCAGAGGATTAGTGGTTTGATTATTTAGATTAAAGGGTATGTATTAACATAAAATACATACAGATATTTTAAATCTTATCATATCGTTAAATAATATTTAGAATAAAACTTAAACTAAATATTATGTTATTGTTATTATGTTCCCCCGGGTTTGGGGAAGGGAGTGTTAATGAACGGACCATTCGCCATTGGTTTGGGGATACCGACTTGGAAAACTTGCCCCGAGGAAGACCGTCCGTAATAGACAACGATGTCCTCAAACATACAGTAGAAGGAAACCCCTACCAAACAGTTAAAGGACTCTCAGCACAACTAAATGCAAGTGCATCTACCGGTTTCAGACATTTAAAATGTATTGGGAAAGTGAAAAGGCTCGATACTTGGGTGCCTCATGATCTCACTGAGCGGCAGCTTCAAAAAGTTAAAGAACTGGGCTACGAAGTTCTTCCGCACCCACCATATTCTCCCGACTTGTCTCCAACAGATTACTACCTGTTCAGGAATTTAGACGACTTCGTCAAAGGAAAACATTTTGAAAATAATGATCAAGTGAAAAGTGCGTTTTAAGATTTTGTTTCACTTCAAAGCTCAGAGTTTTTCAGTTTGGGGATAAAAAAGTTGGTGTCACGTTGGGAAAAATGTGTAGAAAAAGAAGGTAAATACTTCGAATAAAATTATCTTGTTTTCATATCGTATTTTTAATAAAAATCCTTTACCTTGAAAACGGACATTTCATGTGACACAAACCAATATAAATTCAGCCTAGCCTCAAAATATGTGGTGATGGAGGATTCCCAGTGAGTCCATGATTATGGTCTCCGCTATGTTTTGCAAATGCTTTCTTTCCAGACCATACCTCTCCAAAAATGATCTAGTAGGTACTGGGATGGTCCCCTTGCTTTCGAACCAAAGTCCCGTGACTGTATTCTCTTTAGCCAAACTCTTCACGAAATATTTCTTGTAGGTATGGAATACATTTCGTATAAATGTTTTCTTTCTCCTCTTGAATTTTTTTGCATTGTTCCTGGTCGTTTGATTTATATCTGATAGTAGGATCCAATATCAGTGTTTCCTTTTCTATGGCACTAAATGCCAAGATGCCCACAAATCTTGCGGACCCCGCAGTATCAAGGCAAAAAACCTCTTGAAAACATTTGTACTTTTTCAGTTCCAAAAGTTCTGCTATTACCTTCTTCATGCGGTTGTGCCGGCGGGTAACGAGAAGCATTTTATGTGGACATTTACCCAACGTATCTGCGGGAGAGGGGTCCAACTGCTTCCTTAACCTGGCACCTCGAACCTGGGATTCCACGAAGTGGTGCGTAGCTCTTGTTCAGTTTAAGTGCGTAGGTCCACTCCGATCCTTTAAGGATCCTTCGATCGTACATAAATATATTACCGCATGGACTGGCTTTGAAATGGACCATGCTACGCCCTGCGACTTGCATTGGCCCCGCTCCTCAAAAGACTTTTCTCTCAAGAACTCTAAAGAACAAGAAATAAAGAACTCTCTACCGTGAGAGGGGCTCCGTAGTATTTCTTTCAATCTGCAGTAGTTCGGTGCATTCGTGGATCTCCTCCGTTAAGTCGAATATAGTTTGAAACAGGGCGTCTGTTACTCCGGCTAATTTTTGTAAAATCGCCCAATGTTGAAGAGGATCTTCTCACAGACACCGCAAAAGCCAATTGGTTTAGAACTAGCAGAGATATATCGTTTTGAAATTAGCAGTGGTGATTGACAATTTTCCTTTGAATTATTTATTGCTTTTCATATTAGTTAATTGACTTTAAATAGTTATATAAACAGTTATACCCTAATGTTGTTATTTGGAAATACTGACCTAGAGAGGCCACATTCGACAAAAACGTAAAGAACAGAGGATACGGTATTTTATCTATTGGGTTGCGTCACATGAAATGTCCGTTTTCAAGGTAAATGATTTTTATTAAAAGTACGATATGAAAACAAGACAATTTTATTTGAAGTATTTACCTTCTTTTTCTACACATTTTCCCCAAAGTGACACCAACTTTTTTATCCCCGAACTGAAGTGAAACAAAATCTGAAAACGCACTTTTCACTTGATCATCATTTTCAAAAAGTTTTCTTATGACGAAGTTGTCTAAATTCCTGAACAGGTGGTAATCTGTTGGAGACAAGTGGGGAGAATATGGTGGGTGCGGAAGAACTTCGTAGCCCAGTTCTTTCAATTTTCGCACGATATGTTTTGAAAAATGGGGTCTTGCTGCCGCTCAGTGAGATCATGAGGTACCCATGTATCGAGTTTTTTACTTTCCCAATACACTTTAAATGTTTGGAAACGGTAGATGCACTTGCATTTAGTTGTGCTGAGAGTCCTTTATCTGTTTGATAGGGGTTTCCTTCTACTGTATATATGAGGACATCGTTGTCTATTACGGACGGAGGTCTTCCTCGGGGCAAGTTTTCCAAGTCGGTGTCCCCAGCTGAAAACTTAACAAACCAACGGCGAGTGGTCTGTTCATTAACATTTCTTTCTCCACACGCCTTGCAAATATTTCTAGCGGCCTCAGCTGCTGAATTTCATATTTGGAGGTATACTAAAAAGTGGGTAATTAATTGGGAAGCTAATGTTTATAATACAAAGGTAGAGGATTAGTAACTATTTACTTTAAATATGTAAACATACGGAAGAAAACAACAGAGACCTGCAAAACCCTTTATGTATTTCAGAAACTATAAAAACGGACATTTCATGTGAAACAACCCAATAGATTACTTGACAGACGTTGTGAATTACCATTTAACAACAAACTAACTCTTTACTGTGGGGCTCTTCTAAACTATCAAGCATCTAAAGAATACAGTCTTTTCAGTCGAAAGTGCTGCGCAAAATAGTGGACGCACCGTTCTACGTAACAAATGACGTTTACATAACGACTTAAACATATCGACAATAACTTCCACCGAAGACTAGCATACAACACCAACCCTCTCACAGAACCATTAAAATGCCCTACGAATCCTTACAGCCCACCCCGACGACTACGCAGGCGGTGGCCAAGAGATATGCTGATCACTTAACGAGCTCTGCTGTGATGAGCCGCTGCAGTCCACAAATTTTCTTATTGCAAATGAATTGCAGATGGCAAATTAAATTTTGCGTCAAAGTTCTTGTTTGTAATATATATACAAAAAATGGAAATAATACACCATTATGTAATAATTTGCAGCGTTTTTATATTATTTTATTATTGCTTTATTCTTCTTTTCGTGTTCTTTCTTATATATATTGATATATAATATTTTTGTATATTTGTTTAGCCCTGACGATTGATGTCTTAGTTGGTTGAAACGTTGGCAAAACAATAAATACTTTGACTGTTCCTTGTTTTTTTTTGTTTTTTTATCACAATCTGGACTATTTTCCTCCAGATAAATATTTCTGTTATTTGTTGAATTTAATTTTGTTTAAAATTGTAGTTTTTTTCCGCTTTTTAAGTAGGACTTTAGTGACATTATAAATCTAAGCCGTCTAAGTTTATTATACTGTCCCATTGTGAGCGGTGGTGTTCTCGGTTTAAGGAATATACCTGGTTGGTTCGATGACCTTAAAGTTGGAAACAGGTAACGCTAGCCGACCCAAACTGCTATAAATACAAGTAAAGGGTTACCTTCTGAAAGGTTTAAGGTACATATTTACCCAAAACCATTGCCACCACCCTAAGCTTACTACCTTTAAGTCTGTCGTTTAAACCTTTTAGAAATGAGAATTAGAATAAAGGAAAGTGAAATGCAGAGGTAGAATGTTAAAGGTTTATTGCAACTATACTTAGATGTCGGCGAGATCAAAAACGGTTTATAGGCAATTAACTAGAAATTTTAATTCACATCCAATAGCACTATCAGTAAAAAGTACTTATTTAAAACTATTTACTATTAAATTTTATTATTTATTTATTTCTTTATTGTATAAATGTAGTATGTATGATATCTTTCAGCACTACTATTAATGTCCAAAGTGGGACAGATTGTAATTTTACTGAATAAAAAATTGTTGTTGTACTTAAAAAAAAAATGTATTTCTTAATTAGGAAAAAGTTAATTAATAGGGGATGTGCTGATTCTAAAACACCTATTGAATCTTTTTTTCTATTTGTGAAAATAACGGAGCGTATATATAGGCAAAAGTTCAATTTATTTATTTTTTATAAACACTTAAAAGAGCACACATTGATTTCCAATTGTCACTCAATTACTTTATTTCATAAGCTTTCATATCTGTCAACGTTTCGGGGCTGTTTCCCCATTTTCAAGACTTATTTTTTTGGTTATATAAATGCTTTTTCATATATCACCCATTATTTTATTTCATAGCACTTGATGGGTTATAGATAGATAGATAGATAACTGTTTTTTATTTCTTTAAGCATATTGCAACAACAAAACAAATATTATAAATATAAAAAACATTTGTAGAACTATGGTCTTTTAGACCGTCAGTCCGGAGCCGATCTGTAAAGTTTTACAAATTATATAATATTCAAAAACAGGTCACTCATTGATTCTATTCAACTTCTAACTGTATTAACTTATAAATAAAACAACAGTAAAAAACAAATAAAATAATAATGATCAATTAATATCTCATAGTAGAAAGTATTTTTTTTTAAATTATAATTAAATTCTTTAATAAGCCTATATCTATAAGGCCTTGCTATTTTACACAAAATTGTACACAGACAACCAGTTATCACCATTGAGACATTTTATTACATCATCAACTTTTAGAGAATTCTTTCCAAAACTTCTTCTTTATCTTCCTCTTCGAGCCATTATTGCCGTAGAGGGGCCTCGATCCAGCGCTGCCAGTTATCCCGGTCTCCGCTGAGTCGTTTCATTTCTACAAGGGTCTTGCCCCTGTTACTCCCAATCTTCTGGACCATATCCTGATAGGAAATTCTAGGTCGGCCACGTGGTCTTCTTCCTGTAGGTCTTGCTTCCAGTGTCCTTCTGGGTTCCCTTATTTCGTCCATGCGGCAGACATGACCAAACCATTTTAATTGCCTGTTTTCCATTATCGTCTTCAATGGTGGTACCTCGAGTTTCTCTCTGATTCTATTGTTCCGGGCACAATCTCGCCTTGTCTTTCCCGCTGCTCTACGTAAAAATTTCATTTCAGCAGCAGTGATTCGGCTGATATGTTTGTCGAGCATCACCCAACTCTCGCCTCCATATGTAAGCACTGGTAGGTAAATGGCTTTATAGATGTGCATCTTAACATCTCGCCCTACTTCACGGTGTCCTATTATACTATTGTTAATCTGGTAGTACACCTGGTTCGCTTTATTGATCCTATTTCCAATCTCTTGGTCAATTCTGCCAGACCTGTCTATAATGGTTCCCAGGTAATTGAATTCATTTACCACTTCTAGGGTCTTCCCATTGCATACCATTTCAACATTTTCTTCTTCATTCCGTGAGAGAACCAGAATCTTACTTTTGGAGTCGTTGATGGACATTCCCTTACGCAATAGTTCTGCCTCCCATTCCACCAGAGCTTGTTGCAGCTTTTCTTTTGTGTCCGCTAATAGAACAATGTCATCGGCATATAGGAGGCATTTCACCAGAACTGTCTGCATCTTCCATTTTCCTATTTCAGTCCATGCCGTTCTTCGCTTGCAGACTTTATGGATCTCGTCCATCAGAATCAAGAATAGGAGAGGGCTAAGACTGCCCCCCTGTCTGGCTCCTCTATCAAGAGGAAATGATTTGGATTCTCTACTATTGATTCTGACGACTCCCTTTGCATTTCTGTATGTTGATTGGATTGCCTGCATCAAATCTGATGGAACATTCTTTGCAGCAAGAGCATTCCATATTTCATATCTAGGCACAGAATCGAACGCAGCTTTGAGATCCAGGAAAGCCACATAGATACTTTTATTTCTGTCCCAAACCTTTTCAGAAATGTTTCTAAGCATAAAAATATGGTCCTGGGTCTGTCTTCCCGGGCGGAAGCCCGCCTGCTCCTCTTCGAGTTGATTTTCCACAATACTTCTCAATCTTCTCTCAAGGATAGAGGTGTACATTTTATAGGCTACGGACAGCAAGCTAATTAGTCTATAATTCTCACATATGGTTGAGGAGCCTTTCTTATGTATGGGGACTATAGCGCTATATTCCCAATCTAAAGGGATTATCTTGTTATCCCATACAGTTTGGAACAGTCCTTGGAGTGCTTTTTTGAGCTCTTCACCACCAAATTTCAGGAATTCAGGTGAAATTCCATCTCTCCCCGCTGCTTTATTTGTTTTTATCTTTTCGAGAGCATATTCCACCTCTTCTTCTTCTATAGGCTCTAGATTCTCCTGTGTTGCAGGTTGTGCATGCAGCTCTGGTGTACCATATTCTTCAGAGAAGAGATCTTGGTAGTGACGCCTCCAACGTTCTAAGATGTCATCTGGGGCAGTCATTACGTTGCCACTTTCATCCTTTATATTCCGAATTGGCTTTTTGTGTCTTCCTTTCAGGGACTTTATTGTCTGCCAAAACCGTTTGGAATTTTCTCGGTGGTTTCCATCAAGACTTTTGCCGAACTCCTCCCAAGTTTGCCTTTTCGCTGAACGTATTGCTGTTTTATCCTCATTCCTTAGACGGCGATATTCAATTAGGTTAGCATGTATTTTATCTCGGAGATATGCTTTCCATGCTAATTTTTTCCCCTTAACTATTTCCCTAATGGTATCACTCCACCATTTGGTATGCTTTTTTCTGCCACCGACCTTTTTAATGCCACAGACATCTTTAGCGACGTTCAATATGCATGTCTTTATATTGCTCCATTGTTCCTCTACACCTCCTGAAAGATCCAGTCTTCTGATTCTTTCCTCCAGTAGAGTAGTATATTGGACTCTCTTCTCTGGGTTGTCAAGCTCGCGCACTTTTATCGCTTTGTATGTTTTCATACGTGGCCGGTTGTCTCTTAATATCTTGGTATCAGCTACAAGGAGAAGATGATCTGTGCCTATCTCTGCCCCTCTGATCACTTTTATATCCGTGAAGTATTGTCTTATTTCGGCATCATAGATGAAGTAATCTATCACACTGTTCCTGTCAAGATGTGAGAAGGTTATTTTATGTATCTTTTTGTGTGGGTAAAAAGAATTTCCAATTAGCATATGATTGTCCACACAAAAATCGATCAGCCGTTGACCATTCTCGTTCCTTGCCCTCTCGCCTCCATAGAGTCCAATGACACCATGTCCAGTCCTACTATCACAGCCGGTCCTGGCATTGAAATCACCACTCACGATTCCATACCTTCCTTCATCTCTACATTTATTAAGAGTTCTTTGCAGATCAGCGTAGAACATCTCCTTTTCTAATATTGCAGTATCTTCAGTTGGTGCATATACTTGGATGAGGGATGTTTTCCCTACACTCAATTGGAGATTAGCCACTATGATGCGTGAAGATACTGGTTTCCAATCTTCCAGTTTCATGAACACTGCGGGAGTCATGACAATACCCACTCCTTCCTTCGCAAAATTTCCTTTAGGGACACCCGAATAAATCAAAACATAATCATCTTCGAGTCTATATTCTCCGCTTCCTTTCTTTTTCACTTCACTGATACCCAGAATGTCCACTTTGTACCTTTTCATTTCTTCCACAAGTTCGACCTCCTTTCCCGTCAGTGTTTTAATGTTCCAGTTTCCAAATCTAATGTCCGATTCCGTTCCAGGTCGTTTCCTTTTTGACAGTCCAGTTCCGAGGCCTTTATTATTGCTTTGAATCGATAGTTCTCCTCTGTGGGTGATTGGCCCGACAGAAGAGGCTCCGTTACCTCGGTGCAACTGGCCTCCAGAAGTCCCCTAGAGGAAAGGTGGATATAAGGATGTTTGAAGGAAAGATTAATGTAGGATAGGAATAAGGTTGGGGGCATGATTCCCCCCTGATAAGAGGAGGTGGGAGAAATCAAGAGCTCGCGTTGGCAGGGTTGCTAGTTCCCTGAAGTAGATCTGCTCTTCACTGGGATTGTGAACAGGTATCTACCCGCTACCTTAAAAAAAACAATTTTTTCTAATTTCAGACAGAATCGGACATGCAGCTAGGAAATGAAATGTATTTTCTGTTTCTTTTTTATTGTACAAGGAACAAATCACACTACTATTCGAATAAAATCTGTTATAGTTGAGATAAAGAAGTTCACATCTAACTTTGAATATCCATTTAACCATTTAACCCCATTAAAGTTTATTTTATTATCATCAAGATAATGTGTTCCATAGTCATAATTTAAGTTTTTATACAGATATATTTTTTCCGAAACTGAAGCCTTTTGTACATATTTTAATTTGTAAATTTCTGTTAACGATACTCTAAATTCCTGTAGGATTAAATCCCATTTATTTTGATTGTCAAGTTTAATGTCAATGTCAATATTATGTTTTTCAGCTATTTCTCTTAAATCCCTTATCCAGTATACCTTTTGTTTAACAACTTCATTATTTATTAAATATGGTAGCCTATTTTTTGTCAGGTTTTTAACCTTTATAACATAATTATGCTGTATTTTCAAGGATTCTATAAACATTGGTACTATTTTGGTTTCTAAATGTATGAAGTAGGAAGGGGTGGCTTGCGGAAAGCTAAATAATTTCTTAATGAAGGTCTTATTGTCACTTGATGGGTTATATATGAAAAAGCATTTATATAATGAAAAAAATAAGTCTTGAAAATGGGAGAAACAGCCCCGAAACGTTGACAGATATGAAAGCTTATGAAATAAAGTAATTAAGTGACAAATGGAAGTCAATGTGTGTTCTTTTAAGTGTTTATATTAAGAAAAACTTCCAAAAAAATTGAAAAAGAAAAAAATTTTTTTTTTATTATTTTGAATCTGGGTGGCTAGCATAACAGCCTTTTATACCAACGGTCACGGGTTCAAACCCGCAGGCGGTCCTAGGATTTTTTAATGGGGGTTTAAAATCCTTAGTAATGCCGTCCTTCGGAGGGGACGTTAAAAGGTGGTCCCGAGCCTGTACGATGTCCGGTACTCGTTGAAGATCCCTATCCTAATAAAACCTAGATAGGCGAAATTTAGGACTCCCACTGTAGCATCGTCCGATTAGCTATAGTAGCATAAAGTGACGTTAAATAAATAAACAAACCTGTAGATTCCGTTTTCAGGAATAAGTTGAATAAACTTTCATTTTTTTTTATCGAGCTTTACTGATTCTAAAACTCTCTACATATTTTTATGTTATGCGCTTATTTATGGGCAACATTTAAATATTTTTTCTTTTCTTTTTTCTCCTTTTTGTAATTATTCGCGGGTTTTTTTTAGAAAATAAACAACATTTTTTTCTCTATCTTCAAAAATAACTGATTTATTGAATTAAATCTCTTTTAATCGGCCGCCATTTTAAAAATAACCGGCTGATATCAACGTCTAAGTGTTATGATTATATTTGGATGCCCCAGTATTTTTGTGGCGGATTTAAAAAAAAAAATGGTCAATTTACTTTGGCTAATCAGACGATACTACAGAGGGAATCCTTAATTTTGTCCAACTGATTTAATTAGGAAAGGGATCTTTAACGAGCATCTGACAGCGCACAGGTTGGGGACCACCTTCTTACTTGGCAGCATAACTAAGGATTTTATACTACTTAAAAAATCCTAGAGCCAACTACAAGGTTTGAACCCGCGAACTTGGACATAAGGGCTGTTATGCTAGCCTTTACACAACAGGTGACGACGATTTTCTAGGTTGTGGTGGGCTTTTATTATATTTTTTTAGTTTTGCTAGATTACATATGTTCGATGAGGAAAAATATAAACCTTTAATTTATTTTCATTTGTGAACCACGAGTCTCCCCTCCTCCAAAAAAACCGACTGACTCCCTGGATATGAGACGTGAGAAAGAAGACGCCGCTACCCGATCTACCAGCGATCTCGTTAAAAGACAGTAAACAAGGAGAGGAAAGATGGTCAATAAATATTATGCTCCCTGTAAGCGATAGTATCTTCTTGTTAACCTCCTTCTCGCCTCTCCTCTCCGCAAATATTCGGTTTCACCGATAACGAGCTCTAACCTTATAACAGTTATATTCACAATAATCTGCCAAAATATTGGGTTGTGTCATATGAAATGTCCGTTTTTAAGGTAAAGGATTTTTATTAAAAATACGATATGAAAACAACATAATTATATTCAAAGTATTTACCTTCTTTTTCTACACATTTTTCCCAACGTGACACCAACTTTTTTATCCCCGAAATGAAAAACTCTGAGCTTTGAAGTGAAACAAAATCTGAAAACGCACTTTTCACTTGATCATCATTTTCAAAAAGTTTTTCTTTGACGAAGTAGTCTAAATTCCTGAACAGGTGGTAATCAGTTGGAGACAAGTCGGGAGAATATGGTGGGTGCGGAAGAACTTCGTAGCCCAGTACTTTCAATTTTTGCACGGTATGTTTTGAAACATGTGGTCTTGCTGCCGCTCAGCGATATCATTGGTACTCATGTATCGAGCTTTTAGTCTGAAAACGGTAGATACACTTGCATTTAGTTGTGCTGAGAGTCCTTTAATTGTTTGGTAGGGGTTTCCTTTTACTGTATGTTTGAGGACATCGTTGTCTATTACGGACGGAGGTCTTCCTCGGGGCAAGTTTTCCAAGTCGGTATCCCCAGCTTAAAACTTAGCAAACCAACGGCGAATGGTCCGTTCATTAACACTCCCTTCCCCAAACGCCTTGCAAATATTTCTAGTGTCCTCAGCTGCTGAATGGCCGAGTTTAAACTCGTACAAAAATATACTAGAAAATCTCGTGTCTCCATGTTCATGTTTGGAGGTATACTAAAAAGTGGGTAATTGATTGGGAAGCTAATGTTTTATAATACAAAGGTAGAGGATTAATAAATGTTTACTTTAAATATGTAAACATTCGAAGGATAACAACAGAGACCTGCAAAAATCCTTTATGTATTTCAGAAACTATAAAAACCGACATTTCATGTGAAACAACCGAATAGTAACAAAGGAAGGTGAAAAAAAAATACTGTACAACTGTAATCACTTACTTAATTTTTTAAATTTCACACTTAAAGGATATTGATAATTTTATTTAACGTGTTAAATGATAACCATACATAATTCAGGATTACAAGCGACGGATAACAAGTTGTGCTAAATAAGTGGAATGCAGCCACAATAATCTTACTAACTTTAAGTTTATGAAATCTATTTGCTGTCAATTAGTAGCTATTTTGTTTATCAATAGCTATTGTACCATATAATTATTATCATATTCAAATAACTAATAACACATCAGACGCCAAACATAACCAGAGGCAATTCGGCGATCTAAAACAGTATCACATAGTTGTAACATTTTTACTTTCACTTAGGTACCTATACATAAAATATAAAGTATTGCGATCGTTAAAATTTTCGAATTCCAGTTTTCGACGGAAATACAAGTATTAGAGTCTTAAATGAAAAGTCCTATGAAACGAAAATTACATATTAAACAACTATACGCCCGAGAAGATACAAAAAAATTTTCATCAAAATTAGCTAACCAGAAGAGCCACTTCATATCATGCATTTTGCATCTATTTACGATTTTCTCAAAAACGGCACTAACATACGAGTTTAATCGCTATAACGATGTAAAATTTAATGTGTTTAATATCATGTAGGTTTCATTCTGATTGGAATAGTTTGAAAGGGCTTAAATGCCGACATTTTAATTTTTTTTTCCTCTAAAGTACCTTTAATCTTATAGATTTAAGAAAATGTGGAACATCATCTTACTAGCATTGATAAATAACTGGTAAATATGCAAGTTCAGCGAATCAGAAAAACGACTAAAGGAGAAAAGTGCCAACATATTATTTTATAGATGTATAATATACCGTTGGATAGCTTAAGATTTCAGAAAAAATACTATTTAATACACGGAGAGTGATGAAAAACCGATAAAACTAACTGATTGTTGTGGATGAAAATATAACAGATTATTTAATAAAACACAAAATTTGAAATAAATTAATGATGATTTTTATCGGTATTTAAGAGCTGTCAGACTATTTCAATCAGAATGAGAACTACATTATATTAAAACCTTTTAAATTTTACACCGATGTAGCGAGTTTAATCAAAATCATTAGAGCTGCTTTTGAGAGAATACTAAAAAAGTGCAAAATGCAAGTTATAAAGTAGCACTTCCGGTTAGCCGATTTTAGTGAAAATATGGGGTAATATGTCGGGCGTATAGTTGTCTCAAATATGAAATTTCAACTTCGTATAACTTATCGTTTCGAGCTAGACTTACCAAACACAGACTTCTTTGCGGGACTCGGTCATTTGGACTTAGAGGACCTAAAACGTGTGCGTATATCCGATGAAAACTTGAATCCCATAAAATTAACGAATCCGATAATAAGAATCGCGATACTTTCCCTTACTACATATTTCATAAATAAGTAAGTGAAAGTAATATGTATAAAGTTGTAACAACCACTATTGTCTATATGTCATTCAATCGCCTAAAAAATGTATAAAGTTGTAACAACCACTATTGTCAATATGTCATTCAATCGCCTAAAAAATGTATAAAGTTGTAACAACCACTATTGTCTATATGTCATTCAATCGCCTAAAAAATTTATAAAGTTGTAACAACCACTATTGTCTATATGTCATTCAATCGCCTAAATCGTTAAACTTTATAAAAATCTAGCTGCAAACCAACAAGAAACCATCCATACCTTAGAAAGGATAGAGATTAGGGTACAAAAGGTTCCAGTTACTACTTCTACCAGCGGACCTGCCCCAATGCAGGTAAGGACTTTATTGGCCTTGTCGGAACATCATTCCCAACTGTAAAGCTGTCAGATCTAACTGGGCTTGACTTATGGTGGTGTTTACTTTTACAATATCTGGATTAGTGTCTTTCTTCAAAAAAAGGGAAAGATCCCCACCGTTATCAGGGATGAAATAACTTTTATTATTTAAAAATTGAAATTTTTTTTTATTATCCTGTAGTCACACTTTTTACAAAACCAGAATGATCCAGTAACATATATTCTATTGAACCACTATTCAGGAAATCTACTGAATTAGTTTATTTAAATAAAATTGAAATTATTAAATACTTTTTTTATTTCCATCTATCTATTTATGAAATATATAGTAAGCGAAAAAATTGCGATCATGAGAATTTTCGAATTCCAGTATTCAACGGAAATCCACCTTTTAGTGTCTCGTGAGTCCAAATAACCAATAAAAAAATAACAATAAAACTGTGTGTGGTAAGTCTAGAGCAAAAAAGAAAATTCGTACGAAAATAAAATTTTCCACCAGCCACCAAACTGATGAATTATCTAAAATACACATCAATATTTTCCAAAATTTAAATAAAAAAAAGTTCCTGTTATTGATTGAATAAAATTAATATTTTATATATACTTTTTTTTTTTTTTATTTATTTATTATTATTTTTATTTTATTTATTTATTTTTTTATCTTTTTTTAATTTTTATTTTTTTATTATTATTTTATTTTACTTTATTCTTTTCTCATATGTAGTTATCTTATATAATTCTTTGTATTTAACTTAAAATATTGTATCTGTATTATTAGTATTATGTATGTTTTAGGGTATTATGTACTTTATTTTTTTATGTATTATGTATTTTGTGATTTGTATATTTGTATGTATTATTTTCGTATTGTGTGTATTATTTCGTGTATTATGTATAATGTTTGTATTGTATTTTATTATTTATCATGAATGTATTATATGTATTTATTATATTATATTTAGTATATATGTATGTATTATTAGTATATATGGATGTATTATTAGTATCTGTACTATTAGTTTAGGGCTAAAATAACCTTTATGGTTGAAAAGCCTTTATGTTACAAAAATAAAGTAATAAATAAAATGAAAATAAAATTTCATATTAAGACAACTATACGTCCGAGACGTTACTTCTTTTTCATTAAAATTAGCTAAACAGAAGAGCCACTTTAAACCATGCAATTTGCACCATTTTACGATTTTATCGAAAAACGGTTAAAACGATTTTGAATTAACGCGCTATATTGACGTAAAATTAAATGGGCTTTAATGTCATGTAGATTTCATTCTGATTCTAAATTTTATTCGCCTAAGGTACCATTAATTTTGTATTTTTTATTAAATTTACCATATCATCTAATTATCAAATCTAAAAAACAGGTAAATATATAAGTTGAATGAATTCGATAAGCAACTACAGATTTCTGAGTTTCCTGTAAAATTGTCCAAAGTGTATATAGTAAGTACTAGGAAATCAACCTCTCGATTTATCCGTTTTCACTTAAGCGTGGTTCCACTACAATTAGTGATTGCAGTCGAACATTAATCTAGCTGAAACATCTTTACAATATCATGGTGTTGATCTTTATGTATATTATTTATTAAAAAGCAATGATACTTGATTTAAAAAAATGCTAAACGAGCCGTATACAAGATGTTAGCCCAACAATGCTCCCCCTGACTCCTGATCTCAATCGACAACCAAATGCAATCAAAGGCAATTCGAGAAGAAGGTAATCGAATGAGGTGACCCCACCCACTACCACAGTGGGCCCGTATCTCTGGAGTGCTAACGGTCCACGATTCTAGTCCAATTGCGTCCATCAGTGCCTCCTTTATTATATCACGGCCTCCTGTATCGCAAACCAAGGAGGCTGCACAAAAGCTACGCGCCAGCTGTTGGTAGAGCCAATTTGCGGTTCGTTTAACATTAATCCAACAAAAAAAAAATTCACTCCACCTCTTTTTATAGTTTAGGCTAAAAATTAAAACCCCACATACATGACAATCTAAACGAAATAGTACTGGGGTCACCTATGCTGTAGTGTGAGCAGTTTCATAAAAACAGTTTTTTAAATATAGAAACACCACTTTAATAAATTTACTATTATTCATAAAACAAGTTAAAAAATCTGGTGCGGGCAACAC
Source organism: Piezodorus guildinii (assembly GCA_023052935.1). Classification (NCBI taxonomy): domain Eukaryota; kingdom Metazoa; phylum Arthropoda; class Insecta; order Hemiptera; family Pentatomidae; genus Piezodorus; species Piezodorus guildinii. The sequence goes on along the minus strand of CM041296.1, from coordinate 140,037,163 downwards.
ACGACTTTCACTTACCTCCCATTTTGAAATCGATTAAAGAATTTTCAAATACAGTAAGAGATAAAAATGAGTGAAACCATTAAAGAATCAATTAAATGGAATTTCTATAGAAACATGTGTTTTATTAAAAAAATCTATTATATTATTATCTAAAATAATCGGTTAGTTTTATCTTCTTTTCATCTCTCTCTATTAACTTTTAAAAGCTTGAGTATAAGATATTATGTTTTCTAAAATCTTTAGCTTTCCAACGGTAGTACATGTTTATTACTGCTATTATGTTCAAAAACAAAAAATCGCATTAAAAAAATATTTTTTCTGTTTTCTCCTTTAGTTGGGTATCGAATTCATTCTATTTATATATTTACCTGTTTTTCATCAGTGGTAACAAGATAATATAGTTTTTTTTATAGAATCAACAAAATTAAAGGTACTTTAGAGGAAGATATTTTAAAATATCGGCAATTAAGCCCTGTCAAATCATTTTAATCCAAATGAAACCTAAATGATATTAAAGCCCACTAAGTTTTACATCGATATAGTGAGTTTAATCAAAATCGTCTTAACCGTTTTCAAGAAAATCGAAAAAAGGTGCAAAATGCATGGGATAAAGTGGCTCTTCTGGTAAGCTCATATTAATGAAAAAGGTTTTGTAACGTCTCGGGCGCATATTTGTCATAAATATGAAATTTCAGGTTCATAGGACTTACCGTTTCCGCCCGGGAGTTACCACACACACACACAGATCTTTTTGCGGGACTTGGTTATTTGGACTCAGGGGGACCCTAAAATGTGTATTTCCGTTGAAAACTGGAATTCGAAAATTTTCACGATCGCAATACTTCCCCTTACTATATATAGTAAGTGAAAGTAAAAATACGACCTACGGATCCACCCCTGACAATAAACTTTGATTAAATAATAATTAATTAGATAATAGAGCTATTAGTGACTTACAGAGGACAGACGCCAAGGAACTGACTGAAGGCTATAGGAGTGATTTAGTAGGAGGAGGTTTTGGATGTTTGTTGTCGGCACGTGTTCAATGTCCATTCCCTTGTTGTTGTTTTCACTCCTTTACATTTGTGGGGTATCAGTTGATTGAAGTCTTAGCGACCGCGGCTAATTGTTTGTAAATCCCTTTGTATGGCTCATCTCTGTCCGGCGGTAAACACTCTTTGATCTCGTCGGAGGAGATGGGTTGCATACCGCGATCCGGCGCCGAGACCCCACTTCTCAGGCAGTAATTTAATGTGTTATTGATTGGGGGTGTGAGGAACCGCATTACGATATTTAATGTTTGGCTTTGATATGAACGCCGACGCTTTCACTCTAACTGCTTCTTACCGTATATTTGGTAGACCGAAAAATAATTAAGTTTTATGGTTCTAAAAAACAAAACAAATATATTGGAAGGAAATAGTCCGGGTGGCGGTCAGTAAATAAAACAATTAAATAGTTTCAACTATTTTTCTAAATAGTTTCACCTTCAATTCAACTCAGTTTTCGACAGAAATATATTTTAGGGTTCCATTAGTCCAAATAACCAAGTCGGGCGAAAAGTTCGATGTATAAGTATAGCACGAAAAAAAAATCTGATGCGGGCAACACACGACTTTCACTTACCTCGATTTTTTAATCATTTAAAAAATATAAAATATACTTCAATTTGAAAAATATTTGAAGTTTATTTTAATTAAACATATGATTTAGATTAAATAATATAACTATATTAAATAAACACAAATGTAGGCCGAATCGTCGGTACACAAATGTGTTTATATATGTGTTCCTTGTTAGTGTTTTTTTTAAATTTTTATGACCGCATTATATATATATATATATAATATATATCTAACACACACACATATATATATATATATATATATATATATATATATATATATATATATAAGAGAAGAAGAGAGAGAGAGAGAGAGAGAGTGAGAGAGTGAGAGAGAGAGAGAGAGAGAGAGAGAGAGAGAGAGAGAGAGAGAGAGAGAGAGAGAGAGAGAGAGAGAGAGAGAGATTGTTAGGGAAGGATTACTCTAACACTTGCCATATTGTGCAACAAATAATTTTTAATTGGAGCCCCAGAATATGACCTAACCCTTCAGGGAGACTATTAGCAAGAATAAGTCAAAAGGGTCAAAAGGTGATCCAGGCATGGAAGTGAAGGACTGGTAAGTCCCAGGATTACCGTCCAATTAGGGTACGCAACTCTCCTTGGGAAAATATTTTTAGTTAGCTCTCTCACTGGTATCCGATAGTAATAGTGTCCTTAAAGGATAAACTAAATCCGTGACCTCGCTTTTTTTGTATGCCAATAACCCAAGAGGCGCCGGAAAAAGAAAGTGCCATCCTGATTTAGAATCATCGTCTGCACATCATATTTGCAAATATTTAGAAATTTTTGTTTTTGCGAATATATCTATATACATTTCGGTATAAGTAAACATAAACAAAAAATGCAGCAAATTATTATACAATAGTTTATTATCTCCAAATAACAATATCAGCTAATAACTGTTTACATAGCTGTTGAAAGGTAATTAAGTATCGGGCTGATGCGAAATTAATGCAGGTTTCCACTATTTCAATATCTTAATTCCAATTGTGTAAACAAAGCTAATCCTAACATTGATCATTATTATACCAAAACAAACCTTATCTAATACCCTCTCTTTCACCATGAATTTGTTTAGTAAAATCGTTTTGTTCAGTGTGTTCAAAGGTCTTGAATCGAAAATGTCAAAGTGCGATTTTCGTCAAATTTATTTTTACGAATTTAAATTAGGGCGCAGCGCTGCGCAAACGGCTCGTAATATTAATGAAGTGTGGGGTCAGGGGGCTATTAATGAGTGCACGGTGCAGCGTTGGTTCCAGAAGTTTCGCAGAGAAGATTTCGAGGAAGGTCAAGACAAGGAAGGTCGGGGCCGTCATCTTGCTCTGGACAACGACCAGCTGAGGTCAAAAGTGGAAGAAGACCCAACCAAAACCACACGAGAAATGGCGGCGGAACTCGGTGTGAACCAATCCACAGTTGTACGCCACTTGGAAGCAATTGGTAAGGTAAAAAATTTGGCCAAGTGGGTGCCACACCAATTAAACGACCACCAAAAAAATCGCCGCTTTGAAATCTGCTCCATGCTTGTGACACGCAATAAAAATGATCCATTTCTCGATCGCATTGTGACGTGCGATGAAAAATGGATCTTATACGACAACAGAAGGCGTTCTAGCCAATGGCTGGGCAAAGATGAACAACCAAAACCTTTCCCGAAGCCCAACCTGCACCCAAAAAAGGTTATGGTCACAGTTTGGTGGTATAATGCTGGTGTTATTCACTACAGCTTTCTCAATCGAGGTGAGACTATAACTGCTGACAAGTACTGTCAAAAATTGACAGCATGAATCAAAAATTGCAACGTCTTTGCCCAGCATTGATGAATCGGAAGGGGCCGATCCTGCTCCACGATAACGCCAGACCACACGTTGCACAACCAACGCTTCGACGACTGCACGAGTTGGGCTACGAAGTTCTCCAACATCCGCCTTATTCACCTGACCTCTCTCCTACAGACTTCCACTTTTTCAGGCATCTGGACAACTTTTTGAGGGAGAAAAATTTTCAAAACCAGGACGACATTGAAAATTCTTTTCGTGATTTCATTGAGTCCAGGGATTCGGATTTTTTTTCTGGTGGAATAAGAAAGCTTGTTGAACGTTGGCAAAAGTGCATTGATTCAGATGGAAATTATTTTGATTAAATATATATGGTTAAAGTAAAGATATGGCGTATTTACAATACCTACTAAAAACCTGCATTAATTTTGCATCAACCCAATAATATGAAAAGCAATAATTCAAAGGATAATATCATATCTCTACTGCTAGTTTCAAAATGCAATATCTCAGCTAGTTGTTAACCAATTTCAATGATTCTTTTTTCATTTTGTCGGAATTTTAATTAATAATTATTTATTTATTAAAGAGTTATTAATTTATTTATTAATTAGGAGAAATGTATTTTTTTTATTCGTTATTCGGATTCGACGCATCTTGAAACGTAAGCCCTCAAATGTTGAGGGGAGATAAGGTTTTTTGTTTTTTTTGGTCGGTTACAAAGGCTCATTATTGAAAATAATAAACCAATAGTCAAACCACTTACTAACTTAAATATAATAATATAATATAATTTTACAATAAGTAATAATTTCAATTAATGCAACATATTTTCTCGACATTATGAAATCAATGTCCATTTTTTTTTTGTAAATAGGCCAAACAAATATATAAAAAATTGTTAGAAGTAAGTACAAAAACTTACTTCCTCTCAAAATTTAAGAGTTTACGTTTCAACATACGTAGAACCGTTCTTCCACTCGGCTTTACTCCGAGACCATTGGACCATTTTTTTCGAAATTTGACACAACAAAACCAGAGCAATGATCCTAACACCTGGACGTTGATATCAGCTGATTAGTTTTAAAATGACAGCCGATTAAAAATGATTTAATTCAATAACTCAGTTATTTTTTAATATAGAGAAAAATATTGTAGAATTCTATAGAGTTTTGTAATAAAAAACCTCGATTAATTATAAAAAAATAAAGAATTTTTTTTTTTAATTTTACACATAAATTATCCCTATCACACAGATAATTGTACATAAGACTGAGAAACATTTTTATAGAGTATCAGGATTAGGACACCCCGACGAACAAAAAATTATTACACAATGGTTTATTATTTCCAAATAACTATATTAGGGTATAACTGTTTATATAGCTGTTTAAAGGCAATTAACTTATATACAAAATAATAAATAATTCAGAGGAAAATGGCATATCACCACTGTTAATTTCAAAACGCTGTCTCTGCTAGCTCTGATAAGGTGATAAGCCATTTCCCTCTGAATTATTTATTGCTTTTCATATTAATTAATTGTTTATCTCCAGCAATATAAGCAGCTATACCCTAATATAGTTATTTGGAAATATTAAACCATTGTGTAATAATTTGCAGCGTTTGTTTATTCGTTATTCTGATCCCACGTATTCTGAAACGTAAGCCCTCAAATTTTGAGAGGAAGTAATTTTGTGTACTTACAAAAAAAAAAAAAAAAAAATGAAATCTTCCAACTTTTTCAATAACTTTTTCCAAGATTGAGGCAAACCGTCGACCAAACGCCATACTCGCAAAGATACATCTTCAAGAAATGTGAATGGTACTATATTGGGTTGCCCGGAAAGTTCGTAGAGTGATTCGGACAAAAATTAAAATAGATGAAAAGCTTTAAAATTTATTTATTTAATCTACAAAATAATTACCACCGTTAGCGATTACCCTTTTCCAACGGCTTGAATAGTCCATCCATTATCCCTTTTTTACAAAAAACACTGTCCTTACTCCTGAAGAAAAATAAAGGTCAGTTTTGACGTCATCTTCCGAACAGCAGGATTTCCCTTGTAGACTATTTTCGAGAGAATGGAAAATATTGAAATTCGAAGGAGCAATGTCAGAAGAGTACGGCGGGTGAGGTAAAACCTCCCATCTGAAGATTTATAACTTTTGCCGAATCCTTAAAGACACATGGGGCCTAGCGTTGTCTTGGTGGAATAGCACTCCTTTCCTATTTGATTCCGATCTGCGGCCGTTTCTCTTCAATCGATCTAACTGGACGCAGTAAAAGTCCTTATTTATAGTTTGGTTTTATGGTAGGAGCTCAAAATGTATGGGTCCCTTCCAATCCCACCAAATACTGAGCATCATCTTTCTTGGATGCAAGCCGGCCTTTGGTGTTGCGAGCGGCGTCGTTCCAGGCAACCCTAAGATTTTTTCGGCAGGTGTTGATGTAGATAATTCATTTTTCGTCAACAGTAACAATTTATTTCAAAAATGGATCCTTCACATTTTTTTTTTTTTTTTTTTTTTTTTTTTTTTTTTTTTTTTTTTTTTTTTTTTTTTTTTTTTTTTTAACAGCGAATCGTGAAATTCTTTCAATAAGCTTCTTTTCACTGAGCTCATGGGGAACCCAAACGCCGCACAGTGGGCAATATGACAGATTTAGGTGGACAAAATTCTATAACTTGTCTATATTTAACCTTTGGGATCCCAGATTACGGGAAAAATATGTTAAATAATATAAGAAAAAATTATAAAAACTAATTAATTTTTATACACGATTGGCGAGCGTACAATGCTTAAACATCAATTTTATTTGTTAAAATCTAAAACTTCCCTATATTTTACGTTTAAAGTACCAGAATACGGGAAAAATAATACAAACAACCCAATTATGGCTCTGAGTTGCTAAAACCTGCTAACAGATGTATTTTATATCATTCAGGAAATTCTTAACATTATAGATAGTAAAACTTTTGATTCGGAGTGTTGTGTGAAAAAAAATATGAATCTCTCAAAACACAAAATATAGCAAAATTCTTTGTAATATCTAAAGACTAGAAGGATTGACGAAACATATCCTACAGACAAATCCTTGGGTTATATATTATTTTGTTATTGAGTAGGGGCCCACATTTACAAATTGCGAAATTAACTCTACAGGTGAGATTGCGATGTATATTCAATAAAGAGTTTAGAAATATAATGTCTTACCTGTCTCAGCAATGTCCATTGTTAAATAAAAGCAAAAAGACTTTGCACTATATACATCTTGAAGCACAATAAATGACTATCGAATAAAGATTATTAGGTTATTAGGCACTTGTTTGAGCAGGAATGATTCATTCATTTACTATTTATTTGTAAACACGGTATGGAGGGAAATATTACTATGAAGGGTCTTGCCAACTAATAATAAAAAGGTGAAACACTGGAAAATTCCAAACTTTTGACTTGACTTTTGTCCACCTAAATTGGTGATTTTGCCCACTGTGCGTCGTAGCGACAGACGTACCCGGCCTTCTTTAAATGATCAAAAACGGTCGATTTGCAGGCTCAACTCCGCAGCTATCTCACAGAGAGTAATTCATGGATGGTTTGCGATCACCGTCATAATATCCTCGATGTCAAGAGTTGAACTCCGGCCAGCCCGGGGTTGGTCTTCCAAATTGAAATCTCCTGGTCTAAACCGCGAAAACCATATCTGAACCGTGCTATCCACAATTGAATCGCTGCCATACACAGCACGGATCTTTCATGCAGTTTGGGCTGCGTTTTTGTTTGCTATAAACGACACTACTGAGCCTTAATAAAGACGAATTCAGTGAGTAAACATAGTTAATTCCATGAGGATTAAAAACACATAAATAAACATTAGCTATGGGATTCATTTTTAGTAGAAAAAACAATCTTAAAAATCTCTACGAACTTTTCGAACAACCCAATACATGGGTAAGCCTTACTTGACTCCCATAATGGAATTAGATAGAGCAGTACTGAAAGCCTACATATACCCCCAACAGCCCACCATAGACCCAGAACTAATATAATCTCTTCAAGCGCAACCAGACGTGTGATGCAGAGACCAGCTGTGATGCGGAAGCAAACACCCACACTGCAGAGTGCTGACTTGGGAGAGTCTGTCGCATCTGCCCCGCGCGCGTGGTATGATCTTATCGGGGTCAATGGTCGTATCTGATCGCTTTGTGCCTTGTAAGGGGGTGCTGTGAAGGGATTGAATACGCGAGTACATGTGTTGTCATAGCGGTGACAGCACGCTTAGGATCTTATATCTATTAATAGCCAAGGAATAAAAAAAAGATTGGTACGGATTATAGGATCCTACGATGCTCTAATATAGCGATTCATAAAAAATATTTTCGCGGACCCCTTCATCCTATCAGTCAATGTCAAGGACCCCCTATATTAAAAAAATCTATAATATATATATATATATATATATATATATATATATATATATATATATATATATATACCAGGATATTCCACTTCAAAGGTAATTAACAAGGGCGCCAGGCTGGTAGCTTCGTCCACTTTTTGTGCTAAATAAGGAAAAATAAAAGACTAACTTGGAATCCGCATAGTAGACTTAAACGACAAGAACTTAATCGACGATTTGGACAATTATACAGACTACTGAACAGAAAGTTTAAATTATCTATCTATTAACAAACTGTTAATATACAAGACAGTACTGAAACCTATCTGGACCTACGGACTTGAACTGTGGGGGACAGCCAAATTTTCTAACATCAAACGCATTCAATCCTTCCAATCAAAAGTCCTCCGAACAATAGTTAATGATCCTTATTATGTATCCAACCATACCTTACACCGCGACCTAAATATTCCATTTATTTTAGACCTTATACCATTAAAATTCTCTAAATTCCATCAGAACCTTATCCATCACCCTAATCCCCTAGCTCAATCCTTATCCAGCTCCACACATCCTTACTATCCTCCTAGAAGGTCTGATGAAAGACCTCTTGTAAAATGTATATTGGAGTTCTAGCATTGGCTAGATTCTCCACTCACGTGCTGTATGCTTGTGAATTGTATATAGGTATGAGTGACTTTTGTATATATTTTTATTGATTTTGTTTTGTATATATGTATATTGTATTATTATTATATAAATTTATTGTTTTGTATATATCGTGTGAATGTAGTACTCCATCACTATTAAAAATGTCCTAAATTGGACAGATTGTAATATTGCTCAATAAAGAATTGTTTCAACAAAAAAAAAAAATAAGGAAAAATAAAACTGGTACTTACCCTGTCATGAAAAAAGGTAATTTGCTTTTCCAGCTAAGCTCAGGCGAGAAGGGCTGGGTTAGTTTGTTCTGCCAAGCAATGCAACTATCAAAAGCATAATATTATTTAATAATTATCTACAAAATAAAAATAAATGCAATTACTACCATGCAAAAACAATGTATATATATATATATACAAAAGGGAATGAATTAGAGATAAAGAAATATTACATAAGACAAAATAAAAGGAAATATTAAATTAAGTTAAATTAAAAGAAAAGATAAGAAAATATAGGTAAGGTATAAGGTAACATGGCGAACAAGAGGTAAGGTACAATAGAACAGGTTCTGCCACCCGTTGCCGACAACCGCGACCATTTAAAATAAATATATATATATATATATATATATATATATATATATATATATATATATATATATATATATATATATATATATACAAAGATACATTATTATTATTCGTATTTGATCTGATTCCAAAGCATACTAAAACATCTCTGCCTGTAGCTTATAAAAAAGAAAAACAAAATCCCAAATATATCCTAAAATGGATATCGGTCGATACACTCAAAATCGCATAATTTTTATTCATTTTGCCGCTCAACATTTTTGATTTTGATGATTTTTAACCAGTTATTCTCTGTCTTTTCGTGAATAAAAAAACCGCGGATAAATATTTTTAGTGTTTCAGCCGTTTTAAGTCAGCTTCGCGACTGAAAACATGCGTTGGGAAAATCTCTAATTCTGGTAATTTTAGAGAAATCGAGTATAAACCAAAACTAACAGTAAGATAAGGACGTGCTTTATATATCGGGTTGTTTCACATGAAATGTCCGTTTTTATAGTTTCTGAAATACATAAAGGATTTTGCAGGTCTCTGTTGTTTTCTTCCGAATGTTTACATATTTAAAGTAAACAGTTACTAATTCTCTACCTTTGTATTATAAACATTAGCTTCCCAATCAATTACCCATTTTTTAGTATACTTCCAAATATGAACATGGAAACACGCGACTTTCTAGTAATATCTTTGTATGAGTTTAAACTCGACCATTCAGCAGCTGAGGCCGCTAGAAATATTTGCAAGGCGTTTGGGGAAGGGAGTGTTAATGAACAGACCATTCGCCGTTGGTTTGCTTTTCAGCTGGGGATACCGACTTGGAAAACTCATCCCGAGGAAGACCTCCGTCCGTAATAGACAACGATGTCCTCAAACATACAGTAGAAGGAAACCTCTACCAAACAGTTAAAGGACTCTCAGCACAACTAAATGCAAGTGCATCTACCGTTTCCAGACATTTAAAGTGTATTGGGAAAGCAAAAAAGCTCGATGCATGGGTACCTCATGATTTCACTGAGCGGCATGTTTTAAAACATACCGTGAAAAAATTGAAAGAACTGGGCTACGAAGTTCTTCCACACCCACCATATTCTCCCGACTTATCTCCAACAGATTACCACCTGTTCAGGAATTTAGACAACTTCGTCAAAGGAAAACTTTTTGAAAATGATGATCGAGTGAAAAGTGAGTTTTCAGATTTTGTTTCACTTCAAAGCTCAGAGTTTTTCAGTTTGGGGATAAAAAAGTTGGTGTCACATTTGGAAAAATGTGTAGAAAAAGAAGGTAAATACTTCGAATAAAATTATCTTGTTTTTATATCGTATTTTTAATAAAAATTCTTTACATTGAAAACGGACATTTGATGTGACACAACATCATGGAGATACAACCAATCACATTATAAGTTGCTATTTTTGTACCAAATAAATATTGTATTAAGATTGATATATGATAAAGAGACAAAGTAGCTGAGGTTCATGACCTGAGGTCTGAAAGGGGTAGGGTCTATGGTTCACACTTGAGCTCTGTTGAAGATGACTACCTCCACTAAGTTAATCTTCTTAATGGTTCATCGCCGTCCTAAACAGCTTTCAGAAGTTGAGGTATGTTAATTTTGACTGACTGAGCATGCAAAGCTTCTTCCCCTGCTCAGCTAGACCTAATTTCAATAATACCTTACACATTTCAACTAGAAATTATAACAAAGAAAGCCGTGCATAAAAATATGAGTACAATAACTTAACTCGATCGTTAGTTTGTTTATTTACTTAACGTCATTTTTGCTACTATGGCTAATCGGACGATGCTACGGTGGGAGTCCTAAATTTTGCCTATTCAGGTTTTATTAGGATAGGGATCTTTAACGAGTACATGACAACGCACAGGCTCGAGACCATCTTTTAACGTACCCGCCGAAGGAAGGCATAACTAAGGATTTTTTACTCCCATTAAAAAATCCTAGGACCACCTGCGGGTTTGAACCCATGACCTTTGGAGGCCCAGCTACAAGTGATCCCCTCGATCGTTAGTTTATCTGCTTCCTGGAACGATTGTGACTTCTTCAAAGATTAATAAAAGACATTTTTTTTTCGAAATTGATTTTGGGAGATATTTCTGTTCTAATCCGTTTAGAGTCCATCTAAAAAACATTCAAGTCCATTAAACATGCGTTTTAGTAATGCAGCTACTTTCATTATATTCTTAACATAAGTTACTAATTTCGCTTCAAATCATTTCCTTCCACAACGTTATTATAATATTAGGGGTACTCACTACGTTTGCTATAGCATGCTATTTGTGCTATTGTGCTAAACCCATCAATTTTATACTGGGAATAACTGTAGAAACTCGACGGGTTTAGCAAAATAACACAAATAGCATGCTATAGCAAACGTAGTGAGTACCCCTAATATACTAGACAAAATAATGCTAGATTTTATTGTGAAAAAAAGCAAATAAATATTGGTTTAATTATAGATTGAACCGAGTTAGTTATACCTCGCGGCTTTGTTTGCAACTATTTCATTTTTTTTTTTTAATTCCTGCGAATGAAGAAAGTTGTTTATAATAACTGTGTTAGGTGAGGTTATACAATATAAATATACCTCAGATAACATAGAGTTAAAGTTAGCTAACTATGTCTATGTATGACAAATAAATGATTATTGTTGATTGTCAGATATTAATTTTATTCAGTTTAATCTACAATAACATACCAGTAGCAAGTAGCCATACCCGTGATTATCTAATACTGACATTTTTGCTTTAAAACTTTATCATTCTATACAATCGTAACTTCTATGTAACATAAATGCGTATTTAAGTCCGTAGGTCCATATAGGTTTCAGTACTGTCTTGTATATTAGTAATTTGTTGTCAACTGTAAGATTGGAATTTATTTGTAGTGTGTATAACCGGCTGAATCTACGGTTGAGTTCTTTTATTTTAAGTCTTGTATGTGGGTTCCACGTCAGTCTTTTGTCTAGTAAAAAAAACAAAATACCGGGCTATGTCTGAGGATGGAAGCAGTATGGAATTGAAATTAACCGTTGGACAAGATGAAGGTGACGTGTGTGCATTTGCTTTCGCTCACCTTAATACGCCAATCATATATAAAGCATGTCCTTATCCTTATTTTTACTTACACTTCCTATTATATATAATAGTAAGGGGAAGTATTGCGATCGTGAAAATTTTCGAATTCCAGTTTTCAACGGAAATACACGTTTTAGGGTCCCCTGAGTCCAAATAACCAAGTCCCGCAAAAAGGTCTGTGTGTGTGTGTGGTAACTCCCGGGCGGAAACGGTAAGTCCTATGAAACTGAAATTTCATATTTAAGACAACTTACGCCCGAAACGTGACAAAACTTTTTTCATCAAAATGAGCTTACCAGAAGAGGTACTTTATACCATGCATTCTGTACCCTTTTTCGATTTTCTCGAAAACGGTTCCGACGATTTTTATTGAACTCGCTATATCAATGTAAAATTTATTGGGCTTTAATATCATGTAGGTTTTATTCTGATTAAAATGGTCTGACAGGACTTAAATGTCGATATTTTAAATTTTCTTCCCCTAAAATACCTTTAATTTTGTAGATTCAATTAAAATTAACTATATTATCCTTGTTAACGCTGATGAAAAACAGGTAAATACATAAATTGAATAAATTCAATACCCAACTAAAGGAGAAAACAGAAAAAATATTTTTTTTAATGCAATTTTTCGTTTTTGGACATAAGAACAGTAATATACATGTATGATATACCGTTGGAAAGCTAAAGATTTTAGAAAAAAAAATTATCTCATACACAAGCTTTTAAAAGTTAATAGAGAGTGATGAAATGAACTTAAAACTAACTGATTATTTTAGATAATAATATAATAGATTTTTTAATAAAACACATGTTTCTATATAAATTCAATTTAATTAATTCCTTAATAGTTTCACGTATTTTTATCTCTAACTGTTTTTGAAAATTCTTTCATTGATTTTAAAAATGGAGGTAAGTGAAAGTCGTGTGTTGCCCACACCAGATTTTTTAGTTTTGGTATAAACAAAATCGCATGTTTATGGCCGAGAAGCTGGCATAAAACAACTGCAACACTTAAAGTATTGCCCAGAAATATATTTTATTTACGGTTTTATATTCAGGAAAGGTTAGAAAATAACTGGTGAAAATATCATGAAAATCAAAAATGTTGAGCGGCTAGGTCTGGACGATTTCGAATGGATTGGATCAAATATGCATTCTTGATTGTTTTATTTTTTTCCTGAAATTTTTTTCCTAAGAGCGGTACCTTATTAAGCTAATAAGATGATTACTGCCCTAACACATTAGAGGACAGCCCAACCCCTAATTCCAGAGAGTGATCTATGGCAGAGCCAGGCACACAATGAGCGTGCCTCCGGGGCGAAAGATGATCAATGGCAGGAAGCTTCGTTAAGTGAGATGTTTTGGGATGCTAACGTCAGGAACCGAATTAGCCCGCGGTACCTCTGTCGGTGGCTGGCCAAAGGAATGGAAGGCTCTTCCACGTGTGCAGGCCTTTGCTGGCCAAACTATCCATCACTGCTCTAAGGACCTCCCTCATTTGTTCCTCTCAGGAAACGTTCAATCACTGCGGTCGGGTCTCAGGAAGCTTAGGGCCGGCAGGGACCAACAGGTGGAACCTATAACTTAATAAAGCAATAACACAGTCGAGTAAAAACTCCAATGAAGAAGCGAAATCATTTTACTTTTACGATATGTCTCAGTGACATAGTACAATCCGCCGTATTACATTACGGATAGCTGTTATCAAAAACAGGACCGTTTTGAAATGCGGCGCGCAGTGGGCAAAAACCAATTTAGGTGGACAAAAGTCAAGTCAAAAGTTTGGAATTTTCCAGTGCTTCACCTTTTTATTACTAGTTGGCAAGACTCTTAATACCAATATTTCCCGTCATACCGTGTTTACAAATAAATAGTAAATGAGTGAATCATTCCTGTTCATACAAGTGCCTAATAACCGGAAGTGGGATTATCTATATTCGATCATTTATTGTGTTCAAGGTGTATTCAGAGCAAAGTCTTTTTGGTTTTATTTAAGAATAAGGATCACTTGTAGCTGGGTGGTTAGCGTAACAGCCTCCCATGCCAAAGGTCACGGGTTCAAATCCGCAGGTGGTCCTAGGATTTTTTACTCCCATTAAAAAATCCTTAGTTACGCCGTCCTTCGGAGGGGACGTTAAAAGGTGGTGCCGAGCCTGTGCGATGTCTGGTACTCGTTAAAGATCCCTATCCTAATAAAACCTGGATAGGCAAAATTTAGGACTACCACTGTAGCATCGTCCGATTAGCCATAGTAGCATAAAGTGACGTTAAATAAATAAATAAAGAATAGACATTGCTGAGACAGGTAAGACATTATATTTCCAAACTCGTTATTGAATATAACAATCTCATCTGTAGAGTTAATTTAGCAATTTGTAAATGTATACAATTATTCAATAACGAAAAACTATATAACCCCCAAGTTACCCCAAGGATTTGTTTAACCAATTCTTCTAATCTTTAGATATTACAAAGAATTTTTGCAATTTTTTAAGTTTTGAGTGATACATAATTTTTTTCCAGAGCAATACTCGAAATCAAAAGTTTTACAACCTATAATTTCAAGAACTTTCTTTCCTATAGCAACTCCAAGCCATACTTAGGTTTTTAATATTATTTTTTCCGTATTCTGGGACTTTAAACGTAAAATATAGGGAAGTTTTATATTTTAGCTAATAAAATATTTTTAAATATTTTTTTCCATAATCTGGGACCCAAAAGGTTAAATGTAGACAAATTTCAGAATTTTGTCCACCTAAATCGGTCATATTGCTCACTGTGCGGCGGTTCAAGGATTAGCCGGATCCTCGAGCGATAAGTTCTTTAATAAGGCGACCCACGTATAGTCAAGGGTGACAGATTTCCAAAATAAGCTAACAGATTTCTTCTTACGATATTCTTTACAAATCAAGAATTATAATAATAGTTACTTTTACGTAATAAAATGTTTGGCATTTTTATTCTTAATATTAAAAATCACAAGGAACAGCCATCTTAAAATACTTCCTAAAATTAAACTTTTCCAAAAATTATATGAATTAAAAATCTAATTTGTAGCTAATGCAATATAATGAAAAAAATATTATGTTATACAAGAAAGTGTAAAAAGTAATGTAAAATGACAAAAAGCATCTTGTCTATTTACATCCTTAAATGGGCAATGAAGATTTTTTTTGGAGATTCGGGAAATTTACAACCTAACGATAGATGAGTAATAACTGCTTGAAATGTCGGAATATTCTTAATAATAATAATAATAGGCTTACCGAACCCGAAGGTTCGATGCCGACACAACCTAATTCCGCCTACACAGACTCGTCCAATGTTCACCGTTCAAGCCGAAGCCCCCGAGATCAGCCTTAACGCAATCCTTCCATCGACGCTTTGGTCTACCTTTCAACTATCAGTCGGATCAGCGAATACCAACTTTCTCGGAATCCGATCCTCACCGAGTCCAACAATTTTACTCGCCCATTTGAGTCTCCGCGATGCTATCAACTCAATTATATTCACAGGATGCAAGTTCCGCAATTCCGCGTTGTGCAACCTTCTTAACTCCCCAGTGGGTTTTTTTATTGTATTGGAACACCCATTTATTAAAAATAAAATTACCCTAATTAAGTAAATAAAATTCATTAATAATATATTATAATTCTTTTGGCATCAATTATAGCTTGTAATCTTCTTTGCATCGTAGAAAAAAGATTTCCCGTGACCTCAGGTCCAATTTTTTTCCATTCCTCTGATAAAAGACCTTTTAACACATTTGTTGAAAAAAAGTTTGTGTTTTCTTACATACAAATTCAAAATATACTATAAATGTTCAATGGGATTTATATCCGAAACTGAGGGGGTGTTTTAAATCGTCTCCGTACATTGTACAATAACCATTCCTTCGTTTTACTGGCTTCCTTAGTGTTTAGGATCGTTGCCTTTCTGAAATACAAACGTATTCTCCATTCCTTATTTTTAAGCACTGGAAAGCAGATTATGTCGTAACATGTCTACAAACCTTTCAGCATTCATTATACTTTCAACGAAGCATAACCTTCCAACACCATTCGATGCCATGCAGCCTCAAACCATTACATTGCCGGCTGTAAAAGGCTTGAATTTGCAAAACTATATGCAAATAAACCAATGGACTTTTGGAAAAAACGTTTTATTTTCTAAAGTTATGCTTTGTTGAAAGTATAATGAATGCTGAAAGGTCATGTTGCGACATAATCTGTTTTCCAGTGCTTAAAAATAAGGAATGGAGAATACGTTTGTATTTCAGCAAGACAACGATCCTAAACACACAGCCAGTAAAACGAAGGAATGGTTATTGTACAATGTACGGAGACAATTTAAAACACCCCCTCAGTCTCTGGATATAAATCTCATTGAAAATTTATAGTATATTTTGGATTTGAAGGTAAGAAAACACAAATTTCTTCAAAAAATGTGTTAAAAGATGTGTTGTTAAAGGAAAGGGGGCAAATTGGACCTCAGGTCACGGAAAATCTTGTTTCTACGATTAAGAAGATTACAAGCTATAATTGATGCCAAAAGAATGATAACAAATTATTAATGAATTATATTTACTTAAATAGGGTAATTTTATTTTTAATAAATGGGTGTGCCAATACAATAAAAAAATCCACTGGGGAGTTAAGAAGGTTGCGGAACTTGCATCCTGTGAATATAATTGAGTTAATAGCGTCGCGGAGACTCAAATGGGCGAGTAAAGTTGTTGGGCTCGATGAGGATCGGATTCCGAGAAAGTTGGTATTCGCTGATCCGACTGGTAGGCGTCTGAAAGGTAGGCCGAAGCGTCTTAAGGCTGATCTCGGGGGCTTCGGCTTGAACGGTGAACATTGGAAGAGTCTGTGTTGGCGGAATTTGGTTGTGTCGGCATCGAACCTTCGGGTTGGAATGTACAATTATGTATGAAAAGCAGATTATGTCTACAAACCTTCCAGGTCTAACATTCCTTGTTTGAAATTCTGTATTTGGTTTTCTCCACACAAACTACTATCCATCTGAACCAAAAATGTTGTATTTACTCTCATCAGAAAATAAAACGTTTTTTCCTAAAGTCCATTGGTTTATTTGCATATAGCATTGCAAATTCAAACCTTTTACAGCCGGTAATGTAATGGTTTGGTGCTGCATGGCATCGAATGGTGTTGAAAGGTATGTAGACATGTTGCGACATAATCTGCTTCCCAGTGCTAAAAAATAAGGACTGGAAGATACGTTTATATTTCAGAAAGACAACGACCCTAAACACACAGCCAGTAAAACGGAGGAATGTTTATTTTACAATGTATGGAGACAATTTAAATCACCCCCTCAGTCTCCGGATATGAATACCATTGAACTTTTATGATATATTTTGGATTTGAAGGTAAGAAAACACAAAAGAAATTTCAAAAATGTGTTAAAAGATGTTTTGTCAGAGGAATGGGAAAAACTTGGACTTTTTTTACCTACATTTTATTTTCCTCATTCATTTCTACCATAATTTTTTTTTTTATGCTAAACAATGGTTTTTAATGTCTATTCAAAAATAAAATTGATTACCCACTAATAAGTTACATACTTTAAGAATTAAATGGAAAAAACAGGGTGTGCCAATACTTTTTTTGACTCACTGTATATATTTGAACGGTTCCATAAAATCCATGTTCCACAACATATCCGCTCGAGAACTGAACCACTACGTGACACGTCAATAAGAGAAATGTTGCACTAGTTGGCTAACAGCTGCTTCCTGGAGTCGAGTGGCAAACTCGCAGTCTCTGCTTACACTAAGCCCACCGACACCTTTCTTCTCCCCGATCATCATACCGACACCTAGGGTGTAATGGCAACATAATACGGCTCAAGGAAACCGGCACTTCTCTGTCGGCTACCGATAAAGCCCTTTCAAAATATATATTGATATCAATCATTTATTATTGTTAGAAAAAATCCGTTGATTGGTTCAAAAATGGTAAATCGCTCGACAATTCAGCCTGAAGGCTCACTCATCTATAAAAGCAAATAATTTACGAGAATCCGCTAGTAAATGCTAAAGCTTATTAACGTTGCATCAATCCAGTCATTATCAAAATATAGAGAACACAAAATAAATTATTTATTTATTTTATTTAATCTTCTACTCTTCTACCGCCAACGGTGTGAGCATCCTAAAATAAATTATAGCACGCCTAATATCTAAAAGAAGATTAATTTAATTGTAAAACAGCTGATGCGCTCGATGATAACAGTCATACGTTACTTCGTCTCTCAGATTTTTGCTCTTTTCAGTAGGAATTCGCTTGAGTTCAGTCTGGAAAACATCACTAGACTTCAAGAAAACCACAGCAGTGAATATTGGAGAAATATCGGTAAGCAAAGTTATAATTTACTTTGTACAATCACGAAAAGTGAAAAGAGGGTCACTGATCAGCTGATCGCCGCTAGCTCGGCAAGCTCGGGCTTGCTTTTCTTTAACTTATCTTTCTTTTATAATTCTTCCTTCTCATTCTCATTTCATTATTTATCTATTATTATTATTTTTTTTTTTTTTTTTTTTTTTTTTTTTTTTTTTTTTTTTTTTATAAATGAGATATTTTCATCAAGTTATGTCCTCAAAAGCTACAAGTAAAAGATCTAGATCTGCAGGGTCAAACTCGTCTCCTACGAAACAGAGACCTCGCCGTGAAAATAATAAAAAAATGATTCCACCAGCGACCGCTTCAGCTACCTCTTTAGGATCTGAACCACAGCCCAGCACATCATCACAAGGAATGACTGATGAATCGCCGTTCTTTACACCGAACCCATTTCAGATCCTCCAAAATCAAAATGAAAAAGAATCCATGGAATCTTCTCCTATATCCAGGGAACCACAACCTCCACCAATTTTTGTTAAAAATATTAAAAAATTTCAACTACTTTGTGCGCATTTAAACAAATTAACCGATCCTAATAGTTATTCATGTATAAGTAGAACCAGTGATACTAAAATATCCCCGACTACCGCCGAAAGCTACAGAAAAATAGTAAAATATCTGAGTGAGACCAAAGCTGATTTTCATACCTATCAGTTGCGCCAGGAGAGAGCTTTAAGGGTTGTAATTAGAAACCTACACCCTTCGACACCAGTGACAGCTATCAAAGAAGAACTGACGGAGATAGGCTATAAAGTGCGGCAAGTCACCAATGTCCTAAAAGATAAAATTCCAATGCCTCTATTCTTCGTGGACTTGGAACCATCAGCAGGAGTTGAAAAAGTTTACGACCTCAATAGATTGTACTATACTAGTGTAAGAGTTGAGAAACCTTACACTAAGAAAGAAATAGTGCAGTGCCATAATTGTCAGGCATATGGTCATACGAGAACTTACTGCCACCACACACCACGCTGTGTGAAATGCGGTGAGCAACATAAATCAGAAGAATGCACAAGATCAAGATCAACACCCGCTGTATGTGCTCTGTGCCTCGAGGACCACCCGGCTAACTACAAGGGATGTCAAATCTACAAGAACCTCAAAAGCAGATACCAAAAACCTCAGAATCAGGATGAAACAGCTGAGCCGATCAGAAGCAGAAGACAACCTTCAAAAACAATTGATTCCAATGTAACATTTGCCCATCTACTTGGAGGTGGGAACCATAACAAAGAGACCCTGCCGGAACAACGCATACTTCAAAATCCTGAACCCATTCCACAACCACATATTCCTCAAAATTTAACCAATCATCAAAAACCTCATCTGAATCAAATTTCTCATATTCCTCCTCCATCAAATGTCACAGACCTTACAAGTTTGATGACATCCTTCATCACTGAAATCAAATCCCTTGTTATGCCGCTAATATCACTACTTACTAATCTCGTATCAAATTTAATCCCATCCTTAAAAAAACCTTAAATGACTACACCTAACTCCTTATCCATTCTCCTTTGGAATGCGAATGGTGTTAGAAATCACACTGACGAACTTACAGCTTTATTGCAAGACAAAAACGTTGATGTAGCACTTATTACTGAAACTAGACTAACCACTAAACAGTTCTTTAAAATACCTCAATACGTAACATACCGTACGGACCACCCAGACGGAAAAGCCCATGCCGGTACTGCTGTCATTGTGCACCAGTCACTCTCCCACCACATACTCCCACTCCCCTCCTATGATTTCCTACAATGCACCGCCATAGTAATCAAGACTTTTTCTTTTCCGATCACCCTCGCATCAGCGTACTGCCCTCCTAAACATTCCATTTCCAACATTCTATTCGAATCCTTCCTCAATTCCTTAGGAAACCACTTCATTCTGGGTGCAGACATGAATGCAAAGAACCAACAATGGGGTTCCAGGTCCACGAATTGTCGTGGGCGAAATTTACAGTCTGCACTCAACTCTAGACGTTTCAACCTCCTGCCTCCTGATTCCCCTACCTACTGGCCAACTGATCCTAACCGTAATCCTGACATCCTTGACTTCTTCATCCACAGCGGATTAGGCTCCCTAAACATGTCGGTGACTCGCCTTGATGAACTGTCCTCTGACCATAGTCCATTGCTCCTTAAAGTATCCCTAATTCCTTTCCTAAACCCACCCCACCGTCATTTATCAGAGGACCAGTAAACTGGGACCTTTTTCGCCAAACCCTGACCAGTGATATTGACCTCGGAGTGAAACTCAAAACTCCAGATGACCTTGACGATGCCGTAAACTCCTTCACCATCGCTATTCAACAAGCTGTTTGGACTGCCTCCTCTCCCAAGCACTCCCAGATAAGTCATAACCAAAATCATTTACCACAACACCTCATAGACCTCATCCGCACCAAACGACGATCCAGATCCTTATGGCAACGCACCCGTCACCCCACAGATCGCCGCTCCTATAACTTTTATTGTAGACAATTAAAGAGGGAGCTGGCGACCTTCCGTTCCCAATCCTTTAGTTCCTTCCTGTCTTCTCTTTCAGCTTGTGACAATTCCCTATGGAATGTCACTAAGAAAATTCTAAAATCCCACCATATTTCCCATCCCCTCCGTCGTAGTAATGGCTCCTGGGCTGCGTCTGATGAAGACAAAGCCGAGGAACTTGCCAAATACGTTTCCGAAGTCTTCACACCTCATCCAGAATCCCATCCAAACCACACTGCAGTGGTGGAAGAGTTCCTTCAGTCTCCAATCCCGCTTTCATTACCTCCTAAACCAGTTAATCCCTCCGAGGTCAAATATCTTCTCCGAAAACTTGCACTCCGTAAATCTCCTGGATACGATCTCCTCACTCCTCAGATTCTCAGACAGCTTCCATCTAAAGCCGTTATATTTCTTACTTATATTTACAACTCCATTCTACGCACTACTCATTTTCCTCTCTTATGGAAACATTCCACTATAATTCTCTTCCTAAAACCAGGTAAACCTCCTAACACAACGACATCATATAGACCTATCAGCCTACTCCCAATCCTTTCAAAAATCTTTGAAAAAATCCTCCTCAAACGAATATTACCTTTATTAGAATCCCACACTATTCCTTCACATCAGTTTGGATTCCGTTCCCAACATTCAACCGTTCAGCAAGGGCTCCGAGTCGTTGACCATATTTCCTCTGCCCTTGAGAACAAGGAGTACTGCTCGGGTGCATTTCTGGACATAACGCAAGCATTTGACCGGGTGTGGCACCAGGGATTACTCTTTAAGCTCAAAAACCATTTACCCCAATCCCTATACCTAGTCCTCCGATCCTATCTATCAAACCGCTCCTTCCGAGTTCGCTGTGGTGCAGAATATTCCAATTATTATCCAGTCGAATCCGGTGTTCCTCAGGGCAGTGTCCTTGGTCCTTTCCTTTACAATATATACACGGCTGATATTCCTGTTTGCCCTAATACCTTCCTAGCAACGTACGCTGATGACACAGCTATCCTATCCTCTCACTTAGATCCCGAAATTGCATCTATAGGCCTCCAAACGCACCTTTCTCAAATTGAAGACTGGTGTAACAACTGGAGAATCAAAGTTAATCAATCTAAATGCAAACATGTCACCTTTACCCTTCGAAGACAATCCTGCCCTCCAGTTCTCTTTAACTCCGTTCCGCTTCCTTTCTCCGACACAGTCCGGTATCTTGGCTTCCTTCTGGACAAAAGACTAACTTGGAACCCGCATACTAGACTTAAACGACAAGAACTTAATCGACGATTTGGACAATTATACAGACTACTGAACAGAAATTCTAAATTATCTATCGAGAACAAACTGCTAATATACAAGACAGTACTGAAACCTATCTGGACCTACGGACTTGAACTGTGGGGGACAGCCAAATTTTTAACATCAAACGCATTCAATCCTTCCAATCAAAAGTCCTCCGAACAATAGTTGATGCTCCTTATTATGTATCCAACCATACCTTACACCGCGACCTAAATATTCCATTTATTTTAGACCTTATACCATTAAAATTCGCTAAATTCCATCGGAACCTTATCCATCACCCTAATCCCCTAGCTCAATCCTTATCCAGCTCCACACATCCTTACCATCCTCCTAGAAGGTTGAAACGGCAGTGGCCTCGAGACCTCTTGTAAAATGTATATTGGAGTTCTAGCATTGGCTAGATTCTCCACTCACGTGCTGTATGCTTGTGAATTGTATATAGGTATGAGTGACTTTTGTATATATTTTATTGATTTTGTTTTGTATATATGTATATTGTATTATTATTATATAAATTTATTGTTTTGTATATATCGTGTGAATGTAGTATGAATGTTGTACTTCATCACTATTAAAAATGTCCTAAATTGGACAGATTGTAATATTGCTCAATAAAGAATTGTTTCTAAAAAAAAAAAAATTTAATTGTAATAGTACATCAATTATCAATTGTTCTCAGAAAACAAAGATGAGACATTATCAGAACCAGAGAAGATTTATTGTTTATTTATTAATAATAATACTAACAGGCCCAACGAACCCGAAGGTTCGATGCCGATACCACCAAATACTGTCTACACAGACTCGTCCAATGATCACCGTTCAAGCCCAGCTCCCGAGATCAGTCTTAACGCAATCCTCCCATCGACGCTTCGGCATACCTTTCGGGCGCCTAACAGTCGGTTCAGCGAGTACCGACTTACTCGGAAGTCGTTCCTCACCGAGCCCAACAACTTCACTCGCCCATTTGAGTCTCGATGCTATCAACTCAATCATATTCACAGTGTACAAGCTCCGCAATTCCGCGTTGTGCAATCTTCTAAACTCCCCACTGGTCTCATCTCTCTTCGGACCAAATATTTTACGCAGAACCTTATTTTCGAAAACCTTAAGCCATTGTTATTTATTAATAGTACAGTAAAATTAGGTTTTAACCCAAACATTGTAAAAAAAAAAAACGAAACCTGTCAGAAATTGTTCAGTACCCTTCCCTTCTAACTAACTGGTAAAAAGTCCTTGAGTTTTCCTCGTTGGGTGTTATAAGGAGGAAGGAGAGAATCAGGAAAAAATTAATTGCTTTTCAATTTTTTTGTGAATATCTCAAAAAGTATTATCTTTATCGATAACATTATTGTATACAAAATTAAAGTACTTTAAAAATCTGGTGGGAGCAACACACGACTTTCACTTACCTCCATTTTTAAAATCAATGAAAGAACTTCAAATACACTTAAAGATAAAAATACGTGAAACTATTAAAGAATTAATTAAATTGAATTTATATAGAAACATGTGTTTTATGAAAAAATCTATTGTATTATTATCTAAAATAATTAGTTCTATCTGGTACAATATGCATGGTATAAAGTGGCTCTTCTGGTTAGACGATTTCGATGAAAAAAGTTTTTGTAACATCTCGGGCGTATAGTTGTCTTAAATATGAAATTTCAGCATGTTAGGGCTTTTCGTTTAATCCCGGGAGTTACCACACACACACACAGAACTTTTTGCGGGACTTGGTTTTTTTGTTTTGTAGATTATCGTTCCCAAATTTTGCTTCATCGGAAAATATAATCAGTGTATCATAATAGACAATGAATGTCTGAATCTAAATCTAGCTGTGTTTTTTTAATTTAGAACTACAAAATAATCTACTAATGATGTTTGTTAGTATTTTTTTTTTCCTATCCAATCGTATCAAAAATACAACTCAAGGCCTGAGCTGCTCCACATCAACCGGATTTGATACAAAGAGATTTTTTCAGAAAATCCTTTGAAGTAATTTATTTGCGATGGTGCTGAGGAAGAGTATACAAGGGCTAATCATTTATTTTGCCCAAGGGTTCTATTCCGAGCCAGTAACAACAAGCCACCCAACTCCCAACATAAATGATGCCATCTACATCTCAATCTGTTTTAAAACATTTGGTAAAGATAGAAATACGGAAAAGGAAAGATAGAAGATAGCTAAACCTTCCTTTCTCCCGATCTTAGACGTATCAAAATATACAACTGAAATAGATTACTGATTACACATACATGTGCGAAAGATAATATATTTTAAAATTATTAAAAAAAAATCTGGTGCGGGCAACACACGACATTCACTTACATCCGCTTTTAAAAGTCGATTAAAAATTTTTCAAATACAGTAAGAGAAAATCTGGTGCAAGCAACACACGAATTTCACTTACCTCCGGTTTTAGAATCGATTAAAGAAGTTTCAAATACAGAAAGAGATAAAAATGAGTGAAACCATAAAAGAATTAATTAAATGGAATATTCTATAGAAACATTTGTTTTATTAAATCTATTATATAATTATCTAAAACAATCAATTAGTTTTATCGGTTTTTCGTCACTCTCTTTTAACTTTTAAAAACTTGTGTATGAGATAATATTTTTTCTAAAATCTTTAGCTTTCCAACGGTATATTATACATGTATATTACTGTTCTTAATATAAAAAACAAAAAATTGCATTACAAAAATATTTTTTTCAGTTTTTTCCTTTATTTGGATATCGAATTCATTCAATTTATATATTTACCTGTTTTTCATCTGTGGTAAAAATATAATATGGTTATTTTTATATAATCTACAAAATTAAGGGTACTTTAGAGGAAGAAAAATTAAAATATCGGCATTTAAGCCCAGTTAGACTATTTTAATAAAAATGAAACATACATGATGTTAAAGCCCATTAAATTTTACAGTGATATAGCGAGTTTAATCAAAATCGTCGAAACCGTTTTTGCGAAAATCGAAAAAAGGTGCAAAATGCATGGTATAAAGTGGATCTTCTGGTCAGCTTATTTTGATGAAAAAGGTTTTGTAACACACACACACAGACCTTTTTGCGGGACATGGTTATTTGGACTCAGGGGACCCACCCTAAAAGGTGTATTTCCGTTGAAAACTGGAATTCGAAAGTTTTCACGATCGCAATACTTTCCGTTACTGTATATAGTAAGTGAAAGAAAACAACTATAATTTCAATTGCTTCGGGTCTAATTGTAGTCTAATAAAATCTCTCCCAGGCAACAAATGACTTTTTCACTTACATTGATTGTTAAAATCAATTTAAAAACTATTAAATATATACGTATATTCATTTTCATTGGAAACATATGATTTAGATTGAATAATATAACTATATTAAATTGTTAATCAGTAATAAGTTTAATTCCCATTCGTTACTTTATATTACATTTTACAACTTTGTGTATCAGATATCATTTTTACTGAAATCTTTCTCTTTCCAACGGTATATTATACGTCTATATTACCGTTTTGTTTTTGTATTTTATCAAAAAACTAAAAATTAAATTAAAAAATAGTTTTGCTCTTTTATCCTTAAGTTGGTCATCA
Organism: Piezodorus guildinii; assembly: GCA_023052935.1. Taxonomy (NCBI): domain Eukaryota; kingdom Metazoa; phylum Arthropoda; class Insecta; order Hemiptera; family Pentatomidae; genus Piezodorus; species Piezodorus guildinii. The sequence goes on along the minus strand of CM041296.1, from coordinate 140,011,201 downwards.
AATTCGTCCAACTTGTATATTTAGCCGTCCTTCATCAATATCATTAAGATGATATGGTTAATCTTTTGTAATGTACAAAATAAAATATAGTTAAGAGGAAGAAAATTTAAAATATCGGCATTTAAGCGCTGTCAGACTATTTCAATCAGAATGAAACCTAAATGATATTAAAGCCCATTCAATTTTACATCGATATAGAGCGTTTAATTAAAATCTTTAGAGCCGTTTTTGAGAACGTTGTAGAAAGGTGCAAAATGCATGGTTTAAAGTGGCCCTGGTTAGCCAATTTCGATGAAAATGTTGCTGTAACATCTCGGGCGTATAGTTGTCTTAAATATGAAATTTCAGTTTCGTACGACTTATCGATTTTGCGCTAGACGTACCACACAGTTTAATGGATGGGCTTTAATATCATGTAGGTTTCATTCTGATTGAAATAACCAGACAGAGCTTAAATGCCGATATTTTAAGTTTTCTTCTATCAAAGTTTTTAGTTTCAAAAGAATTAACTGTATCCATCTTATTTATTAGCTTTAGTAAAAAACTGGTAAGTATATAAGTTAAACGAATTCGATATAAAACTAAAGGAGAATACTACAAAAATATTTTTTTTAATGCGATTATTGGTTTTTAAACATAAGAACAGTAATATGCCGTTGGAAAGCTAAAGATTTTAGGAAAAATATTATCTCGTACGCAAGCTTGTAAAAGTTAATAAAGATTAATGAAAAGCCGATAAAATTAATTGATTGTTTTAAATAATAATATAATAGATTTTTACTTTCACTTACTATATATAGTAAGGGGAAGTATTGCGATCGTGAAAATCTTCGAATTCCAGTTTCCAACGGAAATACACGTTTTAGGGTCCCCTGAGTCCAAATAACCAAGTCCCGCAAAAAGGTCTGTGTGTGTGAGGTAACTTCCGAAACGAAAAGTCCTATGAAACTGAAATATCATATTTAAGACAAATATACGCCCGAGACGTTACAATACCTTTTTCATCAAAATGAGCTTACCAGAAGAGCTAATTTATACCAAATCATTTAGGTTTCATTCTGATTAAAATGGTCTGACAGGGCTTAAATGCCGATATTTTACATTTTTACCTGTAAAGTAAGTTTAATTTTGTAAATTTTATAAAAATAAACATTTTATTTGTTACCACCGATGAAAAACATAAATATATTTGAAATACACATTTTAGGGTCCCTTGAGTCCAAATAACCAAGTCCTGCAAAAAGGTGTGTGTGTGTGTGGTAACTCCCGGGCGGAAACGAAAAGTCCTATGAAACTGAAATTCCATATTTAAGCCAACTATAGGCCTGAGACGAGACAAAACTTTTTTCATCACAATGAGCTTACCAGAAGAGCCACTTTATACTATGCATTTTGCACCTTTTTTCGATTTTCTCGAAAACGGTTCCGACGATTTTGATTAAACTCGGTATATCGATGTAAAATTTAATGGGCTATAATATCATGTAGGTTTTATTCTGACTAAAATGGTCTGACAGGGCTTAAATGCCGATATTTTAAATTGTCTTCCTCTAAAGTACCTTTAATTTTGTAGATTCAATAAAAATAACTATATTATCTTGTTACCACAGATAAAAAACAGGTAAATATATAAATTTAATGAATTCGATATACAACTAAAGGAAAAAAACTGAAAAAATATTTTTTTAATGCAATTTTTTGTTTTTGAACATAAGAGCAGTAATATACATGTATGATACACCGTTGGAAAGTTAAAGATTTTAGAAAAAATATTATCTCATATACAAGCTTTTAAAAGTTAATAGAGAGTGATGAAATGAACATAAAACTAACTGATTATTTTAGATAATAATATAATAGATTTTTTAATGAAACACATGTTTCTATAGAAATTTACTTTAATTAATTCCTTAATAGTTTCACGTATTTTTATCTCTAAATTTTTTTGAAAATTCTTTCATTGATTTTAAAAATGGAGGTAAGTGAAAGTCGTGTGTTGTCCAGACCTAGCCGCTCAACATTTTTGATTTTCATGATTTTTTGACCAGTTATTCTCTACCCTTTCCTGAATATTTTTTTAAATAAAACACATGTTTCTATAGAAATTCAATTTAATTATTTATTAGTTCTACTCGTTTCATGTTTAACAGTATTTGAAAGTTCTTCGATTGACTTTAACAACGGAGGTAAGGGAAAGCCATGCGTTGCCCTATCGTAGACAATCCGACAACTTTAAGAGAAAAAGTCCTAAGAAAAATAGGAAATATCTTACCTATGCTTGGGAGAAACCGAAATTCCAATAAAAACGAATATTTGATACAAACTGTAACCTGTAACGTGTAGTGCAGAGACAAAGCTCGACATATTGACATCACTAGGGATGGACTGCTATTGAGGGATTTTAGTTATTGTTTTTAATCTGGATCGGAGCCTCATTTAAAGGACCGGACAGTTCTCCAATTTGGACCTGGTAACGAACTTCATTAGAGTGTGTGGGGCAGTACTCGTTCGGCTGCCAACAACTTTACAATCATTAGTTCTGCTCCACTGTGGCCAAATATATATCTCAATTAAATGAAAAATATATATAAATAATTGTTTTGTATTTGTGTAAATATTTTTATATTGTTATTGTTATTTAACAGTTCATGTGAAAAAAAACTCTGGTGCGCTCAACACAATAGTTTCACTTACCTCCGTTGTAAAAATTAAATTAAGAACATTCAAATACAGTTAGAGATAAAAATGAGTTGAACTAATAAAGAATTATTTAAGTCGAATTTCTGTAGAAACATGTGTTTTTATTAATATATTATCTACGACAATCAGTTAGTTTCATCGGCTTTTCATCACTCCCCTTTAACATTTAATTTTCTGTAAAATGATAATATTTTTATCATATATTATTATCTACGACAATCAGTTAGTTTTATCCGCTTTTCATTACTTTGCGCTAACTTTTAGGGGAGCCCGTGGCTGAGTGGCTAGCGCGCTAGTCTCTCATGCTAAAGTTGTAAGTTCGAATCCCAGTTTCGGCGGGGATTTTGTAAGGATGTAATTAAATGGGAATTCACTCGCAGCCTCTCCCTCGGGTATGTGAGACCGTCAGCCAAATGGTGGCCACTCACAAAATTAGGCGTAAGGAGAGATGATCCTACACTACGAAATGTGAGTGTAATCTCCCAGGAAATTACACCGCGAGTCCCAGAGCCTACACGGCCTGTCGCGCCACTGAATGTGTTAACTTTTAAAACTATGTGTATAAGATGAGATTTTTTCTAAAATCTTGAGCTTTCCAACGGTATATTATACATCTATGCCACTGTTCTTATGTTCAAAAACAAAAAATTGCAATATAAAATATTTTTTCAGTGTTCTCCCTTAGTTTTTCAAATTTGCTCAACTTATATATTTACCTGTTTTTTAACAATACTAATCAGATGATATAGTCAATATTATAAAATCTTAAGAAATCTTTAGCTTTCCAACAGTATATTGTACATCTATATTACTGCTTTGATGTTCCAAAGCACTAAAATCGTACTAAAAATATATTTTTATATGATTCGTTCATATTATATATTTATCTGTTATTCACCAATGTTAACGAGATGATATGATTAATTATTTAAAATCTAAAAATTAAAGGTAAGTTAAAGGATGAAAATAAAAATATAAAATTTTAATGATATGAGACCTTCATTTTCGTGATAAACTTACCACTCACAGTCAGACTTTTTTGAGGGACTTAGTTATTTTGACTAAGAGAACCCTAAAACGCTTATTTCCGTACGACTTTTACTTTTGTCTTTAAAGCTGGATGAGAGACCTTCTCTGCTATTTATATATATATATATATATATATATATATATATATATATATATATATATATATATATATATATATATATATATATATAGGGTGCATACGTTTTATAAAGCACATTTGCTTATTGTCAGATAGCACCTGCGGCCAGGTGCGAATGGAAAAATATGAAGAGAAATTGACTTAAATTGATTTTAACAACCAAGTGAAAGTCGTGTGTTGTCCCGCACCAGATTTTTTAAATTATTTTATGTATTACTTCTTCTAAATTCTAAATTTTTAAAAATAATAAGATTGTTATCATTAAAATGTAGACATAGCTCTAAAAACAACAACAATAACAAAACCGAGGATCGGATTCCAAGGGAAAAAGTATATGGTGATGTTTATAAACAGATATATAGTAAGAGCAGCTGCGGCGAGATAGCCAAGTACCCCCAGCTGACTACCGCACCACAAAAACCATGCTCCAGCAATCCAATGACACATGCCTTCCCCATGTCCTTATGTAAACAGTTCAACTTTTTAGTAAATAAATTAACTTTTTCTCAGAGCCACTTTGACACTTCCAAAGTGCTAAGGGTTTCACACTATTTTTCAGTGAAGATAAGACAGAAGAAGAAAAAAAAATACCAAAACAAAATAAAAGTTTGTTTGAAGAAAAAAAGTAAGGAGGTCGAAGTGTTTTAGGGTTCGAGGTCAGTAAAAAATGGGTTAGAAAGAGGATTGTCATTAGTTTTAGAAACACATTAAGCAGGTTCACTATCTAGCAATAATTTTCATTTAGTTTCAGTTTTTGACTTTGGGGAGCGGCGTGGTCTAGTGGGTAGAGCTCCTGGGTACGAATCCCGGCTATGGCGGAATATTATTTACCTGTTATTTCAGCCGGGGGCGATCCTGGGGTATGGAGACCCTCCTGGAGCACACCCAGCCTCTATAAAGTGGGCATCCAAAAATGGGGGGAAAAACCTGGCGGCTGACCGTGATCTTGGCCGAATCACGTCATTGCACGGCCGTTGGCCTAGAAACAGTACGAATCTCTACATGTACTGAGCCCAAAACTTTTCATGGGTTATAGTGGTACAGGTTTTTTTTTCAGTTTTAGAAAAAGTTTCTGTCACAGATTTTAATATTACCTATAAGACCAGGACTAATAAAACTAATGATATGCAAAGCAATAGAGAACTTTAATATTTTTTTTTTAATCTGATAAGAATTGAGACCTTAATTTCCATAAGGTACTGAAGGACATTTCTTTATAAATTGATATTTTGGCATATTTGTATTCTAATGGTTTAGTTATTTCTAAATCAGATTTTATATAAAAAAAAATAAAAATTCTTTGAAAACGTATTTGAAAATTGTAGTTCATTTTCATTTCATTCCAAAAGGTAATAAAAACCATTCCTCCTAAAACTTACTATACCCTTTGTAAGCAGACAACCTTTCCTTTCATTTCCTTCCAAAAGGTACTATATTTCTTATTATACAGCGGAAGCACCTAACCCCGTATATTACCATTGGTTTATAGTTTTCTTTTTTTGTCCATTTTTTCTTTATATATTTATAGTAATTTACAACTGTATTAAAGAACACAATAAGTAAATATGAGGAATGAAAAAAAAAAAGTCATGAAAATGTCTTGAAAAAGAACTACCCAGTGGTAGCACGCACTTCACTAACTATTTTCAGTAGGTCCCGAGGCCACCTTCTTTTCAGTCACCTTAGAGGGTTATCAGGGATATCTAAGATAGATAAATTACGGACAAGTGTGTTTGTATGGACAGTTGTCCATTTTTATTCGTTCATTCAGCAAGTATTGAATCACCCTCATTTTTTCGACCAGTGGTTTTAACTAAATGATCAGTTGTTATGATTTTTTAAATTACTTAGTTGCGTCGCTTTGTTTCTTGTAGCCTCATTTGGTTTGAAAAATTTCAGAAACTCACATTTTAGTAGAACAATGGTATTTGATTCTGAAGATAGATAGAATTAATATTCCCTGACCTTGCTCATTATAAGAAGAAAAACCGGGCTTGATCTAACCTAGGAGAAATATTTTTGAAAATGTCTATTAAAATTTATTTATTTATCAGACTCTATAGTTAAATCTTGTTTAAATGTAGTTAATAATATAAATAAAATTTCTAAATTCACAGATATTAGATAAAATATATAGAATTTTTGGAAATCAACGTCTAAATTCTTCATTTCATGAAAATTATAAAAAAAGATTTTTTATTATTTATAATAATTATTTATTATGTTATTTGGAGTGGCCCAAGAGAGACCATTCTAGGGTTCCCCTAGCCTCTATAAAGTGGGTACTCAAAAATAGAAAAGCATGATCTAGAAGTTATCACCACCTTGCACGGACGTTGGCCTAGAAACAGTACGTTATTATACTGAACTCAAGATAAACCCTTAATGAGTTATAGAAGTACAAGTGCTCTGATTTTTACTTTCCTATATGAAATATATAGTAAGGGGAAGTATGGCGATCGTTAAAATTTTCGAACTTCAGTTTTCAACATAAATACACGTTTTAGTGTCTATAGTCCAAATAAAGCCGCGAAAAGAAGTCTGCGTGTGTGAGTGTGTGTTATAGGTCTAGCACAAAAACGAAAAGTCTTACGAAACTGAAATTTCATATTCAGTACAACTATAACCCCGAGATGTTCGAGCAACTTTTTCATAAACATCGGCAAACCAGAAGAGGGAGCCACTTCATACAATGCATTTTGTGCCTTTTTACAATTTTATACAAATCGGTTCTATCGATTTTGATTAAACTCGCTGTATTAATGTAAAATTTAATTTAATATTATGTAGCTTTTATTCGGAATGAAATAGACAGGTGTTCTACAGAGCAATGAATTATCTTCCTCAAAAGTACCTAATTTTGACGGTTCTAAAAAAAAAATAATAATAATAATAATAAACATATAATCTTCTTAGCATTGATAAAAAGTAGCTAAATCTAAAATTTGAACGAATTTTTCAACCAATCAAAGGATAAAAGAGCAAAAATATTTTTTTAATGTAGTTTTTGGGTTTTTTGACATCAGGACAGTAACAAAAATGTATAATATAACGTTGAAAAGTTATATATTTTAGGAAAAATATTTTATATACAAAGTTGTAGAATGTAACGAAGAGTGATTGTGAAAATCGGATAAAACTTATTAAAGCGATAAAGCGAACTGTTATAGATAATAATTTTATATTATTGGGTTGTTTCACATGAAATGTCCGTTTTTATAGATTCTGAAATACATAAAGGATTTTGCAGGTCTCTGTTGTTTTCAACCGAATGTTTACATATTTAAAGTAAACAGTTACTAATCTTCTACCTTTGTATTATAAACTATAGCTTCCTAATCAATTACCCACTTTTTAGTATACCTCCAAATATGAACATGGAAACACGCGATTTTCGAGTAATAATTTTGTACGAGTTTAAAGTCGGCCATTCAGCAGCTGAGGCCGCTAGAAATATTTGCAAGACGTTTGGGGAAATACCGTTTCCAGACATTTAAAGTGTATTGGGAAAGTAAAAAAGCTCGATACATGGGTACCTTATGATCTCACTGAACGGCAGCAAGACCCTATGTTTCAAAACATACCGTGCAAAAATTGAAAGAACTGGGCTACGAAGTTCTTCCGAACTTTAGACAACTTCGTCAAAGGAAAACTTTTTGAAAATGATGATGAAGTGAAAAGTGCGTTTTCAGATTTTATTTCACTTCAAATCTCAGTTTTTCTGTTCGGGGATAAAAAAGTTGGTGTCACGTTGGGAAAAATGTGTATAAAAAGAAGATAAATACTTCGAAAAAAATTATCTTGTTTTCATATCGTATTTTTAATAAAAATCCTTCATCTTGAAAACGGACATTTCATGTGACACAACCCAATAATTTCATCTAAAGTACATGTTTCCAACGAAACTAAATATATTTCTGTCAACCTTTTTGAACTCCATTTAGACATTAGTTCTTAAAATGATTTTAACAATCCTGGTAAGTGGAAGTTGTGTGTTATACGCACCGGATTGTTTTTCTATAATATTATTGTTTTTTCTAGATTTCTTTTTAAATAAACAAAAAAAGTCTATATTTTAACCCAAAAATCCTTTTATTTTATTTTTTCTCTCTCCTACTTTTTAGCCTTTGACCATTTTCAATAATCCTTTAGTCTGTCCATCTTATGCATATTTAAATATATATATATATATATATATATATATATATATATATATACTGTGACACTATAATAAAATATATTTTAGGCTGGAACAAGCCTTGTCAGCTTGCTATTATTTGAGTAGATAATAACAAGCTGACAAGGCTGTTTTCCACATAAAGTATATATTATTATAATGTGGCAATATATATATATATATATATATATATAAGTTAGGATAAGATAACTACCAATATAGAGCTTAATCCTATTTCCTGTAAATGTAAACATGTGATAAAGTATAAATAGAGGATTAAAAGGACAAATAAATCAGTTGTTATCCAGCAAGCGTAAGTGTTGTTTCTCCTCCCTAATTTCCTTTTTTTTATTATAATTTTCTCCGTTGAACTTAAGTGGTGCCGAAACCCGGGACTTTATTTGCAGTATTTTGAGTACTGAAAGAAAAGTTTTTTTTTTGAAATTATTTTTGGCGTTTCTCTGTTTTAATTTTTTTTTCTCTCTTTTTCCGTCGTTTTGTAAAATTTGGAAAACATGGCCGAAGGTTTTTTGAGACCGGCAGTTCTCACACTACCAGAAGACGTGGTGTTACCTCAGGCGGCACAGCAGGTGGTACCCCCAGAGATGCCCCCTCTACCGGCGGAAACACTGGCAGGGGCTCACGCAACCACGCTGGAGTGGGTCAAAGTTTGGACGGCAACAGCACAAGACATAAGAAAGGCCATCTCGGAACTCGAACGATTCGACGGCGAGGTTGGTGATCTTAACCATTTTCTAAAGGGAGGAGACAGAATCATGGCTAGCATAGAAGCGAAATTAGAGGAACGACTGATGGACTCACAAGATGCCGTATCGCTTCGGGCAGCCCTGGTGTGCCGAGTCCGTAGGCAGATTTTAAATCTAATACAGGCTGATGAAGACACGCCGTGGGTCGTTATTAAGGATCGGCTGAAGAAGGCATTTGGAGGAGGCAGGTGGGCTCCGGAAGAGGATATATTCCAGATGTTCCGCGAGACAAAGCGACCACACCAGACGAGCGGTCAGTATGCTGGGATATTACTGGCTCGATATAATCGGATAACGGAGAAGTTGAGAGAAGCGCTCTGCACAGAAGAGGTGGAAGGTAGGATGGGTTTTCTCTCGACTATTTTGAAAGTCCAATTGGCCAGAGAGACGGGAAAGAAAGAAGGCCTCCCCCGGGATAGGACATTCGTCGAATGCGCTCAGGAGATGGTGGATGCGAGCGCGAGAGAGGAGGAGTCCAGGTACGGGGAAGTCGAAATGGAGTGGACAAAGGTGCCCTACAGGAGGACTGAACCCCATAGGAATAGGTCAGAAAATTGGAGGAGGAAGATGCCGGAGTCTTACGGGAGAGAAAGAGGTACTCCTAGAGACAGGAGACAAGGAAGGGAGAGGAAGGGCTTTCGCAAGGAAGACCGAAAGTGCCACGGATGCGGAAAGATTGGCCATCTCGTAGCTCAATGTCCACGTACTCGATGTTTTGAGTGCGGAACAGAGGGACACATCGCTCGACAATGTCCGTACATGAGTAGAAACAGAGACACGGGCAGAGGAGAGCCCATGGAAGTCAATGCTCAAAGGGTGTGGAGGAATACCAGAACCACATCGGATTCAGCGCGTTCTTCGGACTCATCAGAGACGGATGAGGACAGGAGCGAACCAGGAGACAGCAGAGAGGAAGACGTAAGGAGCGTGAGGAGGAGTGAAGGGCGTCGAGGAGCAGCTGGGAGCGTGAGGAGGAGCGAAGGGCATCGAGGAGCAGCTGGGAGCAGAAGACGTCATGATGAATGAGGTGAGTGTGGGGAGAGAGGCAACCGCGCAGTGGTGAATAATATTAGAGGGTTGTGCGGTAGGTTGCCTATAATAAGGGTCGCGCGGGGAGCGTGGTGTTTAGTGGACACAGGTAGCTCCCACACAGTGATGTCAGGGAAAATGATTGAGGGCCTATGTAAAGAAAAGAGGATACCGAAGGTTTGCCAATGTAGACTCATTACTCTGGGCGGCCCGTGTAGGGTGGAAGGAGAAATAGAAATTGAACTCAGTCGTTGGGGACTGGAGAAAGATAAATTAGTGGTTCACGTGGTTGAGAGTATGCCGCGGGAATATGGAGGGATAATCGGATGCGATTTATTAGGGAAATTGGGAACCAGGATAAGGAGTAAGAGCAGCGAATGGGCGATACGGATAGGGAAAAAGTCGTATAGGGGAAAATGGGCGCAGAGGGACGGGTTAGGCCAATTAGGCGCAATAAACCAGGCAGAAGATTGGAGGAAAACCCTTTTCCGTGAATATAAAGATATTTTCTTCCAGGAGGGGGGTATATTGGGAGTCACTGGGAAAACAACCCATGAAATCCCGTTGAAACAGGAGCGAGTGACATACGTCAAGGAACGCCGATATCCGCAAGCGTTACGTCGCCACATACGGGAGGAATTAGATGAACTTAAGCGTCAGGGAATAATCGTCGATAGTACGTCCCCTTATAACAGCCCTCTATGGGCGGTGAAGAAAAAGAGCGCGGGCGACGGGAGACCGGAAAAATATAGGGTGGTTGTGGACTTCCGGAAACTGAATGAAAACACAGTAGACGAGAAATATCCCATACCCCGGTTCGAGGACATCCTGGACCGTCTGAGTGGGGCTACGGTGTTTAGCACTTTAGATCTGAAGGCCGGATACCATCAAATTCAAATGCACCCAAGAGATAGGCATAAGACGGCCTTTTCATTCGAGCGCGGGCATTATGAGTTCACGCGAATGCCGTTCGGTTTGAAAAACGCGCCCATCACATTCCAGCGGCTGATGGACGAGTTTCTTCGAGGGATCGATGAGGCGGTCTGCCAGGTCTACATGGACGATCTCTTGATCTTTAGTAGGTCCGAGGAAGAACACGTCACTCACCTGCGCAGCGTTTTTGATCGTATCAGGCAATTCGGACTCAAACTATCGGGAGAAAAGTCGCTGTTGGGTAGGTCGGAAATAAATTTTTTAGGCCACACGATATCCCAGGAGGGTGTGAAACCGGATGTCCAGAAGGTGGCGGCAATCCGGAACATGGCGATCCCACGGGACGTTAAGGGGATTCGACGGCTGTTAGGTACGCTTAATTATTACAGGCGATTCGTGCCGGATATGGCGCGGTATCTAGTCCCTCTCAATAACCTCCTCAAGAAGGGTCAGACCGTTGTAGTGACACCCGCCATGGAGGAAAACATCCGTCAGTGCATGGCGCGGTTGCAGGAGGAACCTGTCTTGGCATTCCCAGACTTTACCCGGCCTTTTTCAGTGACCACCGACGCCAGTGAGTATGCGCTGGGGGCCGTACTTTCCCAGGACGGACCAGAAGGGGAGCGTCCCGTAGCGTATGCAAGTAGGCGTCTCACTGAGGCAGAAAGCAGATACAGTGCGTTGGAGCGGGAACTCTTGGGGATCGTATGGGCGGTGGAGCATTTTCGTCCTTACGTGTTTGGGCGGAGGTTTAAGGTACACACGGACCATAGGCCCCTCCAATGGGTCGGTACCCTCAAGGAATCCTCGGCGCGCGTAACCCGGTGGAAGGAGTTCCTCAGCCAATATAACATGGAGGTTGTATATAAACCTGGCCGCGATAACGTTGTGGCGGACTGGCTGTCGCGAGCGCTGGTGGTTAACGCGATCGAGGAAGAGGAGGGTGGGCCGTCCGGGGGTGTTCGACAGTTCCTTCGCGAGTGGACACCTGAGGGCGAAGGAGGGCGCGGTACCCCGGAGTATGGCAGTGCAGCGGTATCTGATGAGCAAGCTAGCCCGTCAGATGAGCGTGGGGCGGACATGGAGGAGCGGGAGGAGATCATTAATGACAAGAGGCGACAGATTGTGTGGAAGACTCGGACATCAGGCCTATTAAAGTTGGAATACACGAGATACGGCAAGTCACGCATTACTACAATCTGGTCGAGCCCTGGCGTCCGTGATGAACAAATTTGTAGGGCGCTCCAGGACGCATCTAAGCCGGGAAAGACGTACTTCCTGTATGTCGGGAACGCGACGATTTGGGACAAAATCAAGCGGCTCTGGACTCGCGAGCAGATCGGGATTGATCGAACTCTCGTGCGTTGTACGTTGTCGGTCGAGACGGTTTCGAACCCGGAACGGCAGCGGGAGGTCACTCTGGCGTACCACCAGGGAAAGACCAATCATCGGGGGGAACCCGAGACCCTGCAGGCATTGCGGCGTCGGTACTTTTGGTGGGGGATGCGCCGGACCATCGCGGAGGTTGTCGGGGCCTGCGAGGTTTGCCAGGTCACGAAATATGACCGCCATCCGCCGCGGGGGTTACAGGAGGTTACGCCCACCTCTGATGCGCCGTTGTGCGATTTACAGGTGGATACGTTTACGTGGCGGGGCTACAAATGGGTTACAGTGTTAGACCTTTTTAGCAAGGTTGCCATGGCTTCTCTCGTGCCGGACCGTTCCTCAGAAGCCGTTTTAGGAGCCCTCCGGACATGGTTTCAGTTTTATGGAGTACCTGATCGGATATCCTCGGACGGGGGCCGGGAGTTTGACAACAGTCAGGTGCGGGCGGCAATGAAGGCCCTAGATGTCGCGTGGCATATTAATACCCCGGGGCACCCCAAGAGTCGAGGCGGCATTGAGCGGCTGCACAGTACGCTTGGAGACCATCTTCGGGTGTATCAGGTGGATCAAGGATTGGAACCCCATGTAGCAATGCCTCGGGCCGTGGCGGCGTATAACCACTCGGTCCATGCGGCGACGGGATTTTCGCCTTTTGAAATCCTTTTTGGTCTGCGAAATCGGCGCAGGGATTACGGGGACACAGCGGCGGAGGGAGCTTTATCCGACGTGCTGGTGAATAACCGCGCGGCTCTCGTCAAGGTTTGGGGGAAGGTGCGCGGGAAGTTGGTGGCGGAGAAGAGTCGCCGTGTGGCCACGGACAACCTTCGCGTTCGCGATCGGATGGAGGATCTTCGCATCGGTTCTATCGTGTATCGAAGGATCGGTTCGAATCGGAGTAAGGAAGTTGCTCGGTATGAGGGTCCGTTTCGGGTGGTGGTTGTTCGTGAACATAATGTTGTCACCATTCAGTGTTTAGCGGATCCCCGGAAGAGGCGGACGGTTCATATCGAACAGTTGAAGCTCCCTGCGAGGGAAGACCCTTCTGCAGTCGATCGCGCCTAGGTATCCTCTGTTTCTGTGGCCACTCCCAAGGGAGTTTGATGTCTGTTTTCTGAGTATTGGATTCTTTTGTTGAGTTTTCTTCCGAGTGTTTTTTTTTTTTTTCTAGAGTGAGTGTTTTGTTTTGGTTTTCGAAGCTTTTTGTTTTTCGTTTCTTGTTTTCGGTTTAATCTAGTTTGTAAGTTTAATATTTGGTAAGGTTTCTAGTTTGTAAGTTCGCAGTGTTGTCGGGTATGTACTTTTGTTTTGATATTTTTGTATTTTTTATTTATTTTTATTTTCTGTTTTTCCCCTTGTAGAGTTTACGAGGAGTGTTCGTAAACTGGCAGGGGGGAGTTAGGATAAGATAACTACCAATATAGAGCTTAATCCTATTTCCTGTAAATGTAAACATGTGATAAAGTATAAATAGAGGATTAAAAGGACAAATAAATCAGTTGTTATCCAGCAAGCGTAAGTGTTGTTTTTCCTCCCTAATTTCCTTTTTTTATTATAATTTTCTCCGTTGAACTTAAGTTATATATATATATATATATATATTTATTTATTTATGCAATAGAAAGGACAGACTGAAGGATCCTTGAAAATGGCCAAAGGCTGAAACGTAGGAGAGATAAAAAATAAAATAAAAGGATTGTTGCGTGAAAAATATGTATCCATTTTTTTTATTTAAAAGAACCTAGAAAAAGATATATTCACTCATATAAATTACATAGATAATAAAAATTAATTATTGTTATTTTTTTATCTTAATAATTAATATCTTAAATTAAATTAGTACGATGTGCGTTACAGAATAGGATACATTTCTATTATTATTATTTCAATTAGTAAAGTAATTATTTATAATTTACTATTTGTAATTGAGTTATGGCCTGTTGGTGGTTGCTGTAAAATAAAATAAATAAATTAAATGAGTATTCATAATTTATTAGATTTTTGGAACAACAATTGTCTTAAACGTTTTAGAAATTTAAAAAAAAAATTAATTTGTGAACGAATTTTCCTAAAACAAGTTTTATTGCACAGCTAGGAGATAAAGGATGGTTATGAAACATCCAGGAAAGATTTTAGCTTCAAAATCAATGTCCAGAAAAGTAAGTCTAACTTTTGTATAAACATTTGGATTGCTTTGAGTTTGGAGACACCCCAGCATCCGGATATATTTAAGTAGAAGAGTTGTCTTCTAATAATGGTATACTCTCCTTAAATATTTTTCTAGCGAAAAGTCCCTTAAGCCTTTCGTTCAGTGACCCTAACCTAAAGGCAGATGAGTTCAAAGCGCGCGTTAGCTACGCAGGCAGACCTCAAAGGGATGAAAGACTTAGGACTCCTAAGAGATCTCTCCGCCCTTAAAGAGTTTATGACAATCCTTTTTTTGCAGGACAATGGAGCGCTCAGAGGACACTTAGGGGAAACTGGACCTAGCTCGGAGATCAGTGACAGTTGGCAATGCGCCTGGCCCACACAGCAAGCAGCTTTAAGCGGATTACATTCAAAACATCTCCTTAGCTGTCCCTCAGGGTGGCTTTTGTTGTAGGGTCGTCCATGCGGGATCGAAAAGAGGTCTTCTAACGAAGGAGACAAACAGAAATACAAACACTGGCCGAGGGGCTCAAACAGTGCCGGATTAACCGTATAGAGTATGTCTAGGAACTGCCTCTGGTCTCCGAATCTCGGGTGGGCCGATTCACCAGTGAGAAAAATAAGTAAAAGTACTTTCAATCTGCTTTTCTAATATAATTTTGCTTGTCCCCCTTTGGCTTGATCAATTGAGATGTTGATTTCCAAAAGGTACTAAAGGACATTTTTTACGAAATTGATTTTTTTACATATTTATATTCTCCTCATTTAGTTTTATCTAAATCTTAAATTTGATTGTATTTAATGAACACTTATGTCCTTTAATAACGTGATTTAGAAATGCAATTGATTTCTTAAGATACTTATTACACATTTAGTTACATTCCAAATCATAACAGAACATTTCATTTCATAACTTTAATATGGTTTTAATTATATAGTAAAGAAATAATTCTAGATTTTAATGAGAAAAGAATCAAATTAGCTGGTTTAATAATATAGTAATGAGATTTTTTCGCGCTTCCTGTAAAATTCCCCAGAACGGATATAGTACCTTTTGGAAATCAACATCTCAATAATTGAATGAATTATTCATGGTTAGGGTCTCTGCTGCATATATGCTTCCAGCTTGATCACTGTCAACAATAAACCATGAAATCTGAAACACATGTTTCTATGTAATTTTTATCCTTTTTACATTAACTTACTATATACTTACTGTATATAGTGAGGGGAAGTATTATGATCGTGAAAATTTTCAAATTCCAGTTTTCAACGGAAATACACATTTTAGGGTCCCCTGGGTCCAAATAACCAAGTCCCGCAAAAAGGTCTGTGTGTGTGAGGTAACTTCCGAAACGAAAAGTCCTATAAAACTGAAATTTCATATTTAAGACAACTATACGCCCGAGACGTTACAATACCTTTTTCATCAAAATGAGCTTACCAGAAGAGCCAATTTATACCAAATCATTTAGGTTTCATTCTGATTAAAATGGTCTGACAGGGCTTAAATGCCGATATTTTACATGTTTACCTGTAAATTACGTTTAATTTTGTAAATTTTATAAAAATAAATATTTTATTTGTTACCTCCGATGAAAAACATAAATATATAAGTTGAACGAATTCGATATCTAACTAAAGGAGAAACTGAAAAAAACATTTTTTAATGCAATTTTTTGTTTTTGAACATAAGAGCAGTAATATACATGTATGATATACCGTTGGAAAGCTAAAGATTTTAGAAAATATCATATTATACATAATATTGTAAAAGTTAGCGGAAAACAAACTGATTGTGATAGATAATAATATAATAGATTATTTAAAAAACACATGTTTCGGTTAAAATCCAATGTAAATGTTCTTTTACAATTTCTTTTCTTTTCTAAATTTGTTAGAAAATTCTAAAATAGATATAAATAACGGAGGTAAGTGAAAGTTGTGAGTTGCGCGCACCAGATTTTTTAATTTAGCTACGTTTTATTTCTCCTCCATGTGAAATTTTGATAGCTCTTGTGGGTAGATTGAGACTAACTCGCACTTCTTCATTTCATATTTTAACAGAGAAAAATCTGGTGCGGGCAACACACGACTTTCACTTACCTCCATTTTTAAAATCAATGAAAGAATTTTCAAATACAGTTAGAGATAAAAATACGTGAAACTATTAAGGAATTAATTAAATAGAATTTATATAGAAACGTGTGTTTTATTAAAAAATCTATTATATTATTATCTGAAATAATCAGTTAGTTATATGTTCATTTCATCACTCTCTATTAACTTTTAAAAGCTTGTGTATGAGATAATATTTTTTCTAAAAGCTTTAGCTTTCCAACGGTATATCATACATGTGTATTACTGCTCTTATGTTCAAAAACAAAATAAAGCATTAAAAAAAAATATTTTTTCTGTTTTCTCCTTTAGTTGGGTATCGAATTCATTCAATTTATATATTTACCTGTTTTTCATCAGTGGTAAAAAGATAATATAGTTATTTTAATAGAATCAACAAAATTAAAGGTACTTTAGAGAAAGAAAATTTAAAATATCGGCATTTAAGCCCTGTCAGACCATTTTAATCCAAATGAAACCTACATGATATTTAAGCCCATTAAATTTTACATCGATATAGCGAGTTTAATCAAAATCGTCGGAACCGTTTCCGAGAAAATCGATAAAAGGTGCAAAATGCACGATATAAAGTGGCTCTTCTGGTAAGCTCATTTTTATGAAAAAGGTTTTGTAACGTCTTGGGCGTATATTTATCTTAAATATGAAATTTCAGTTTTATAGGACTTATCGTTTCCGCCCGGTAGTTACCACACACACACACACACACACACACAGAGACCTTTTTGCGGGACTTGGTTATTTGGATTCAGGGGACCCTAAAATGTGTATTTCCGCTGAAAACTGGAATTCGAAAATTTTCACGATCGCAATACTTTCCTTTACTATATATAGTAAGTGAAAGTAAAAACAAAGTGATAGAGACATTAAAATAAGAGAAACAAAAACATTACTAGGGCATGTTGCTTCTACTACAATCTGTTTTCTTTCTCCAGCTGTCACTTACACCGAAGGGCTTACATTATTCTCAGCTAACGAGCGAAATACGATAGAACGTAAACACACCATCAGCTCGGTACATCTGCCGCTGGTATTTGTTTTACGGCTAGGTGTGGGAAAGTAGCTATGAAATATTAAACAGATGACCCATCTTAAGCTGTTGGTGGAGGCGAACTGTTTTTTCTCCTTTTTTGCCCCACGCGGCAGCTCAAAGCCCTGACAGAGCATAGACTAAACAAGCTACCGCATCTCTCAGGGCAAACAGAGAGATATGAGATCCATGTGCTGAGGCTAATGAGAGAGGGTCGGGTCACCCGATAGCCTCTTTGTGTTCTCTCAATGTCTTCGGCGGGAAGGTCCTTAAGGATAATGTACCGGAGGAGTCTAGCAAGGATAGGCTAGGATACCCTTGTGTTCTTGAAAGGGGCCGTTCTTCTACTGTATGGAGTCTTCCGCTTGTTTGCATTTTAGTACTTCGTCAGGAATCAGTATAACCAAATAACATTGTAATAAGCCCCACCCCAAAAAAAAAAAAATTACTGAACCAAAACACAATAGAAACGTTAAGGGATATTATCTGTTAACACCATATGTTAAGAGACCAAAGAAGGTTTTTTTCTTTGTTAAATTAAAAATAAAAATCTAGTGCGGGCAACACACGACTTACCGTTCACTTAGCTCCGTTGTTGAAATCGATTAAAGAATTTTCCAATACAGTCAGAGATTAAAGTGAGTGAAACTAATAAAGAACTAATTAAATTGAATTTCTATGAAAACATGTGTTTTATTAAAAATATATCATATTATTACCTAAAACAATCAGTTAGTTAAATCGGCTTTTCATCACTCTCCATTAACTTTTACTAGTTTGTGCATAAGATAATATTTTTTCTAAAATGTTTAGCTTACCAACGGCATATTATACATGCATGTTACTGTTTTTATGTTCAAAATAAAAAAAATATTTTTTCAGCTTTCTCCTTAAGTTGGATATCGGATTTGTTCAACTTATGCATTTACCTGTTTTTTATCAATAGTGACCAGATGATATGGTTATTTTTATAATATCTACGAACTTAAAGATACTTTAGAGGAAGACAATTTAAAATATAACGCGAGGAAGTTACCACACACGGACACATACTGACCTTTTTGCGGGACTTGGTCATTTGGACTCAGGGGACCCTGAAACGTGTATTTCGGTAAAAAACAGAAATTCGAAAATTTTCACGAATGCAATACTTTCCCTTATTATATAATTCTCATATAGGTAAGTGAAAGTAAAAATTTGGTGCGGGCAACATACGACTTTCACGTACCTATGTTATGTGAATTGTTAAAATCTATTTAAGAATTTTCAAATCCAGTATCGATGAAAATGAGTGAAACTAATAATGATTTTTTTTATTAAAAACATTTTATTGATATTAAAAACTGTACTTAAAATAAATACAATGGGTAAATGGACTAATTACAATTATGGGCGTGAAAACGTCTTGTGAAGAACTACCCAGAAGTAACACTTCAATATCAATTTAATTTAGTAGGTCTCGAGGCCATCGTCTTTTCAATCGCCTCGGAGGATTGTCAGGAATCGATGGGAATCATAAGCAGCGCACAAGAGGATTCAAACGGGAGTTTGGAATTAAAAGAGGCATATCTGTTTTGGGATAGGTCTGGGACAAATGGAATATTTAGGTCATTGTGGATGATTTTATTCATTACGAAATAAGGAGCATTTAGGATTTTGCGAAGGATTTTGGATTGTAAAGATTGAATGCGGGAGGAATAAGATGTTCTAGTAGAGCTTTGGGGCTTGATTCCATATGTCCAGATGGGTCTGATGATGGTAACGTAAATGAGACTTTTGTAATAAATTGGTTTGAACATTTGTCAAGCAAGTATTGTAGTCTGTATCTACGGGCAGTTTCTTTTCGTTTAAGTCTCGTATTTGTCAAGATGGAGTCCTAGGTATCAAATAAATTATTAAATTGAATTTCTATAGAAACATATGTTTTAGTAGATAATTTTTTTTTCTAAAATCTTTAGCTTTCCAACGGTGAATTATACATGTATATTGCTGTTCTTATGTTCAAAAACAAAAAATTGCATTCAAAAAACATTTTTGCATCTTTATCCTTTGGTTAAATATCGAAATCGTTCAACATATATATTTACCTGTTATTTATAAATTTTAACAAAATGAAATGGTTATTTTTATGGAATCTACAAAATTAAAGGTACTATAGAGGAAGACAATTAAAAATATCGAGATTTAAGGCAATTAAGACTATTTCAATCAGAATGAAACCTACATGATATTAAATCCAATTTATTTTTTTACATCGATATAACGAGTTTATTCAAAATCGTTAGAGCCATTTTTGAGAAAAATTGTAATCGTTAAAGGATTTTATTTTTTGTTGTATAATATTTCTTCTTCTTTCTTATCTCATTATTTTAAATAATAACTAACTAATTTATTAAGTTAATTTTCTCTGTAGGCCAGACATATTATATCATTTTATATTTCAATACAACCTACAATTCTTAAGGCACCCAGTCCCAGATTAATTTTTTTTTCTAAAAATAAAAAGGTTCAAAATGCCTGATATTAGGTCCAAAGTGGCTCTTCTGGTTAGTGGCTTATTGTTATGTATCAATTTTTTGATGAATGTGTTTATATGTTCTGTTAGCTTAATTTTATTTCTTAAATATCTTCATGTTTTTAGTTTGTTGAATAAATGTATTGTGATTAGTCGTTTACTCTCATTTTTTTTTTTTTTTTTAACTCTATACAGTCCACTTCATTAACGTTACTGAACCACCCTGAATTTGATCTATCACATGGAAATCATATTCTTCCACCGATAGCTCAGCGTAAACTTTATCTTTATTAAAAAAAAAAAAAAATAATAATAAGTCATTGGAAATTTATTAATGTACTACCAGGAATATACCCCGATAGCCTCTTTGTGTTCTCTTCGGCGGGAAGGTCCTCAAGGATAATGTACCGGAGGAGTCTAGCAAGGATAGGCGATACGCTTGTGTTCTTGAAAGGGGCCGTTCTTATAATGTATGGAGTCTTCCGCTTGTTTGCATTTAGTACTTCGTCAGGATTAGTATAACCAAATAACATTGCAATGAACTAAAGAAGAAATCCTAAACCGAAATAAAAGAGAAACTGGTCAAGAAACATTATCTTCAAGAATCTTTAGAAAAGAACATTTTTCATTTTCAAGCTTTCAAGGCAGTGCCCCTGCCACTTAAATAAATAAAATAAAATATTAGGTTAAGATTAAAAAAATGAATACACATATATGTACCTCTTTTATACTCTTTTCTAGGTTCTGTAAATATAAAGATTCGTTAGTTTGTTAATTCATTTGACGCATCAGCCTATGCAACTGTGGGTAATAGGTCTATTAGGGTAGGGATCTTTAACGAGTACCTGACATCGCACAGAGTTCCACTTTTTTTTTAGAAAAGTAACATAAATAATTATTTTACCAAAGAATGACTTGTTTACAATGCTCACCGCAGACCGATTACCCTTCCTCTGTCCCCTGATATTAATCCAATCGAAAATTTGTGGCATGTTTTGGACAAAAATTAACAAAAAAACACATCACAGGCAAAAATTATCTAGGAAGCTGCCTAATAAAGGAATGAAACAACATCGGTTCAAATGTAACACAAAAATTAGTGAAATCCATGCTTGAAATGATTTTAAAGGCGAAAGGAGGCCACAACAAATACTCAAAATTGTGCGAAAAAAAAGCAATGTGATTTTCAGGCTGCGCAAATACTTATTTTGCGTAAAATGTTGTCCATTATATACATTATACTGTTAAAGTGAAGTTAATTGTTATAAAACATATAAACACAAATTCTAGATTCTTATTATGATTAGACAAGAAAAAATATTTATTATGATATTTCAAGTTACATATTGTTGTTAAATAAAAACATCTGGTGCGGGCAACACACGACTTTCACATACCTTTCCTGTTTAAATCAATTTAAGAACTATTACATAAACTTAATTACTACAATTAGACCCGAAGCAATTGAAATTATAGTTGTTTTACTTTCACTTACTATATATAGTAAGGGAAAGTATTGCGATTGTGAAAATTTTCGAATTCCAGTTTTCGACTGATATACATGTTTTAGGGTCTTCTGAGTCCAAATGACCAAGTCCCGAAAAAAGGTCTGTGCGTGTGTGTGTGTGTGTGTGGTAAGTCTAGCGCGAAAACCATTAATCGTACGGAACTGAAATTTTATATTTAAGACTACAATACGCCCGAGATGTCACGGCAACTTTTTCACTAAAATCGGCTGACCGAAGTCCTACTTTATCCCATGCATTTAGCACCTTTTTACGATTTTCTCAAAAACGTTCGAACGATTTTGATTAAACTCCCAATATCGATGTAAAATTTAATGGGCTTTAATATCATGTAGGTTTTATTCTGATTGAAATAGTCTGATGGGGCCTTATATGCAGATATTTTAAATTGTCTTCCTTTAAAGTACCTTTAATTTTTAGATTCTATAAAAATAACCATATTATCTTGTCAGCATTGATAAATAACAGCGAAATATGTAAGTTTTGCGAATTTGAAAAACAATTAAAGCAGAAATGTGCAAACATATTTTTAATGGATTGTTTTTTGTGTTTTTTGAACACAAGAATAGTAATATAGATGTATAATATACCGTTTGATAGCTAAACATTTTAGAAAAATGTTATACACAAGCTTTAAAAGTTAATAGAGAGTGATGAAAATCCGATAAAACTAAGAGATTATTTTAGATAATAAAATAATAGATAGTGATCACTTGTAGCTGGGTGGCTAGCATAACAGTTTTCTATGTCAAAGGTTACGGGTTCAAACCCGCAGGTAGTTCTATGATTTTTTAATGGGAGTACAAAATCCTTATTTATGCCGTCCTTCGGTCGTGGTCCCGAGCCTGTGCGATGTCAGGTACTCGTTAAAGATCCCTATCCTAATAAATCCTGGATAGGCAAACTTTAGGACTCTCACTATGGCATCGTCCGATTAGCCATAGTAGCATATAGGGATGTTAAATAAATAAACAAACAATAAAACACAAGTTTATATAGAAATTCCATTTAATTAATTCTTTAATAGTTCCACTCAATTTTATCTCTTATTGTATTTGAAAATTCTTTGATCGACTTTAAAAAAAGGAGGTAAGTGAAAGTTGTGTGTTGCCCGTACTTTTTTTTTCCTTCTGTATATATATAGAAATAGACAATTATAACTATCCAATTTCTACAATATTCCACACCACTCATATTTCCATAGACCCCTATCTATTTGACTACAGTTCTACTGTTATACACACCCAGCTACTCAGTTTTGTGTTGACTCTCGGAGCACACCCACCCCCCGCGAGGACCTGCCGTAACCTCGCCGCAGTTAGGAGCGACTTCCTCCTCAGATAGACGACTATCGGTGACAGGGGTTTTGTCGCGGGGTGATGTAGAGCCCCTTTGTCGGCTGGCTGCGGCGGCTGTAGGCCAAAGGATCGTTATGGAGATGTCAGCCCCGCCATTTACCCAACTCAACATCTATTTTACCTAGCTCAGTTTTTTTCCCCACTCCCTTCCCTCTCTTTCGAGTCTTTTGTGTGGGCCACGTTTTGGAGGTGGCTCAAATACGTCGCCACAGCCTCTAAATTCATGTGTTTTTTTTGTTTTTGTTGGAGGCCTATTGAGGGGAGTGAAACCCCATCCTGGGGTGTGGTGTGGTCAGCAGGGTCGTTAGGGAAGAGGCGATTATAGCGTCGTAAACTCCTCTTTATTTCTTTTTTACTTTCTGTTACAAAGATACCATAGGGATACTCATGATCATACATTTAGCACATATAATCGCAATATTTGTGTCATTATGGTAAGGGCACTTAGAGCCATAATTTTGTTTTAGATTAGCATTTATAAAAAAAATGTTCCGCACATGAATCAACTTTATTTTACTTCTTTGTATAAATAAATTTTATGAGTTAAAGTAATAGAAATAGTTTTTAAAGAAATTGTTTATAAAACCGCTATGGAGATACGCAACTCAAATTTTCGAAACTGCAAAAAAGGACACATTAAAAAAATCTGGTGCGCGCACACACAACATTCACTTACCTCCATTTTTAAAATCAATGAAAAAATTTTCAAATACAGTTACAGATAAAAATACATGAAACTATTAAAGAATTAATTAAATTAAATTTCTAAAGAAACATGTGTTTTATAAAAAATCTATTACATTATTATCTAAAACTATCACTTACTTTTATCGGTTTTTTACCACTCTCTATTAACTTTTAAAAGCTTGTGTATGAGATAATATTTTTTCTAAAATCTTTAGCTTTCCAACGGTATATCATACATGTATATTATTACTGTTCTTATGTCCAAAAACTTATGTCTGTTTTCTCCTTTAGTTGGGTATCGAATTTATTCAATTCATATATTTACCTGTTTTTCATCAGTGGCAATAAGGTGATTTGGTTATTTTTAGAGAATATATACAATTAAAGTTACTTTAGGGGAAGACAAATTTAAAATATCGGCATTTAAGTCCTGTCAGACTATTTTAATCAGAATGAAACCTACATGACGTTTAAGCATATTAAATTTTACATCGATATAGCGAGTTTAATCAAAATCGTCGGAACAGTTTTTGAGAAAATCGAAAAAAAGGTGCAAAATGCATAGTATAAAGTGGCTCTTCTGGTAAGCTCATTTTGATGAAAAAGGTTTTGAAACGTCTCGGGCATATATTTGTCTTAAATATGAAATTTCAGTTTCATAGGTCTTACCGTTTTCGCCTGGGAGTTACCTACCTAAATTTTGACGATCGCAATACTTTCCCTTACTATATATAGTAAGTGAAAGTAATACGTGAAACCATTAAAGAATTAATTAAGTTGAGCTTCCATAGAAACAAATGTTTTATTAAATAATCTATTATATTACTATCTACAAGAATAATATAACAGTCAGTTTTATCGCCTTTCATAACTCTCCCGTTAATTTTTACAATTTACATATAATAATATGCTTTCTAAAATGTTCAGCTTTCCAACGGTATATTATACATCTATACTACTGTTTTCAAGTTCAAAAACACAACAAATTACAAGAGTATGCATTTATAATTATGATCATAAAATTAAATGATGAAACATTATAATTATGATTATAATTATACATATATATATTACTGTTTTTATGTTCAGAAACATAAAACTTACAAAAGAAAATAGTTTTGCTCTCTTCTCTTTTAGTTGTTTATCAAAGTCGTTAAAATTGCATATTTAAACGTTTTTACTTTCACTTACCTATATATGTAATATATGGTAAGGTAAAGTATTGCGATCGTGAAAATTTTCGAATTCCAGTTTTCAACGGAAATACACGTTTTAGGGTCTCCTGAGTCCAAATAACCAAACTGGTCCAAACCGCAAATTGGTCTGTGTGTGTGTCTGTTTGTCCGTGTGTTTGTGGTAAGTCCAGAACGAAAACCAAAAGATGTATGAATATAGGGGTACTCACTACGTTTGCTATAGCATGCTATTTGTGCTATTGTGCTAAACCCATCAATTTTAAACAGGAAATAACTGTAGAAACTCGACGGGTTTAACAAAATAACACAAATAGCATGCTATAGCAAACGTAGTGAGTACCCCTTATGATAGTATCATATTTACTTGACGTATTTTGTATACAGTTGTAAATATCAATAAATATGTTTAAAATGAAAAAATGAAAACAACGGAGGTAAGTGAAAGTCGTGTATTGTGCGCACCAAATTTTTTTTCATATCTACAAAATTAAAGTTCAATTGTAGGTTGTTGTTTTTTATTGTTTGTATATGTATTATATTTTATGTAATATGACTTATCATTATTTTCTGTATATATTGTATGAATTTGGTCTCATATCACTATTACTACTGTTAATTTAGGAACCAATTGTAACAAATCTCAATAAATATTTAAAATTAAATTAAAATAAAGGTATTTTAGAGGAAAAAAAAATTAAAATATCTACATTTAAGCAGTGTTAGACTATTTCAATCAGAATGTAACATACGTGATATTAAAGCCAGTTAATTTTTACATTGATTTAGAAAGTATAATCGAAATCATTAGATTTGTTTTGAGAAAATCGTAATAAGATGAAAAATGCATAAAATATGGAAACTGGCTCTTCTGATAAACTGATATTGTTTAAAAAGTTGCTGTAACATCATAGGCAATTTACGCTTCTGAAATGTGAAATTGAAGTTTCGTACGATTTTTCGTTTTCAAGCTAGACTTATTACACACGCACATATACACGGGGACATACACAATTACAGACACACCCACACACCAGGGCACGGATACAAATATAGAAATACAACACGGACATGGGTACACACACACACACACAGACCTTCATGTCGGACTTGGTTATATTCTGACGAAAACCAGAATTTTAAAATTTTCATGATCGCAATACTTTCCCTTACTAGATATTTCATAAGTAAGTGATAGTAAAATAAAGGATAAATATATTTATTACGATTTCAAAACGAATATCGGGAAATAATAAAAGTGATATAGATAAATAATAATCTTTAGACTTCTTCTTTAGACACCGTCTCAGAGTCAACCCTGATGAAGGCCCACATTGTAGGCCGAAACGTCGGCATAATTAAAATAACACTTGTTTTAAATGTGTGTTTCTAATTTATGACCGCACCCCCAACCATCTTCCTCATATAAATAATAATCAAATGAAAGTATCTGGAGGTCTGTGAGTGCGTATGTGATAAGAATAGTGATTAAAAAAGATAAAAAAAAATATTTAGCTTTCCAACGGTATATCATACATGTATATTACTGTTCTTATGTTCAATAACGAAAAATTGCATTAAAAAATATTTTTTCTGTTTTCTCCTTTAGTTGGGTATCGAATTTATTCAATTTATATATTTACCTGTTTTTCATCAGCGTTAACAAGATAATCTAGTTATTATTATTAAATCTACAAAATTAAAGGTACTTTAGGGGAAGAAAATTAAGCCCTGTCAGACCATTTTTATCCAAATAAAACCTACATGATATTAAAGCACATAAAATTTTACATCGATATAGCGAGTTTAATCAAAATCGTCAGAACCGTTTTCGAGAAAATCGAAAAAAGGTGCAAAATGCATGGTATAAAGTGCCTCTTCTGGTAAGCTCATTTTGATGAAAAAGGTTTTGTCACGTCTCGGGCGTATAGTTGTCTTAAATATGAAATTTCAGTTTCATAGGACTTACCGTTTCCGCCCGGGAGTTACCCACACACCCAGACCTTTTTGCGGGACTTGGTTATTTGGACTCAGGGGACCCTAAAACGTGTATTTCCGTTGAAAATTGGAATTCGAAAATTTTCACAATCGCAATACTTTCCCTAACTATATATAGTAAGTGAAAGTAAAAACATGTGCCACTACATGAAGATTCTTGGGCTCAGTACATATAGAGATTCGTACTGTTTCTAGGCCAACGGCCGTGCAATGAGGTGATTCGGCCGATACCACGCCAGCTGCCAGGTTTTTCCCCATTTTTGGGTACCCACTTTATAGAGGCTGGGTCTGCCCCAGGAGGGTCTCCATACCCCAGGATCGCCTCCCGGCCGAAATAACAGACTAAATAATATTCCGTCACAACCGGGATTCGAACCCAGGACCCGGAGCACAGCAGATTAGCGCTCTACCCACTAGACCACGCCGCTCCCGCTTAAAAAGGATAAGTTCTATGAAACTGAAATTTCATATTCAAGAAGCGCATTTGCCTCGGACAAACAAAATCAGCGAACATTTTTACAATTTTCCCAAAAACTGTTAAGGCGACATCTCGACTGTATTTGAGGACGGATAAAAGCGGAATATGAACATTACTTTAAGGTAATTCTTCGGTAATTTCAAGAGGTCTCCTCCAAACTCATACAATATTTCCTTTACCAGACCATTTACACCCACCATCCTCCCTGTATCAATAGTCTCCTTCAATTTAGATCCTCAGTCTACTCTCATGAAGCTAAATCGTGCCATTTTAACACCATTCATATTTATAGAACTAAAACTTTTGATAGTTCAATTTTTGTTCACTCAACTGCCCATATCCGCCATGCTGCTTCCCTAGCCTTATTCGAATTCCCTTTTCTAACACCTTCAGTCATTCCAAAAAAAATGCACATGATAACACGATTTTGGGTTCCGTGAACTCCTAAACCACAAGACGGATTTTGATACGGTTTTGATACGGTTTTCACAAACATTTAGGGTATGTTTGCTGAAAGTTTATAAGTAAAATACATTGCAGGGTTAGGGTTAGGGTATTGGAATAGGTCCTCAACCTCTTGCTTATCAGCACCGAATAAATTTGTTGCAACAGATTTTTTTACTCTTTTTTCTTCTTTTTTTTTATGGTTTATTTTTTTTTTTAATTTTTTTTGACACATTCTGAATTAGTTAATTTATTCCAATTTTTACTTATTTATTTATTTGTAATATTATTATTTTATTTTTTCTTATAGTTCCGGGAGCAGAGAACATTCTTTGACGAACCTAATTAGTGAACTAACTGTTTCACTAGAGTCCTTCAAGCTCTCACTCAACGATCTTACTAGAATAAATTTATCGATTAGTACATGGAATTTGGGGCAGTTCTCAATTATATGTTTTATTGAGAGAGGCACTCTACACAAGTCACACATTGGTACGGGCTGCCTGAGGATGAGATGGAGATGTGTGAGCCTGCTATGTCCGATGCCAAGTCTCGCCAAAGCAGTTTCCTCGCGGCGATTACTTCGCAATGATGTATTCCATGGATGAGGCGATTGCTTGATATTTCTTAATTTATTGGTGTTGTCAAGTTCTTACCACATCTGTTCCCAAGCCTGATATATTTTTACCTTAAGGTAATTTTTCCGTCTTCCTTGATGTAAGTTGGGTGCATTAGGACGTTATATACTTATTATAGAGAAGATATATTGCACTTTAAACGGGAAAAATAAGTTTTCTGCTAAAAAGTCATCAAAAAATTATTCCTAAAATATAAGTAGTAACACAGGCGTATAATATACCGTTGGAAAACGCAAGATTTTAGAAAAGTTAATCGGCAATAAATAAATCGTACAAGTTAATAAAAATTTGTTACAAGCCCGTAAACTTATGAACTTAGGTTATTTTTAATGTGGATTAGTGATGGTTATGGTTATGGTGATACGTGGTGATCAAACAGGTTATATACTTCCATACAGTAGTCATGATGTTACAAAAAAAAAAAAAAAAAAAAAAGTAGTTTTACAGTAAACTAAATGGGACTTACATGGAAACTAAATTATCTTTAGTACGTTAAAGATGGAGTTTGGTTGACCGTTGAGAATATGATATTAGGAAGATAGTTGGGGGTGCGGTCATCACAAAGAAACACACATTAAAACGTAGTACTTATTTTATTGTGTGCCGACGTATCAGCCTACAAGTATGGAAATAAACAAAATTAAGATGATAATATTTCAATAAGAGTATTTAAAGAGAAACTAAGCAAATGAATAAATGTTTAAAGAACAATATGTGGACAATTCAATTTTTTAAATATGAACAATTTTAAAGTGATATTTGACAGTAATATATAAAAAAATATAGTAAAGAACATGGGTATATAAGATATATAAAAAGAACATAATCATTAGAAATGAGAAACAATATGAATTCAGCCAGTGGAGGCTGAGTTAGGGCGCAATAGCCACAAACATAAAGTAAGTTAGTGGAGGATCTGACTAGTGTTAGAAATCCATTATAAATGTTTACAAAACGTCGCGGGGCCACTGCCGTTTCAATCTTCGAGGAGGATTGTTGGGATGGGTGTAGCTGGAGAGGGATTGGACTAGAGGATAAGGATGATGAAGGAGGTCTCTAGTCTCTCATGCTACAGGTTCTGAGTTCGAGTCCCAGTCCCGACGGGGGTTATTTAAGAATGTAAAAAAAAATGTGGATTCACTCACAACCTCTCCCCCGGGTATGTGAGACCCGCCAGCCAAAGGGTGGCCACTCGCAAAATCGACGTAGGGAGTGATGACCCTACACTAAAAATTGCATCGTGAAACGTGAGTGTAAACTCGCATGAGTTTATGGCGCGAGGACCAGGGCCTACACGGCCTGTCACGCCACTGGAAGAAGAAGAAGATTATTTAATCTGGAACACGTGATTCCATTGAACCTCAATGTTATTATTTAACCTTTTTTCTTATCTAGTGTTTAACTATTTTCAAATTTATTCTAACAACAAAGATAAGTGAATATTGTGTGTTGCGTGCACCATATTTTGTTTTCTAAAGGAGCCCAAAAGGTCGGTTACATATTTTTAAGTTTCAAATGTTCCAAAATAACGTCTTATTATTCGGTCAAGCGACAACTGAAACAGACCACTAAATGTCAGCTATTATAGGGACAGAGGGAAGTTGGGAGCAAAAACTAAGTTACCTGAACTGACATGGAAGCGGTTAAAGAAAGGGAAGAAAAGAGGATAGTGAGAGAAGGGTGATAATTATGAGAGGGGAGATGCTCCAGAAAAAGGTGAACTATGAGTCAAGTTACAGACAATGGAGGAGTCACCTGACGTCTGTCACTGCTGATTGAGACCTCCACTTCTAAGTAGCTTTGTGCTCCAGGTAGCTGCTTTGTGCTCTCAGCTTCTTCATCTCTGCCGAAGGCATTCCTTTCTGGGGCGGCTCGTCTTCTGATAGTTGTCCCAATATTTGTTCCCTCTGGACCGGGGGCAGTCAGCGATAATCCAGGCATCGTTCTGTAGTCATGGGTAGGAGGAATACATCTGTCGTGGGATTAACTGTTCTTTCAGTTCCAATATACTCCACTTAAGAGATTGCTCTTGTAATTTAATTAATCTTGTAACGTAAAGTGGGTAGACTTAAGTAAAATCATTGCGTTTGAGACTTGTGAACATTATCAATGGATATTTGGAGGATATGGGGTTATGAAATTCATATTCATACATCTAGCATATTGTATCTTCAGTTTCCCAACAAATTTATTTTGCGGAACCCTTAATCCAATCAGTACAGTGACAAGTACGCCCAAAAGGCTTTGCACTCGACTATTTCATTTTTTTTTTTAATTGCTGCGAATTAAGAAAGGTGTTTATGATAACTATGTTAGGTGAGATTATACAGTAGAAATATACCTGAGATAGCAGTGAGTTAAACTTTTAACTATGTCTATGTATGACAAATATATGATTATTGTTGATTGTCAGATATTAATTTTATTCAGTTTAATCTACAATAATATACCAGTAGCAAGTAGCCATACCCTTGATTATCTAATACTGACATTTTTGATTTAAAACATTATTATTCTATACCATAGTCACTTCTTTGTTACATAAATGCTAATTTTTTCTACTCGGGGATAAACCCGATCGAAGAATAAGCTCCAATTTGTTTTAGGATTCAGAACTAAGATCTATTATGTTTTCAAAACTTTGTTTTTCAGCCTATTGATCATTTTAAAAAATCTGGTGCGGGCAACACACGATTTTCACTTACCTCCATTTTTAGAATCAATGAAAGAATTTTCAAATACAGTTAGAGATAAAAATACGTGAAACTATTAAAGAATTAATTAAATTGATTTTCTATAGAAACATGTGTTTTATTAAAAAATCTATTATATTATTTTCTAAAATAATAACTTAGTTTTATCGTCTTTTCATCACTCTCTATTAACTTTTAAAAACTAAGATAATATTTTTTTTCTAAAATCTTAAGCATTCCAACGGTATATTATACATGTACACGTATATTACTGTTCTTAAGTTAAAAAACAAAAACTTGCATTAAAAAAGTATTTTTTTCAGTTTTTTCCTTCAGTTGGGTACCGAATTCATCTAATTTATATATTTACCGGTTTTTTATCAGCGTTAACAAGATAATATAGTTATTTTTATTGAATCTACAAAATTAAAGGTACTTTAGGGGAAGAAAATTTAAAATATCGGCATTTAAGCCCTATCAGGCCATTTTTATCCAAATAAAACCTACATGATATTAAAGCCCATTAAATTTTACATCGATTTAGCGAGTTTAATCAAAATCGTCGGAACCGTTTTCGAGAAAATCGAAAAAAGGTGCAAAATGCATGGTATAAAGTGTCTCTTCTGGTAAGCTCATTTTGATTAAAAAAGTTTTGTCACGTCTCGGGCGTATATTTGTCTTAAATATGAAATTTCAGTTTCATAGGACTTACCGTTCCCGCCCGGGAGTTACAACACACACACACACCTTTTTGCAGGACTTGGTTATTTGGACTCAAGGGACCCTAAAATGTGTATTTCCGTTGAAAACTGGAATTCGAAAATTTTCACGATCGCAATACTTTCCCTTACTTTATATAGTAAGTGAAAGTAAAAACAACAACAATGAAACACATGAATTTGGTGGAAACCTACACACATGGCAATGAAACGAAATATGATTAAACTAGCTGTGTCACGCAGCTTTGCTCGCGAATATTGCATTTCGTATTAATTTATGTACGTTTATGGTGAGATTGGCTATAATAAACATTAACTATCAGCTACTCTTTGTTATCATTTAAAGCCCGATCTTGACTTCTTCCTGTCAAATTTACAATAGCAAACCAGTAGAAGTGGTTATACCCATAATCACTTAATATGTAAAAATAATCGTCACAAACCATTTTTAAAAAATAAATAACAATTGAATATATTTTTATAGGAATCTACACTCGAAACAGATATGAAACGCAATATGCTTAAAAGGGTCTGTCACCTGTATGTAGTGACCAGCCAGGTGCCCTTAAGATTTTTTAATGAGGGTAAAAAATAACATTAGTTATGCCCTCCTTCGAAGGGGACGTAAAATGGTGGTCCCAAGCCTTTGCGATTCCATGAACTCGTTAAAGATCTCTACTTTAACTAAACTTGGAGAGGAAAAAATTAGTCATCATACGATTAACCATAGTAGTATAAAAGTGACGTTAAACGAACAGATAACAACAGTAATATGCTTAAATATATTTGTTATAAAATCTTTGTACCTTTGCTGATACATATCAGATTAAGACAATTTTACGTTTAGGTTGTTCAACCACTTTTTGGGCGAAGATTTTCAAATCCTGCCTTATTGAACATCTAGGCGGTAAGACGAACCTTCAGAAAAATTTTTAGCCTCACAACCATAGTAATTTTTTAGATACCAGAAAATTGAGTGGTACTTTCTTTTATAAATATAGACATACAGCTAATAAAAGTCCTAAATATGCTTAAAATAATAGTTCTGATTATTATACTCGAATAAATCAAAAGAAATAGTAATGTTTTTAATTTATGTAAATTTATAAATGTATATGCTTCAAGATAATAACGATTAAAGTTGAAAATGACTCTTGAAATAAAACATGACTTTACAATATAGATAATAATATATATTGATATAAATATTTTCGCGTTGTGTAACCTTCTATACTCCCCAGTAGCCTCATCTCTCTTCGGACCAAATATTTTAGTACCTTATTTTCTAAAACCTTTAGCCGTTGTACGTCCTTCAAAGTAAGCGGCCACTAAAAGAATAACAGTTTTATAAATTCTAACCGTTAAGTTTTTAGACAGAAGCTAAGTAATTTCGCAACTGAATTATAACACGCATTTCCCATTTCGCTTATCGTTGAACCTAAATACTTAAATTTCTCTACGTGTTCAAAAGTATACCCTGATATATCAATATCACTATGATCGCCATCGTCTCTGCTACAAATCATATATTTTGTCTTTTCGGTATTTATTTCGAGTCCTATTTCTTTACCGGTTTTTATTAACGGACTTGTATTTAGTTGTTTAGTTTCCGTGTCTTCCTTTAGCAGTACCAAATCATCGGCGTATACCAGAACCGGAATTTTATCACCCAAATTTAAACCTTAGTACATGTCACTTTTTCTTTGATATATTCTAAAGCGACTTCGTCTGCATCAATTTCTGTTATTATGATTGTTATTAAGAAGTTTTTAAAAGAATATATTTTAAAGTACTTCCGCGTAAATGACATTTTTAGTTTTATTTTCTTGTGGCAGAAGAACATACTGATTTTCTCCGCAACCCGATCTCGACGTAAATCTATTCCTACGTGTTTAAATGGAAAAATATAAATTAAGGGGAAATTGAATTATTGAAAAATAAAAGGTAAATCATTTGGAATCATTGGGAAGGGAGGTTTTTTTTTCTCCCAAATTTTCCCCGTTTTCCCCTCAGATTTTCGACTGATTCTTCGGTCCTATTGGTCGCAGCGTGATGTTATATAGCCTATAACCTTCCTCGATAAATGGACTATCCAACACAAAAAGAATTTTTCATTTAGAACCAGTAGTTTCTGAGATTAGCGCGTTCAAACAAACAAACTCTTCAGCTTTATAATATTAGTATAGATATATTTGTTATAAATATTTTAGTATCTTTGCTATTACAGATCAGATTAAGATGATTTTGCTTCCAGGTAGTTGGAAATTCAATTATCGTTAAAATTAGTACTTATAGTGTTTCAGGAGACGTTTAGTTTTTGAGTTATTCCAAAACCAATTTAGTTTTACGTTTTAGAAAAATTTATTTTTTCAAACACTTAGAGGACGAATTTTCCAAAACCCAGTCTTATTGCTCATCTAGATGGTAAGACAAATCTCCTAAAAAAATTTCAACTTCACAACCATAGTCATTTTTGAGATATTGCTATGACCAGAAAATCGAGTGAAATGGGACTTTCTTTTATAAATATAGAATAGATAATACATAAAAAACCTTCCTATATATTTGACCTCCTCACTCCTAAATACAACATCTCAACCTACCATCTCATAGATCTGTATCCTTTGAAAAGTCCTTAATCATCCGCCATATTAAATAATATATATTATTATTATTTATTACTATCTACAGCAATCAGGTACATCATCGGCTTTTCAACAATTTTTCATAAAGTTTTACAATATTGTGTCTAAGATAATATCTTTTACTGACATCTTTAGCTTTCCAACGGTATATTACACATCTGTATTATTTTTCTTTTTTAATTTTTTTTTAATTTTTCTTAATATAACCATTTAAAACAAGCACACACTGCCTTCCATTCCTCACCCAATCACTTTATTTCATAAGCCCTTTATCAGTTTTTCATATTAGTCGACGTTTCGGGGCTGTTTCCCCATTTTCAAGACTTATTCCTTTTCCATTATATAATTACTACATCTTTTTTCACCCTTCATTCCATCCCATAGCACACTGCTACTTGTCTATATTGGTGTTCATTTGGCTGTATTGCATCTGTATTACTGTTTCATTTTCAAAAACATGCGGAAAAAACGGATCGTGAGTTTTGGAACTCTTAACGAAGATTATGAGTTTTAGAGCTCTTAACGAAGATTATGAGTTTTAGAGCTCTTTACGAAGTAATGTCAGAATGGCAGTTCAATTGAGTAGATTGAGGATTTAAATAGTAGGAGACTGCAGATACTGATTGCTTGATTATTTATTTAATGTCACTTTATGCTACCATGGCTAATCGGACGATGCTTCAGTGGGAGTTCTAAATTTTGCCTATCCAGGTTTTATTAGGATAGGGATCTTTAACGAGTACCTGACATCACACAGCCTCGGGACCACCTTTTGACGTTCCCTACGAAGGACGGCATAACTAAGGATTTGTTACTCCCATTAAAAAATCCTAGGACTAACTTTTGCATCACTGCTACGGGTGACCCCCCTCCCTCTCTCCAGATACTGAGATTTCCATGGTTTGTTACTTTTTTTTTTAACTCTGCATTAATCCCCCACCCATACCACCCATACCTCGTGGCCACGATAAACTCCCGTATAGCCTTCCAAGGCGAAGTAGAGGTGGAAAAAAAAGAAGAAGTTTGTTAAAAATCCCCATACGCTGTTTTTTCTCGAATATCTTAGCATTCCATAACACTTACGGACATACGCGTAAGATTCGCTTTATAGAGTTGCTGTTTGCCATACGTTAGCGTACAGAATACACCTATTATATTATTATTATTATTATTACAATACACACTTTCTATTATACAATAGAACAGGTGTGACAGAGAGGCGGTTGGAGCAGGCAGCGATCTCTATTCATTAGCGCGGGTGAGAATTTCTTTGTAAGGGTTGAATGTTGTTCAGTTTGTGTACTCGCTGTGTCTCAGTGTGGGACCGCTGAGGCTATTGGCTCGAGCTTGTACGAAAACAGCCGGTGTAAACAGCAACATTTTTAGTTAGAGAACGTATCATTAAATTTAAGGATATATATTTTTTTTAATTTATTTATTTATAGTAATTTACAACTGTATTAAAGAACACAATAAGTAAATATGAGGAATGAAAAAAAAAGTCATGAAAATGTCTTGAGAAAGAACTACCCAACTTTTTTATAACTTCACTAACTATTTTAACTCAGTAGGTCCCGAGGCCACCTTCTTTTCAGTCGCTTTGGAGGGTTATCAGGGATATCTAAGGAAGAAAAATTACGGACAAGTGGATTTGTATGGGCTGGGAGTTTAGAATGAAAAGAGGAGTATTTATCACGGGCTATGTTTGCAACAAATGGTATGTTAAGGTCATTATGAAGGAGTTGATTTGTAACAAAATAAGGGGCAATCAGGATTTTTCGCAGGATTTTGGATTGTAAGGACTGGATGCTGGAGGAATTAGATGGTTTCGAAGAGCCCCAAAGCTCGATTCCATACGTCCAAATAGGTCTGATAATAGTGATGTAAATGAGTCTTTTGTAATATACTGGTTTTGAACGTTTGTCTAGTAAGTGTTGTAGTAATCGATATCTTCGAGCAGTTTCTTGTCGTTTCAGTCTTGTGTGAGGATTTTTAAGGATATTAAACCAAATTATATAATAAGGAACAGGACACTTGAAATAATCCTGAATTTATCAATGCCAGTAATCAATAACTGCCATCGATAAACAAAAATATCTTCTAATCCTAATGAATTACAACTCCTCACCATGCAACAATTAGACCTAACCCAAAATAGAACTTCATACTTTTGAAAACCATTTATTAAAAGAAAATGGCTACTACAGCAAAGCTCGCCTTAAATTTTAATCCGCAAGAGAACTAAACTGGGTTGTTGTTAGTTTATATTTTACTCCATGTAAAGCTATGTATTTTATTTTTTAATTACACTTACCTATGTAAGAAATAGAAAGTAAGGGAGGTGAAATCTGAACTTTAATATTTTATATCGCCGCTTTAGGCTACTTCAACACTTACTAGACAAACGATCAAACCTTCCTCTGAACTACAAAAGGCTCATCTACATGACTATTATAAGACCAATCTGGACTTACGGAGTAGAGCTTTGGGGCTCCACTAAACCATCAAATTCTTCCCGCATCCAATCCTTACAATCCAAAATCCTTCGTAAAATCCTCAACGCTCCATACTTTGTCACGAATAAACTTATCCATAAAGACCTTAATGTTTCCTATGTTACTGATTTGGCCCGGACCAGGTATCAATCCTTTCATGACAAACTCCATTCTCACTCTAACCCACTAGTTTCAATCCTTTTCTCCTCTTCAATTCCGTATAATCCTCCGAGGCGCCTGAAAAGGAAATGGCCCCGGGATCTTTTAGTCTAGAATATTTTTAGAGTGCTGCCACTGGGTAATGTCTCTACATGTTTTTCATGACAGTTTTATATTTTACCATCACATTTACGAGATGTATTTTTATTTAATACAGTTGTAAATATCAATAAATATGTTTTAAAAAAATGTTACAGCAGCCTTTTCCCTAAAACTGCAACTGGCAGGAACTCAAGGTTTGGGTCGTAGATTTGTCATATTTTTTATAACTTTCATGCTTAATGGTTGTCTTTCTGTTTCGAGACGGACTATATAATTTGGGGTATACCTGGGCCAAACAAATAAGTGCTTTAAAAATTGTGATTAAAAAGTTAAAAGTTGCTTTAAAAAGTTTTATTGCCTCATGATAAATGAGACTCTATACTTCAGAAGCGTAAAGCAATGTTGATGAAACCATTGAGTTAGATAAACCTCTTTTTTTTTTTCCATGAGTCACTTTTCCCTTTCTTCAGTATGTCTATGACTTGCAGACGCCACTGATGACTTCTGAGTAAAGTGTCCACACGCTGATGTGAGCGCTGAAGAAAACTTCCAAATAAATATATGTTTTTGCATATTACTGGGTTATTACAGTCATCCTATTCTACCAAAAAAGCTAAAATTTATTCAAAGAATGGTGCGAATAACAAAACGATATATGAGAAAAACAATGAGTGGAGATGGAAACAGATAAACAAATCCAGCCACCAACTATTTCAGAAGGGTTACTAACGTTCCGGTAACTCCCCCATAACTCATCCTAAAGCCTATCGCCTAAGCGAGACCAGACCACATAAAGATTCTTAGGCGATCTTATATCACCATGTTCTCATCCCTACAATAAACTTGTCAAAGGGGAAAACCGACTATTTTAAGACTCCTGGATTTATAAGTTAGGATTGTTCCGTCTCTTTTGTGTTCTAGGGATTTACAAATTAACAGCTTCTGTTGACGAAAATATATCAAAAGGTTGTTTATGTGGTTTTAGGGCCAAGACTCGCGTTAATAAACGAAATGGAGCCATTTGGTAATGTGATGAAAACTGATCTTAAAGAACTATATCTGTATAAGGTTCGCTCCGTTCCAATCTCTAAATGCCAAATGGAGCATGGAATGATAGTGGGTTTGTATATTTTTGGAACGATGTGGAGCGGTTGGAATTCAAGTCCTCATGCTGTTCCCAAGCCCAATCAAACCGACCGACAAGAAGTTTACACACTGATGGAGTAGAGGAATGGATTCTAAATTGTTTTTAGGATGTTCGAAAATACTACAATACTTATAAAAATTTGGTGCGTGCAACACATGACTTTCACTTACCTCCGTTGTTATAATCAATCTAAGAATTTTGAAATACATTTAGAGATAAAAAGAAATTGTTATAAAGCATTTTATAAAAATCTGGTGAGCGCAGTACACAATTTCCATAAGCGTAGGAAGGAAGAGTTTAGAACAACAATTAGAACAAACAAAAAAGAAAATACATGTTTAACACGTTCACACCGGGGCGTAGATATTTACGTTTTTTTCCGCGAGAGGCGGGACTGTGTTAGCTGCTTACGCTTCGTGGGGCGGGGCCACACTGTTGTAAGTTTGTTTGTTTATTTATTTAACGTCACTTTATGCTACTATGGCTAATCGGACGATGCTACAGTGGTAGTCCTAAATTTTACCTATTCAGGTTTTATTAGGATAGGGATCTTTAACCAGTACCTGACATCGCACAGGCTCGGGACCACCTTTTAACGTCCCATCCGCAGGACGGCGTAACTAAGGATTTTTTACTCCCATTAAAAAATCCTAGGACCACCTGCGGGTTTGAACCCGTAACCTTTAGCATGGGAGGCTGTTACGCTAGCCACCCAGCTACAAGTGATCCCCACTGTTGTAAGTTCCAACGTGTTTAATGCGAGATCAGAACAGTTCCAGGCCTCCACCGCTCTTAATGCGTTAATTTAACACTTACGACACATGTTCACGCCATATGTTATGGCCTGATAAGGTTTTCCATGGCTGTTGTTTGTTTGTTTATTTGTTTAACGTCACTTTATGCTATTATGGCTTATCGGACGATGCTACAGTGGGAGTCCTAAATTTTGCCTATCCAGGTTTTATTAGGATAGGGATCTTTAACGAGTACCTGACATCGCACAGGCTCGGGACCACCTTTTAACGTCCCCTCCGAAGGACGGCGTAACTAAGGATTTTTTACTCCCATTAAAAATTCCTAGGACCACCTGCGGGTTTGAACCCGTGACCTTTAGCATGAGAGGCTGTTACGCTAGCCACCCAATTACAAGTGATCCCCACTGTTGTAAGTTCCAACGTGTTTAATGCGAGATCAGAACAGTTCCAGGCCTCCACCGCTCTTAATGCGTAAATTTAACACTTACGACACATGTTCACGCCATATGTTATGACCTGATAAGGTTTTCCATGGCTGTTGTTTGTTTGTTTATTTGTTTAACGTCACTTTATGCTACTATGGCTAATCGGACGATGCTACAGTGGGAGTCCTAAATTTTGCCTATACAGGTTTTATTAGGATAAGGATCTTTAACGAGTACCTGACATCGCACAGGCGCGGGACCACCTTTTAACGTCCCCTCCGAAGGACGGCGTAACTAAGGATTTTTTACTCCCATTAAAAAATCCTAGGACCACCTGCGGGTTTGAACCCGTGTCCTTTAGCATGGGAGGCTGTTACGCTAGCCACCCAGCTACAAGTGATCCCGACCCATGGCTGTTAAATTGAAAAGTAAATACTCCATAATTTTTATAATATTTCTCATAAGATCATTTTTTGTATTTATCTTTAAGTTATATTTCTTTTTAAAAATAGTTATTTTTAAATATAATTAATAGTTTTTGAAACGAAAGTGAGGAA
This sequence comes from Piezodorus guildinii, assembly GCA_023052935.1. Lineage (NCBI taxonomy): Eukaryota > Metazoa > Arthropoda > Insecta > Hemiptera > Pentatomidae > Piezodorus > Piezodorus guildinii. The sequence continues at coordinate 139,971,196 of CM041296.1, read as the reverse complement.
TAATAGAAGAGAAAGAAAAATAAAAGACGATCGTACTTCAATTGTTTTATTACTGCCTCGTGGCGAGGTGAGTCTTAAGGTACAGTTCCTTCATCTGAACGGTGAAGATGTGCCGTATATAGACCCAAGTCTCTTCTCATACTCTGTACGTTTGCAAACGTATTTCTTCATCTTCTCATCGTTCCCCTGGGAACTTGGAAGAGCCGCCCTGCGGTCATTTTCAACACTCAAGAGGACTTCAAGCCGCCCAGCGGTAATTTTCTTCAATATCAACAGGACATCTTTACGTGAATATAACCTATCTATATCCATTATTGGAACATTTAATTTCCTAATTTTCATTCTTAAAACTGTTTAATTTTGATTCATTTATTTTTTACATATTTAAGTATTTAATTAAGTTAAGGTTGTTTCTCATATTTTCTTCAAAATTTTAATTAGGTTTATATTGTTTCCTACATTTTGCTTACAGCTGTTTATGCATAAATTAGGTTAATTTGTTTCTTATCTTTTCTTATATCAATTTATTAGGTTAATTTTGTTTCTTATCTTTTCTTATATCAATTTATTAGGTTAATTTTGTTTCTTATCTCGTATATATGTATTTTATTTTTAATAAATGTATTGTGATTCGTCGTTTGCTTTCATTATTTTTATTTTTTAAATCTATACAGTCCACTAATTTCTCTTTAGTAGAACCACCCTCAATTTTGAGTCATCACTTGGAAGTACTGTTCTTCAACGGATAGCTAAGCGTATACAACACATATGATTGGAAGGAGAAATTAACGAATAAAAAAATGATTCTTATATTTTCAGAATTGGGAATACAAATATGAAAAGAAATTACGCACAGCTAATGAACATTTTTAAAGAAGAGTAATCAAATGAAATTAACCGATAAGAGTCCTTTGAGGGGGGACGTTGAAAAGTTAATGAAACTAACTGATTGTTGTAAATAATAATATAATAGATTATTTCATAAAGCATAGGTTTTTATTGAAATTCAATTTAATTTATTCTTTAACAATTTCTTTTTATCTCTAAATGTATTTCGAAATTCTTAGATTGATTTTAACAACGGAGGTAAGTGAAAGTCATGTGTTGCGCGTACGGGATTTTTTATTTTATTTTTTGCTCCCCACCTCTAACTAGTCTTTGTTTACTTTCACTTACTATATATAGTAAGGGAAGGTATTGCGATCGTGAAAATTTTCGAATTCCAATTTTCAACGGAAATAAACATTTTAAGGTCCCCTGAGTCCAAATAACCAAGTCCCACGGAGAGAAGAAACTGCTCTAACAAGATTAAGAATAGGCCACTCAAGACTCACTCATATTCATCTCATCACGAAAGACCCACAATCAATATGCAATAGATGTCAGACAACCATAACCGTCAAACATATTATAGAGGAATGCCCGGATTACGAAAGTCTTATGCAGGAGTACAAGCTTGGCCGAGCTCTCAAAGAGTCACTTTTGGACTGCGAGGATGTCATAACCAGACTGATCAGATTCCTAAAAGAAACCAAATTAATTAAAGCGCTCTAGCCTCTAGGTGGCTTAATGGCTAACATTGTTCTGTTTTACAATTGTAGTACTTATAAGTAACGTATTCTAAAAAAAAAAAAAAAAAAAAAAAAATATTATATATATATATATATATATATAAAATAAAAAAAATACATAAATAAAAAATAATATAAAAAATAATAATAATAAAAAAATATATATCATCATATAAAAAAAAAAAAAAAAAAAAAAAAAAAAAAAAAAAAAAAAAAAAAATGTATGTGTGTGTGTGTGTGTGTATGGATATGTATGTGTGTGTGTGTTTGTGTGTATATATGTATATGTATATTTTCAGTTAATCTGTATGCAAGCTATATAACTTCAATTTTATAAAGGGAAAACATATTTTGATTGTTAAAATAAAATTCACACCACCTAATTTACCAAACAATTAGTATATGGCGTAAAAAACCGCGCAGTTAAAAACGCCTAATCATCATTCCTAATCCTAAACCAAGTCCCACAAAAAGGTCTGTGTGTGTGTGTGTGTGTCTGTGTCTGTGTGTGCGTGTGTGTGGTAACTCCCGGGCGGAAATGGTAAGTCCTATGAAACTGAAATTTCATAATTAAGACAACTATATACCCGAGACGTTACGAAATCTTTTTCATCAAAATAAGCTTACCAGAAGAGCCACTTTATACCATGCATTTTGCACCTTTTTTCGATTTTCTCAACAACGGTTCCGACGATTTTGATTAAACTCGCCATATCGATGTAAAATTTAATGGGCTTTAATATCATTTAAGTTTCATTCGGATTAAAATGGTCAGAGAGGGCTTAAATGCCGATATTTTAAATTTTCTTACACTAAAGTACCTTTAATTTTGTTGATTCTATAAAAATAACTATATTATCTTGTTACAACTGATGAAAAACAGGTAAATATATAAATTGAATAAATTCGATACCCAACTAAAGGTGAAAACAGAAAAAATATTTTTAAATGCAATTTTTTGTTTTTGAACATAAGAACAGTAATATACATGTGTGATATACCGTTGGAAAGCTTGAGATTTTAGAAAAAATATTATCTCATACACAAACATTTAAAAGTTAGTAGAGAGTGTTGGAAAAGCCGATAAAACTAAGTGATTATTGTAGATAATAATATAATAGATTTAATAAAACACTTGTTTCTATATAAATTCAATTTAATTAATTCGTTTCTGAAATGGTTTCACTCATTTTTATTGTATTTGAAAATTCTTTAATTGATTCTAAAAACGAAGGCGTGTGTTGCCCGCACCAGATTTATTATATATCTCTAAACTTCTTCTAACTTAAAAAACTTCTAACGCACATTTCTACCCACGAATTCGTCCGGATGTCCTCTTTAGTTCGTACTCTACACGGATGAAGGCAGCCATACAGCCCAGCAGATTCCCTTGAAGATCGCCCGCAGGTCCGAAGTAGGAAGTCGTAAAGACTCTCGAGACTGATATACAGGACAGAACTGCGGAGTCATACTCTTGTACATTCCTCAACCTCTTTAACTTTATTCGCCTTCTTTCTTCGTCCGAGCTTTACGGGATGGTAAGTTATTTTATCGCTTCGCTTCGTGATGTCATTCTTCTTCGGCATGTCGAGGCTGCACGTACAAAAAGAAGACGCAGAAGTTGCATCTCATGTGCAGGTGCTTACGGATACAATAGTCACTACAATTTTCTCGCCATCTTTTACAACGACCTTACATCAATTACATAGTAAAAGACTTTCTAAATACACGTGGTAAGATATACAAGAAGTATCAGAAGATGTATATTAAGACGTTAAAACAATGGTGTTCACCAACTGTTTCATGTTTTACTGATAACAAATCTTGCGATAGTTGGACAAATGTTGAATGTATTGGGTTGTTTCACATGGGAATGTCCATTTTTATAGTTTCTGAAATACATAAAGGATTTTGCAGGTCTCTGTTGTTTTCTTCGGAATGTTCACATATTTAAAGTAAGCAGTTACTAATCCTCTACCTTTGTATTATAAATATTAGCTTCCCAATCAATTACCCACGTTTTAGTATACCTCTAAAGATGAACATAGAAACACGAGATTTTCGAGTAATATTTTTGTACAAGTTTAAACTCGGCCATTCAGCAGCTGAGGCCGCTAGAAATATTTGCAAGGCGTTTGGGGAAGGGAGTGTTAATGAACGGACCATTCGCCGTTGGTTTGCTAAGTTTTCAGCTGGGGATACCGACTTGGAAAACTTGCCCCGAGGAAGACCTCCGTCCGTAATAGACAACGAGGTCCTCAAACATACAGTAGAAGGAAACCCTTACCTAACAGTTAAAGGACTCTCAGCACAACTAAATGCAAGTACATCTACCGTTTCCAGACATTTAAAGTGTATTGGGAAAGTAAAAAAGCTCGATACATGGGTACGTCATGATCTCACTGAGCGGCAGCAAGAACTCATGTTTCAAAACATACCGTGAAAACATAAAGTTGGTGTCACGTTGGGAAAAATGTGTAGAAAAACAAGGTAAATACTTCAAATAAAATTTTATTGTTATCATATCGTATTTTTAATAAAAATCCTTTACCTTGAAAACGGACATTTCATGTGACACAACCCAATAGATAACTCTACAAAACATAATACAGAAAAAAGGCATTATGTTTTACAGATTTATTTATAATAAAAGCCAATAGTCACCACTGAGGTAGGACGAGCATCATTCAGCTACAAACAATTGTATAATAATGGAAATAAACAAAAAAGTCTTGAAAATGGGAACAAAACCACGAAACGTCGAAGAAAAAAATTAGATGTAAAGGAGTTTAAAAAGAATAAAATAGTTGATGGAAAAGAATACTTGTTTAAATATGAAAAATATAACTTCCTCGAGTTGAAATAATGAAAATAAAATAAAATCTTTACATTTCCGACCATATACTATACATATATATTATTGCTGTTAATAAATAAATTGGTTTATATGTTTGTCGAAAATAAATAATTTTTTTTTTTTTAATTTATCCAACTATTGCCTCTCAAAATCTTCAATCCCACATCAGAGACCTTGAGGTATGGTGTCAGAATTGGAGAATAAAAATCAATTCCAACAAATCCCACCAAATTACCTTTACCCTTCGTCGTAAGCTTATGACATCCTGCCCCACAGTATCCTTTAATAATATTCCGCTTGTCCGGTTGAACAGATTCGCTATATAGGACTCCCACTTGACAAACGTTTAACATGGAATCCGCACACAAGACTGAAACGACAAGAAACTGCCTGTCGCTTTCGCTTACTTCAACACTTACTTGACATGCCCTCTAAACTCCCACTTATCTACAGAAGGCTCATCTATACCACCATCATATGGCCTATCTGGACTTACGGAGTTTACCTCTAGGGCTCTACTAAACCATCAAATTCATTCCGTATTCAATCCTTACAATCCAAAATCTTTCGAAAAATCCTCAATGCTCCTTACTTTGTCACAAATAAACTCACACATAAAGACCTTAATATCCCATATGTTGCTGATTTGGCCCGAACCAGGTATCAATCCTTCCATGAAGAGAGAAATGCTCTATTTATTTGGCAATGCTGCCCAAATACATCGGGTTGCTTATATAACACAGCATACTTATCACTTGGACATATTTTACATACATTTTCAATTTTTTCCTATTTTAATACAAATTTATAATATTTACAATTTTTTTTTCCTCTTTTAGCCATTTAAGTACATTATTTTATTTTATTGCTCTCTAGCACTATATTGTAAATTTAGACTTTTGGTGCGCACGTTACATAATCAAAATATAATCATATTCACTATTTAATTGCCATACAGGTGATGGTGGATGATCCCCAGGGAGTCCAAAATCACATTTTCTGCTAACACCGCTATATCTCCTACATCGACACCCAACTTCTTCAAAAATCTTGTGCTTCCAGGGATCGCTCCGCGAGAGCCAAACCATAGACCTCTAACGGAGAACTGTCTCTCGCCAAAGGTCTCGCGGAACTTTTCTTAAAGGAAAAGGATGCATTTCCCATAGATGGCTCTCTTCTCCCTTTCCACTGCACCTGCTTGATCGAGGTCATTAGTCTCATATCAAACGGTAGGGTCCAGGATCATTGCAGAAGTTCCGTTCTTCGTGAATGCAACGATGTCTGCGTACCTAACTGATCCATCCGTATCAATGCAGTAGACCTCGTCAAAACAGGTGAAATCTTTTTTCCTGAGGAGTTTTGCCAACTCGTTCTTAACCCTGTGGTGCCGACGCGTGATGAGGAGGGAGTTGTTGGGGCAATTTCCCAGCCATGGGCTAGTGTTTCAGACTCTCTGCCGCATATGCGACAGAGGGACCCAACTTCTCTCACTTGTCCGCTGGCTCCTGGAACTCCACGCAGGGGAGCATAGTTTACGTTCAGTTTCAGGGCATTGGAACTTTCTGACCCCGAGAGAACTAAACTCAACTCCCATTCTAACCCACCAGTTCTAATCCTTGCTTCCTCTTCCATTCCTGACAATCCTCCGAGGCGTCTGAAAAGGAGATGGCCTCGAGACCTTCTAGTTTAGATTACCCAATGAGAAGTGCCGATGGGCATTTACTCTTCATGTCTTTTTCATGTATTTCCGTTAGCTAATTTACTTGATGTATTAGCTAATACAGTTGTAAATTTCAATAAATGATTAATAAAAAAGAAATGTACACGACTTATTTTCCCTATCAAATTTGTTCAAATAGTATATTTAGCCGTTATTTATCGATACTAATCAAATCCTTAGAGTAACATAACTGTTATTGCTCGACGTGGCTTATTGATGCCCTGATGATTGATAACATGTCTGAACCGAAACGTCTGCAAAATCAAAATATTTTTCAAACGACAGATTCCTGGTTATTTCTACTTATGATAATTCCAACAGTCGACTATACATCCATAATATGGTGCATAAACATTTATATACCCTCGTCTAAAAGACGAACAAAAAAATGAACTAAACGATTCCATTTGGTATGAAATCATTTCATAATTATATCTAAAACATATGGAAGTAAGTAACAAATGGAAACGATCCTCATAATGTCGGACGCGGCTGAAGACACGATGTAGGAGTTATTAGAGATACACATGTAAGTTAATATTAGCGTCGTCATCAATTGTGATGTGACGAGAGGGAGCCGATGGAAAAAAAGAAAAAAAAGTGGCCGTGAGATCTGAGCCGGGGACAGACAATAAAGTGTCGCGGCTTTAGGGATTAGAAGAGATTTAGGGCGAGCTGTCAACGAGGCTAATCCCACGGTTAAACAAACCATTTGGCTCTTCAGGAAACACATACACTAAAACTGTTCCTTCCAACAGAAATATTGGTTCCGTTTCCAAACAAACAGGACGAGGAATGGAGTAATTATTAATAGATTTCTTAAATATTTGTATAATACTGTCCTCGAAGCTAAAATTAGAGTCCGATTAAAGAAAAAAAAATCTAGTCCGCGCAAAACGCTTTCGCTTAACTCGATTGTTAAAAACAATTTAAGAATTATTAAATGAAGTTGAAAAAAACTTTAAAGAATTATATTCAACTAGCTGTAACCCGCAGCTTTGCTCGCGAATATTTCATTTTGTCTTTATTCAAATTTTAATAAATGCGTTTATAAGTGGTAATTATAAAACGCATATAATGTAGCAGATGTTTAGGGATGTGGTAACGAAGGAACTACCAATATAAAACACTTCCTTTATTACTATCACTTACCTATATATGAAATTTATTGGAAGGGAAAGTATTAGGACCGTGTAAATGTTCGAATTCCAGTTTTCAAAGTAAATATACGTTTTATAACCCCCTGAGTCCAAATTAACCAAGTCCCGCAAAAAGGTCTGAGTGTGTCCGTGTGTGGTAACTCCCGAGCGGAAACGGTAAGTCCTATGAAACAGAAATTTCATATTTAAGACAAATATACGCCCGACACGTTACAAAACCTTTTTCATCAAAATGAGCTTACCAGAAGAGCCACTTTATACCATGCATTTTGCACCTTTTTTCGATTTTCTCGAAAACGGTTCCGACGATTTTGGTTAAACTCCCTATATCGATGTAAAATTTAATAGGCTTTAATATCATTTATGTTTTATTCTGATTAAAATGGTTTGAAAGGGCTTAAATGCCGATATTTTAAATTTTCTTTCTCTAAAGTACCTTCAATTTTGTCGATTCTATAAAAATAACTATATTATCTTGTTACCACTGATGAAAAACCGGTTAAATATATAAATTGAATGAATTCGATACCCGATTAAAGGAGAAAACTGAAAAAAATATTTTCTTAATGCAATTTTTTTTTTTTTCTTGAACATAAGAGCAGTAATATACATGTGTAATATACCGTTGGAAAGCTTGAGATTTTAGAAAAAATACTATCTCATGCACAGACATTTAAAACTTAATAGAGAGTGATGAAAATATGATAACACTAACTGAATACTTTAGATAAAATATAATAGATTTTTTAATAAAACACATGTTTCTATAGAAATTTAATTTAATTGATTCTTTAATAGTTTCACTAATTTTTTTTAACTGCATTTGAAAATTCTTCAATTGATTTTAACAACGGTGGTAACTGTTGCCCGCACCAGATTTTTTATATTTATCTTTATGTTATATTTATTTTTAAATATAATTAAAAGTTTTTGAAACAAATGTGAAAAACAGTAGAAGAGAAAGACAGAAGACTATCGTAATTGTTTATTAATGCCTCGAATCGAGTGGAGTCTTAACGTAGCGTCTGAACGGTGAAGATGTGCCGTATATAGCCCAAGTCAAGTATCTATATCCATTATTGGAACAATTAATTTCTTAATTTTCATTCTTAAAACTGTTTAATTTTGATTCCTATATTTTTTTACATCTTTAAGTATTTAATTAAGTTTAGTTTGTTTCTCATATTTTCTTCAATATTTTTAATTAGTTTTATTTTGTTTCCTACATTCTCTTACAGCCGTTTAAGCATATAATTAGGTTAATTTTGTTTCTTATCTCGTTTACATGTATTCCAGTTTAACAAATGTATTGTGATTCGTCGTTTGCTTTCATTATTTTCATATTTTAAATCTATACAGTCCATTATTTTTTTTAATCGAACCACCCTTAGAATTTAAATTATCACTTGGAAGTATTGTTCTTCCACGGATAGCTCAGCTTATACAAATATATTTTTCATTCTCTCATTAATAGATTTCACCAACATAATAATAATAATAATAATAATAGGCTTACCGAACCCGAAGGTTCGATGCCGATACCACCAAATTTCGCCTGCACAAACTCGTCCAATGTTCACCGGTCAAGCCCAAGCCCCCGAGATCAGCCTTAATGCAATCCTCCCACCGACGCTTCGGCGTACCTTTCGGACGCCTACCAGTCGGTTCAGCGAATATAATCTTTCTCGGAATCCGTTCCTCACTAAGCCCAACAACTTTACGCGCCCATTTGAGTCTCTGCGATGCTATCAACTCAATTATATTCACAGGGTACAAACTCCGCAATTCCGCTTTGTGCAACCTTCTAAACTCCCCAGTGGCCTCATCTCTCTTCGGACTAAATATTTTACGCAGTACCTTATTCTCGAAAACCTTAAGCCGTTGTTCATCTTTCAAAGTAAGCGGCCACGTTTCTCATCCGTAAAGAACCGTTGGAAGAATAATAGTTTTCTAAATTCTAACCTTTAAGTTTTTAGACAGAAGCCGCGAGCTAAGTAATTTAGCAACTGAATAATAACACGCATTTCCCACCTTTAACCGGGACTTTATTTCTTCCTGGATTTCATTTTTTCTTGTTATCATTGAACCTAAATACTTGAATTTCTCTACGTGTTCAAAAGTATGACCTGAAATATTAATATCATCAAGATCGCCACCATTTCTGCAACTAATCAGATTTCACCAACAGGGAAATAAAATATGTCAACTCATTGATTTCTTTAATATTAATTTATCAAACTTAAAAAGAACATTTATCTATTATTGTAGCTTATGATTCTGAATTTCAGTCAAGATTAATTTTTCCTATGTGAAGTTAAAATAGTATTATTCTTGTTAAAATTGTATTATTCTATATTTACTATTATTCTATATTTATTGTATTATTCTATATTTCTGTTTGTTAGTACTCACTGAATATGTTTTTTTCTTTTTTTAATTTAAAAAAAAAATGTTTTTCCTCTTTTTTTATGTTCATATTCTTGTAAAATGGGTGTAGCTTAGAGCCTGTAATGATGATTATATTCAGCTGTGCCCTGGATAATTATTTATTTTGTGAATAATTAATTTATTATTCACCCGTGGGATATCTAGGAATAAGAACAACGTCTTAAGGTCATTTCACCTTTCTTAAATTGGATACAAAAATTTAGAGATTGGGAAATATCCGCCGCACTGTGGGCAATATGGCCGATTTAGGTGGACAAAATTCCGAAACTTTTCTATATTTAACTTTTGGGGTCCCAGATTACGGAAAAACATATTATAAAAAAATGATAAGAAAAAAAAGAAAAAATAATTAATTTTGGACACGATCGGCGAGCGCACTGTGGTCAAACATCAAAATGTATTTGATAAAATCTAAAAATTCCCTATATTTTACGTTAAAGGCCCAGATACGGGAAAAATAATACAAAAAATCTAATTATGGCTCGGAGTTGCTAAAACCTGCTAATAAATGTATTTTATATCATTTAGGAAATTCTTGAAATTATAGATTGTAAAATTTTGATTCGGAGCGAAAAATTCTTTGTAATGTCTAAATACTAGAAGGATTGATGAAACAAATCCTAAAACAAATCCTTGGGGTAACTTGGGGGTTATATAGTTTTTCGTTATTGAATAGGGGCATACATTTACAAATTGCTAAATTAACTCTACAGGTGAGATTGCAATGTATATTCAATTACAAGTTTGAAAATATAATGTCTTACCTGTCTCAGCAATGTCCATTGTTAAATAAAAGAAAAATACTTTGCGCTAAACACACTTGAACACAATAAATGACCATCGAATAAAGATAATCCCACTGCCGGTTATTAGGCACTTGTGCAAACAGGAAAGATTCATCCATTTACTATTTATTTGTAAACACGGTATGGCGGGAAATATTAGTAAGAAGGGTCTTGCCAACTAATAATAAAAAGGTGGAGCACTGGAAAATTCCAAACTTTTGACTTGACTTTTGTCACCCTAAATTGGTGATTTGGCCCACTGTACGGCGGTTGAGTGTGATCTGGATCAAATCACCTTAAAGAGCGTTGGTCTAGGAACAGTAGGTATTACTGCTATGTACTAAACAATTCATGGTTTGTTGTAATACATTTTTTTTTTTTTTTTACAATAACTTTTCTAGATCATTAGATAGTGTAAGCTTAATTCAATAGTAGCGTGTTTCAATCAGATTAAAGTACAAGGGTGGAATTCCGTTGAGAACAATTTTTTTTCTTGTTTATAATTTGATCCATTATTGATACGTTATTGAACGAAACACAATGAGGAGGCCGATTTAATCATAGGCTCCAGCCTGCCTAAGAGAGTTACAGAACTGATGCCGTATACAAGCACACACACACAAGGTCAGATGCAGGGTTCATAGAGTACATTGAAGTCAGTTAAATAAGTTGAATGGAGAGGGTGGAGTCAATGTGTTGAGGGTTGTTGGCGGAGTTGTTTATAACTAATGATAGGGGTTCGATCCCCCGCTGATCGGGGGCTGTTTGAACAACACTGCCTCGGTCCGCGGGAGGTGACCAGCTGCGCGTGGGCAGCTGGGGGTGGCTGCCAGGCTACCTGTTGTCACGGGGCGAAGAGGTAAGGAGGCAGGGGGTAAGGAGGTTGGCAAAGGGAGTGGAAGGTGGAGTTATAAATGTCAGAATACATCATGATAGTGACAAAAACAAAGGCTGTTAGTGATTATCACCTATCGTGATAGTACTCGATTATAAACCTACATATGATCTCTGTTCAGAATGCCTCATAATAGTCGTGAACCAGCAACAAAAAAATACAACCCATGTTACCCAAATTTTAGTATGTTTTATACAGAGCATTTATCATAGTAAAGCAAAAAATACACATCTGCGGATCACTTGTAGCTGGGTGGCTAGCGTAACAGCCTCCCATGCTAAAGGTCACGGGTTCAAACCCGCAGGCGGTCCTAGGATTTTTTAATGGGAGTAAAAAATCCTTAGTTACGCCGTCCTTCGGAGGGGACGTTAAAAGGTGGTCCCGAGCCTGTGCGATGTCAGGTACTCGTTAAAGATCCCTATCCTAAAAACCTGGATAGGCAAAATTTAGGACTCCCACTGTAGCATCGTCCGATTAGCCATAGTAGCATAAAGTGACGTTAAATAAATAAACAAACAAACAATACACATCTGCCAATTTATATATAAACAAATCGGCTCTAACGATTTTGAATAAACTCGATAGATCGAAAGGGTTTAATGCCAATATTTTAAATTTTCTTCCTTTAAAATACCTTCTATTCTGTAGATTAGAAAAAATTAACTATACAATCTTCTTAGCATACATAAAAAACAGATAAATATATAAGTTGAACGAATATGCAACAAAAGGAGAAAAGAGTAAAAATATTTTTATATGCAATTTTTATATTTTTCAACATAAAAAGGTAATATATACATAGATATACCGTTGGAAAGCTAAAAGTTTTAGAAAAAATATTATCTTCAAACAAAATTGCAACAGTTAATGGAGAGTGATGAAAAGCCGATAAAACAAACTGATTATCGTAAATAGTAATATGATAGATTATTTAATAAAACACATGGTTCTATAGAAACTCTAGGTAATTAATTTATCAACAATTTATTTTCATCTCTAAATGTATTTTAAATTCTTAAATTGATTTTAATAAGGGAGGTAAGTGAAAGTCGTGTGTTGCGTGCACCAGATTTTTTTTCCTTATATTTCACCACTTATAATTCATTCATACTTTCTTCTGATTATTTCTCCCTATTATCATCTCTATTTTTTAATTTCAATTCCATAACGCTTCCTCTGACACAGTCCGGTAACTTGGCTTTTTACTAGACAAAAGACTGACGTGGAACCAACTCAACCACAGATTCGGCCAGTTATACAGACTACTAAACAGAAAATCTCATCTTACAGTTGACAAAAAATTACCAATATACAAGACAGTACTGAAACCTAATATGGATCTACGGACTTGAACTGTGGGGGACAGCTAAACATTCTAACATCAAACGCATCCAATCCGAAGTCCTCCGAACAATAGTCAATGCTCCTTATTACGTTACCAACTGTACCCAACACCACGACCTTAAAATTTCGTTTATTTTATTCCTGGTACCATCCAAATTTTCTGAATTTCATCAGAACCTTAGTCATTATCCTAACCCTCTAGCACAATCCCTATCTAGTACCACCCATCTCTACAATCCTCCTCGAAAATTGAAAGGCAGTGGCCGCGAGACGTATTGTAAACACTGAAATTGGAATTCTGACACTGTTCAGATCCTCCACTCAAGTTACGTATGTTTGTGACTATTGCGCCCTAGCTCGGACTTCACTGAGTCACGTCTGTGAAGTTGGCCCCCCATAGTCGAAAAAATTGATTTTTTTTTAGAGTTCTGGTAGCCCCCCAAAGAGTTCTAGAGTTCTCGACCATTTTTAGAAATAGTTCTGTAGTTTAAGCCACTCAAAATGACGACCCAAGTAGCGGGGGGGCTAACTTCACACGTGTTGCAACTTGGCGGTCTTATAACTTCCTTCCTATTAAGTTTACAACGAAAATTCAAATAGAAAAATGTTAGAACTCTTAGGGGGGCAAACAGAACTCCGACTAAAAAAAAAACATTTCCGAAAAAAAGAGTTTTGAAAAAAATTTAAAAATCAAAAAAAATTAAAAATATTGATTAAAAAAAATTTTTAGAGAGAGTTCCAGTATTCCATCGACTAGATCTAAAAAAAATTATCGAGAAGTTTTGCTCTGTAATTACAAATAAAAAAGTTCTGGGACCTTAAAGTTTTTAACATTTTTTCGAAACTTTGCGGCGTTGTAAGTCCGATACTATCAACTTTAGAGAAAACATTCATAAGGATAATTGTTAGAACTCTTAGGGGGGCCAACAGAACTCCGACTAAAACCAACGAATTCCAAAAAAAAAAATTTCAAAAAATTTTAAACGAAAAAATTTTAAACATTAAACCATAAATTATTTTTTTTGACCGGAGTTCCGATGGCCCCCCGACTAGATCTAAATATAATTATAGAGACATTTTCCTCTGAGATGCGAAATAAGAAAGTTCTGGCCTCTCAAACTTTCAAATTTATTTTTTGCAACTTTGCGGCCTTGTACGTCCGATACTATCAACTTTAGAGAAAACATTCATAAGGATAATTGTTAGAACTCTTAGGGGGGCCAACAGAACTCCGACTAAAACCAACGAATTCCAAAAAAAAAAATTTCAAAAAATTTTAAACGAAAAAATTTTAAACATTAAACCATAAATTATTTTTTTTGACCGGAGTTCCGATGGCCCCCCGACTAGATCTAAATATAATTATAGAGACATTTTCCTCTGAGATGCGAAATAAGAAAGTTCTGGCCTCTCAAACTTTCAAATTTATTTTTTGCAACTTTGCGGCCTTGTACGTCCGATACTATCAACTTTAGAGAAAACATTCATAAGGATAATTGTTAGAACTCTTAGGGGGGCCAACAGAACTCCGACTAAAACCAACGAATTCCAAAAAAAAAAATTTCAAAAAATTTTAAACGAAAAAATTTTAAACATTAAACCATAAATTATTTTTTTTGACCGGAGTTCCGATGGCCCCCCGACTAGATCTAAATATAATTATAGAGACATTTTCCTCTGAGATGCGAAATAAGAAAGTTCTGGCCTCTCAAACTTTCAAATTTATTTTTTGCAACTTTGCGGCCTTGTACGTCCGATACTATCAACTTTAGAGAAAACATTCATAAGGATAATTGTTAGAACTCTTAGGGGGGCCAACAGAACTCCGACTAAAAACAACGAATTCCAAAAAAAAATTTGCTCCGAAATTATGACCAACTATTACAAGTCCGAAAGGGGTATAAAATTTAACCGAAAATTTTTTTTTTGACCGGAGTTCCGGTAGCCCCCCGACTAGATCTAAATATAATTATAGAGACATTTTCCTCTGAGATGCGAAATAAGAAAGTTCTGGCCTCTCAAACTTTCAAATTTATTTTTTGCAACTTTGCGGCCTTGTACGTCCGATACTATCAACTTTAGAGAAAACATTCATAAGGATAATTGTTAGAACTCTTAGGGGGGCCAACAGAACTCCGACTAAAAACAACGAATTCCAAAAAAAATTTGCTCCGAAATTATGACCAACTATTACAAGTCCGAAAGGGGTATAAAATTTAACCGAAAATTTTCTTTTTGACCGGAGTTCCGGTAGCTCCCCGCCTAGATCTAAATATAATTATAGAGACATTTTCCTCTGAGATGCGAAATAAGAAAGTTCTGGTCACTTACATATTCAATATTTTTTTTTGCAACTTTGCGGCTTTGTAAATCCGATACTATCAACTTTAGAGAAAACATTCATAAGGATAATTGTTAGAACTCTTAGGGGGGCCAACAGAACTCCGACTAAAAACAACGAATTCAAAAAAAAAATTTGCTCCGAAATTTTGACCAACTATTACAAGTCCGAAAGGGGTATAAAATTTAACCGAAAAAATTTTTTTTGACCGGAGTTCCGGTAGCCCCCCGACTAGATCTAAATATAATTATAGAGACATTTTCCTCGGAGATGCGAAATAGAAAAGTTCTGGCCTCTCAAACTTTCAAATTTATTTTTTGCAACTTTGCGGCCTTGTACGTCCGATACTATCAACTTTAGAGAAAACATTCATAAGGATAATTGTTAGAACTCTTAGGGGGGCCAACAGAACTCCGACTAAAAACAACGAATTCCAAAAAAAAATTTGCTCCGAAATTTTGACCAACTATTACAAGTCCGAAAGGGGTATAAAATTTAACCGAAAAATTTTTTTTTGACCGGAGTTCCGGTAGCCCCCCGACTAGATCTAAATATAATTATAGAGACATTTTCCTCTGAGATGCGAAATAAGAAAGTTCTGGCCTCTCAAACTTTCAAATTTATTTTTTGCAACTTTGCGGCCTTGTACGTCCGATACTATCAACTTTAGAGAAAACATTCATAAGGATAATTGTTAGAACTCTTAGGGGGGCCAACAGAACTCCGACTAAAAACAACGAATTCCAAAAAAAATTTGCTCCGAAATTATGACCAACTATTACAAGTCCGAAAGGGGTATAAAATTTAACCGAAAAATTTTTTTTTTGACCGGAGTTC
This sequence comes from Piezodorus guildinii, assembly GCA_023052935.1. Lineage (NCBI taxonomy): Eukaryota > Metazoa > Arthropoda > Insecta > Hemiptera > Pentatomidae > Piezodorus > Piezodorus guildinii. The sequence continues at coordinate 139,955,238 of CM041296.1, read as the reverse complement.
CGGTAGCCCCCCGACTAGATCTAAATATAATTATAGAGACATTTTCCTCTGAGATGCGAAATAAGAAAGTTCTGGCCTCTCAAACTTTCAAATTTATTTTTTGCAACTTTGCGGCCTTGTACGTCCGATACTATCAACTTTAGAGAAAACATTCATAAGGATAATTGTTAGAACTCTTAGGGGGGCCAACAGAACTCCGACTAAAAACAACGAATTCCAAAAAAAAAATTTGCTCCGAAATTATGACCAACTATTACAAGTCCGAAAGGGTATAAAATTTAACCGAAAAATTTTTTTTTGACCGGAGTTCCGGTAGCCCCCCGACTAGATCTAAATATAATTATAGAGACATTTTCCTCTGAGATGCGAAATAAGAAAGTTCTGGCCTCTCAAACTTCAAATTTTTTTTTGCAACTTTGCGGCCTTGTACGTCCGATACTATCAACTTTAGAGAAAACATTCATAAGGATAATTGTTAGAACTCTTAGGGGGCCAACAGAACTCCGACTAAAAACAACGAATTCCAAAAAAAAATTTGCTCCGAAATTTTGACCAACTATTACAAGTCCGAAAGGGGTATAAAATTTAACCGAAAAATTTTTTTTTTGACCGGAGTTCCGGTAGCCCCCCGACTAGATCTAAATATAATTATAGAGACATTTTCCTCTGAGATGCGAAATAAGAAAGTTCTGGCCTCTCAAACTTTCAAATTTATTTTTTGCAACTTTGCGGCCTTGTACGTCCGATACTATCAACTTTAGAGAAAACATTCATAAGGATAATTGTTAGAACTCTTAGGGGGCCAACAGAACTCCGACTAAAAACAACGAATTCCAAAAAAAAATTTGCTCCGAAATTATGACCAACTATTACAAGTCCGAAAGGGTATAAAATTTAACCGAAAAATTTTTTTTTTGACCGGAGTTCCGGTAGCCCCCGACTAGATCTAAATATAATTATAGAGACATTTTCCTCTGAGATGCGAAATAAGAAAGTTCTGGCCTCTCAACTTCAAATTTATTTTTTGCAACTTTGGCGGCCTTGTAACTCCGATACTATCAACTTTAGAGAAAACATTCATAAGGATAATTGTTAGAACTCTTAGGGGGGCCAACAGAACTCCGACTAAAAACAACGAATTCCAAAAAAAAATTTGCTCCGAAATTTTGACCAACTATTACAAGTCCGAAAGGGGTATAAAATTTAACCGAAAAATTTTTTTTTGACCGGAGTTCCGGTAGCCCCCCGACTAGATCTAAATATAATTATAGAGACATTTTCCTCTGAGATGCGAAATAAGAAAGTTCTGGCCTCTCAAACTTTCAAATTTATTTTTTGCAACTTTGCGGCCTTGTACGTCCGATACTATCAACTTTAGAGAAAACATTCATAAGGATAATTGTTAGAACTCTTAGGGGGGCCAACAGAACTCCGACTAAAAACAACGAATTCCAAAAAAAAATTTGCTCCGAAATTTGACCAACTATTACAAGTCCGAAAGGGGTATAAAATTTAACCGAAAAATTTTTTTTTGACCGGAGTTCCGGTAGCCCCCCGACTAGATCTAAATATAATTATAGAGACATTTTCCTCTGAGATGCGAAATAAGAAAGTTCTGGCCTCTCAAACTTTCAAATTTTTTTTTGCAACTTTGCGGCCTTGTACGTCCGATACTATCAACTTTAGAGAAAACATTCATAAGGATAATTGTTAGAACTCTTAGGGGGCCAACAGAACTCCGACTAAAAACAACGAATTCCAAAAAAAAATTTGCTCCGAAATTTTGACCAACTATTACAAGTCCGAAAGGGGTATAAAATTTAACCGAAAAATTTTTTTTTGACCGGAGTTCCGGTAGCCCCCCGACTAGATCTAAATATAATTATAGAGACATTTTCCTCTGAGATGCGAAATAAGAAAGTTCTGGCCTCTCAAACTTTCAAATTTATTTTTTGCAACTTTGCGGCCTTGTACGTCCGATACTATCAACTTTAGAGAAAACATTCATAAGGATAATTGTTAGAACTCTTAGGGGGGCCAACAGAACTCCGACTAAAAACAACGAATTCCAAAAAAAAATTTGCTCCGAAATTTTGACCAACTATTACAAGTCCGAAAGGGGTATAAAATTTAACCGAAAAATTTTTTTTTGACCGGAGTTCCGGTAGCCCCCCGACTAGATCTAAAATATAATTATAGAGACATTTTCCTCTGAGATGCGAAATAAGAAAGTTCTGGCCTCTCAAACTTTCAAATTTATTTTTTGCAACTTTGCGGCCTTTGTACGTCCGATACTATCAACTTTAGAGAAAACATTCATAAGGATAATTGTTAGAACTCTTAGGGGGGCCAACAGAACTCCGACTAAAAACAACGAATTCCAAAAAAAAATTTGCTCCGAAATTATGACCAACTATTACAAGTCCGAAAGGGGTATAAAATTTAACCGAAAAATTTTTTTTTGACCGGAGTTCCGGTAGCCCCCCGACTAGATCTAAATATAATTATAGAGACATTTTCCTCTGAGATGCGAAATAAGAAAGTTCTGGCCTCTCAAACTTTCAAATTTATTTTTTGCAACTTTGCGGCCTTGTACGTCCGATACTATCAACTTTAGAGAAAACATTCATAAGGATAATTGTTAGAACTCTTAGGGGGGCCAACAGAACTCCGACTAAAAACAACGAATTCCAAAAAAAATTTGCTCCGAAATTATGACCAACTATTACAAGTCCGAAAGGGGTATAAAATTTAACCGAAAAATTTTTTTTTGACCGGAGTTCCGGTAGCCCCCCGACTAGATCTAAATATAATTATAGAGACATTTTCCTCTGAGATGCGAAATAAGAAAGTTCTGGCCTCTCAAACTTTCAAATTTATTTTTTGCAACTTTGCGGCCTTGTACGTCCGATACTATCAACTTTAGAGAAAACATTCATAAGGATAATTGTTAGAACTCTTAGGGGGGCCAACAGAACTCCGACTAAAAACAACGAATTCCAAAAAAAATTTGCTCCGAAATTATGACCAACTATTACAAGTCCGAAAGGGGTATAAAATTTAACCGAAAATTTTTTTTTGACCGGAGTTCCGGTAGCCCCCCGACTAGATCTAAATATAATTATAGAGACATTTTCCTCTGAGATGCGAAATAAGAAAGTTCTGGCCTCTCAAACTTTCAAATTTATTTTTTGCAACTTTGCGGCCTTGTACGTCCGATACTATCAACTTTAGAGAAAACATTCATAAGGATAATTGTTAGAACTCTTAGGGGGGCCAACAGAACTCCGACTAAAAACAACGAATTCCAAAAAAAAATTTGCTCCGAAATTATGACCAACTATTACAAGTCCGTCAAAAAAAAATTTGAAAATTTGAGAGGCCAGAACTTTCTTATTTCGCATCTCAGAGCAAAACGTTCAGATAATTATATGTAGATCTAGTTGGGGAGCCATCGGAACTCCGGTCAAAAAAAATAATTTATGGTTTAATGTTAAAAATATTTTCGTTTAAAATTTTTTGAAATTTTTTTTTTTGGAATTCGTTGTTTTTAGTCGGAGTTCTGTTGGCCCCCCTAAGAGTTCTAACAATTATCCTGATGAATGTTTTCTCTAAAGTTGATAGTATCGGATTTACAAAGCCGCAAAGTTGCAAAAAAAAATATTGAATATGTATGTGACCAGAACTTTTTTATTTCGCATCTCAGAGGAAAATGTCTCTATAATTATATTTAGATCTAGTCGGGGGGCTACCGGAACTCCGGTCAAAAGAAAATTTTTCGGTTAAATTTTATACCCCTTTCGGACTTGTTATAGTTGGTCAAAATTTCAGAGCAAATTTTTTTTTGGAATTCGTTGTTTTTAGTCGGAGTTCTGTTGGCCCCCCTAAGAGTTCTAAAAATTATCCTTATGAATGTTTTCTCTAAAGTTGATAGTATCGGACCTACAAGCCCGCAAAGTTGCAAAAAAAAAATTTGAAAATTTGAGAGGCCAGAACTTTCTTATTTCGCATCTCAGAGCAAAACGTTCAAATAATTATATTTAGATCTAGTTGGGGGGCCATCGGAACTTCGGTCAAAAAAAATAATTTATGGTTTAATGTTTAAAATTTTTTCGTTTAAAGTTTTTTGAAATTTTTTTTTTTTGGAATTCGTTGGTTTTAGTCGGAGTTCTGTTGGCCCCCCTAAGAGTTCTAACAATTATCCTTATGAATGTTTTCTCTAAAGTTGATAGTATCGGACTTACAACGCCGCAAAGTTTCGAAAAAATGTTAAAAACTTTAAGGTCCCAGAACTTTTTTATTTGTAATTACAGAGCAAAACTTCTCGATAATTTTTTTTAGATCTAGTCGATGGAATACTGGAACTCTCTCTAAAAATTTTTTTTAATCAATATTTTTAATTTTTTTTGATTTTTAAATTTTTTTCAAAACTCTTTTTTTCGGAAATGTTTTTTTTTAGTCGGAGTTCTGTTTGCCCCCCTAAGAGTTCTAACATTTTTCTATTTGAATTTTCATTGTAAACTTAATAGGAAGGAAGTTATAAGACCGCCAAGTTGCAACACGTGTGAAGTTAGCCCCCCCGCTACTTGGGTCGTCATTTTGAGTGGCTTAAACTACAGAACTATTTCTAAAAATGGTCGAGAACTCTAGAACTCTTTGGGTGGCTACCAGAACTCTAAAAAAAAATCAATTTTTTCGACTATGGGGGGCCAACTTCACAGACGTCACTGAGTCACACCAGTGACGCGGCTGAGAGCGAGGCGCTAGGATCTATTGGACTCTGCTTTTCCCTCTACAAGTGCAGGAAAAGGCCCAGTCTGGGGTTCCTTTAGAAAATTGTAAAAAAGTGTATCAAGTTAAGATTGTGTGTATGATGTTAATGTATTTTATTTATTGGTTCTTTATTTCATTCATCATCTCAATTATAGGCTGTGGTTTTTTTGTATATATATATATATATATATATATATATATATATATATATATATATATATATATATATATATATATATATATATTATATTTTATATAATTTGATTTTATCATTGTAGACTGTATATATTGTGTGAATGGGATCTTATATCACTATTACTAATTTTCATATAGAAACAAATTGTAATATATCTCAATAAATAAATATTATTATTATCATCTAAACAGTCAGCCATACACCCTTGATTAAAGTGGACGAGTACGTTAAATCTCTCTATTCCTTTCCAAAACAAAAGTTCTCCAAAACATTACTACTGAATCCGCAACGGTTTTCAGAATGGAAGTGTTTCGGCGAGTCCTCTTTATTATTGGACACAATGAAGCAGTAATCCCGAAGAACACCCCCAGCGAGCCCCAGAAAGCAAACGATCTGTTGAGGATGACCTGTGGCACGGACCAGGGGCAGGTGCTGTCCCAGCTGGCGCAACCTTCGATTGTTCTCGCCTGACTTTTCGGCAAAGGTGTCGTCACAGGCGATGTTCCATAACTCACGGACTGGGGACCGCAGCCCGCGATCCATCTTGCACCACCTTTGTCCACCTTCCGAGGTTGTCCACAAGTCCCGCAACAAATAACCCAAGACCGAGCTAACATCTCAATAACAAGCTGAGGAGGCAGCTGGTCCAAGGAACTGTATTCCATTATCTCACGTTCCAGGTGACACGTTGAATCAAGCCGGCTCTGATTCTTTCATCAGTACTATTCTTCCTGGATGAAGACATAGCTTCAAGGAAAGTGACGTCTTAGTATTCGGGTGGCGCTACACGGAAAGATTCACAAGAAGCTACAAAAAGCAACAAGCAAAGAATTACCCCGTATAGAGGCGCCATGGAAAACGAGTAAGTCTTATTTTTTAGCCAACGCCAGTTTACTCATGGTGCAAATACTGTACTTCTCTGTACATGTTTAGCTCTAAACCGTTGTTCGATTTTTTTAAAAACTTCGTTATCTATTAACACAAAATTAAATAAATCAATATATTTTATTTCCAAAATACACAGTACAGTGTCGAAATAGAAACTGGGTGACTTAAATAACAATTTTAAATAAAAAATCTGGTGCGGGCAACACACGACTTTCACTTACCTCCATTTTTAAAATCAAATAAATAATTTTCAAATACTGAATTTATATAGAATTGAAATTTATATAGAAACATATATAAATAGAAACATAAAAATTGAATTTATATAGAAACATGTGTTTTATTAAAAAATCTATTATATTATTATCTAAAATAACCAATTTGGTTTATCTTCTTTTCATCACTCTCTATTAACTTTTAAAAGCTTGTGTATGAGATAATATTTTTCTATAATCTTTAGCTTTCCAACGGTATATCATACATGCATATTACTGTTCTTATGTTCAAAAACAAAAAATTGCATTAAAAAATAATTGTTTCTGTTTTCTCCTTCAGTTAGATATCGAATTCGTTCAACTTATATATTTATTTGTTTTTCATCGGTGGAAACAAAATAATATAGTTATTTTTATAGAATCGACAAAATTAACGGTACTTTAGAGAAAGAAAATTTAAAATATCGGCATTTAAGCCCTGTCAGACCATTTTAATCATAATGAAAACTACATGATATTAAAGCTCATTAAAGTTTACGTTGATATATCGAGTTTATTCAAAATCGCCGGAACCGTTTTCGAGAAAATTGAAAAAAGGTGAAAAAGGCATCATATAAAGTGGCTCTTCTGTTAAGCTCATTTTGATGAAAAAGGTTTTGTAACGTCTCGGGCGTATATTTGTCTTGAATATGAAATTTCAGTTTCATAGGACTTACCGTTTCCGCCCGGGAGTTACCACACACACACATACACAGATCTTTTTGCAGAACTTGGTTACTTGGACTCAGGACAATACATTCCCTTACTATATATTTCATATATAGGTAAGTGAAAATAATATGTTTTTGAGGAGCAGTTTATTTGAGATGCAGCTAATTAAAACACTTAATTAAGAAAAAACTTAATTTATAGTGCCAACGTTTCGGCCTAAATTACTTTAACGTTAGCTAAATAAATTAAGTTTTTGCTTAATTGTTTTTATGACTGCACCCTGAATTAAATTCTCAATATCTATATACAGTCAACCATTCAAATATGTTACTCTTCTTCGTAAATTAATTTTATAAGTTAAACGCATCTAAACTTCTTTTCAAGGAAAACCCTCCATTTTTCTTGGTAAAGTTACACCGGAAACACGGACGTGCCTCCCGAGCGATACATGAGGCAGGGAAGTTGTGAAAACTCCAGTTAATAAGTTTTGATGAGCGAGGGGGGAGCTGAGGGGGATATACTCGTTACTGCAAATGATCAAGATGGCACTGGGACAAACTAAACCAATCTCACAGCTTTCCGTTTTTTTCAAAAACTCATTCCTAACAGAAAACTTGTCCGGATTTCTTTTTCCTGTTCATCTCCTCACAAACAAACTGCTCTATCTTCCTAGTTCGTGTTTATGTCTCGTGGAGTGTGGACGTCTAGTGTTTAGAGCTCCGGAGGATTAAGCACAAAGCGATAAGTGAACCTATACTATTACTCACTCTTTCTTTCTTTTTTATTAAAATATATTCTGTTTAATTTAACCTAGAAGTAAGTTTTTTGTTTTGTTTTTTATATTTTTATCTGTTTTTTATTTTTGATTGGCGAAAATGGAAAATTCGCCTCCTTCGAAACGAAAAAAAGGCAGAATTAAAGAACAACTTTTTGAAAATAATGCTGTTCAACCAAAATCATTCGCTAAATTCTTAATCATTAAAAGATTAGCCTTTGATGAAGAAGGGAATATTTTAGATTTTAAAAAGATATCACCTTTTTTGATTCATAAAAGTCTAAAAAATTTAGTTGGGGATCTCAAAATGATAAAAAAATTAAAAGATGGTACCCTCTTAGTAGAAGTTTTATCAGAAAATCAAACTATAAAACTACTTAAATGTGAAAACTTATTTAATAACTTTCCAGTTAAAGTCGAGCCACATGGTAGACTCAATGTAAGTAAGGGTATTATTTGGTGCCCTGACCTTAACTATTGTTCTATTGATGAAATAAAAGAAGAACTAAAGTCCCAAAATGTAAGTGACGTTAAAAGACTGACATATTTTAAAAATAATGAGAAACGGGATAGCCACAACTATCTCCTAACCTTTAACTGTCCGACAATTCCAAATGAAATTAAAGTAGGCTTTTATAACATTGCTACTCGTCCCTTCAAATCAAACCCCACGAGGTGTTATAATTGTCTTCGGCTTGGACATACTAAAATAACATGTAAAAAAGAACCCTTATGTCGTTTTTGTGGTAACATTAAACATGAAGGTACAGAATGTAATAACCCCTTAAAGTGTATACTTTGCTCAGGCCAACATGATTCTTTTTCGAAAATTTGCCCAATTTTTCTAAAAGAAAAAGAAATTAAAAATATTCAAGAAACTGAAAAAATAACTTATTTAGCGGCTAAAAAGAAGTATGAACAATTACATCCTTTAACGACTACAGTTTCATTTTCTAGCATTGTAAAAAACAAACAAACCGTTAGTGTTAGTGTACAGACCGATACAGATGATTTAAATGATAAATCTATTTTCGTGAAACCGTTAGAAGTAAAGGCTTCATCGAGTGATACCCTCACAGTTGGTAGCGGGGCAGCTAATGAACAAAGCGGTACCCCCACCATGGCTCCTCCCCACTCCCTACCCCCACCATCCCTTCCTCCTACCACTCCTGCCCCTTTTTCCCCTATTCCCTCTAATTCTTTCCCTCATATTTCAAAACCCTTCCTAACTCCTCTACCCTCGGCTGAAAATTCAGCCAATTCTACGGAAGCAAGGAAAATCACCTGTCAGTCTTCCGTAATTCCGACTACATCTTCGGAAAAACCAGTTGACCCTCTCCTCGTTCATCGTCAAGAACATGGAGAGTGGACAGTTGTGAAAGATAAGCGAACAAGAAGCAGATCTAGGAATAAATCTCCTAGGAAAAGTACCATGCAAATTGATTAAAATATAACTTTGTTTATATTACTATCGTTTAACTATCTATCTGTTTTTGATTTCTTTTATAGTTTCACTTTTAATTTGATTTTTTGCTAAACCTAATTTTTATAATCTGTCCATCATGAATCTTCTACAATGGAATTGTAACGGTTTAAAAACTCACTTAAACGATTTAAAAATACTTATAAACGAAACAGATCCGTTTTGCCTAGCTATTCAAGAGACTCACCTTAAAACTACTGATACTATCAATATTAAAAATTATGATTTATATCGAAAAGATAGTCCAAATACAAACCATAATCAACACGGAGTCTTAATTGCGGTGAAAAATAATCTTTATTCCGAACTTGTCCCAATTAACTCCCCGTTACAGGCTGTAGCCGTTAAAATTCACCAAACATTCACCTTTACTGTCTGTAATGTATACCTACCGCAGGACCGTACAATAACTACTCATCACTTAATAGACCTTTTTAATCAACTTCCTCAACCTGTACTTTTCATTGGTGACATGAACGGAAAAAATTCTTTATGGGGCTCTCGAGAAATTAACACTCGCGGTAAAATTATTGAAAACTTTCTGGACTTCTCGAACTTACTACTACTCAACACTGGCGAAAATACATTTCTTAGTTCAAGCTATGGAACATACTCTGCAATAGATTTATCCCTCTGCTCCCCATCCTTATACAACTTAATAGAATGGACAGTTCTACCTGACCTGCACGGTAGTGACCACTTCCCACTTCGTATTAAGTTTAACAACATGAAATCCGCTCATGCTCAACCTAAGTGGATTTTAAATAAGGCAGACTGGACTAACTTCAAAACTCTTGCCTCGCCACCCTTAATACCTCCAACCGAATTAAATATAGAGACAGGATGTGAGACCATTACAAACATAATTATTGAAGCAGCCAGGGCATCCATTCCCACTACCTCGGGAACACCTAAAAGACCATTAGTCCCTTGGTTCAATGAGGATTGTAAAAAGGCCATAAAACAACGGCGAAGAGCATTAAAAAAATTCCAAAGGCACATGACGACGGAAAACATGATCGAATATAAAAAACAACGGGCGATTTGTAGAAAATTGTTTAATTCGTGTAAACAAGAATCTTGGAAAAAGTTTTCAAGTTCTATCAACGCCTCTACACCCGTGAATGAAATATGGAATAAGATCCGCAAAATTTCAAACAATAAATCTTTTTCAAACCCCACTATCTTGGACAATGGCCAACTAACAGACGACCCATTAACTGTTTCCAACATCTTTGCCGATTTCTATGACGGAATATACAACACTATGAATGACAGTACCATATCTAAGGAAAAAATAATAGACAACGAAAAACATCTTGAAACAGAATTTTACAATATTCCCTTCTCAATGTGGGAACTTAACGAAACCCTCAATAGCGTAAAAGGATCAACGCCCGGACCAGACTGGGTGCACTATGATATGATCAAAAACCTTCCGGTCGAAACTAAAACATGGCTACTCGAATTTTACAATCATCTCTGGACTACTGGACTCCTCCCACAAGCTTGGCGCAACTCGATTGTAATTCCCATTCTGAAAACTGGAAAGGATAAAAGAGATCCTAGTAGCTACCGCCCGATATTTCTAACCAGCTGCTTAAGTAAAATAATGGAGCGCATGGTCAGCAAACGGTTAAGATGGCTCATAGAAACTAACAATCTGTTGCAACCTTTCCAATCTGGTTTCCGTCAGGGAAGGTGTACAATGGATCATTTGGTTACTTTGGAAGCTGAAGCGCAATATTCCTTCATTAATTCCCAACAAATGGTTGCAATATTCTTCGACTTAAAACAAGCATTTGATAGCATCGACCATAAAATAATTCTGCAGAAACTATCGTCCATAGGAATTAAGGGTCCTGTATTTTCCTATATCAAAGAATTCCTTTCAAATCGACAATTCAGAGTAAAAATAGGCTGTAAACTATCTGGAAACCGTAAGCAGAACATCGGGGTCCCTCAGGGTTGCGTCCTTAGCCCGATATTGTTCTGCCTTGCAATAAACGATCTTGGACTGAACCTACCGAGAGGTGTCAAACCGTTATTGTTTGCAGATGACCTAGCCATAATTTATAGATCTGGAAGCATCGACGATATCAAATGCAAATTACAAGATGCCATCAACAGATTATACCAGTGGTCACTATCCGTAGGCCTTCAATTTTCTGCCGAAAAATCTAAATGTCTTCATTTTTCCCGCAAAAGAAATACACAACCTTCTCCCGAATTCCGTCTGGGGAACTCTCTTATACCATATACGAATACACATAGGTTTCTGGGCTTAATATTTGATCGGAGACTAACCTGGCAACCACATATATCTTCTTTAAAAACAGTTACCACTAAACGGTTAATAATACTTAGATATCTAAGTGGAACGTCCTGGGGATCTGATAGAACAACCCTACTAAAGTTATACTGTTCTTTCATATGCACAAAATTAGACTATGGTAGCTTTGTCTATGGTTCCGCTCGACTTTTAATTCTAAATAAAATTGATGCCGTACACCATGCTGGGATACGTATAGCAACAGGGGCGTTTCGAACCAGTCCTATTCTTAGTCTATGCTCAGAAGCGGGAATACCTCCTCTTTTGTTCAGAAGGAAAAAACTTGCAATTAACTATGTCTCCAAGCTACTGCTATATCCAGACCACCCAACCTATAGATACATTTACAAACCTAAATTCACAAAAGCCTTTGCAAGTAAACCAAACGCTACACTTCCTTTAGCCGTAAGAATCAAATTTGTAATTTCAACCCTCGAAAAAACACCTATCTATAGACAGGACGTTTCAACTCCTCCATGGACTCTTTCGCCTCCTAACATAGTTCTCCGCTTAACCCGATTACCGAAAGCAAATACATCTCCCACCGACTATCAAATCCAATTTTCACATCTTCTCCACAGTATTTCAGATCCGTTCGTAATCTATACCGATGGCTCTAGAAACGAGAATTCCGTTGCTTGCTCCTTCGTCACAAACAACTCCACGCACAAGATAAAACTCCATTCTCTATGTACCGTATTTACAGCCGAACTTCATGCAATAGCTTCAGCACTCCACTTCTCCATGTCAGTAAACAACAACAATATAGCAATAATTACCGATTCATTAAGCTCACTAAAATCACTAAATAGTATGTATCCCAAATCTCCCATCGCTCTAAAAATTCATTCATATTTAAAAATGTTGACAAATTCTAACAAATCAGTAAAATTCGTCTGGGTGCCCAGTCATATGGGGATAAAGGGAAACGAGCTCGCGGACAAAGCTGCAAAACAGGCACTTGCCCTCCCGGGTCGCGGCGCTGCGATATTGACACCACAGGAAGCAATCCTCCCATTAAAAAGAGATCTTTTAGATGCGTGGCAGGCCATGTGGGATGAAAGTCCACACAGTAAATTAAAAACCATCAAAAAATCTGTAAAATCCTGGGCCACATCAAGTCGACCAAACCGAAGGGAGGAAGTCGTTCTAACCCGACTCAGAATAGGACATACGAACCTTACCCACATACATAACATAACGAAACAGTCCCCTCCGAGATGTCAATATTGCGATAGCCTTTTAACAGTACAGCACCTCTTTCAGGAATGTTCCTTCTACACTTCGAGACTAGCCCGATTAGGCCTCCCGAGCAACATAACCGAGGCTCTCGGTGACAATGAAGACACGATTAAATCCGTCATCTCGTTTTTAAAGGAAAACAACATTCTCACAAAAATTTAAAATCATTCTCTAGAAATAGTATTCCTCTCAATATTACTATATCTGCAAATCACATTTCGTTTCTAATATATATCGATATTTCGAGTAACAAAGAAAAACAAAAAGATTAAAGGGGAAAAAAAAAAAAAAAAAAAGTGTATATGTTTATATGTGTATTTGTTTGTATATATATGCGTATGTTTATATGTATGTATGTACGTGTATGTCTATATGTGAATATATGTATATAAGTGTATGTGCTTATGTGCGTGTGTACGTAGATGTGTGTGTATATATCTATATGTGTGTGTGTGTGTGTGTGTATGTGTATATGTATGTATGTATGTGTGTGTATGTGTATATATTAGTATGTACGTGTATATATATGTATATTGTATGCATGTATATATATGTATGTATGTGTGTGTGTATATGTACATGAAATATGTGTGTATTTATTGAAAATACTTAAAATAGGAAACAAAAAAATAGAAAACAGGGCACTGATGACCTTAGGGTTTTGTGCCATTAAGCCCTAACCAACAACAACAACAACTGCTCTATCTTTATTGGTTAACATCTAAAGTAGTATATTGAAATTAAATTATGTATAGAATATTTAATACGTATTTGATGAAGCATGAGACGGTTCGGGAAACGGTAAATTAATGTTTACAAAAATAGTGATTCATTAAAAAAAAAAAATAGTGGATTATTTGTATATGAATAAATGGCCGAGTTTAAACTCGTACAAAAATATTACTCGAAAATCGCGTGGAACGTTCATATTTGGAGGTATACTAAAAAGTGGGTAGTTGATTGGGTAATGTTTAAAATACAAAGGTAGATATGTAAACCATTACATTGCCGTCGCCGTGTTTTACCTTAGGTCTAACATTTCTTGTTTGAAACTCTGTAATCGGTTTTCTCAACACAAAATAATATCCATCTGAACCAAAAATGTTGTATTTGCTCTCATCAGATAATAAAACGATTTTTCTAAAAGTCCATTGTTTCATTTGCATATAGTTTTGCAAATTCAAGCCTTTTACAGCCGGCAATGTATTGGTTTGGGGCTGCATGGCATCGAATGGTGTTGAAAAGTTATGCTATTGCAGTAATCTATTGCAGACAATTCGGATGCGGAAGAACTTCGTAGCCCAGTTCTTTCAATTTTTTCACGGTATGTTTTGAAACACGGGGTCTTGCTGCCGCTCTGTGAGATCATGAGATACCCATGTATCAAGCTTTTTTACTTTCCCAATACACTTTAAATATCTGGAAACGGTAGATGCACTTACATTTAGTTGGCTGAGAGTCCTTTAACTGTTTGGTAGGGGTTTCCTTCTACTGTATGTTTGAGGATATCGTTGTCAATTACGGATGGAGGTCTTCCTCGGGGCAAGTTTTCCAAGTCGGTATCCTATGCTGAAAACTTAGCAAACCAGCGGCGAATGGTCCGTTCATTCCTCCCTAGGGGGTATACTAAAAAGTGGGTAATTGATTGGGAAGCTAATGTTTATAATACAAAGGTAGAGGATTAGTAATGTTTACTTTAAATATGTAAACATTCGGAAGAAAACAACAGAGACCTGCAAAATCCTTTATGTATTTCAGAAACTATAAAAACGGACATTGAAACAACCCAATAGATGATAAAGAAAAAATGTAAGGGGTTCTGAAATCAGGAAATACTATTTAAATTATTTGAGTGAAAATCGAATGGACAGGAAAGGAAGTAGTAACGCAGTCTAGTATAAATGATTTTGGTTTATTATTTTTAATGATGAACCTTTGTAATCGACCAAAAAAACAAAACAAATTACCCTCCTCAGAATTTTAGGCTCAAGTTGCAAGATATGTAGAACCTTATAAAGAATAAAATCAAATCCCTTTTTCCTAACCATCAATAAATGAATACCAAATTTAAAAAGAATTGTTTCATATCTATCATAGATATAGCGTTTTGAAATTAGCACTGGTGATATACCATTTTCGTTTCAATTATTTATTGCTTTTCATATTACTTAACTGCCTATTAACAGCTATGTTATACCCTGATATAGTTTTTACTTTCACTTACTATATATATTAAGGAAAAGTATTGCGATCGTGAAAATTTTCGAATTCCAGTTTTCAACGGAAATACACGTTTTAGGGTCCCCTGAGTCCAAATAACCAAGTCCCGCAAAAAGGTCTGTGTGTGGTAACTTCCGGGCGGAAACGATAAGTCCTATGAAACTGAAGCTTACCAGAAGAGCCACTTAATACCATACATTTTGCACTTTTTTTCCATTTTCTCTAAAACGGTTCCGACGATTTTGATTAAACTCGCTATATCGATGTAAAATTTAATAGGCTTTAATATAATGTACGTTTCATTCTGATTAAAATAGTCTGACAGGGCTTAAATGCCGATATTTTAAATTTTCTTCTTCTAAAGTACCTTTCATTTTGTATATTTTATGAAAATAACCATATTATCTCGTTAGCATTGATAAATAACAGCTAAATATGCAAGCTGAGCAAATTTGAAAAGCAACTAAAGGAGAAAACTGGAAAAAAATATTTTTTTAATACAATTTTTCGTTTTTGAACATAACAACAGTATTATACATGTGTGATATACCGTTGGAAAGCTAAAGATTTTAGAAAAATATTATCTAATACACTAGAGCTTGTAAAAGTTAATAAAGAGTGATAAAAAGCCGATACAACTAACTGATTGTTTTAGATAACAATATAATAGATTTTTTAATAAAACACATATTTCTATAGAAATTCAATTTAATTAATTCTTTAATAGTTTCACGCATTTTTATCTCTATCTGTATTTGAAAATTCTTTAATTGATTTTAACAACGGTGGTAAGTGAAAGTCGTGTGTTGCCCTTATCAGATTTTTTAGAAATAGTAAACCACTGTGTAATAATTTGCAATGTTTTTTATTAATTATAAACTTTTTTATTTATTTTCTTTCCGTAAATTATATACTAAGATATAATATTTCGTATAAAATATACACTTTCCCTTCTGTTCTCGTTCCTCGGACTATAAACTCGTTATAGGCAGACCAGGGGGTGTCCCCTTGCGCGGATCAAACTGACCTAGCCCCCAGCGAGGGAAGACGAGACTTCTCGTTAGGGCAGACCAGGTCTCGTTACCGGCTCTTTTTCCAATTATTGGCTCGAAACAAGAGGAGAGGCCCTTAGCCCTGTTTACAGTCTTCCTTCTCACATCAAAGCCCTTCTTCCCTTACACACCTCCTGTCCGTCATAGGTTCTGTAGGGAGCAGGTTCGACTAAATCATCTCCAACATCTCGAGTAGCGATGTTTAATACTTATTATGATAGTCTAAATTTTATTAATTAAAGAAAAGTAAAATAAAATTATAAAAGGAAAATCATATACTTGCTGTATGATACAAAAATTAATCATTAAGGGAGTCAGAATGTAGTGGAAGATCACCTGTGATGTAGTGGTTAGCATAACAACCTTCTATGCCCAAGAAAACCCTCATTCCGATGGGCCTAAGATCTTTTTAAAAGTGAGTAAAAAATCATTGGTTATACTGTCAATATATAGTAAATACCTTGATGAATTTAATTGCTGATGTGGCTAAATACGTACAAAATATTGTTAAAACATTGGTTAATATATAGCTTTTACATATTTTCTCATTATTTCTTCCCACCACACAAATTATCTCATCCTCCATATTAATCTCATGGTCAACTGTATATTTAATATTCAATAGGCTTTAAAAAATCTGGTGCTTACAAAATACGACTTTCACTTACCTCCGTTGTTAAAATTAATTTAAGAATTTTTAAATACAGTTAGAGATGAAATATATATATATATATATATATATATATATATATATATATATATATATACTTTTTTTTTTTTTAATTTAACGTCACTGTATGCTACTCTAAGGGAGCGGCGTGGTATAGTGGGTAGAGCGCTAGTCTACTGTGCTCCGGGTCCTGGCTTCGAATCTGTGGCCGAATATTGTGTATTCTGTTATTTCAGCCGGGGGGGGGGGCGATTCTGGGGTATGAAGACCCTTCTGGGGAAGACCCAGCCTCTATAATGTGGGTACCCAAAATGGGGAAAAAATCTGGCGGCTTAGCGTGATCTCGGCCAAATCACCTCATTTCACGTCCGTTGGTCGAGAAACAGTACGAATCTCTATATGTACTGAGTCCAAAACTCTTCATGGGTTGTGGTACCGAGTGGTACCGATATTTTCTTCCACTAAAGTAACTTTAATTTTGTAGATTCACAAAAAATAACTATATTACCTTGTTACCACTGATGAATAACAGGTAAATATATAAATTGAATGAATTCGATACCCAAATAAAGGAAAAAACTGAAAATATATATTTTTAATGAAATTTTTTGTTTTTGAACATAAGAGCAGTAATATACATGTATGATATACTGTTGGAAAGCTAAAGATTTTAGAAAAAATATTATCTCATACACAAGATTTTAAAAGTTAATAGAGAGTGATGAAATGAACAAAAAACTAACTGATTATTTTAGATAATAATATAACACATGTTTCTATAGTAATTCCATTTAATTAATTCTTTAATGGTTTCACTCATTTTTATCTCTTACTGTTCATGGAAATTCTTTAATCGATTTTAAAAACGGAGGTAAGTGAAAGTCGTGTGTTCCCCGCACCAGATTTTTTAAAACCAGCCAGACCCACAGCTGAATGGGTAAGCTAGATAAAAATGTAGGAGGAAGGAGATAGTATTTGAAACCCGGAATGTATGCGCAGAAAAGCCATTCGTAAAACAGAGAGGGCGTTGGAACAAAACCTAGAATGATCTTTTATCGACTAATGTCTTTCAAATCGATTACTGATATTTAGTAGGTGATGCGGGTTGGTTACCCACCTTTTCCCCTCGTTTCCAGATGGGACCAGCCCGACTGATGTAATGACAGTTAATATCCCGACCGAAGTAGAAGGGAGCGCTAAGTGGTGAATAAGAGAGACGGAACGGAATAGGAATCTCTTGATTCACTGGAGGAGATAGATGCCCACACACTTTTTTTGTTGACCCCAATTTACTAATGTAGAGATCAATTGTGTGCCCGGTGCGGGCGGTCACTTGACCTCACATCGAGGGGCCAGTTCAACAACAAGGTGATTCCAATGACTATCACTCAACATCAAGTAACTATCAATAAATAAATAACATCCTTCTCTCAGCAAGGTAAAAGAAAAAAATAATTATTGCTTCCAATAATTAAGGATACTATAACATCACGGGAGCGGCGTGGTCTAGTGGGTAGAGCGCTAGTCTACTGTGCTCCAGGTCCTGGGTTCGAATCCCGACTGTGGCGGAATACTATTTATTCTGTTATTTCAGCCGGGGGCGATCCTGGGGCATGGAGACCCTCCTGGGGCACACCCAGCCTCTATGAAGTGGTTATCCAAAAAAGGGAAAAAACCTGGCGGCTGAGCGTGATCTTGGCCGAATCACGTCAATGCACGGCCATTGGCAACAATACGAATCTCTACATGTTCTGAGCCCAAAACTCTTCATGGGTTGTAGTGGTACAGGTTTTTTTTTTTTTTATCACCAAGAGATTAACAACTCCAGTCTACAACTCCATGCGATCCTGGGGCATGGAGACCCTCCTGGGGCACACCCAGCCTCTATAAAGTGGGTACCCAAAAAAGGGGAGAAAACCAACAACAACGGCTGTTGGCATATAAACAGTACGAATCTCTACATGTACTGAGCCCAAAACTCTTTGTTTTTTTAATGAAAAAGATAAATTTTAACAGAATTACAGAATTATTCATATCTAGGAACTTAATATGAATATTACTACAATATTAATTGACCTATATTAGGATATAATATGGAAATAAATATGATATTTGAAAATCTGAAGATGAGGCATAAGGTACCTCGAAACGTAATGTTTTAATAATCATGTTTTATATGTTATGATAAATAAATATATAAACAAAATAGAAGAGACTGTTCCGAATATTATATTCATAAAAAAAAATATATATATATTTTTACAACCCATGAAGGACTTTGGGTACATTAAACAGTGAGATTGGTACTGTTTCTATTCGTAGTTTTTTTGGCGTTCTAAAAGATAATCATGTTTACGTAATTGTAATTAGCGTATTTGTTCGGAGGACTTTTGATTGAAAAGATTAAAGGCGTTTGAAGTGTATATCAGGTGACGGAACAATTGAAAATTGGTCGTACATTGATTTTCAGTTGTGTCACATGAAATGTCTGTTTTCAAGGTAAAGGATTTTTATTAAAATACGATATGAAAAAAAGATAATTTTAATCGAAGTATTTCACTTTTTTTTCTACACATTTTTCCCAACGTGACACCAACTTTTTAATCCCCGAACTTAAAAACTCTGAGCTTTGAAGTGAAACAAAATCTGAAAACGCACTTTTCATTTGATCATTATTTTCAAAAAGTTTTCCTTTGACGAAGTTGTCTAAATTCCTGAACAGGTGGTAATCTGTTGGAGACAAGTCGAGTGAAAATGATGGGTGCGGAAGAACTTCGTGGTCCAGTTCTTTCAATTTGTGCACGGTATGTTTTGAAACATGGGGTCTTGCTTCCGCTCAGTGAGATCATGAGGTACCCATGTATCGAGCTTTTTCCCCAGATGAAAACATAGCAAACCAACGGCGAATGGTCCGTTCATTATCACTCCCTTCCTCAAACGCCTTTCAAACGTTTAAACGCTGCTGAATGGCCGAGTTTAAACTCGTACTAAAATATTACTCAAAAATGTTCATATTTGGAGGTATACTAAAAAGTGGGTAATTGATTGGGAAGCTAATGTTTACAATACAAAGGTAGAGGATTAGTAAGAGTTTACTTTAAATATGTAAACATTCGGAAGAAAAGAATAGAGACCTGCAAAATCCTTTATGTATTTCAGAAACTATAAAAACGGACATTTTATATGAAACAACCCAATATATATATATATATATATATATATATATATATATATATATTATATATATATATATATATATATATATATACATGTAGTTATGTATACTGTTTAGTTATGTGTAGTTATGTATACTGATATTTCTTGTTGATCTGTGGTCTATATACTGTTTGCAGGATTAAGCATTTGTATAAATGTCAGCACTTGTTATTCTTATTCCAAAACAAATACTTTTTTTTATCTCGAAAGCACTTATTAAAAACATCGACCGTCGATTATCACCTAATGACAAAACACAATTTCAATTTAAAAACAATATCTAAAGTTGGGTCGAAACATCAACGATCAATATTTCTTCAGAAATGTTACTTATGATGAATATTTGATCTACCTAAGCATCAGATAATCTGGACAGTGGCTTGACCAAATTGAGAGAGGCAGGACAAGAGTACCTTGATCAAAGATCCTTGGTAAACGGATTGTCTGAATTTATTAATTCGAAGGGTTCTCATAACTTCTATTGACAGGGTACGAAAAGTTTAATAATAACAGGTTTATTTTTTTTTCATCTAAATCTGTAATTCTGCTTTATTTTCCGAAACTGCATTATGGGACTTAGGTTGTTGTTTGTTAATTCACTTAATGTTACTGTGGCTAATCGGAGTCCTGAATTTTGCATATCCGGGTTTAATTAAGGTAGAAAATCTTTAACGAGTACCTGACATCCCACAACCTCGGATCACGCTCAGATCCGAGGTTTCTCCTGGTTTAAATAATACTGCCACAAACAGGGTTCGAACCTAGCAGAGCAGTAGACTAGTGCTTCATCCATTAGATCACGCCACTACCAATCGTTTAATTTTTTTATTTATTGAATTTACAACTGTATTGTTTAATAAATATAGTAAATAAGCTCTTAATATAAAATAAATGAAAAAGATTTGCAGAGAATTTGCCCATTACCCAGCACTCCAGTAGATAATCTAAACTAAGTCTCTAAGTCATCTTCTTTTCAGAAATCTAGGAGGGTTGTCAGGAATAGAAGAGAAAGAAAGGATTGAAAATAATGGATTAGAGTAGCAATGGATTTTTTCATGGAAGGATTGATAACTGACACATATGGAACTTTAAGGTCTTTATGGATGAGTTTATTCGTGACGAAGTTAGGAGTAGGGGTGGGCATAATCGAATGATTGTCATAATCGGATGATCGGACTTCGATGATTTAAATAATCGAATGACCGAATGATTAATATGGATTCTGAGAGACCATATGCAACAATTCTCGTCTCTATGATGGCTGAGTCTTGATGGAAATATGCATATAATTTATGTGATGAGCAAAAAAAAAAAAAAAATATCCTCGATTATCATTAAACAATTCAGTTCGAATGATCATTCGTTTCTCTAAACCGATTAATCCGATAATCAATTAATATGAATGATTGAAATAATCGAATGATCCGATTATCGCCATTCGATTATGCCCACCCCTAGTATGGAGCATTGAGGATTTCACGAAGGATTTTGTACTGTAACAATTGGATAGCGGAAGAATTCGATGGTTTAGTAGAGGCCCAAAGTCCTCCATCAGTAATATTACAGATAGGCTTTATAATGGTCATTTAGTTTGCCTTTTGAGTGAAAGATTAGAGCTTTTGCCTAGGACGTGTTGAAGTAACCGAATCGTTAAAAAATAATTAATAAATGAGTATAGTTGTTCGAAGCTTGCTCACAAGTCCACCTCGTCTAATCATACAATTTCCCATTGGAAATAGGGTGCAGAGCGAACCCCAGGGTATGACAATGATGATGTGTATTTGGCCTCAACCCCCTTTGTTATGTGATCCCGGGGTTCCTCGTTCCGAACTCTCCCACGACGTTGTCAGACAAGTCTTCAATGCGTCAACTATATACCAAAGCTATTACGCGGTGCGCAGCGGGGTAGCGAAATAAGCGCGCAGGGAAGAGGGGAGGGTAAACAAGACACGCAGAGAGACAGTCAGTAACGAGGGGTTCGGACACAGTAATAGGTCACGCGCGACCTCCTACCGCGTAACGAGGTTCTGCGCCACGCGCCTCCGAAGGGCTACTGTCTCTAATTGTTTGCCTTGCGGTCGCTAATACGCGCAACAATCCTGCCTTCCTTTGAAGGATGAGGTACCCTTCTTTCCTAATGTTTGCTTTAGGTCCTAGCAGCTGTTAATTATACCAGCATTATCCACGTCTCGTTGGTCCCGAAAGCGGAATTGGAAACTAATTTGGTATTTGCAAACCGGCAGCTCGTCACGTGAAAGGGTGTCCCATTGTTGGTGTCATTGGACAAATGCCATACCCTTGAGGTCTTGATGGTATTACTAGTCTCACTAACTCAGGCGTAGTAAACTTAGCGACCTCAGAAGCATAAAGTGCTGGTTCGAATCCGTCCAGAGCAGTTTGAAATCTCTCCAACCCACTCTTTTTTACTATCAATCGGTTAGAAAGAAGGAAATATGCACTCCCACTATAACCCACTACATTCGAAGTTGATTCTTCAATTCATAATAATCCTTGAGGGCATCTGGATATGTTTATTCATTTCACGTCACTTTATGCTGCAGTAGCTAATCGGACGATTGCTACTACTACGGACCGTAGGATTCTTAAATATTTCCTCAAAGCCTTCATGTTTAATTATAATATGGATCTTTAACAAGTACCTGATACCACGACCTCCATTTTACGCAACCTTGGGCATAGAAGGCTGTTATCCAAGCAACTACACCACAGGTGACCCTTTGAGGCTTTTGGAAATGAGATACCAGATACAGATACAGACCTTCTGACTGTGAATTCTCGTTGAAGTGCAATGGTAGTTTGTTTGTTTATTCATTAAACGTCACTTTATGCTGCTGTGGCTATTCGGAAGATGTTATAATAGGAATCCTTAATTTCGTTTATCCAGGTTCGGGACCTCCATTTCACGTATCCTCTAAAGGATGGCATAGCCCAGGATATTTACTCCCATTACATCTGCCGGGTTCAAACGCGCGACCTTGGACATAAAAGGCTGTTATAAGGGTGACCCTCTAGGCAGGACTATATGTGAAGATGACGAGCTGTCATTCTCTCCCCATTACGTGTATGATTATCCACGATACCAAATTCTTCAGTCACTCTTGTAGTCTTCGATTATTGAATCATATTTTGAAACGTAAAAGCCTAAAGTTGTAACTGAATGAAAAATAGGAACACACTTCCACTGATATTTTACTAATATTGCATGTATAAGAGTCAATCCATTCGAATTCGTCCAGACCTTGCCGCTTGACATTTTTCATTTTCGTAATTTTTTTACCAGTTATTCGCTATCCTTTCGTGAATATAAAACCATAAATAAAAAAAATTTCTGGCCAATACTTTTAGTGTTGCAGCTGTTTTAAGTCAGCTTTACGGGTGAAACCATGTGATCGGAAAATCTTTCTAATTCCTGTAATTTTTCAGGTATCGAGTCAAAACAAAAATTAACAATAAGATAAGGACATTATTTGTATTTTTTGTTCCCACAACTCATTACCTAAATAATGAAGAAAGTTGTTAAAAAAATTCTCGAAAATGAAGAAAAAAACGAGATTTTTAACGAGATAAAAGTATATATAGGAAAAGAGACTCACTATTAATTATTTTTTCTTATATAGCTTAGTCTAGTCCTACTTTCAATAAAAATTTCGATCTTGGAAACATAGTCCTTTTTTGTATATGAATTTTCAAAATTGGCAAAAATTCATTTTTGGCGATGTTTAAACAGAAATATCTTAAAAGGGATTGAGTGATAAATTAGGAAACTGATACAAAATACCTTTATATACGATGTATTTAGGTTATATAAATTTGGTCTTTGTGACTAAGCTAGTTCAGGAGTTATAAAATTCTCTTAGGTGTTAAAATCACTTAGATCCCGAAATTGCATCTATAGGCCTTCAAACGCACCTTTCTCAAATTGAAGACTGGTGTAACAACTTGAGAATCAAAGTCAATCAATCCAAATGCAGACATGTCACCTTTACCCTTCGAAGACAATCCTGCCCTCCAGTTCTCTTTAACTCCGTTCCACTTCCGTTCTCCGTCACAGTCCGGTATCTTGGCTTCCTTCTAGACAAAAGACTAACTTGGAACCCGCATACTAGACTTAAACGACAAGAACTTAATCGACGATTTGGACAATTATACAGACTACTGAACAGAAATCATAAATTATCTATGGAGAACAAACTGCTAATCTACAAGACAGTACGATTTTTATTTTCATCTCTAAATGTATTTAAAAATTCTTAAATTGATTTTAATAAGGGAGGTAAGTGAAAGTCGTGTGTTGCGTGCACTGGATTTGTTTTCTTATATTTCACCACTTATAATTCATTTATACTTTCTTCTGATTATTTCTCCCTATTATCATCTCTATTTTTTAATTACAATTCCATACCGCTTCCTTCCTCTGACACGATCCGGTATCTTGGCTTTTTACTAGACAAGAGACTAACTTAGAAACCACACACAAGACTTAAAAGAAAATAACTCAACCGCAGATTCGGCCAGTTATACAGACTACTAAACAGAAAATCTTATCTTACAGTTGACAAAAAATTACTAATCTACAAGACAGTACTGAAACATATCTGGACCTACGGACTTGAACTGTGGGGGACAGCCAAATTTTCTAACCTCAAACGCATTCAATCCTTCCAATCAAAAGTCCTCCGAATAATAGTTAATGCTCCTAATTATGTATCCAACCATATCTTACACCGCGACCTAAATATTCCATTTATTTTAGACCTTATACCATTAAAATTCTCCAAATTCCATCAGAACCTTATCCATCACCCTAATCCCCTAGCTCAATCCTTATCCAGCTCCACACATCCTTACCATCCTACTAGAAGGTTGAAACGGCAATGGCCTCGAGACCTCTTGTAAAATGTATATTGGAGTTCTAGCATTGGCTAGATTCTCCACTCACGTGCTGTATGCTTGTGAATTGTATATAGGTATGAGTGACTATTGTATATATTTTTATTGATTTTGTTTTGTATATATTTATATTGTATTATTATTATATAAATTTATTGTTTTGTATATATCGTGTGAATGCAGTATGAATGTTGTACTTTATCCCTATTAAAAATGCCTAAATTGGACAGATTGTAATATTGTTGAATAAAGCATTGTTTCTAGGTGTTAAAATAACGTTTTCATTAATAAATATTAACTCCGGTAATTTTGCAAAATTAATCAAATTTTACGATTTCAAATGGTCAAAACCCATAATAAATACAGTGATGGAAAAAAGTATTTGCTCATCATGTTTTTATGAATAAATGAGTTCAAGGAAACATAAAACTTCGCTTCCCTTTGCAAAAATGAAAAGTACATTTATTAAAAACTAACAAAAACAATAAAAGTGCTTGGAAAAAAAGTATTTGCACACTTGGGGTAATATGACTCACAAGCTCTGTTTACATTTGCATTAATCTTCCTGGGTTCATAGGTTTGTTTGCTTATTTATCTTTAATCGTTTATCACCAGTATTCTCTAGTCTTTCAATCATTTTCCTTCAGCCAATAGACAATTATCATGCCATAGACAAGTGAACTGTGCACCGCGACTCGCGAAAAAATTGTTTTACTGAGGAATCAGCAAAAAACATATCGCCAAATTTCTGATTTCACAGGGTTGTATTTTTTTTACAGTGAGATACGTCATAAAAAGGTATGAGGTATGTGGTTCAACCTAAAACAGTGAGTGCAAAGGGCGTCCAAAAAAGTTAACTCCCAGGAGGAAAATAAGTAAAGCTCTTAAAAATCCCGTAAAAGTTCTCAGGAGCTGGCTGCCATGGTCCAATCAACGCCTGGAGTCCAGGTTACTTTCATATGCCCTGAGTTCGGAAGTGCTCCATGGTAGAGTTTCGAGAAAGAAGCCATGAAACGAATCGCAAAAAGCGGTTTGCTTTTGCTAGTGAGTACGCACAATAACCCTTAAGCTTTTGGGAAAATTGTCGTCTTTTCTGACGTAAGTAAATTTAATTTGTTTGGTTCAGATGGTCGAAGGAAGATATGGCGACATACGTCCTAAAGAAGTAAAATGTTTTAAAGACTGTAAAGCATGGCAGACGCCATGTTATGGTTTTGGGGGTGTTTCCTACCATGGCGTGGGAAATCTTGTGAGCATCGAAGGCATTATAAATGCGGAAGGGGGATCACTTGTAGCTGGGTGGCTAGCGTAACAGCCTCCCATGCTAAAGGTCACGGGTTCAAACCCGCAGGTGGTCCTTGGATTTTTTAAAGGGAGTAAAAAATCCTTAGTTACGCTGTCCTTCGGAGGGGACGTTAAAAGGTGGTCCCGAGCCTGTGCGATGTCAGGTACTCGTTAAAGATCTCTATCCTAATAAAACCTGGACAGGCAAAATTTAGAACTCCCACTGTAGCATCGTCCGATTAGCCATATTAGCATTAAGTGACGTTAAATAAATAAACAAACAAACAAATGCGGAAGGCTATGTGAACATTTTGCGCCGTAATTTGCGTGTTAGTGCCGAAAAAATGGGAATCCAGGATCAGTACTATTTCCAGCAGGACAATGATCTAAAACATACTGCAAGGTAAAGGTTCTTTTTTTTTTTTTTTATTATTGAGATATATTACAATTTGTTTCTATATGATCATTAGTAATAGTGATATAAGATCCCATTCACACAATATATACAGTATTCAATGATAAAGTCAAATAAATAAAATATAATATATGTACAAAATAAGAAAACAAACAACAACCTATAACTGAGATAAATACAAATAAATGATATATATAGAATTAAATAATAATAAATATAATTAATTAAGTTAATATTTAATGTTCCAAGACAGATCCACGCTCCAGCTCAGTCACCAGATATATATATATATATATATATATATATATAAGAGAGAGAAATTCCGATTTGGATTTGCTGCTCAACTACGCTGAGTCGCTATGCGTACACAGCATACCGCATCAATCCTGAAGACAATTTTTAAGGAGAAATAGAGGGATATTCTGCCAAAAAGAAACACTTGGACATATCGATGGACCTCTTGGACAAATCGAGCCTAGCCTCAATATATATGGTGATGCAGGATTCCCAGTGACTCCAGGATTATGGTCTCCGCCACGTTTTGTAACTGTTTTCTTTCGAATCCATACCTCTCCAAAAATGATCCCGTATCTACTGGGATGGTTCCCCTGCTTCCGATATATATATAATATTGAAAATATATGGCACACCCTTGACCAAAATGTAAGAAAACACCATTTCACTAGCGGCCATCACCTTAAACAATTTCTTGTTCAAGAATGGGAACAATTAACCTACATTTAATTAAAAACCTAGCTAGATTTAATTAAAAATTCAATGCCCAGACGTCTATAAGCAAGTATTGACGTAAATGACCTATTTACAAAATATTAAAACTATTAAAATTAAGTTTTGACTTGTTAATGTAGAAGTGTGCAAATACTTTTTTCCAAGCACTTTTATTATTTTAATTATCTTGTTTTATTATGAAGTGTTTTTATTTTTGTAAAAGGGTTTTTTCTAATTTTAAT
Source organism: Piezodorus guildinii (assembly GCA_023052935.1). Classification (NCBI taxonomy): domain Eukaryota; kingdom Metazoa; phylum Arthropoda; class Insecta; order Hemiptera; family Pentatomidae; genus Piezodorus; species Piezodorus guildinii. Next base: position 139,927,884 of record CM041296.1, on the reverse strand, counting down.
AAATGTACTTTTCATTTTTGCAAAGGAAAGCGAATTTTTATGTTTCCTGGAACTAATTTATTCATAAAAACATGTACAAATACTTTTTTCCATCACTGTAAATAGATATAATGTAGGCATCTTATTAAATTGTATTCACAAGTTAACTGTGAGGTGTTCGTGTTATCATTATTTTATTTGTTTTATACAAATTATTGTAAAAAAAAAAAAAAAAAAAAAAAAAAAAAAAAAAAAAAAAAAAAAAAAAAAAAAAAAAAAAAAAAAAAAAAAAGAGAGTACAGAGGTAAGAGAAAACCTCTTGGGGTTGCTGCGGTGACAATTCTTTATTGATTTCAATGCAGCACGATTATTATACTTCCCTTCCTCTTGTCTCGAGTATCTGTTAGGAACGTCATTTGTTTTCTTGCATACCGATCATTTCTGGAGTAGAAATAATAAAACGCAATCAGGCGTGGGTTCTAGATCTATCAGTATTATTCAAACTGACCCATTACATAAAAATATGGATGTGCTAAGGAAAAAATGGGACGAAATAAAGAATAACATGGGATTTTTATAAATTGTGTATCTTCTTCGTCAGCACGAATTTTAATGTAGAGATTTTTAGATTAAAATAAAATTTAGTCAGAGGTCACCTGTGTAGTGACAAGCATAACAGCCTTCTAAGCCAAACGTCGCGGGTTCAAATCCAGAAGATGTTCCTTGGTTTTGCAGTGCATCGGAGGAGACAATGTCAGGTACTCGTTAAAGTTCGCAATTTTAATTAAACCTGGATAGACAAAATTTAGTACTCCCGCTGTGTATCGTCGGATTAGCCACAATAGCATAAAAGTGACGTTTAATGAAAAAAAAACAACAACTTTATCCACCATATTCGTTCTACGAAATTTTACGCAAAAATACCTCTGTAATTTATTATTAACCCGATATAGCTAATTCATTTTGCAATGAAATGTAGAATTGTTTTTTCTTTCGCTTGACTTTATATGGAATATATAGTAAGGGAAAGTATTGGGATCTTAAAAGTTTTCAGAATAGAGTTTTCATAATGTTTTTGAGACTCCTGAAAACAAATGACCAAGTCTCGGAAAAATATTAGTATGTGGTTGTAAAAAATTGAAATTTCATATTTTAGAAGCGTATATGTCTGAGATATTTATTACAGTTACTTTTTCATCAAAATTTGTTATTCGGAAGAGCCACTTTATACCAGGCATTTTGTACCGCATAGCGATTTTCTCCTAAACGACAATAATGATTTTGATTACACTCACGGTAGTAATGTAAACTTTAATGAGCTTTAATACTACGTAGGTTTCATTCTGATTTAAATAGTATCTAAAGGCTTAAATGGCAATTTTTTGTATTTACTTTCTCTAAAGTACCTTAATTTTTTTATATTATAAAAAATTAACCATTTTTTTTTTTTTTGTAAACATTACTAAATATACGAGTTGATCGAGTTTGATAACCAACTGAAGGGGAAAAATGGAAACATTTTTTTTTTTTTTTAACTCAAAAATAGAAATATTAATAGTTGGAAATGTCCAAAGTGGGACAGATTGTAATTTTACTGAATAAAAAAAATTGTTGTTTGTAATAGTTGGAAAGCTTAAGATTTTAGAAAAAATGTTATCCTATAAGCAAAGTGGTGAAAGGCACTATGAAGTGACGAAAAGGGCAGAAACGTAGGTGGTTGTTGTTCCTTTTGTTTGATCTAAAACATAAGTTTCCAACGAAACTCGATGTAATTCTTTTAACTTTTTTGAACTCTAACTTTATTTAAAAGTTCTCAACAATTTTTACTATTGGGTTGTTTCACATGAAATGTTCGTTTTTTATAGTTTCTGAAATACATAAAGAATTTTGCAGGTCTCTGTTGTTTTCTTCCGAATGTTTACATATTTATAGTAAACAGTTACTAATCCTCTACCTTGGTATTATAAACATTAGCTTCCCAATCAATTACCCACTTTTTAGTATACCTCCAAATATTAACATGGAAACATGCGATTTTCGAGTAATATTTTTGTACTAGTTTAAACTCGGCCATTCAGCAGCTGAGGCCGCTAGAAATATTTGCAAGGCTTTTGGGGAAGAGAGTGATAATGAACGGACCATTCGTCGTTGGTTTGCTAAGTTTTCAGCTGGGGATACCGACTTGGAAAAATTGCCCTGAGGAAGACCTCCGTCCGTAATAGACAACGATGTCCTCAAACATACAGTAGAAGGAAACCAAACAGTTAAAGGACTCTCAGCACAACTACCGTGCAAAAATTGAAAGAACTAGGCTACGAACTTATATTCTTCCGACTTGTCTCCAACAGATTACCACCTGTTCAGGAATTAAGACAACTTCGTCAAAGGAAAACTTTTTGAAAATGATGATCAAGTGAAAAGTGCGTTTTCAGATTTTGTTTCACTTCAAAGCTCACAGTTTTTCAGTTCGGGGATAAAAAAGTTCGTGTCACGTTGGGAAAAATGTGTAGAAAAAGAAGGTACTTTTCATGTGACACAACCCAATACTTTTAACAATGTCACACGACTTTAAAAACTGAGGTAAGTGAAGGTCGTGCGATGCTTGCACCACTATTTTTATTTTTTATTTGTTATTTTGATTTTGATTTTGTATGTGTTTTTTACTCAAAACATGAGGCATTAAAGTTATAATTTTAATTTTTCTGAAATATTATTCTAAAGAGGATTTTTCCCAGAAGAAATAATGAATATATTACTATTATTTTTATTATAGACTATCATTATTACGATATAAGCTCCTTGAAGATCAGAAGATTACTACTGCCCAAGAACGGCGAGCCGCGTCCACGCAGTACATCGAATGCGACCCCACAATCTGGTTCCATCAAGTGAGTTGAGGCCAGCTAAGCAACCTGATTGGCTAATGCCAGCCAATCAGTGGACCCAAAGAGACGGTCCTCAACAGACCATTCTTCGGCTCTTAGATCCTATTGAAGACGAATTCCGCCCTAGAATTGTCATCCAATTGGTAGCAATAACGGTGAACAGTAATGTGAGTTCAAACAGGCAATAATACAATAATTGTGTTCCCTCAAGTGGGATCAATGTTCCTCTTTACAATACTTCATCAACCATCAACTGGGCCTATTGAATATTTTGGAGTTCTTAAGATGTGCTACACAATAAGCAGCCAGACAGACTATTATAGGATAAACACCTATTCAATTGAATGTCACTCAACTAAAATAGTATAGTTGAGTGGAGTGTATAGATACGAATATAACAAATAAGGTGCATAGATCACACAAATTTTTCTTAACCGGTGGGAGGTGTGACCCACAAGTGGAGCACGCTTAATTATCTCGCTTAACTATTTTTTTCGCGAACTGATAACTCAGGAGGTACGGCTGGTCACCGATCAAGGAGAGGCCTACACATCAGTAGAAAATCATTTTATTTTTATTTATATAAACATCAAAATTTTTATTTAATCAAGTTTTTTTTTTTGCAATTTTATTAAAAAAGATGTTAGTAAATTTTATTTAAAAAGTTGTATACAATATTTGGTCACATTGTTTCTTTTTACTTATATCAATTATTAAAAGTGTTTTAAAATAAAAATAAATATATATAAACTTTATGTATCAACAAAAATTGTAAATAAGTGTAAATAAAGGCTTATCTTATCTTATCTTATAGATACGAATATAACAAATAAGGTGCATAGATCACACAACTTTTTCTTAACACGTTCACACCTACGTCATGGGTCACTCTTGATTATTAGGTGGTAGGTGTGACCCACACACGCTTAATTATCTCGCTTAACTATTTTTTTCAGAAAATAAGTCGTTAAAAAGATTAGTTGATTTTATTTGTCTCAATATTATATACTGCAGGAATCAACAAGCATAAGGGTTTATTTATTAAATATTTTATAACTTTCAACATCCCAACATCTCAAAGGACTCTTATCGGTTAATTTCATTTGATTACTCTTCTTCAAAAACTTTCTTTAGTTGTGCGTGATTTCTTTTCATTGTTTTATTCCCAATTCTGACAATGTAAAGATAATTTTTAAGTATTTCCATAATTTCTCCCTCAAGTCATATGTGTATGTCAAAACTGTTAGAATCTCGCATTTAGCATGTTGGTAGCCTCGAACTGATCTCTATTAAACACGTTGGAACTTGCAAGAGTGTCGCCCCGCCTCACGAAGTGTAAGCAGCTAACATAGCCCCGCCTCAAGCGAAAAACGGAGATATTCGCCCCTCTGTGAACGTGTTAAATTATTTCTAGGGATAATTTTTTAAAGATTGAAGAAACTTTAATTTATTTAGTGTGTTTGTAGATAAACTACCCTTTTGTAGCCCTCAAATAATATACTGAACCAGAAGGTCTAGGGGCCATTTGGGAGCCTTTTTGGAATTAAAGAGGAAGCAAGGATAGAAACTAGTGGGAAAGAAGTCTACCATAAAAGGTATGGTAACTGGTTAAGGCATAATCAGCAACATATGAATCATTTAGGTTTATAAACATTTAGTTTATCTATCCCTTGTAACTCGTCTATTATTAAAGATAGAAAAAAAATGAAAATTTATTTCTAGGTTGTGACACCGCGATAAACAAAAAAATGAAAAAAAAATCTTATATGGTCAAGCCACCACTTATTAAGTAGGGGTGGGCATAATCGAATGATCGTCATAATCTAATGATCGGACTTCGATGATTTAGATAATCGAATGATCGAATGATTAATATGCAATGTGAAAGACAATATGGCACAATTCCCAATAATTTATGCGATGAGCAAAAAAATAAAAATAAATAATAAATTTAAAAAAATCAATAAAAAAATTCGATTAATTTGAATGATTGATTCCATTATGCCCACCCCAATTATTAAGAGATATACTTCCCTCACATTTCGGTTATTATTGAAGATATAAAAAAGAATTTTGTGTCTTCTTTTTCTTCTCTTTATCGCGCTTTACTGATTCTAAAATTCTCTACATATTTTTCTCTATCTTCAAAAATAATTGCGATATTGGCGTATTTAGGGGTCAAATTTAATTTTTTTTTTTTTTTTTTTTAGTGATTATTAACAGTTTTTTTTGGTTAAAAAATATTTATTTTTTTTCTATATCTTCGAAAATAACGGCGTTACATAGGCAAGATTTTAATTTTTATTTCTTTCTCCTTTTTTGTTTTTGTTTCTGGAGCTTTACTGATTCTACATCTATCTAGATATTTTCTTTATCTTCAAAAACGACTGAGTTATGGGCGTATATGTAAAAATAATTTCTCAATTTTCTGTTTTTTTAAATTAATTGCGATGTATTAGTCCTAATTCTAAATCGATTAATCGACCGCTATTAAAAAAAACAAAACTTATCGGCTGATATCAAGGTCCAGATGTTAATAACAACGTCCTCAAGTTTTAGAGGCGGAGGATAAACAAAATTAAAAGTGTTCTGGAATCAGGTATTTTTATTTGAATTATTTCAATGAAATCAATAATAAAGTTATCGCTTTTCATATTTGTTAATTACCTGTAAACAGCTATACATGAACTATTATACCCCGATATAGTTATTTGGAAATAATAAACGATTGTTAATAATTTGCAAAGTATTTTTTTTTTTACTAATTAACCTTCCCAATGAATTTATCGTAGTTTCAATTTAAGTGCTATGAATTTTGCTGCTGCTTGTTGATCAACGGCACGAGATCGGATTTTGTTAGGATTTGCGTCACGTCTGGAGGAGATAGCCCAGTAGCGGGGCCCTGAATCGAATTGAGAGCAGCCATCTTCATTGAATAAGGACGTCTAAGGAAGGAGGCAATCTAACCTCTAGGCCGGATATTCTAGTTCTGCGTCCAGTTAGCTTGACAACACTATAGGAACCTAGTCATGGCCAGCACTGATAATATATATCTATCTTGTGGGTGTACCAGCGCTTCACATATCACTTATACATAACTACATGTATATATAATATATATATATATATATATATATGGTTGTTACACATGAAATGTCCGTTTTTATAGTTTCTAAAATACATAAAGGATTTTGCAGGTCTCTGTTGTTTTCTTCTGAATGTTTACATATTTAAAGTAAACAGTTACTAATTCTTTACCTTTGTATTATAAACATTAGCTTCCCAAACAATTACCCACTTTTTAGTATACCTCCAAATACGAACATGGAAACACGCGATTTTCGAGTAATATTCAGCAGCTGAGGCCGCTAGAAATATTTGCAAGGTGTTTGGGGAAGGGAGTGTTAATGAACGGACCATTCGCCGCTGGTTTACTAAGTTTTCAGCTGAGGATACTGACTTGGAAAACTTGCCCTGAGGAAGATCTCCGTCCGTAATAGACAAAGATGTCCTCAAACATACAGTAGAAGGAAACCCCTACCAAACAGTTAAAGGACTCTCAGCACAACTAAATGCAAGTGCATCTACCGTTTCCAGACATTTAAAGTGCATTGGGAAAGTAAAAAAGCTCGATACATTTAGTACCTCATGATGTCACTGAGCGGAAGCAAGACCCATGTTTCAAAACATACCGTCCAAAAATTGAAAGAACTGGGCTATGAAATTCTTCCGCACCCACCATATTCTCCCGACTTGTCTCCAACAGATTACCGCCTGTTCAGGAGTTTAGACAACTTCGTCAAAGGAAAACTTTTGAAAATGATGATCAAGTGAAAAGTGCGTTTTCAGATTTTGTTTCACTTAAAGCTCAGAGTTTTTCAGTTCGGAGATAAAAAAGTTGGTGTCACGCTGGAAAAATGAGTAGAAAAAGAAGGTAAATACTTCGAATATATATATGCATGTATAAAAAAATGTCCTGAGATCGGGTTCCTTAAGAATAACAGTTATGTACAAATGAAATATATGCCTGACCAACTGACAAAATAAACATAATTAACTATTTTGTACGATAGTAAAATAAGGAGGAATATTATACGACAAAAACTAACAAACAAATTAAAAAAAGGAGAAAAAAGAACTTTTAAATTTTGTTTAAACTTGACTAATTTCATCTTACCCTGCATGCAACTTATTGGGACTGGTAAAACGATACCTTTAGAAAAGAATTCCAATTTTAAAAAAATTGGAGATACAATATATTGATTAATACTGTTTTGAAAAGCAGCGGGTCAAAAACATAGCAATATTAGATGGCCACCGATGTACAATCTCTACTACTAGGAGGCGTGTAGGCGTGGACCCCCCTCGTTATAGACTTATTTATAGTCATTTAATAACTATACAATTTATCATACTACAATTAGAGCGCGGTGTGATAATGACTAAATAGCCTTAACAACTGCTAATCGACTAATTGCTATTGTTATTGCCTCAACAATTAGGGGCCATTATCCGATCAGTATAAGTCTTAGCCTTTGCCCTCTATCTTGTAGGCATTCCAATCCTCTATGTCGTCCATTTTATATTTAGTTTCATTTACCTAGATATGAAATACAAAGTAAGGGAAGGTATTGTGATGTGAACATTTTCGAATTCTACTCTTGAACGAAAATACACGTTTGAGGATCTTTTGGGTCTAAATAACTAAGTCGCGCCAAAAACGTCTATGTGTGTGTATGAGTTTTGCCTTGCACAAAAACGAAAAGTCGTACGAAACTGAAATTTGATATTTAAGACAGCTTTACCGCAAAGATGTTACGGCATGTTTTTCATCAAAATCGGCTGATCAGAAGAGCCACTTTATACCGTGCATTTTTCACTTTTTTACGATTTTCACAAAAACGGCTGTAACGATTTTGATTAAACTCACTATATCGATGTAAAATTTTATGGACTTTAATATAATGTAGGTTTCATTATGATTGAAATAGTCTGACAGGGCTCAAATGCCGATATTTTGACTTTTCTTCCTCTAAACTACCTTTAATTTCGTACATTCCAAAAGATTAACAATATCATCTTAATGACATTGATGAAGGACGCCTAAATATACAAGTTGGAAGAATTCGATGACAAACTAAAGGATAAAAGACCAAAACTATTTTTTGGCGTAATTTTTGGCTTACTAATAATAAGAATAGTAACATAGACGTATAATATACCGATGGAAAGATAAAGATTTTGGAAAAAATAATATCCGATACACAGAGTTGTAAAAGGTAATACAAAGTGAGGAATGGGGAATAAACTTATTTCTGATTAATTATTTAATATAAATCATATGTTTCCATCGGAAATGAAATCACGTTTTATTAAAATAAACTTAAAATATTTTTAATATAGTGCAGTTAATAGTTCTTAAATTAATTTTAACAGTCGTGGTAAGTGAAAGTGGTTTGTTGTCCGCACCAGATTTTTTACTCTAATAAGAACCTTCTCCTCACTGTTATAAAAATAAGTTTTTCATCAAAATCGGCTAACCAGAAGAGTGACTTAATACATTTACACCTTTTTTACGATTTTCTCAAAAACGGCTCTAAGGATTTTTTATTCAACTCGCTTTATAGACGTAAAATTTAATGAGATTTTGATATAATATAGATTTTATTCTGATTGATAGTCTGTCAAGGCTTGAATGCCTATCTTTTAAATTTCCTTATCAAAAATACCTTTCTTTTCTTTTTTAATTTTTTTGGAAGTTTTTCTTAATATAAACACTTAAATGAGCACAAATTGACTTCTTTTTGTCACTCAATTACTTTATTTCATAAGCTTTCATATCTGTCTACGTTTCGGTGCTGTTTCCCCATTTTCAAGACTTATTTTTTTTTTTTTTATATATAAATTCTTTTTCACATATAACCCATCACTTTATTTCATAGCACACTGCTATTTGTCCTCATGGGTGTTCATTGGCTTTTTTTTTTTTTTTTTTTTTTTTTATTATATGTCCCAATTATGGTTCTTGGGCTATTGTTATATTTATTTTAAAATTTTATCTTATTTATGATGTCTGTGTAATGTGTTCCTAAGTTTTTTGTATCTGTTTTATAATTATATTCTATTATTTTGAGATGTGTCTAAAATTACTGTGTTTTCGAAGTTAAATTTATGTTGTTTTGTTATACTATGGGATGATAATGCTGTTGTCTTTGTGTTTTTTATATTTTTACAATTGGATATATGTTGGGATATTCTGGTTTTTAATTTTTTAGATGTTTCTCCTATATATATGCCTTCACAATCTTTATAGTCTATTTTGTATATTGCATTTTGCTTATCCATTTTTTCTATTTTATCTTTCATTTTACTTAAATATTTTTCTAATTTTTTACTATTGTATAGACCAAATGATATGTTTGGGTGATCATATTTTTTTAAAATACTTATATTTTTCAAAAGTAAGCCAATGAACAACCATGAGGACAAATAGCAGTGTGCTATGAAATAAAGTGATGGGTTATATGTGAAAAAGCATTTATATAAAAAAAAAAAAAAAAAGTCTTGAAAATTGGGGAACATCCCCGACAGACATGAAAGCTTATGAAATAAAGTAATTGTGTGCTTATTTAAGTGTTTAAAATACATTGTATTACAATATTTTATAAAATAACCATATCAACGATTTAGCATTGATAAAAATACAAAAAAAGAAAAAAAAATTATATATATATATATATATATATATATATATATATATATATATATATATATAAGTTGAACGAATAAGATATCTAACTAAAGGTAAAAACAGCAAAAATATTTTTTTAATGCATATTTTGTGTTTTTGAACATAAAAGTAGTAATATAGATGTATAATATACCTTCGTAAGGCTAAAGATTTTAGGAAAAATATTATTTTATACAAAAAATAGTAAAAGTTAATGGAGTATGATTAAAAGCCGATAAAACTTACCGATTGTTGTAGATAATAATATAATAGATGATTTAATAAAACACATGTCTCTATTGAAAGTCAATCTAATTAATTCTTTAATCGAAAATCCTGTCCGCCAGTTTATTTCAACTCATTACCAATTCCTCCCTCAGATACAGTCCGGTATCTTGGCTTACTGTTAGACAAAAGATTGACACGGAACCCACATACAAGACTTAAAAGACAAGAACTCAACCGACGATTGGAACAGTTATACCGACTAATCAACAGAAAATCTGAACTTACAACAAATATAACATCAAACGCATTCAATCCTTACAATCCAAACTCCTCCGTACAATAGTAAATGTTCCTTTTATGTCACCAACTATACCTTGCACCACGACCTTAATGTTCCATTCATTTCAGACCTAATTCCATCCAAATTTTCCAAATTCCACAAGAACCTCATTCATCATCCTAATCCTCTAGCTCAATCCCTATCCAGCACCACTCATCCATAAACCCACCTAGAAGGTTGAAACGGCAGTGGCCCCGCGACCTTTTGTAAACATATTGGAGTGCTAGCACTGGCTAGATTCTCCACTCAATGTGATGTATGTATGAGTATGTGTTGGGACAGATTGTAATTTTACTCAATAAAAAAAAAAAAATTCCTGAATTCTTTAACATTTTTTTTTCTCGCTCTATATGTTTCTAAAAATTCTTAAATTGATTATCGAAAGTTAATGAAAGTCGTGTGTTGCGCTCACCAGATTTTTGTGTATTTATTTTAATGAAAGATAATCCTCTGTCGCCGACTAATCCCAAATTTTCATCTTACACTTTCCTCTCCTCTCGCCGTTTAGCGCGACCTCAACGAAAATCCTCCTCACGCCCTTGTATATATGTTTACCCCTCCTTGGACCCACCGTCGCTAGAGGATGATCGGTACCCTTGTTATCCGTAGCCCAGTAGTTCTGGGAAGCCTCGCCTCCTGTTTGCAGAGGGATATTGGCCTGCCCGCCCGGACCCCAAGTAGCAGCGTCCTCCATCCACTGTTTGCTTAGGCCAGGGATCTCCAATCAGTAGCTTTGTCATCCTCAGCTTTGACAGCTTGCCAGTCCTCGCAGCTGCCTCCTATTTTTTCGAAGAATATCGACAATAAGCCATGATTATAGCTAAACTGAATGAGGTTTTTTGTAGCCGTGTTTTGGTTCGAGGCTTACTATTGATACGTCAGGGACACAATTGGCAGGACATCCGTCCCCTGGGTTGTTTGCAGTCGATTTCTTTTTTTTGTCATTATTGAATAACTTCATTATTGCTTTTACTCAGCTCCAACTCAAATAAGGCAAACTCAGAAATGTCAGCTTATGGCAATACAAATAAGTCAGTATAACTAACTATATAATAATAATAATAATAATAATAAAATAACTTTATTCTGGGACTATGTCCCTTAAGAATAACAATGTTGTACAGTAAATATACATTTCAATGTGTCTGGCCGAGAGACCAATAAAATAAAATTTTATTTACAAATGTGTAAAAAATAAAAATAAGACCTATTTATATAGATATATAAAAAATATATTGGAATATAAACCAAAGAAAAAAAAAAAAAAAAATCTGCTATAAAATAATAGAGCTAAACAATTTCAAAATAAATAAAATAAATGAATTAATCCATAACTCTAGGATTCTGATAAAATTAAAATAAAATGATCTTAAGTTGAAAGTAAGATAGTGAATTATCAATTTTACATTTAGTGAGCGTCTCTTTGGGATCTTAAAAGGTGTAGGAAAAGATGGGATTTGAATGAGAGAAGGGAAGAAGCATGGCGAATATGATTAGGTAGGGAATTCAAGAGAGATGCAGAGCGGATATAAAAGGAATTATCAAAAGATTTGGTCCTATGGGTAGGAATGTAAAGGTCAGAATGGCGTGATCTGGTTTCAAGTGAGTGAATTGAGGATTTGAATTGAAGGATATTGTGAATATATGGAGGATGTTGAGATTTAATGACTTGGTAGAGATATGTCCCTAGAAAATATTGTCTACGTATGGAAGGTAGGAGCCACTTCAATTCGCTGTATAAGTGGGTTACTGGTGATCTCTTGAAGGTACCGAAGATAAATCTTATAAACATATTCATAATCCGCTTGAGTCTGTCATCAAGTACAGTCAAGAGGCCCCCATATACCACGCAGCAATAATCTAAGTGGGGGAAAATAAGCGAGGAAACCAACATCTTACGGGTGGGAAGTGGGAGGAGGTGACGGCACATATAAGGCATATATGTGCCTTACAGAACACGGTGGCACAAAATGTTATTTTTTTGTTTATTATTTTCAATAATAATATGATAAACATTGAAACATTTCTATCTTATAGAGGAACGCAAATGTGTCTCACCGATTTTGATGATTTTTTTTTTTTTCATGTAGAACTAGACATTAAACTATTAGACTCAGCAAAATATTAGGGTCCAACTCTACACAGGAGCCGCGTAAAAAAATCGGAAAGTTTCTGGGCGAAAAACACATTTCATTTAATATCTCCTGTTTTAATAAAGGTATCAAAATAATTTTGGTGTCAAAATTATTCTATTATAAAACGAGATAATTTAAAAATAAGCCATTAATATATTTAAGTTTTATGCTTAATAATAACCCTAAAATTTTAAATAATCTCGTCAAAACAGTACATTTAATATTTTTTCTAAAAAACTGTACTTATATTAGTATTCCTCATTCCTAAAAAAAGTTTATTGCATTTTTTACTTTCACTTACCAATATATATAATATTTTCGATTCCAAGTAAGGCGTTTGTCAAGATGGAGACCTAGGTATCGGATTTGCTCAACAGGAGTAAGGGTAATGTTATTAAAGATAAAACAACTTAAAAACTGATTATTAGGTTAAAACCATTGATCAAAATATTAGCGGTGATTAAAGACGGGTTAAATGAATCAATAAAAAAGCATAAAATGAAGGAAACAATAAATTAATGATAATATATTTCGGGGTTCAGTGCTTCTACCGTATAGTAGGAAACAAAGTACCTTTTGAAAGGAAATGAGAGGAAAGGTTATCTGTTTACTGAGGATATATTACGTGTTGGTAATAAAGTACCTTTTGGAATGAAATGATATGCGAATACACACCTTTTTGAATGAAATAAAATTCTCAAATACGTTTTTAAAGGATTTAAGTATATCTTTTTACTTTCACTTACTGTATATAGTAAGGGAAAGTGTTGTGATCGTGAAAATTTTCGAATTCCAGTTTTTAACGGAAATACACGTTGTAGGGTCAGTTAAGGTACAAAACCCTACATCCCTGAATCAGCACTTTCCCCCTCCTTCTAGTATTGTATAAATATCCCTTCTAGAGATGTAACCATTCAGTCTAGCCACTCTAGCCATTCCAGTAGATCTAGTTAGTAGTTTAGTTCTTTGTAAATAGTAGTGTAGTGCTTGTAACAGTTTGTTTTTACCAATAAAGTTTTTTTTTAAGTTCATCGAGCGGTTAAGTTCTTTATCTGGCGCCCGAACAGGTACCCTATCAGCCTCAGGTCAGTAAAGGTGACGAAATTTTCCTGAAGATCAAGAAAAATCGACGAAATATCCCAACAGATTTTGGATCTACTCAGTGAAGACAGCCTTGAACGGAAACTCAAGAAAGACCGACGAAATAGTCTATTGATAACAGGTCTTGGAGTAAACCACCTGAAGTTTGTGTTTTTACACTTCAATAGGGTCAAGAAAAATTTGATAGAACTCCGCAGAACTGAGAAAAAACTTGAGGTACATATTAGTTTAAGATTTATTTTTTTATGTATGCCTAAGGATAAGAAAAATATAGTTAGGTTAGATATAAGTGAAATTACAGACCAGTTAAGCAACTTATTAATTAAGAATAAAAATACTGATTTAACAGACAAAATGACTACCATTTCATATTCTATGACAAAAGAGGATTACGATCATATCCCATCTTATGATGGCAATCCTGAAGATTTAATCTTTTTTGTAAAATCTGTTAAAGCAGTATATGATACAGTATGTAGTGAAAATAACTCTTTAAGATTACAAAATCATGCCCGGCTTCTTAGTAAAGTAACATCAAGATTAGTAGGTAATGCTAGGCATTGTTTATTAACAAATACATTTATAAATGTTTCAGAACTTTTAGATCATTTACAAAAGAATTTTAAAGACTCTAGAACAGTTGAACAACTGAAATTAGAATTATTAAATATTAAAGCAGGACCAAAAGAACACCCTATTTCATTTATCGATAGGATAGCACACATTAGAGCCTTAATATTCTCTAGAATCTCCCTAGACGATGAAATTATAAATAAGGACACAGTTATGAAATTACAAGTTCGGGATATCAACTATCATATTAAAGCAAATTTACACCCACAGCTTTGTGATTTCCTAAATCACTTGAGACTTTCAGATATAGACGATATTAGAAATGCTATTCAAAATGACTGTTCTTTTATTTTAGAAAGACTATACGGACATCATAATAATTTCACACCAAAAAATAACTTTAGATACAAAAATAATAAACATTTTAAACCAAACAATAATTTTAACTATAATCATAATTATAACCGATATCCTTATCATAATTATAACCAAAATCATCATAATAATTATAATCAAACTCCTTATTTTAATACTAATCTTAATCCTAATTATAACTTTAATCCAAATCATAATCCTAATTTTAATTTTAATTCAAACCCTAATTTTAATTCTAATTTTTATTCAAACTCTAATTTTAATTCAAACCCTAACCCTGAGCCAACACCCAATTATAGTCAAAATCAAACTAGTAGAGACTCGGGTCAAAATAGGCGTTTCAATCAACAAAGCACGAATAATTTCACAGGTTTTAACTGGGATCAACAGAGGCAGAAGACGCCTTTTCCCACGGGCCCTTTTAAACCCGTCTCAGCAAATACAGTGTCTATGAGAACTGTTAGGTCAGATAACGCGCCTGTCCACCACGTAACACAAGACGACGGTGAGATAAGCGACATAAGACAACAGCTTGGAGCATTAGCTCAACGGTTCGATAATTTTTTAGGGGTCAGTCCACCGGACACATCCCCGAATATCCCTTAAACTGTACTGAACAATTACCACAATTTAAAGATTTCTTAGGACAGACTTGGCTTATTGATACCGGCGCTTTAAAAAATTACATTAATCCACGTTCCGTACCCGAGGGAACTGAAATAAACTCGGAAGAATTTTTTGTCAAATCTCCCACCGGACGCGAAAAGGGCAATAATACAGCATTAATTGACCTTGCTCCAAATCTGGGACTAGACAATCAATTTTTAGTTAAGTTTTATATACTTCCTGTTAGTAATAATTTTGACATACTATTAGGTTATGAAACAATGAAAGTTTTAGATATTAATATATTTAGTAGAAAAGAAAAAGTTTTTTTGTTAGATGGAAAACTGACAATTAATAATAATGGTTCTCTTGAGTATGTTGATACTAATAATGAAATTACTTATAATACTAATAATAATGATAATGATGAAATTAATAATAAATATGAAAATAATGGAATTAAAAATGCTATTCAAACTAATAATAAAGTAAAATATAGCACTCCTAAAGATAAGTTTAATGATAAGAATAAAAATAATATTAGTACTAATTCTTATAAATGTAATGAAATTAAAAATCTCATTCGCCATGAGCATATAGATAATGAGCATTTAAATAAATTAGTTAAACTTTTAAATAAATATCCTGCGATGATCAAAGACGAAAATGATCCGCTTAAATCAACTAAATTGCTTAAGCATACTATAAATTTAAAAACGGATAAACCTATTTACAGTAGAAATTATCGATACCCACATCAATTTAGAGAAGACATTTCGCGTGAAATCGATAAATTATTAAAATCTAATATTATACGTGAAAGTAAATCCCCATATAACTCACCGATTTGGGTGGTGCCAAAAAAGACCGATGCTAGTGGGAAAAATAAAATTAGAATGGTCATTGACTATCGTAAATTGAATCAGGAAACTATTCCGGATAAATTTCCGTTACCTAATATCGAAGACCTTCTTAATCAATTAAATAAAGCCCAGATCTTTTCCACCATAGATTTAGCATCTGGTTTTCACCAAATCGAAATGGATGAGGAATCAATAGAAAAAACTGCCTTTTCTACAGAATCTGGTCACTATGAATTTCTTAGAATGCCATTTGGCCTTTGCAATGCTCCACCAACATTTCAAAGGGCCATGAATATGATGTTAGCAAACACACCTAATTGTTTAGTCTATATGGATGATATCATAATTTTTTCTAAAAATATTGAAGATCATATGAAACATTTAGAAATGGTTTTTGAAAAACTCACTTCACATTCACTTACTATCCAACTTGACAAAACTGAATTTTTAAAAACAGAACTCCCATTTTTAGGCTATATAGTTTCAAAAGATGGATTAAAAACCAACCCAGCTAAAGTAGAAGCGATAGAAAATTTTCCCTTACCTACAAGTCATAAAAGTATAAAACAATTCCTTGGCATGACAGGGTATTATAGAAAATTTATACAAAACTATGCCCACATAGCCAAACCTCTCACTCAGTCTCTTCGGATTGAGGAAAAAGAGATTCGCCCAGCCTCTTATGAAGAAGCTTTTAATATTCTAAAACAACATCTTTTAAATGCTCCCATACTTCAATTTCCTGATTGGGAACTCCCATTTATTTTAACAACTGATGCAAGCTCGGTAGCAATTGGAGCGGTCCTATCACAAATTTCTGAATGTAGAGACCATCCTATAGGTTTTGCTTCCCGCACACTGTCCGATACAGAACAACGTTATTCGACTATCGAAAAAGAGCTATTAGCAATTGTTTACGCTTGCAACCATTTCAAACCATATCTTTATGGAAAAAGTTTGTGATACATACCGATCACAAACCATTGACTTGGCTGTTCACAATGAAGAACGCCAATGCTAGACTAATGAAATGGATATTCCAGCTTTCGGACTTCGAATTCGAAATTAAGCATATAGAAGGTAAAACCAACTATGTTGCAGATGCCCTTTCCAGAAATTCCCACTCAATTCACGCAATAGAAGAAATAGATTATAACGAATTAGATAGAATATTAGAAGAAACCTCTAATATGCCACTAGCTTCTTCCGACGAACTAGAGGAATTTCTAGAAGAATTCGATACACTAGGCAATAATGACCCTCCGCCTCCTAACATAGATAATGAGTTAGAAACCAGCAGTCTTGCTACGGTTCATTCTCAAGAATCCTCCAACCAACAAATTTGGATAGTAGATCAGGATAAACCAATCAACATAGAAAAATTTCAAATTTTTGTACAACGCGGAAAAAAATCAATTCGTGCAGAGAAACCTTTTAATAAAACTAGATTTTACATAGAAACAGCGTACCCTTGGAGTACTGACCTAAATGAAACTCTACTCGAAATACTTAAACCCAATACTACTTATGGTGTTTATTGCGAACCTAACGTGGAAACTGTTCGCAGTGAGTTTGAAGGCATATTTTTAAAAATTTCTCAAATTATTCAGGAAAATTACCCTTCGGTTAAAATAAAACGTTATAAAAAGAAATGTTTAGATATAACCAATTCTGAAGAACAATTAGAAATTATTAGTTCCTACCACTTAGGAAAAACTTGTCACAGAGGTAGTTTAGAAACTTATGAAAAACTTAAAAGAGATTATTACTGGCCTCGAATGAAAGATATCATTACTGATTACTGTAATAAATGTGAAGTATGTCGGAAAACTAAATATGATCGAAAACCAATTAAAACTAAATTTTGTGTTACACCAACTCCCGATAAACCATTCGAAGAACTAATGATAGACACTTTACATTATGAGAAAAAGTTCATTATTACAATAGTAGATACCTTTTCTAAACGCCTTTTCGCTAGATTGACAGATGCTTGTAATTCAATACAAGTTTCTGAAGTTATTATAGAATATTTAGAATTATATCCGTCTCCGGATCGTATAAAAATGGATAACGGTCGAGAGTACAAAAATAATTTAGTAGAAAATTTACTTCGTTCCCAAGGCATTGAACCTTATTACGTTACTCCTAACCATCCCAACTCCCTAGGACTCCTTAATAGAACACATTCAACATTAATTGAAATATTGCGGAATTTACATGAATCACAATCCAATATAAAATTAAAAAAGAAACTAAGCCTTGCAGTAATTGCATTTAATAATAGTCTAAATCAACACTTAAAATTAACCCCTAATGAAATCACTTTTGGAACTATCAAAGAAAAAATCAATACAGCTCCTATAACAGAAAAACTTGTGGAACAATACCATAATAATCTTAAATTACTTCATGAACAAATCAAAACAAACATAAATAAAGAAAAACAAACCCGAACAGAAGCACTTAATCAAAACAGGGAAGATCCAAACATTCCTGATAATACCTATGCTAAAGCGCGAACTAAAAATAAAAACGATAACCCCTTTAAACCAGTATATAAAATGAAAGACAAAAATAAAGAAATATTAGTTCATTCTGACAATATTCAAAGACAGCGTAAAACTTATAGGAATAAAACACAACCTCACACATCATATGTTTCAGATAATGAAGGTGATGGTAGTGATACTTCTTCTATGGATATCTCCTAATATTTCAGCATACGAAATAACGGACTTAACTCACGCACCAGGTATAACTGCAATAAAATGCCTTCAGCATTTACATTAGACAAATATCACACTTTAATTCATTATATAAATTTCACTCATTTGAAAGATGAATTGACATTAGCAGAACAAAATTTGGAATCTTTCAAGAGTAGTTCTACTTTTGACACCGTAAATAGACAATTACAATTCGTAAAATCTAAAATTGAATCCTTAATTAGTATGCCTCAAACTAACAGACATAAACGAGGACTTATAAACGGTATAGGAACCGCCATTAAATGGATCACTGGCAATCTAGATGCCTCCGATAAGGAACATTATGATCAAATTATTTCAAAATTAGAAAAAAATTCTTATCACATAGAACATAATGTCGAACAAGAAATTTTGTACAACAAAAAATTAATTGAAACCTTTAGAAACGATATATTAATATTAAATAAAAATAATGAGCGTGCCGCAAAATTAATCAATTCTTTGGATATGGCAACAATAACTGCTCACTTGAACGAACTGTATTCCATTATTAACTATATCACTTTGAGAACACTAGACATTGAAAACTCTCTGGAATTTTGTGAATTAGGAATATTACACTCCAGCATGTTAACTCAAGCTGATATATCATATTTACTAAAACGTAACATATCTTTAATTTCAACTGATTTGGAAACACTGTGGCAAATCTGCAAAACTAGATGTTCAATTAAAAATAATATAATTCACTACTTTATATCAATACCTTTGAAAACTAAAACGTATAGTACTATGTATCTTCTTCCAATTCCTGTATTACACAACAGCACATTTGTAACAACTTTAACACCTAATAAACTTGTATTATTAAATAAGAATAAAACCTTTACAGGTAACTGTACATATATTAACTCTTATTATTATTGTATAAATGTTAAAGAAACAAACAATAATTGTACAAAAAATCTACTAACAAATAGTTTTAAAAATTGTATTACATCTAGTATTAAGGTCAATTCTTTTATTAGATATATTGATGATATAGATTATTACCTTAGTTTTAATATAAGCTATGTAACTTTAGAAGATAAGGCTTCCCATCCCATTTTTTTACCTCTAACTGCCTTAATTAAACTAAAACAAAATGAAACTTTGTTACAATGCCCTAGACCTAATACTGTAGTTATAGATTCAAAGATTATTAAATTAGAAAATACTATTAGTAACCCTGTACTCTTAAACATGTCATTTGATGTACTTGAACTACCACCTAATCAATCTATTACCCTAGAAGACTTAGATTATATCTCCTTTATAGAAACTGATTATTACTTATATGTTCTTAGCTTTATTATTTTATATCTCTTCATGTATAATATCTATATTCTTATCCTTACTCATTGTAAATGTACCTCAAGGGCTCAACCATTGGACAACAACATAGAACATGTCCAGCTACCTCAAATATATAATCCTTGGACTTTACCTAAACATTAATGCTCTCCGGAGTTTCGCATCTTGAGAAGGGAGGAGTTAAGGTACAAAACCCTACATCCCTGAATCAGCACTTTCCCCCTCCTTCTAGTATTGTATAAATATCCCTTCTAGAGATGTAACCATTCAGTCTAGCCACTCTAGCCATTCCAGTAGATCTAGTTAGTAGTTTAGTTCTTTGTAAATAGTAGTGTAGTGCTTGTAACAGTTTGTTTTTACCAATAAAGTTTTTTTTTAAGTTCATCGAGCGGTTAAGTTCTTTATCTGTCCCTGAGTCCAAATAACCAAGTCCCGCAAAAAGGTCTGCGTGTGGGTGTGTCTCTGTGTGGTAACTCTTGCGCAAAACCGAAATGTCGTACGGAACTGAAATTTCATTCATATTTAAGATTACTATACGTCCGAGATGTTACAGAAACTGTCTTAATAAATTCGGCTGACCTGAAGCACTACTTTATACCATGCATTTTGTATCTTTTTAAAATTTTATTAAAAACAGCTCCAACGATTCTGATTAAACTCGCTATATGGATATAAAATTAAATGGGCTTTAATATGATGTAGACTTCATTCGGATTAAAATAGTATGACAGGGCTTAAATGCAACTATATTTTAAATTTTCTTCCTACAAAGTACCTTTAATTCTATAGATTCTATAAAAATAACTATATTATCTTGTTACCATTGATAATTAACAGCTAAATATGCACGTTGAGCGAATTTGATAAAAAACTAAAGGAGAAAACTGAACATTTTTTTATGCACTTTTTGTGTTATTGAACACAACAATAGTAATATAGATGTATAATATACCGTCAGATAGCTAAAGATTTTAGAAAAAATATTATCTGATAAACGGAATAGTAAAGAGTAATGGAGAGTGATGAAAAGCCGATAAACTGTTGTTTGGGTTCTCGAAAAGGGAAATTCATGTCAACCGTGCTGCAACCTGGCTGCTTGTCAATGAAACACGGAGCGCCAATTTTGTTTTTGAACATAAGAACAGTAATATAGACGTTTGAAAAAGAAAGACTTTAGAAAATATATATAATCTTATACACAAGCTTGTGAAATTGAATAAAGTAATATAATATTGTATTGTATAAAGTAATATATAATATAATATAAAGTAATATAGGGGAGTCCGTGGCTGAGTGGCTAGCGCGCTAGTCTCTCATGCTACAGGTTCTGAGTTCGAATCCCAGTCCCGACGGGGCTTTTATAAGGATTAAAAAAAAAATGTGGATTCACTCACAACCTCTCCCCCGGGTATGTGAGACCCGTCAGCCAAAGGGTGGCCACTCATAAAATTAGTCGTAGGGAGTGATGACCCTACACTAAAAAAATTGCATCGTGAAACGCGAGTGTAAACTCGCAGGAGTTTACACCGCGAGGCCCAGGGCCTACACGGCCTGTCGCGCCACTGGAAGAAGAAGAAGAATATAATATTGAATAATATAATAGAGTTTTTAATAAAACACGTGTTTCTATATTAATTCAATTTAATTAATTTTTTAATGGTTTCACTCGTTTTTATCTCTAACTGTATTTGGGAATTCTTTAATCGATTTTAAAAATGGAATTGAAAGTCGTGTGTTGCCTGCACCAGATTTTTTTATTAACATGAACAAATATTTTCGAAAACCTTCTAGGTTTTTTTAAGACATGTAAAAATATTTTTTATCTTTTCTCCTCTAGTTCATTGTCAAATTCTTTCAACTGGTATATTTAGTTATTCATTAGCAATTTTAATAAGATGATATGGTAAACTTCAGAAAATCTACAAAATTAAACGTACTTTAGAGGAAGAACATTTTAAAAACCGGCATTTGAGTCCTGTCGGACTATTTTAATCTGAATGAAAGCTACATGATATCAAAGCCCATCCGATTTAACATCGAATTTAATCAATATCGTTATTTGTTGTCTTAAATACGGAATTTCAGTTTCATACGACTATTCGTTTTCGCGCTAGACTTAGCAAACCTACGTACAGACCTTTTTGCGGGACTTGGTTATTCGGATACAGGGGAGCCAAAAAACTGGTTGAAAACTGGATTCGAAAATTTTCGCGATCGCAATACTTTTCCTTACAATATATTTCATATATAGATAAGTGAAAGTAATAATAATTAAGGAATAAAATGGGAAGCGTCGTTGTTGTTGTTGTTATCCAAATGCAATCTTATTCCACTAAAAATTTAAGCTTCACAATCTTAATCATTTTTGAAATACTGCCATGGCCAGAAAAGTAAGTGAAATTGTACTTTCATTTATATATATATATATATATATATATATATATATATATATATATATATATATATATATACATTATGCTAAAAATAAAACTTTATCAGGCCTGCCAACATAAGCGACAGCTGGATATATTTCGCCCCCATGGAGTACCAACCTGATGCCACTCTACCGTCTTTGTCACCACCACCCCTTGGATCTCTATAATATTTTCCACGGCCTTTTATATCGCTCTCTTCTAACCTCCTAAGGATCCACTACACTTCAGGGCCCTGTGGCCAGTGTTTCGCAAACTCTGCCACTTGTGACGAGGGCCTTCTTGAAAGAAATTTGTTTAAAGTTTGTTTACTCTGTTCATCGAAGATGAAAGGCGAATTTGTCCAATAAGGATACGACAAATCGAGCGAAAGACGTGATTCGAAATCAATTTGAAAACATCGATATTTTCAATTGTTTATAACCGTGAGGAGAAGGTTATAAGAAAAAATTATAAAAGTTTATATTGTCGTTAAGTTTTCTTTAATTTTTAATTCAACAAGATTTTTACTTACAATCGTTGTTAAAATCAATTTTTGAACTAAAGGTTAACAAAAGGTTAAATAATAACATGGAGTTTTGATCGAAAGACGAGTTTCAGATAAAACAATCTTACAATAGAAATTATTATCTTTAACAATCATTTAATTTTATTCCCTTCTTATTGCCTTTTATCTCTATTGCTTTAAACGAGGGCATTATTGAAAAAAATCCTTTTAGACTTTGTTTACTCTGTTACCAACTTTTTTTTGCCTGTTAATTATAAAGGTTGATTACTGAAAATAATAGAACAAAAACATTTATACTGGACTTCATCTCTAGACTAATTTATATAAAAATTTCTGATTTCACAACATTTATCATTTTTTCTCAATGTTTAAAAATAGCCGAGTTCTGGGGAATTACATATCTCATAAGTTGTGACATGACCAAATAACATTTTTTTTTCTTTATGTTCATCAATAAAAACCGATTTAGAGGCTTATATCGTCTGCTATACTTACCATATAAATATTATGAATTCTATACCAAAGGTCGAGGGTTCAAAACTGCGGGTGGCCCTAGGATTTTTTAATGGGAGTAAAAAAATCCTTAGTTATGCCGTCCTTCGGAGGGGACGTTAAAAGGTGGTTTGGAGCCTGTACGATGTCAGGTACCCGTTTAAGATCCCTATCCTAAAAAAACTTGGATAGGCAAAATTTAGGACTCCCACCGTAGCATCGTCCGATTTGTCATAGTAGCATAAAAGTGACGTTGAACGAATAAACAAACAAATAAATATTATGAATATTTATTTTTTATCAACTATATCTTCAAAAAGGACTGAATTATTATAATCAATTCATATTTAAAAAGGCAAAATTCGATTTATAAATAATCGGCTGAAATCAATGTAGAAGTGTTAAAATCGTCGTTGGGTGTCCTGTTATTTTTTTGCTAAATTGAAAAAAAAAAGGTTATTTGTTTGTTAGAATAATAGTGAACAACTATTTAGCGGACAACATATGTTTCAACCCACATAGCGGGTCATCCTCAAGTCCTAAAAGCTGAAATTAGGAAGCCACAGAGTTGCTTGTTGCTGCTGTTGCTAATCGGACAAAGCTTCAGTGTAAGTTCTAATTTTTGAATAACCATATGTATGTATATGTACATATATTAATATATATATAATATATATATATATATATATATATATATATATATATATATATATATATATATGTACTTTTATTTTATAAACTTCTTATTATGAGTGAGTTCAATTATACTCGAATAACTCACTTCAGTTTCAGCCTGGACTGAAGAGCGAAAATCATCCAGATTTTGTCGATCCGAATCCGGCCGGAATGAAAATAAAACGCCTGATTGCAATCCCAAATCAAAATCGAATCACCATTTTAGAAAATGGAAAATCATAAAATGGTTCAAAGTGGCTCTTCTGGGGTGTCAATTTTAATGAAATAGTTGCTGTAACATTTGCTGTAACATTTCATATATATATATATATATATATATATATATATATATATATATATATATATATATATATGTTATATAGGTAAGTGGAAGTAATAATCCGTACAATGAGGCAGAGTTGGCTAAAGGAGGGTCGATTGAAATATTGAAGCTTTAATATCCAGTGAGGTAAACTGTAATTTGATTATTCAATTTAAAACGCTGAAATCCGTTGAGAATGTTCCCGAACGGGGGGACCCCTGGACTTAAAATAATTCGACTATTGACCAAGCGGGTAATCGAAAAGCTAACGGAGCTCAACAAGTGCAGGGCATTCATATATATTTACAACCCTTAAGTCTTAGATTCCCATATGAGGGTCGGAAACACAGGGGAATTAGATCGCTTACACCTGAGCTGAGCTCGCTGAGGTGTACCGAGTTCCCAGGCACCCCGCGGCAGCGTCCTGGAAGTCGCTCCGGGGCAGCACAATGACCACTCCACTTCCTAAGATCGGGAAGTACGTTAGCAGCTGCGGGAATATTTACCAAAGTCTCTGGGGAGTATTTGGGAAATAGGGGCTGAAGGATTTACACTACTTGACTTATAACTTATAATTTACAGAACGCGGGGGGTTTCGTAACAAAATACCGAACAATACAATTTAAATTAAGTTAAACCTGAAAAGATCCGTTAAGTAATTCACGGTGTACCTCGAGGTAGTACTCTGGGTCCGATCCTCTATAATGCGTGGTTTCTGTAACATTTACCTTCATAATATTAAAATGAGGTAAATTCCTTCATTAAGGGCCCAATGTGATACATGGACAAAGATACCACGGTACCTGTAAGACCTACAGCCGCCTGTCACTTCTCATTAGACGCTTGTTAATTATTATTATTATGAGTAGTCTATAAGACCTACAGTCGTCTATTAACTCTCGAACCGAAGCTTATTTAATATTCATTAATTGATTTTATAACTAGTATTTTCGTATAATGCTTGGTTTCTGTAATATTAACCTTCATAACGTTAAAATTAGATCAATTTTCGTAGTTAGATCACAAGGTATTGTATGGACAAAGAAATCTCGGCACCTATAAAACCTACAAACTTCTATCGAGTCTGAAATTAAAGCTTATTCAATGTCTATTAATTTATATCTTTGAACCCTGCTTTGAACCCTAAAGTAAGTAACGCAGTGTCCTGCCCAATGACTGTGTAAGGGAAAATAACATATTTTTAACCTATTTGCCATGTTTGGATCTCTTTAGAGGAAGTATAAATGTAGACTTAAAAAGTATATATGTGTAAAGCTTAATGGCTGACAAACCAGAGTGAACGTGTAATTGGTCTCAACGTTTTTCATAGGAAATTCTGTATTTTTTTAATATACAAATATTTGTTGTGAGGTCCAGAGGTAGGTACAAGTAGTCAGTCGTTGTCTAATTAGATGCTTTAAGACATTAAAAATCTGACTATCAGCAAACAGTTTCAAAGTTACGTTCGAAAAAAAAAAAAAAAAAAAAAAAAAAAAAAAAAAAAAAAAAAACCTGCAAATTATTACACACTAGTTTATTATTTCCAAATAACTATATTGGGGTATAACTGTTTATATAGCTGTTTATAGGCAATTAATTAATATTAAAAGCGATAAATTAATCAAAGGAAAATAGCATATCACTAATGCTAATTTCAAAACGCTATATCTCTGCTATTTCTTAACCGATTTCAATTATTCTGTTTTTGTCTTGTATGAAATTTGTATCTCAATCGATTGAAGCAATAATAGACAGCTTAATTCGTACGAAGGAGATATAGATTTTTTTTTAATTCATTATTCGAGTTCTACGTATCTTGAAACTTAGTACCATAAATTTTGAGGGAATGTTTTTTTTGTTTTTGGTCGATTACAAAGATGAATTATTGAATATAATAAACCAAAATGTACTACGCTTGCTCCGACTGATTTATATTCCTCGGAGCCCTCATATTTGAGCAGATCCTATGACTGAGCTTCTACTTAGAAATATTATGAAGCCTCCTTTGTTATCCGATGGGAACGTAAATTAAGTTTTGATTGGTTGTGTGAATGGTTTCACCATCGGCGCAGTCCCACTGCTCGAGTCAAGATAGCGGATATCAATTCCACTCCTGAGGCAGTGAGCGTTCTTAATGTGGATTATAAAATACGGGAGATCTAATTGCTGGCCCGAGAGTTCCCAGGAGGCGTGGCGGTGGGAGGTCTGTTGTGCCCTGTCCCTATTGTTTCCCGCCCGGCCACAAACCACCCCGTTCTTGTCCGAAACTAATCGGCCGGACGGCATCTCTGCGGTGTCCGGGTCCCGCTGGGCTTCCCACTCGCCGGCAAGTGTTTGCCATCTGCCTTGTCGCGATCTGGGAAAACTCGGCGGGATGATTTTCATCGCAAGGGCTCTCGAGAGAACCATTCAGTTCTAGGTGGACCTGGATAGTGTGATAAATTATATTTTATAAATGAACTGAAAGTTAGAAATAAACAATCTCTCATTAAATAATCTAATATGTAAAAATCTCGATGACAACACTGAATCAACATAATCTTCCTCATCAGAATATTACAAATGATATATGTTCATAAGCCGCTAATGTTTGTACTAAGTAGTGTTTGTGGGTTTGTATTAAGTAGGTTTCATTCGGATTGAAATAGTCTGACAGGGCATAAATATTTATTATTTCTTCCTCTAAATTACCTTTAATTTTGTATATTAAAAATACAAAATTAAATACATCATCTTATTAGGATTGATAAAAAGCGACTAATTATAAAACTTGAAAGAATTTTAATATCCAACTAAGGAAGAAATGAGCAGAAATATTTTTTTAATGTAATTTTTGGTTTTATAAACATAAAAACAATAATATAAATGTATAACGTACCGTTTGAAAACTAAAGATATTAGAAAAAATATTATCTTATATCCAAATTTGTAAAATGTAATGTAAAGTGACGAATCTGTGTTTAAAATTATTACTGAGGGGTTACCTGTAGCATGGTGGTCAGCATAACAGCCTCCTATGCTAAAGGTTCCGGGTTCAAACCCGCAGGTGGCCCTAGGATTTTGTAATGGGAGTAAAAAATCCTTAGTTATGCCGTCCTTGAGAGGGGAGATTAAAAGGTCGTCCCTAGCCTGTGCGATGTCAGGTACTCGTTAAATAACCCTATCCCAATTAAACTTGGATAGGCAAAATTTAGGACTCCCACTGTAGCATTGTCCGATTAGCCACAGCAGCATAAAGGGACGTTAAATAAATAAACAAACAAACAGAAAATTTACTTTTCTCTTCAAAGGAAAACTTAATTGTAATGTATTTTACTTATAAACATTAAGTTCCTAAATTATAGTGAAAACTGTAACGAAATCCTTCTTGTGGTTTAAAAGGAGCTAGCGGAAACCAGGAATCGTACCTAATACATATAAAAACTCGTGTCAAGATATTTTGTGGTCCCCGAAACGGCAGGACTGATTTTTACGAAATTCTGTATATATATTTGGAAGGTATAAAGAACGCTTTTCTGCTGAGCTCCGGGTCCTGGGTTCGAATCCCGGCTGAGGCAGATTATTATTTACGTTGTTACTTCAGTCGAGGGGGGGGGGGGGGCAACCCTAAGGTATGGAGACCCTCCTGGGGCTGACCCAGCCTCTATAAGGTGGGTACCCAAAATAATTAGGGAAAAACCTAGCGGCTGAGCGTGATTAAGGCCTAATCCCCTCATTACACTGCCGTTGGTCTAGAAACAGTACGAATCTCTATATGTACTGAGCCCACGGGCTGTATTTTTTTGGTAGGTATGAGAATCGGCCTCAAAGTATATTTTATACCAATGATTCAGGTGATTTAGGTATCCCAATCCAGAATTTTTTTTTTTTTTTTTTCGCGAAATGTTTTTAAAAATTGTACCCATTTGGCATCAAAAAATACCAAAAAACCCCCAAAATTTGACCCTTCTTTATTTTAATCAGGATTTTAGTACTTTTGTGTGCACAAAATCCAACTAATTTAAATGTTATTCGTACTACAAAATCTGTGCGGACACACACGACATTCTCTACATTAAATACATTGGTTGTTAAAATAAATATAAGAACTATTCCTTCTTTCTGTCATCAGTGGCATCTTGGGGTGATTTTCGATTTGTAATAAGAACTATTAAAAAGTTTAAAGTAAATTTAAATAAAAAGTGTATTCAGTTTCGTTGGAAACGTATGATTAATATTAAATAATATAAAATTGTTATGTATGATAATCAGGAATAATTTGTTTGTTTGTTTATTTATTTAACGTCCCTTTATGTTGTTATGGCTAATCGGACGATGCTACAGTGGGAGTCCTAAATTTTGCCTATCCAGGTTTTATTAGGATAGGGATCTTTAACGAGTCCCTGAAATCGCACAGGCTCGGGACCACCTTTCAACGTCCCCTCCGAAGGAAGGCATAACTAAGGAGTTTTTACTCCCATTGCAAAATCCTAGGGCCACCTGCGGGTTTGAACCCAGAACCTTTAGCATAGGAGGCTGTTATGCTAACCACCATGCTACAGGTAGCCCCTCAGTAATAATTTTAAACACAGATTCGTCACTTTACATTACATTTTACAAATTTGGATATAAGATAATATTTTTTATATCTTTAGCTTTCCAACGGTACGTTATACATTTATAATACTGTTTTTATTTTCATAAAACCAATAATCACATTAAATAAAATATTTCTGCTGCTTTCTTCCTTAGATGGATATTACAATTCTTTCAAGTTTTATAATTAGCCGCTTTTTATTAAACCTAATAAGATGATATATTTTTTTTTTTTTAATATACAAAATTGAAGATACTATAGAGGAAGAAATAATTATGCCCTGTCAGATTTCAATCCGAATGAAACCTACTTATTACAACCCCCATTACATTTTACATATTTTTTGATACAATCGTAAATAGGTGCAAAATAATTTATATAGCTCAACAATGTTACAGGGCCAGCTAGTAAATATATATAATATATATATATATATATATATATATATATATATATATATATATATATATATATATAAGTTTGTGTTGTTCTTAGGTTTCAGTCAATGAATAAACAATTTTATCTATGCGACGTTTCGAGAATTTATTGTTCTCATAATCATGCCTTAACAGTGGAAAAAACAAAAAAACAGAACATTAATATTATTATACAATAATTAATATATGATGTTATTGTTAGAGATATAAAAAAGAGTACATTGAACAATGAATATTAATACAGTAGGTATATAGATATTTTAAATTAGGATTTACATTAAAGATATTATTATAAAATTACTTACAATTTTGGACAAATTAGTGTCTTAAAACACTATTTTATATATGAAATATATATATATATATTATATATATATATATATATATATATTATATATATATATATATATTTCAGCCGTTTATTTTGAAAACTTAATTCCACTTATTCTTAAATTGAGATAGTTTTCGTTTAATTGAACGTAATTATAATTCAACAAATACTGAATGGTCCCAAAACTTATGTTACTTTGTTAAATACTAATTAATTAAAGTTAACTTCATCACTGTCTTCGAACATCATCAGTGATAAATATCTTAATCTAAGCATAAATAAATAAGAACGAAAAGTACGGCAGAGACAGGTTTAGGTCAGCCATCGAATATACACTTGAAACCTATTTAAGACTGAGTGTGGACGTCTCGCTGGTCCTAAGTGTAGTGAAATGCGCGTAAGACTCAAGTGCTCTCTGACCGTGATTTTCGTCCAAAAAAATTACTCTCGAACCCAAAACCTTTGGCTATAATAGAGTTTTGCTAATTACTATGCTATATTCTCGTAAGGTATGAATGTGAGTTGCTAAATAGATCATTTCTTTATCCTATTGTTTAATAATTTTGTCTACCAGTTTAGTAATCATTTGAATTTATGGAATAGATAAGGCATATGCCGTTTGTACTTAACAAATAATCAGTCTGAAACCCATGTTGGACTAAGTTAAGGATCCAATACTTCTATTTTACAAGAGGTAAGCATAACATTTTAATATTTAATTTAAACTTACCTTAACTGATATTAAGGAGCCCAAATAATAATAATAAATTCTTATTTTATTCTGGGACGAGTCCCTTTACAATAATTTTACAAAAAGAAACTTTAGTGTCTTAGAGTACAATAATAAAAAAATAAAATAAAATAATAGAAATAAAAACAAAAATGAATTATAATAAAAATTAAAAGGTGGCTTCTAATAATTAATAACAAAACTACACAAACAAATAAAACAAAAAAAAAATATGCCCATACATACAAATCTTAATTAAAATAACTACGATATTGGTAGAATGTTGATGAAATAATATAGTAAATGTGAAAATTCAACACAAATAAAAAATTATATTTAAATTATCTTTTCTATGTTTTTTACTGCTTTTTATAGAAATTTTCGAATCTATATAAGGCTCTTTGGGAATTGGATAGAAAGGAAGTGATTGAATAGACTGCATTTAAAGGCAGGAAGAGTATCAGAGTGACGAATATATGAAGGAATAGAATTCCATAGAAACGAGGACCGGATAAGTTGGGATCACTTGTAGCTGGGCGGTTAGCATAACGGCCTCCTATGCCAAAGGTCACAGTTTCAAATCCGTAAGTGGTCCTAGGATTTTTTAATGGGAGTAAAAAATCTTTAGTTATGCCGTCCTTGTGAGAGGACGTTATAAGGTGGCCCTAGCCTGTACTCGTTAAAGATCACTATCCTAATAAAACCTGGATATGCAAAATTTAGGACTCCCACTGTAGTATCGTCCAATTAGCCATACTAGCATAAAGTGACGTTAAATAAATAAACAACAAACAATCCGGATAAGGAACGATCTGTCGAAAGCTGCGGTTCGATGGGGCGTTTATACAGGTCTGAAGGCCGTGAACGAACGAGTGTTGCGGGGATGAAATGAGGATATGAATGAAAACATATCTGAAATATAGAATGGGCGGCGGAATTAAACTTGAAAGAGAAAGATTGCCAGAAAGTACTTACATCGGTAGGAAGGGTAAAGCACGTCAACTCTTCATAGAACCAGGTAACTGACACGTCCCTGGATAACCCGAAGCGTAATAAGAAGTTGAATAATCGTCTTATATCTTTTATTTTATATATTGTGTTAAATGAAAACAGATTGAGTGGTTTTACTAAATAATAAAATTGTATATGATACGCAGAAATGATGAGAAGGTACTGGAAGAAGAGAAAAGCGAAAATGAAGAAGCAGAAAAAAAAAAATGATATTCGCGTGGTCTTAAAGGCCGTTTCGTGACAAAACAAAATTTTTATATATGGTTTTTACTCAACACCATGATTGAACAGAGAATACCTAGAAAGTTAGTAAACCTAGTAGAGATGTGTTTGTCGGAAACATTCCATAAAGTTAGAATCGGTCATAATTACTCCGAGAGATTTGAGGTGAGATCGGGTTTGAAACTCGCTTTCACCTGTGTTATTTAATATAGCTTTAGAATATGTCATAGAAAAAGTGACGTGTACCGAGAAAGGCTTAAATATGGGTGACAAGATTCCGGTTTTGGGGTATGCCGATGATCTGGTACTGCTAGGTGAAGACACGGAAACCATACAACTAAATACAAGTGTGTTAATAAAAACCGGTAAAGAAATAGGACTCGAATTAAATACCGATAAGACGAAGTATATGATTAGTAGCAGAAACGGTGTCGATCTTGGTGATATTGATGTATCAGGTCATACTTTTGAACACGTAGAGAAATTCAAGTATTTAGGTTCAATTATAACTAGAAAAAATGAAATCCAGGAAGAAATAAAGTCCCGGTTAAAGGTGGGAAAAGCGTGTTATTATTCAGTTGCTAAGTTACTTAGTTCAAGGCTTCTATCTAAAAACTTAAAGATTAGAATTTATAAAACTATTATTCTTCCAACGGTTCTTTACGGATGTGAAACGTGGCCGCTTACTTTAAAGGATGAACAACGGCTTAAGGTTTTCGAAAATAAGGTATTGCGTAAAATATTTGGTCCAAAGAGAGATGAGGCCACTGGGGAGTTTAGAAGTTTGCATAACGCGGAATTGCGGAACTTGCATCCTGTGAATATAATTGAGCTGATTGCATCGCGGAGACTCAAATGGGCGAGTAAAGTTGTTGGGCTCGATGACGAGCGGATTCCGAGAAAGTTGGTATTTGCTGATCCGACTGGTAGGCGTCCGAAAGGTAGGCCGAAGCGGAGATGGGAGGATTGCGTTAAGGCTGATCTCGGGAGCTTGGGCTTGAATGGTGAGCATTGGACGAGTCTGTGTAGGCGCAATTTGGTGGTATCGGCATCGAACCTTCGGGTTCGCTAAGCCTATTATTATTATTATTATTTTACTCAATAATAAAATTGTATACCATTTTGTGAAGCTTGATTTATTAGTGGCATGGTTTTTTGTTATTTTGGTTACTAGCCCAAACATTAGTACAAATAAATTACGTTTTTACTTAATTAAGTGTTTTCATGACTGCACCCCCAATTGACTTCTATCCTATAGTCATTTATATTTTTAATTGGTTTGTTTTATATTCTCTGACCATTTATATATTTGGTTTATTATTTTCAATAATTAACCTTTGTAATCGACCAAAAAAAAAAAAAAAAAAAAAAAAAAAAAAAAAAAAAATGATCAATGCTCAAAATTTGAGAGCTTACGTTTCAAGATGCGTAGAATCCGAATAACGAATTTTTAAAAAAAAATCCATTTATCCTAATTTATAAATAAAAAAATACCAAATTTTTGCTTTTAGTGTCATTTGATAGTGAATTCAATTTTTGGCAAAATGAAAAAAAGAATAATTGAAATTGTTGAACAAATAGCTGAGATATTGCGTTTTGAAATCAGTGGTAGTGGAAAGGATAGTATCATACCTTTCAATTATTCCCTTTCATATTACTTAATCAATACCTATATAAACAGTTATACCCTAATATTGTTATTTAGAAATAATAAACCATTGTGTAATAATTTGCAGCGTTTTTTTTTTTTTTTCATCTTAATAATATTGACCTTATTAAGTCTCTTTTATATCTATCGTTTTATACAAGTAAAAGTACAAAGAACAAATCTTTTCATTCCTGTTTTATAATAATTAATTTATCTGCCGTTCAGATGCTTCTTCAGAAATTCGCTGACAATGAAAAGCAGCGCTGATAGTTGTGAATCATCGCTGATGACAATGCTATAGCCAGTGGGGGCTGATGGATATGCCTGGATGTTAAAAATAAACTTATTGGATTAGTTAAGGAAGGCTCGTGCCTCCACAATGGCAGGAAGTGGACCCTCATCTCCCGCATCCGGGTCTTCAATGGTTACTGTCTGAGGACGTCAACAATAAAAATCGATGTCCGCCAGATAGAGGCTCGCTCTTATAGGGAATAAATCGATAGCAAACCATCGATTGTGATAAGAAGATTTCTCACAGTTATAATAGACCGAGAACCAGTGATCGGAGTGGTTCGCGGAAACAAATTTTAGTAAAAACATATAATAAAATAAGGACAAATCACGGGATCTGCAACAATTACCTTCATAAAATAGGCGTATCAGAATCTCCGCAATGTGACACATGTGGTGGCAGAGAGACCCTAAACACATATTATTGGAGTGCCCGGCGTATAAAACTCAAAGAGAAAAAATGATTTTTGAAATAAAAAATAAACAGAACATTTGTTATTAAAATTTACGGAATAAAAATGTCCTCAGTATAAATAAATATTTACTATCGATTAACAAAAGAATTTGATAGTATGGTAATTGTCAATAATAAGATATAATATTGGGTTGTGTCACATAAAATGTCCGTTTTCAAGGTAAAGGATTTTTATTAAAAATACGATATGAAAACAAAGATAATTTTATTCGAAGTATTTACCTTCTTTTTCTATACATTTTTCAATGTGACACCAACTTTTTTATCCCCGAACTCGTGAAAGTAAATGATGGAAAAGCTACTCCGATATTTCGTGTGTTATATTTGATTTAATTAATTTAATTGTAGGATGAAGATAAAGCCTTCGGAGTTTTTTTTTTTTTTTTTACACAAAAGACATATTTTTGGAGCTTTATTAAAAATACGATATGAAAACAAGATAATTTTATTTGAAGTATTTACCTTCTTTTTCTACACATGTTTCCCAACGTGACACCAAATTTTTTTCCCCGAACTAAAAAACTATGAGCTTTGAAGTTAAACAAAATCTGAAAACGCACTTTTCACTTGATCATCATTATCAAAATGTTTTCATTTGACGAAGTTGTCTAAATTCCTGAACAGGTGGTAATCTGTTGGAGACAAGTCGGGAGAATATGGTGGGTGTTCGTAGCTCAGTTCTTTCAATTTTCGTACGGTATGTTTTGAAACATAGGGTCTTGCTGCCGCTCAGTGAGATCATGAGGTACCCATGTATCGAGCTTTTTTACTTTCCCAATACACTTTAAATGTATGGAAACGGTAGATGCACTTGCATTTAGTTGTACTGAGAGTCCTTAAACTGTTTGGTAGGGGTTTCCTTCTACTGTATGTTTGAGGACATCTTTGTCTATTTCGGACAGAGGTCTTCCTCGAGGAAAGTTTTCCAAGTCGGTATCCCCAGCTGAAAACTTAGCAAACCAACGGCAAATCGTCCGTTCATTAACACTCCCTTCCCCAAACGCCTTGCAAATATTTCTAGCGGCCTCAGATGCTGAATGGCCGAGTTTAAACTCGTACAAAAATATTAATCGAAAATCGCGTGTTTCAATTTTCGTATTTGGAGGTATACTAAAAAGTGGGTAATTGATTGGGAAGGTAATGTTTATAATACAATTCCATCCATTCATGGAAAAAAACAAACAAAAAAAAAAGTGATCGGCAAACATCAAGCCTTCAAAAGACTTCAAGAATATGTATTCAAGTCTATATTATTCATTTTTATAAGAACAAAGATCATCAAATTCGACTTGATATTTTGCATCCTGAAAACTGTTCCCTGATTAATACTTACTTAAGCTGATACTTTGAATTTCTTTTTAGGTGGTGGGGATAGCGCCTAAGGCATGAATATACAGAGAGGTGGACTCATTCTGATCGGCAAACCCGCACAGCATATTTGATCATCGTCATTGGTCATTGATATATTACTTGGATAGATGCGTTAAGAATCTTTTGAGATGAAAAATTAATCAATAAATAAAAAACAGTTTGTTGTTTTTGGGACAAACAAGAAAATTAATATTTAAAAAAGACTGGATTTACCAAAATGCATTAGTGAACAAGAATTGTTAATTTGGTATTGAAAAAAATATGTAACTAATGTATTAGCAGAATGTACAAATGAATAATTATTCTCGGACCACATTAATTTGGAAAATCCCTCTCTGAACTATTCCAAGAATCTTTGTTTTAATGTTCTTTCAATATTGGTAGTATAAGCACAGGTCTATGTAAGGCGCTATTTTGTAAGTAAATTTGTAATGATTTCTTTTATATGCATTTATAGGTATGAATGTGGCCAAGATTATAATTATTTTTTTTATTTCATTTACTTTATTTTTTTTTATAATTTATTTTATTTATTTATTTTTTTCATTTGTTATTTAGGTCAACTTATTTTATTCTATTATTTGTTTGTTTTACTTTGTACATATGGAATGAATGAATTATTTTAGCTCTAATACCGAGATAGTGGCAGATTGTATTATTTTTCAACAAAGCAATATATAAAAAAAAAAAAATAATAACAGGAAATAAAATGTATTTAAAAGGTAAAAAAAAAATTAATTCTGATTGAGATATTTATTTCACTACTGCAATGTTCAAGAATACTTTCTGTCCCTCTAACCATAAAATAATTATTAAATACAAATTTTAACATTCTGTTTTTTGTTTTGTTTTTCACTATAAGGGCATGAATATGAGAACAATAGATTCTCGAAACGTAGCCTAAATATAATTGCTTATTTATTGACTGAACCTAAAGGCCTGTAGATAACTTATATATATTTATAAAAAGATTTAGATCTTAGAGATCAGTTTGGAGTTTTCAATACCTGGATTGTCATTTCCCCCTCTCCATTAGAGGAGTTGGTAACAAGAAAGGCTAAAGACAAAATATACACGGCTGGCGTCAGCTGACGAGTCCCGCCAAAAAGTGTCAATTTGGCGGTGTCAATTAGAGCGGGAACCTAGCCGTCAATTTGCGGGCTTTTGTTTTGCTGACTCCCGCCCTTTTTCAAGGGGCCTTCTGAATAATCCCTTCATTATATCAGCCCTTTACCCTTACAAATTAACTCCATTACCGTTTATTATACTTCAAGGAATAATTTATCGGGGAGTTTATACGTTCAGCTCGATCGCTTAGCGAAAAATTGTCGATCAATTAATTATTATATAAATTTATTTTACTCGTAATTTTATATCAGATGTGTTATAAACGATCGCCGGTATTATATGACAGAACTATGTTTGTATTATAAAAAAATCTAGTGAGCTCAACACACGACTCACATACCTCCGCAGTTAAAATCCATTTAAATTGTTCTTGAGAATTTTTAATTACATTGAATTTCAATATCATTATCCACGGCCATCAGTTAGTTTTATTAGCTTTTGATCAATTTCCTTTAACTTTCACAATTTTGTCTATAACATAATATTTTTCTAAAATCTTTAGCTTTTAAATGGTATATTATACGTCAGTATTACTATTTTTATGTTAAAAACAACAAAAATTGCATAAAAAAGTTGTTTTGCTCTTTACTCCTTTAGTTGGATATCGTATTCGTTCAAATTATATATTTATCCGTTTTTTGTCAATATTAACACGATGATAGGGTTAATATATTCAAATATAAAAATAAAAGGTACTTTAGAGGAAGAAATTTTGAAATATCAGCATTTAAGCCCTGTAAGACTATTTCAATGAGAATGAAACCTATATGATATTAAAGCCCATTAAATTTAACATCTATATGACGAGTTTAATCAAAAACGATAAATCTGTTTTTGAGAAATCCGTAGTAAGGTGAAAAATTTATTGTATAAAATGGCTCTTCTGGTTAGCTGATTTTGATGAAAAAGTGTTTGTAACATCTCAGCGTATATTTGTCACAAATATGAAATTTCAGTTCCATATGACTTTTCGTTATTGCGCTAGACTTACCACACACACAGACCTTTTTGCGGGACTTGGTCATTTGGACTCAGGGGACCCTAAAACGTGTTTTCCCTATGAAAAATGTAATTCGAATATTTTCAAGATCGCAATACTTTCCCTTACTATAAGAGTATATTTCATGAATAGGTAAGTGGAATACAAAAATCTGGTGCGGACAACTAATAAATTAAACTCTCTAGATTAATAGTGTATGGTGTTTTTATTATTTTCAGCTACCAATAACAACCGTCTGCTCATTGATAATCAAAGTTTTCTTATTAATTCTGGTTTTGCAGTTTTTATCTTTCCGCTGACATTAAAATTGTATTCCAGAGTTCATCCTCACTATGAAAAGCTCCTTGGCAATAAACTTCTTTGGAAAGATGTTGCCAGTAATTTTCAATTGGATTTAAATCAGGTGAACGCGCAGGCCAGTCTAAGACATTAATATTCCTTTCTCGAAAACCAGCTTTTGTAATACGGGACGTGTGACAGAGGGCGTTATCTTGCCAAAAGAAGTAATCCTCACTTAGAAGATTAAGCCATGTATGCACTTTTTCTTTAATTAGTTCTAAGTAAACATGCTCATCTTCTGGTTGACTCGCAACAAAAGGTACTTCCCCCAAACCATCGCACCTCCACCTCGATTTTGTGGTTTCGGACGATCGTTTACACATGGTGCACCGCACTCGACAAAGGAATATTCATTTACAAGTCCGTCTTTGCAAAATTTCTTTTCGTCTGTAAACACGGTTTTGATCCATATGTCCTGCGTTGATTGCGGTGGTCGAGCCATTTTCAGTCTTTTTGCTTGGTGTATTTTTGATAAAGGGATATTTTAAACATGTTTTTGTATTCATATCTCATCTCGTTAAATTCCTTCCTGATAGTACGGTTTGAAGCCTCGATTTCCTAGACATCTGTTGTGGTTGTTAGTTTCCGGCACCAAATCTTGAAACATAATGACTTATTTTGAAATTAAAAAGGTGTGAACTTTGATTTGTCTAGTAAATATATTGGATGGTTTGTGATTAATTCTCCACGAATTTAGTAAACAAAAACAAAGTCAATCTGAGTAATAGGTTTAAGTAAACAAACATGGTTATGATAAGAAATGATATTATATAATTTAATTATTTAAAATATCTGGTGCGCGCAACATACGACTTTCACTTACCTTCTTCCAGTGGCGCGACAGGCCGTGTAGGTAGAGGAATGTAAACTCCTGCGAGTGCGATGTTTAGTGTAGGGTCATCACTCCCTACGCCTAATTTTGTGATTGGCCACCATTTGGCTGACGGGTCTCACATACCCGAGGGAGAGGTTGTGAGTGAATCCACATTTTTTTCGCTATAAAAGCCCCGCCGGGACTAGGATTCGAACTCAGAACCTGTAGCATGAGAGACTAGCGCACTAGCCACTCAGCCATGGGCTCCCCTACTTTCACTTACCTACATTGTTAAAATAAATTTCAGAATTTTTAAATACATTTAAAGATACAAAAAAATCGTTAATGAATTAATTATTTTAAATTTCAATAAAAACATGCCTTTTATTAAATAATATATTTTTATCTACGACAATCAGTTGATTTTATTGGCTTTTCATCACTCTCCATTGACCTTTAAAATCCCGTATACTAACTATATAACATTTTTTCTAAAATCTCTAGCTTTGCAACGATATATTCTTCATCTATGTAAATGTTCTTTTGTTCAAAAACACATAATTGCATGAAAACTATTTTTTCTTGTAGTTGGTTATTATATTTATCCATTTTTTATCATTGCTAAAAAGATAATATAGTTATTTTTATAGAATCTACAAAATTAAAGGTACTTTACAGCAAAAGAAAATTTAAAATGTCGGCATTTAAGCTCCGTCAGACTATTTCAATCAGAATGAAACCTACATCATATCAAAGCCCATCAAATTTTACATCGATATAGCGAGTTTAATAAAAATCGTTAGGGCCGTTTTTGAGAAAATCGTAAAAAGGTGCAAAATGCATGGTATAAAGTAGATCTTCCGGTCAGCTGATTTTGATGGAAAAGTTTCTGTAACATCTAGGGCTTATAGTCGTCTTAAATATGAAATTTCAGTTTCATAGGACTTTTCGTTTTCCGGGAGTTACCACACACACACAAACAGACCTTTTTGCGGGACTTGGTTATTTTGACTCAAGGGACCCTAAAACGTGTTATTTCCGTTGAAAACTGGAATTCTAAAATTTTCACGATCGCAATACTTTCCCGTACTATACATATTAAGTGAAAGTAAAAAGATAGTAACCCTTTAAAAACGTATTTGAGAATTGTATTTCATTCAAAATGGTGTGTATTCACATATAATTTCATTCCAAAAAGTACTTTATTAGCAACACGTACTATATCCTCCGTAAACAAATAACCTTTCATTTTCTTCCAAAAGGTACTTTATTTCCTACTACACGGTAGAGGCACCTAACCCCGAAATATATAACCATTAATTTATTGTTTTCTTCATTTTATGCTTTTTTATTGATTCATTTAGCACGTCTTTAATCACCGCTAATATCAATAGTTTTAAACCAATAATCAGTTTTAAAGTTGTTTTAAACAACTTGATTGCGTCGCTTAATTAAGTTCTAAATTAAAATGAGCTTTTTCATAGTAATTCCTCTTGCAGCCACATAGATTCGATATAACAATGTTTAGAAACAGACCTTTTTGCGGGACTTGATTATTTTGACTCAAGGGATCTTAAAACGTGTTATTTCCGTTGAAAACTGGAATTCGAACATTTTCACGATCGCAATACTTTCCCTTACTACATATTCCATATATAGGTAAGTGAAAGTAACAAGATTAAATACAATTTATTTGATTGTGAAGATTAATGTTTGTTCGAAATACAGGACTACTTTAATTATGCACATGTTGGTACTAAATACGTAACGTACATGTTGGGTTAAGGCACAGTATAATATGTTTTAATTAATTAAAGTGTTTTGAAGACTGCAACCCCGATAAACCTCTCCTCAATAATGATTTTACAGTTTATATGTCTATATACAAACCCTGCATGTGTAAACT
The DNA here is from genome assembly GCA_023052935.1 of Piezodorus guildinii. Lineage (NCBI taxonomy): Eukaryota > Metazoa > Arthropoda > Insecta > Hemiptera > Pentatomidae > Piezodorus > Piezodorus guildinii. The sequence continues at coordinate 139,887,297 of CM041296.1, read as the reverse complement.
CAGATACGTGAGTAAAAGTTTCTAAACAGGGACGGACTTTGGAAACATTTCGGGTTGACAAATAAGGGCTGCTAACAAGAGAACAATATATAGGAGTGTATATTGTATATTGTATGGGGAACGTTGTATAATGATGAGAAGACTGAGGCCACACACGACTAACAAATCCCCACCGCTTGTTACCGCCGACAGTAGAAGATCCTGCGTTTGCTTGAATACATTTTAATTGATTCAATCTGGCTAAAAACACGAGCGGCCCCCGCGAGACTATTTGCAAACTGGTATCCTTCCCTAATGACCCGCTCTTTAAAAAGCCTTCTAAATTATTTTATATTTACCCTTAGGCCATCCCTCTCTCCCTCAAACTCTCTCTCCGGGAGTTATTGTCACCCCCTTTGAAGTTGGTTTACAGTATTATATAGGATATCTTTTATTATTTTTTTTTTGTCCTTTATAAAAAAAAAAAAAATAACTTTACAGAATGTTCTAAATCCATTTTTTTTTAATATCATTTCCTTAACAATTGTCTTTTATCGGAGTGTATAATAAAGAAAAATCGATCGCAGGAAACACACGTCATTCACTGCTAAAATCAATTTAAGAAATATTAAAGTTTATTCAGCATCATTGGAAACGCATGTTTTAGATTAATTGTTTTATTTCACTTACTATATATAGTAAGGGGAAGTATTGCGATCTTGAAAATTTTCAATGGAAATACACGTTTTAGGGTGCCCTGAGTCCAAATAACCAAGTCCCCCAAAAAGGTCTGTGTGTGTGTGATAACTCCCGGTGGAAACTGTAAGTCCTACGAAACTGAAATTTCATATTTAAGACAACTATACGCCCGAGACGTGACAAAACTTTTTTCATCAAAATAAGGTTGACAGAAGAGGCACTTTATATATACCATGCATTTTTCGATTTTCTCCAAAACGGTTCCGACGATTTTGATTAAACTCGCTATATCGATGTAAAATTTAATGGGCTTTAAGATCATGTAGCTTTTATTCTGATTAAAATGGCTGACAGGGCTTAAATGCCGATATTTTAAATTTTCTTTCCCCTAAAGTACCTTTAATTTTTGTTGATTCTATAAAAATATACTATATTATTTTGTTACCACGATGAGAAAAACAGGTAAATATATAAATTGAATAAATTCGATACCCAACTAAAGGAGAAAACAGAAAAAATATTTTTTTAGTGCAATTTTTCGTTTTTGAACATAAGAGCAGTAATATACATGTATGATATACCGTCGAAAAGCTAAAGATTTTAGAAAAAATATTATCTCATACACAAGCTTTTAAAAGTTAATAGAGAGTGATGAAATGAACATAAAACAAACTGATTATTTTAGATAATAATATAATAGATTATTTAATAAAACACATGTTTCTATATAAATTCAATTTAATTAATTCCTTAAGAGTTTCACGTATATTTATCTCTGTTCATGAAAATTCTCTCATTGATTTTAAAAATGTAGGTAAGTAAAAGTCGTGTGTTGCCCGCACCAGATTTTTTTGTAGTAATTAGGTATTATGTAATTCAATTTTATATTTGCATGCCTTAATTTTATATCTTGTATATATGTATGTGTATTCCTTATAGTTTTTAAGCTTCGTCAATTACTACTTCATACAGTTATATTTTATATCGCCAAAAACAAATTAGTTAAGAGCGTATTTATGTGTAAAATTTGAATTAGTTTCTTTTATTTTTTCTCTTTTATATAATTATTCCCGGTTTTTTAGTTAAAAACACTAACAACATTTTTTCTCTATCTTAAAAAAAAAAAAGGTTATTGAATTAAATCTCTTTCAATCGGTCGCCATTTTAAAAATAACCAGCTGATGTCAACGTCTAGGTTTTAGGATCATCGTTGCATTAACTAGTATTTTTGTGAACAAAGTTTTGAAGAAATTTTTAATAAAAAAAAAAGAAAAAAAAAAGTCTATTAGTTTCGGAGAAATGCCGCAGACGGCGGACAAATACGTTTTTTTTATTCGTAATTCGGGTTCTACGCATCTTGAAACGTTAACCCTCAAATTTTGGGCTGGGGTAATTTTTTTTTGTTAATCGATTACAAAGGTTGATTATTGAAAATAATAAACCAAAAAGAAGTAATATTTGATTTTATTACTCGAATTTATTTTTTTAAATATGCCTTTCTCTCTCTTGCTACTCTCGTGTACTGTCACAATACCTTACTCTCACGAATTTTCACCTACCTCGTATCTCAATGTGTAGCGCGGCCTTAATTTAAAGATCTGGTGCGGGCAACACACGATTTTATCTTACGTCCATTTTTAAAATCAATGAAAGAATTTTCAAAAACAGCTAGAGATAAAAATACGTGAAACTATTAAAGAATTAATTAAATCGAATTTATATAGAAACATGTGTTTTATTAAAAAATCTATTATATTATTATCTAAAATAATCAGTTAGTTTTATGTTCATTTCATCACTCTGTATTAACTTTTAAAAGATTGAGTATAAGATAATATTTTTTCTAAAATCTTTAGCTTTCCAGCGGTATATCATACATGCATATAACTGTTCTTATGTTCAAAAACGAAAAATTGCATTAAAAAAATATTTTTTCTGTTTTTTCCTTTAGTTGGGTATCAAATTTATTCAATTTATATATTTACCTGTTTTTCACGAGCGTTAACAAGATAATATAGTTATTTTTATAGAATCTAAAAAATAAAGGTACTTTAGGGGAAGAAAATTTAAAATATCGGCATTCAAGCCCTGTCAGACCATTTTGATTAAAGCACATTAAAATTTACATCAATATAGTGAGTTTATTCAAAATCGTCGAAACCATTTTCGAGAAAATCGAAAAAAAGGTGCAAAAGGCATGGTATAAAGTGCCTCTTCTGGTAAGCTGATTTTGATGAAAAAAGTGTTGTCACGTCTCGGGCGTATAGTTGTCTTAAATATGAAATTTCAGTTTCATAGGACTTACCGTTTCCGCCCGGGAGTTACCACACACACCTTTTTGCGGGATTTGGTTATTAGGACTCAGGGGACCCTAAAACGTGTATTTTCGTTGAAAACAAGAATTCGAAAATTTTCACGATCGCAATACTTCCCCTTACAATATATAGTAAGTGAAAGTAAAAGGAGGGAAAGTTTGGAGCACCTAGTTACCAAACAATAGATACCGATCTTGAGAGCGGAAATTTTTTCCACGTTTTAGACGCTAGTTTTGTTAATCAGAGTCTCTATCAAATTTCATATAACCACTCTTAAAAAACGTCATATATTGTTAACTATGCGTTTAATGGTTATATGGTTATACATGTATATAATAACGAGACTAGCATCCATTCAACACCCTCTATATCCCCTGACCAACGACACAGAACAAAACAAACAAAAAAGTTTTATTTACCATTGTAGAGGAACGAACCTCAAAGAGCCCTCCCTTCCGCTAGGACTAGACGACCCGACAGTCGGGGAGGGGACGATATTTTTACTAATTGAGGCTAGATGAGAGATGAATACGCGGCGGATTAGAACCCAGTCCTAAAGCAGTGCCGTGGGCCCAGCGGGCGGCCCACTACGCCAGTGTTACCTCCGCCGACAATAGCAATAACGAGACTGTTCTCCCATCTGTCGGCTGTTTTGTAGCGGCCTCTTCAATCCCAGCTCTCATTGTCATTATAGAATTATCGCGTCCTTTGGTCATCGGCACCCCGCGGAGGCGGCACGAGCCGATATCTCCCTCGAATGAAACAGAATCGCGGATGTAGTTCCATGTGTAATGACAAAGGGAATGCAACTCAATAGCGGCCTTCATTAGGGTGTCCTCAAAGGGTCTATCGATACCGGCCTATCGTTTTACATCATCGCCTTGTTAGCTTTACAACAGTGATTCGGAAGAATCATATGGCGCTCTATGCAACGTACTTGAAAACCGAAGGCTTGGAGTAGTATGTGATACCATTACTAGGGGTACTCATAATCTTATACTGGATGCAGTGGCGGGTCTACGTGGAAAAGAATGGGAAGGAAAGAGGGTAATTCTACTATAAAAATGACCGACAAAACTGATAATGCATTTATTTATTTATATTGGATTGTCCGAAAAATAACGCAGGATGTTTGGTTTTTCTTTATAAGCCCCTCTATACAGGATGTTTCAGGGTTGAGTGGCCAGACTTCAGGATTGGATCAAGGATCTTTTTTTTACTTTTACTTACATATATATGAAATATATATATTAAGAGGAAATATTGCGATCGTGAAGATTTCAATTTTTGACGGAAATACACGTTTCTTGGTCTCCTCAATCCAAATGACCAATTCCCGCAAAAAGGTTTGGGTGTATGTATTTGGTAAGTATAGCGCTAACAAAAATAAGTCGCACGAAACTGAAATTTCATATTTAAGACAACAATAGGCCCGAGAGGCAGAGAGGTGCAGGGAGAATAATATCCACACATATCACCACTTCATTGACTTTAGAATGGCCTATGACGGTATAAAGAGAAACGACCTGTACCAGGAGCTTCTAGAAATGGGAATACCAGTGAAGCTGATACCTCTAATAAGAGCTACAATGAAGAAGATGCAATGCACAGTACAAATTCAAGGTGGTCTGACCAGTAGCTTTCGAACCCACAAAGGTCTGAGACAGGGTGATTGGAATACAAGTTATGGGTACTATATTTAATAGATCTATGATTTTGGCTTTCGCTGTTGACATAGATATAGTTGGAAGAACCCCATCAGATTGAGAAAGCGCTTTTAACAATCTCCGGATAGCAGCAGGTAGAGTGGGTTTAGAAGTTAATGAGTCGAAAACCAAATACATGCATGTAGGTCTACAGCTGGATGTGCACGAACCATCGCATTTTATATCTGAAGGCTATTCATTTGAAAGGGTGAAAGAGTTTGTGTATCTCGGCTCACAAGTCAACGCTGACAATGATATTAAAGCTGAAATTCATCGCAGAATTATGTCCGCAAATAAATGCTATTTTGTAATTCTTAAGCATTTCAAGAGCAGGACCATTTCTCAAAACACGAAGGTCCAACTTTACAAGACGCCCGTAAGACCGGTTCTCACTTATGCTTCTGAACGCTGGACATTGTCGAGTTCGGAGGAAGCCCTGAGATTCGAGAGAAAAGTGTTAAGGAGGATTTATGGTCCAGTACGCCAATATGAGCTTGAGGCTCCAAACTTTCTTCCACGCCTTACCTATTCTATTTAAAAATGATATTATTTGTCCAAGATAATGAGGTATTAATTATTTCATTAGTCAGCGAAACTGACTCCCAATATTTAAAACGTAGAACTCTCCAGAAACGTCAACGTAACATTGTTTCAGGGGGATCTGGAGGATCACCAAATAAAAAAAAAAATAAAAATAGTAAAAAAGAAGCCACAGCACCTATCACCCGTAGTAAATCCATAGTCGATTTACCTGGTCCTTCACAAGAAACTACCTCAGCCGCACAAATCACACCTACTATTCCTACGAGCAATAAATTTGCAGTCCTCTCAAATATCCAAACTGAAGCCACAAAACCAAGCCATTCAGAGCCTGAACCTCCGCCAATCTTTGTTATTCACATCACGAACTTTGTCGCCTTCGCCAATGAAATATCTCGATTAATCGGACAAACTAATTTCAAATGTTTTTCCCGATTAAAAGACGTAAAAATAAATACGACCACCAAGGAAAACTACAAAAAATTAGTCTCTCACTTGATTGAAAAAAAATATGACTTTCACTGCTACCAACTTAAGGAGGATAAGTCGTATAGGGTAGTTCTGAGGGGACTTCACTCTACTACTTCCACTTCAGCCATCAAATAGGACATAGAAGAAGAGAGCACCGATGGAGTCTGGAGGATAAGGACGAATGGTGCTTTGATAAAGTCCATCAAAGTAGGCCGGTTTCGTAGGGCGGGACATTTAAGTAGAATGGCTCAGGACCAGATTCCTAGGATGGTCCAATATGAAAATATTTATGGGACAAGAAGAGTGGGAAAGCCACGGCTGGGTGATGTAGTGGTAGCAGATGCCAGGTCCATCTTGAAGATCCGCAATTGGAAAGCGGACCAAGCTGCAGGAGGTCCTGACTCTTCAAGAGTTGTAGCGCCATGGATGATGATGATAGGCCCGAGATGTTACAGCAACTTTTCCATCAAAATCGGCTAATCATAACAGCTACTTTATACTACGCATTTTGCACCATTTTACGATTTTTAACTCGAACGATTTTGATTAATCTTTCTATATTGATGTAAAATTTAATGGGCTTTAAGATCATATGGGTTTCATTCTGATTGAAATAGTCTGACAGGCCTTAAATGCCGATATTTTAAATTTTCTTTTTGTAAAGTATCTTAAATTTTGTAGATTTAAAAAAAATTAACCATATCATCTTAATGACATTGATGAAGGACGACTAAATATACAAGTTGGGCGAATAAAGGATAAAAGAGGAAAAATATTATTTAACGTAATTTTGAGTGTTTTGATATAGTCACGCCACCATGAGGCCATAGTGCACCTGCAGATAACACCATATTCCTTGAATCTTATTCAGCAGTCCTATTAACCTATATATACCCTGTCCCTTCTCCCAGGACACACACTCTCACTCACACTCGCACTCTCTTCAAGTCCTCGCAGTAATTACGGTACGTCAGACCTAGTATAGCCATATTGTTATTATCAAGATTGTCATTATTGTCTTTTAAAGTGTTATTATCGATATTTTGTAACTTTTGAATAAATAAAATATTTTTTTTTTCAATAACGAGTACGAACACCAAAATTGGCGCCCAAAATAGGGACTGCATATTTTTATCGCAGTTTTAAGAACCGAGTTTCCGCAGATCCGAACTTTTTCCGCAAATCCAGAATTAGGACTACCGCCTAGGATTCCTCACCTGTGAAGACTCAAGATTTTGGCTTACCTACCGAGGACTACCAACTTCGAGATCTTCAGATTCTGGACGAGTTCACTCACCCCGAGCATCTCGCAACGCAGGCAAAGTCTCTTATCTGCACTCAACCTTGGCCGGACTTCACTGTCGTCAGGTATCCAGCTCAAGGACAGATCTTCACACCCCGTCGAAGATTATTTTGACAGCGTACTCAATTTTTGTAAGTTAATTTCCTTTACTATTGTAATTTTATGTCTGATGATTATTTAAATTCTTTAATCCTGCGAGTAAATAATTTAACATTAACTACAAATATGGCAAGCTTTCAAATTAAATCGGCAGACTACGATCATATCCCTAATTTTAATGGAAATCCACACAATCTGTTAAAATTCGTGACAGTTTGTAGACAAGTTTACCAAATCGTGTGTAAACCGGACAACTCGTTTAAGGAACTAAACGAACAAAGATTATTAAGTAAACTTTTAGCAAAACTTACGGATGAAGCTGATTATATAAATACAACGTGCGAATTTAGTCGTGTTGAAGAATTACTAAATTATCTCGAAAGAACCTTCAGAGACAGCCGCTCAATTGAACAATTATCGCATGAATTATTTAATAACAAAATACATCATAAGGAACACCCTCTTGATTTCCTTCAAAGAATTGATAAGATCCGCACTTTAATAATTTCTAAACATCGGATAGAAAACACACCAAATAGAGAAACAATTATTAGCGCATTAGAGAAAAGTATTCTTTATTTTTTTTACACTAACATGCCCCTTCACATAAGAACATATCTTATGACTAAAGCAGAAAAGTTAAGAACATTAGATGATTTGAGAAATTTAATTCAGAATGAGAACCATCTACTCTTCGACGACCTCATAAATTCGGGAAATATGAGAAGACCCGGAGAACATGATTACAAAAGAGGCTTCGACCATAAGAAAAAGTTCGATAAAAAACATCACAAACGATTTAATAATTGGCAAAATCCCAATAACCCGTATAACCCACATAATCAAAGACAAGAGCATCAATATCGACAACAAGAACCTCCACAAGACTACCGGCAGAATAATAATAATAATAATTATTACCAACAATGGCCCCGTCAAGAACAACAAAGGTATTTCAACGGTTCAGGTCGATACCGGAATCAAAATTATAATAATAATAAGAAAGATGAAAATCCAACTGTATCCATGAGAACAGTTAGCGCATTCGGGAATAAACCGAAACAGCCTAATTTCCAAATTCAGCAAGAAGACCCGAAAGACCAAGAAATCAGAGAATTAAGAGAGAAATTAGAAAAATTAGATCCAAATAATTCTTTTTTAGAGAAAGGCCCGCCAGACAATCAAAACACATAAAAGAAGAGAATAAAAGCCAACTGCCTTATGTTAAAGACCACGCGAATCGTAAATGGCTTATTGATACCGGATCTTGGAAGAATTATATAAGACCAGACATTGTACCACCAGATGTTGAAAGAGAAAAAGAAAATTTTACAATAAAAAACAGCAACCGGAGAAGAACTTGGCACGGAATCTATTTCAGTTTATTGCAGAAATAATTTTCTTAAAAACCCCGAAAAAATAAAATTTTATCTATTTAATTTCAGTCCCAATTACGAAATACTACTAGGAAATGAGACAATGAGGGAAATGAAATTTAATATCGATTTCGAAACCAACAAAATAAAAACTCGCTATACAGAGTTTGATTTTATTATGGAAGACGAAGTTTTAAAGTTAGTTTTGAAAGAAGGCGAAAATCAGATAAAAGTAGAACAAAATAAAAATCTATATTTTATTGACTATGAAGATGATAAGATTAAAATTAAACCTGGCATCTATGATCAAAATATAATAATCGACAGTAAAGTTAACGAAACCATATATTTACCTTTATACTATTTGCAAAAAGAAGAAGTAGAATTAACAGATTCTAATAAAAAAGGAAACCATGAAATAATAAAACAAATCCCCCAACTAATCAGAACCGACCATATACCTCCTCAAGAAAAATCAAATTTAATTAAATTATTATCGAAATATCCATCAGTATTTAAGACTGAAAATGATCCCCTTTCAGCCACTGATTTATTGGAGCATAAGATTAAAACAAAAACCGAAGACCCGATATATTCGAAAAATTACAGATATCCCCACCAATTCAAAGAAAAATATTAAGGAAGAAATTAAAAAGATGTTAGAATCCAAAATAATAAGACCCAGCAATTCCCCTTACAATTCTCCCGTTTGGATTGTCCCGAAAAAGCCAGACGCATCAGGAAAAAGAAAAATACGAATGGTGATTGATTACAGGAAATTAAATCGAGAAACAACCCCGGATAAATTCCCCATTCCTAATATTGAAGACCTTTTAGGCAAATTAGGAAAAGCGACGATATTTACAGCAATGGACCTTTGCTCAGGCTTCCATCAAATAAAAGTCGAAGAAAGTTCTATCCCAAAAACAGCATTTTCTACAGATCAAGGGCACTTTGAATTCCTTCGCATGCCATTTGGACTCAGTAATGCCCCAGCAACGTTTCAAAGAGCCATGAATATCATTTTTTCAGATTCTATTAACGTTTTAGTCTATATGGACGATATTATAATTTTTTCTGAAAATTACAAAGATCATTGGAAACATTTAGAAGAAACTCTTAAAAAGTTAGAAAAACATAACTTAAAGATTCAGCTCGATAAGACAGAATTTTGCAAGAAAGAATTGTTATTCCTCGGACATATTATCAGCGAACGCGGCATAGAACCTAATCCAGAAAAGATAAAAGCAGTAAAAGATTTTAAACTCCCTAAAAATGAAAAAGAAATTAAAAGCTTTTTAGGATTAACTGGTTTCTATAGGAAAATGATACCAAATTACGCAAAGATAGCTTCCCCATTAACGAGATGTCTTCGAAAAGATCAAAAAGAAATCAAACCAGAGTTATATGAAAACGCTTTTGAGAAATTGAAACAACTTGTATGTAGTAGCCCCATTTTGCAAATTCCAGATTTCAATCAGGACTTTTTCTTAACAACTGACGCAAGTAATTTCGCCATTGGTGCAGTATTAGCACAGAAGAAAGATGGAAAAGAACTCCCTGTATGTTTTGCATCCAGAACACTTAATAAAGCAGAACAAAATTACTCAACAACGGAAAAGGAATGTTTAGCCATTATTTGGGCTTGCAATCATTTTCGACCCTACTTATACGGTAGAAAATTTTTCATATATTCAGATCACAAACCTTTAGAATATTTAAGAACGTGTAAAACACAGAACGCCAGATTAATTAGATGGAAATTATTGTTAGAAGATTTCGAATATGACATAAAATACATTGAAGGAAAGGCTAATAAAGTCGCCGATCATTTATCCCGTTACCCTATTGAAGAAAGGAAATTAAAAGAACCAGAATTTGATATTTTTCATACAGAAAATTCTCCTAATAACTATTCACAAGAAATCGTAGATTTATTACAAGAAATGGGAATAGAAGAAACCCAAGAAGAAGCTAACAATGAAAACTTAGAAGGAATTAATAATGATGAAAACATAGAAGAAAATAATAATGGTGAACACCAAGAAATAATTCAAGATGATATATCTTCTTTAGCAACGCAGCACTCCACAGAATCCTCCGATAACAGAATCTTAATAGTTGATGATAAATCTAGACCAGTAAATGTTGAGAAAAATCAAATAATAATAAAAAAGGGACACGCGAAAATTCAACGCGAAACAATATTCAATAATAAGCAAAGAACAACAATTGAATTTACTTGGCCTTATCATGAAAAAGATTTTGAAATAGAAGAAAAACTTTTAGAAATCTTAAGACCAAATATAACTTACGGCATATACTGCTCACCCATATCAGATTCTATAGAAAGTGAAAATAATTGGTATAATGCATTATTTAATAAAGTTGCATCACTCATTAGAGAAAAATTTCCCACAAATAGAATTAAAAGATATTATAAACTATTGCCAGATGTAAAGAACACGGAAGACCAGAAATTACTTATCCTTGATTATCATATCGCCAAGACATGCCACAGAGGTATAAATGAAACATATTTAGTTTTGAAAACCAAATTTTATTGGCCCAATATGAAAGATCATATCACAGAAATTATAAACAAATGTGACACATGTGGAAAAGGCAAATACGATAGAAGACCTATAAAACAAAAATTTAAAATTACTCCCACACCTGAGAAACCCTTTACAGATTTAATGATTGATACCTTACACATGAGTAATTATTACATTTATTTAATAGTAGATACTTTTTCCAAAAGAATATTTTCTTATTACGCAACGAGTTATAATGCCATAGAAAGCATGAAAGTATTGAAAAAATATTTAGCATATTTTCCAAAACCCCAAAAAATATCATGTGACAACGGAAGAGAATTCGACAATAACTTGTTTAAAGATTTTCTAAACTACTTAAATATTGAATTACATTATACTACCCCCAATCACCCTAACTCTCTTGGATTGCTTAATCGAGCAAGCTCTTCGTTATTAGAAATTTTAAGACTTATAAACATAGAAAACAAAGATGATAAAGAGGAAGATAAGTTAGAGCAAGCAACGACAGCATATAATAATTCCCTTAATCAAGATCTTAAAATGACCCCTAACGAAATAACTTTCGGTATCACTAATGAAACTTATAATGAATCCCCGGAAATAAAAGAATATCTTGTTCATGAGTACCATCGGAAAATGAAGCAGCTTTTCGAAATAACTAAGAAAGGTATAGAACAAAATAAAGAGAGAAAAATAGGCAAGTTAAATGAAAATAGAGAAGACATAGAAATCCCGGAAGATGTGTATATAAAGAGACAACAGAAAAAGAAAATAGATCCTAAATACGAAAAAGGAAAGTATGTTGATAAAAGATTTCAAAATAGAAATAAAGGTAGAAAGAAAAAACTCCACCCTGATCAAGTCAAACGACCGAAAAAAGTCACTAAGAAAAAGAAATCAAATAATAATAATAATAAACCTAGTACAAGTCAAAAAAACCCAGAAATAACTGATGAAGATATTGAGAATGTCATAAAAGAAATAGAAACGTCTAATGTTACAGGAGTCAGCCAAGATGACTTTGAGTTCGACGACGAATTGTTTCAAGTATCTTCTGATCGCAGCGTTTACGGTTCAGATACAGACCCTGCTAATACAAGATTTATCTGACGGACCAGGAGCATCCATCGTACAAATTAATCCATCTTTTATAATTGAAGATTGGTACACATTTTTACATTATAAGAATCTTACAAATTTAACAAGAGAAATTCAAACCCTTAAGATTAGCATTGACGTATTAACAATTAGTAATGAATATAAAACTTTGCATAATATTATTGAACAAAAATATAACAAGATATTAGAAAAAATTAATCATATTGTAAATATAAATCGGAATAACCGATCAAAAAGAGGTTTAATTAACGGACTAGGCAATGCTATTAGTTGGCTCACCGGCAATATGGACGCCGATGACAAAGAAAAGTATGATAATATTTTAAATAAAATCGAGAGAAATATGTATCACATAGAGCATAATGAAAATGTTAGATTAGGATTAAATAAAGAATTAACATCTAAACTTAATAAAGAAATAATTGTTTTAAATAAATATAAGGATAGTATAGAAAAAATAAATAATTTTACAGATTTAGCTCTTACTAAGTTAATGTATCATGATTTATTAGCCGTATTAGATTTAGTAGAAAATCAATTAAATGATATAGAATTTTCCTTAGAACAATGTAAATTAGGAATTACCCATCCAAGCATATTAACGACTAGAGAACTAGAACAATTAAACATACCGTTCGGAGAACCAATCACAGAAAATGTAGAATTAAACTGGTTACTTAGCTCCACATTTTGTTCCCTATCAGATACAGGATTAATTTATTATTTTATTAAAATCCCTTTGAAATCATTGCCAAAAACAACTTATTATGCTATGTCATATCCAGTTACAAGGAATAATAAAGTCATTACTCTAAAGATTAAAGAACAACTAATCATTAGATTTAAAAATTCGTTTTACAATGGAAATTGTATTAAATTCAATAATCATCATTACTGTAAGGACATGATAGAGATTAAGGACAAATGTATTTTAGAATTATGTAAGAATATAGAATTAAATGATTGTAATGCTGTAGAAATAAGAACAAACCCTATAATCAAACTTATACCCACATTACACCAATATTTAACCTTTAATATTAGCAATGTAACAACTAGTGTAACAAACACACAAATGTATCATCTACCATCTACTAGCCTCCTTAATCTTAATGAAAATGAGAAATTTGTAAATATAAATGTACCACTTTCTTATATTGACAATGTAAATATTCCTTTTATTTCCTATCATTCTGTTAATAATAAAACTATTGTATCAACAAATTTTACTTTTGAGGAATTACAACAAATAGACTTAAGTAATATAGAAATAGAAGAATTAGAACCTTATGATATAACTGTATCCCAATTTATTTCTTATATATTTTATGCAATATGTTTATATCTTTTATGTTATAATCTTTATCGTCAGTATTGTAAACTGAAATTACTGTGTTCTAATCCTCCAAATGATAATCCAAGTACCCATCCTCAACCACCTGAATGTTTTGATGGCAGAGCCAGAGCTTGGTTTCAATATTTACAGAATAGACAAACCGTCCCAAATCCTTAAATTTAGAGTTCAGTGGGCTTCACTCTCATAAGGACGGAGGAGTCACGCCACCATGAGGCCATAGTGCACCTGCAGATAACACCATATTCCTTGAATCTTATTCAGCAGTCCTATTAACCTATATATACCCTGTCCCTTCTCCCAGGACACACACTCTCACTCACACTCGCACTCTCTTCAAGTCCTCGCAGTAATTACGGTACGTCAGACCTAGTATAGCCATATTGTTATTATCAAGATTGTCATTATTGTCTTTTAAAGTGTTATTATCGATATTTTGTAACTTTTGAATAAATAAAATATTTTTTTTTCAATAACGAGTACGAACACCAAAATTTATTAAGAGCAGTAATGTAGACGTATAATATACCGATGGAAAGAGAGAGATTTTAGAAAAAGTATTATCTGATACACAAAGTTGTAAAATGTAATATAAAGTGAAGAATAGAAAATAAACTTATTATTCGTTGTTATACGTAGCAATTTGATATTGCTATATTATTTGATCTAAATCATGTGTTTCCAACGAAACTAAATATCATTCTTTAACCCTCTTTGAACTCTATTTATTGGTTGTTAATTAAAGTGATTTTAACAACCAAGGTACAGGGGATACCTAAAAAGTTAGTAAACCTAGTAGAGATGTGTCTGTCGGAAACATTTCATAAAGTTAGAATCGGTCATAATTACTCCGAGAGATTTGAGGTGCGATCGGGTTTGAAACAGGGTGACTCCCTTTCACCTGTTTTGTTTAATATAGCCTTAGAATATGTTATAGAAAAGGTGATGTGTACCGAGAAAGGCTTAAATATGAGTGACAAGATTCCGGTTTTGGGGTATGCCGATGATTTGGTACTACTTGGTGAGGACACAGAAACTATACAACTAAATACAAGTGTGTTAATAAAAAACCGGTAAACAAATAGGTCTCGAATTAAATACCGATAAGACGAAATATATGATTAGTTGCAGAAATGGTGGCGATCTTGATGATATTAATATTTCAGGTCATACTTTTGAACACGTAGAGAAATTCAAGTATTTAGGTTCAATGATAACAAGAAAAAATTAAATCCAGGAAGAACTAAAATCCCGGTTAAAGGTGGGAAATGCGTGTTATTATTCAGTTGCTAAGTTACTTAGCTCACGGCTTCTGTCTAAAAACTTAAAGGTTAGAATTCATAAAACTATTATTCTTCCAACGGTTCCATGCGAAGGATGAACAGCGGCTTAAGGTTTTCGAGAATAAGGTACTGCGTAAAATATTTGGTCCGAAGAGAGATGAGGCCACTGGGGAGTTTAAAAGGTTGCACAACGCGGAATTGCGGAGTTTGTACCCTATGAATATAATTGAGTTGATAGCATCGCGGAGACTCAAATGGGCGCGTAAAGTTGTTGTGCTTAGTGAGGAACGGATTCCGAGAAAGTTGGTATTCGCTGAACCGACTGGTAGGCGTCCGAAAGGTAGGCCGAAGCGTCGATGGGAGGATTGCATTAAGACTGATCTCGGGGGCTTGGGCTTGACCGGTGAACATTGGACGAGTCTGTGCAGGCGAAGTTTGGTGGTATCGGCATCGAACCTTCGGGTTCGGTAAGCCTATTATTATTATTATTATTAACAACCAAGGTAATTGAAAGTCGGGTGTTGCCTGTACCAGATTTTTATTAAAATGCATTAATTTAAATATTTTCAGGTAGAATATAAAGTTGTATCGCACAACTTGTACCAACAGATAATTCGATACTAGAACTCTATTGTGTACGCAGAGCACTCGAGATGGCGGAGAAGAGCAGTGGAGAGGACGGTTCGGCATAGAATGCAGTCGGCCGAGAGCTCTGGAGTGGCTAACGGGGAGGTTATTATTAAAACAGGGTTAGGAGGGAGAGATAAGTCACGGCTTGCCTAACCAGCTTCTTTTCGTTGACTATATAATGCCGAGCGCTCAAGATCTAATCTGTCTTGGAGTGCCTCCTCGATTTCGAACCCTCCTCTTCCCCTCTCCACCCTTCCAATTACTCGCTTATTCATTTACTGCTGCCTAGTGAAAACAGATCTCTTTGGAAGATCTCTAACAGTATCGATTGTTTTTACAAACGCCTCTTTGATAATACTTAACTATTCTCGCTTTTTTAAACGAATTATAGAATAGAACAGAACAAGAAACTTTATTCTGGGACAATGTCCCTTTAGAATAACATTATTGAACAAAATACAAAATTATTATATCTGGCCAAAAACAATATATAATTACATGAAAATGACAAAAGAAGAAGAAGAAAAAAAGTCATAGTGACATCTCTATGTATATATTCGAGAAATAAATAAATAAGAATTAACATAAAATATCGGAGTAGAGCTATAGGGCTCTACCAAACCATCAAATTCTTCTCGTATCCAATCCTTACAATCCAAAATCCTTAACGCTCCTTACTTTGTCACGAATAAGCTCATCCATAAAGACCTTAATATCCCATATGTTACTGAATTAGCCCGAACCAGATATCAATCATTCCATGAAAAACTCCATTTCCACTCTAATCCACTAGTTTCTATCTTATCATCCTCTTCGATTCCTGATAATCCTCCGAGGCGTCTGAAAAGAAGATGGTCCCGAGACCTTCTAGTTTAACATATTTTTAGAGTGCTGCCGATGGGTGGTATCTCTTCATGTATTTCATGTCAGATTACTATATCCATCACATTTACTTGTTGTATATAATTATACAGTTGTAAATATCAATAAATATGTTTAAAAAAACATAAAATATAACTTTTACATCTCATTAAAGTAGATACACAAATCATTTCACATAAATCGGCATAATAAAAATTAACTTACATCAGACTGGAAAGAAAGGAAATGGAGGGATTTAAACTATGATAGGGAAGGAGCATGTCGGATGTTTGAAGGGAGAGTATTCCACAAGGCAGTGGAACGGGCTACAAAGGAGCAATCATATTTTTTGGTTCAATTATAAAGGGAATAAAACTAATTTTTAAATTTTAATGAAATGAAATGAAAAATAATTTTTATTCTAGGACATTTTGTCCTCTAAAAATAATATGCAGTGAACAGATGAAGTCCGATTTGTCTGGCTTCATTTGATACATGATTAACTAGTCGAATTGTATATTATATAAAGTTAAAATAAATAAAAGATCCAAATAAAAACAAATAACAACGAATGAGTTCAGTTGCGAATTACCAAAGTTAAAATATATCAAATATTTGCGGAAGATTGAGTTTTTAGGAGGTGGATAAATAATTGGTGTTAGAAAGTGGTTAGGGATGTCACTTTACGGAGGGAGATGGGAAAAGAGTTCCAAAGTATGGTAACACGGATGATAAAGTACTTTTCAAAGGCTGCTGTTCTATGAGAGGGCAAGTATAGATAGGTAGGTTGAGATCTTGTATTTAGGGTGTGCATGGAAGATCAGGGAGTAAGGAGGTCAAAGAAATAGGAAGGTTTTCTGGGTCGCGAGGATTGGAATAGGAAGACGCCAAGTAGGTATTTTCTTCGGCAGCCAAGAGAAAGTAGGATTTTCGTTAAAACCACTCTAACACGGTGAGAGCGAGGTTTTGTGAGAGTTCTGTAAGTAGTGGAGAGGGGGAAGGCACTAAAAAAAAAAAAAAATGGATAATAGCATCAAATATTTTTTTTTTTAATCTTATGATATCATTAAATATAATTTTAAGAAAAGATAAAAAAATGTGTGTTGTGTGTATGTGGTAAGTCTAACGCAAAAACTGAAATTCGTACGAAACTGAAAGCAACTTTTTTCATCAAAATCAGCAAACCAGAAGAGCTACTTTATACCATGCATTTCGCACCTTTTTACGATTTTCTAAAAAACGGCTCAAGCGATTTTGATTAAACTCGCTATACGAATGTAAAATTTAACGGGATTTAATATGATGTAGGTGTCATTCTGATTGAAATAATCTGACAGGGCTTAAATGCCGATATTTTAAATTTTCTTCCTCTAAACTACCTTTAATTTTGTACATTCGAAAAGATTAACCATATCATCTTAATGACATCGATGATGGACGGCTAAATAAATAATTTGGACGAATTTGATAAACAAATAAAGGACAAAAATATTGTTTTATGCAATTTTTTTTTTTTTTTTTAACAAAACAACAATAGTAATATATATATATATATATATGTATAAATTTACAGTTGGATAGCTAAAGATTTTAGAAAAAATAATATCTAATACACGTATTTGTAAAAGTTAATGGAGGGTGACGAAAAGCCGATAAAACTAACTGATTAGGGGGCAGGGTAGCTGAGCGGGTTAGCGCGCGTTGCCTAGCAACACAGAAGACCAAATAATCAGAAACCAAATTATTCCGAGTTCGAGACTAAACATAATAAACCCATGTATGTCTAACCAAGCCGATCTAGAAATAAAGAAATAATAATAAAAATGGAACAATAGCATCTGAAAACCCCTTAGTAAAATAAATTGGTAACTTAATCTTCTTAATATTATTATTAATAATAATATAACTTAATCTTTCCTTGAACTCTACAATCATAAAAGAATTAAACAAATATTGTTCACTTAACATTATTAATTTAACTAAGGTTAATGTTAGTTAACATTCTATGTCATCTCTTCCACTATTGTTTGTTTATTCGTTTAACGTCACTTTTATGCAACTATGGCTAATCGGACGATGCTACGGTGGGAGTCCTAAATTTTGCCAATCTAGGTTTTATTAGGATAGGGATCTTTAACGAGTACCTGACATCGCACAGGCTCGGGACCACCTTTTAACGTCCTCTCCGAAGACGGCATAACTAAGGATTTTTTACTCCCATTAAAAAATCCTAGGGCCACCCGCGGTTTTGAACCCGCAACCTTTGGCATAGAAAGCTGTTATGCTAGCTACTACGCTAAGGGTGACCCCATCTTGCACTATTTATTTCTCTCTTTAGTTTTGTAGTTTTTTTTTAGATATAATTTTTCCTTCTAAAGACAACAAAATTTGAAGGACATTTCATAAAGTGATATTTTAAAATATATGTGTTTTTGTAACACGGAAGCAATGGTCATCTGAAATCATATGCACAAATATTCTTGCTTGGGCCCAAACTTCAAACACACAAGATACTGTCAATGGTAATAAGATACTTATGAAAAGTAGAGGGAAAGACTAGAAGAGATAGGGTATGCAATACTAACATTCCATTCAACCTCGAGGGCAGAAACCATCCTGAAGGAGAACGAGCGAAGACGGTTTGGACGCCTCCTTGGAATGGATTGTAGCAAATATGACATGGAAGATATAGAAGTAACAAAGATGATGAATTATACAAATATCTAAATTTACACAAAATAAATAATAGCATTGTGAATTAAACTTACTTAATAATACTTATAAATTTAAGAAATTTATTATCTTTAGGAGAAACTTTTAATTTTTATATAAAAAACAAAGATAAAGAAATAATAAAAATTATTAGAGATTTTCAATTAATTTTTGATAATATTGAAACATCAGACAACCACATAAATGCCACTCGAAACAATATATGCCGAATTATTAGTAACTGCATTTATAACAATAAAATAGACAACAGAAGTAATAATACAACTAATATAAATAAACAAATTTTAAAGGATTTAAAAGATTCAATATTTTATGAAAAACAAAAAAAGATATAATAATAATAAAATCAGACAAAACTAAAAAACTTTTTATTTTTTTAAAAACTTTAATGTTTCTCTTTAACTTTATAAGGAAAGTAGTGACCCGGCCCTGTTTCGCACAGATGCAATTTGAATGTAGTTATTTATGTATGAAAGCACTATTTGGCTGATTTAGAGTTTATTACTTTTGGATCATCAGTTCATTAGAGAACAAGAGATTTCCATAAGTTCATAGGCTTATAACAACCTTCTATTTTTTTGTTACATTAAAAAAAAAAACCTCAGTTCATACAGACGATCGTACTGTTCCTAGGGTAATGGCCAAGCAATGAGGTGATTAGGCCGAGATCATACTCAGCCGCCCGGTTTTTTTTTCCCCATTATGGGTAACCACTTTATAGAGGCTGGCTGAGCCATAGAAGGGTCTCCATACCCCGGGGTTGTCCTCTGGCTGAAATAGATGATATTCTCCCACAGCCCAGATTTGAACCCAGGAAATGGAGAACAGTAGACTAGTGCTCTATCCACTAGGTCATGCAGCTCTCATCATAAACAACAGAAGTACTCTCAGACATTTCATATGACAGATAATTAATAATAACTTTATCTGAATAATTTTTATGTTCTAATTTGGACACTATATTACTGTGAACCAAAATAGCAAGAATCAAACAATAAGTAAATAAACTTCATGTATTTTCAAATAAATTAAGTATAATATTTTCATAACATATATTTATTGAACCCTATAAAAAAAAAAAAAAAAAAAAGAAGAAAAATCTTCCATTTCCTTTCAAATGCCATTGTGATATGACATTTATAATAAATAAATAACCCCGTGAGTAGAAATAAAATCCACATTGCTGTGAATACCGAAATTATACATATACGATTCCTTCAATACTTAAAGTATGTTTTTAGCTTGATGATATAAATTTTGTACCTTAATAATTAACTTCTTATTCCTAATCGAATTTTGGACTCAACATGTTATCAAAATGGCCAAGATTTCTGTACTCCAAAATATCTGCAACAAAAGTAAACTCAAATTATTTATTTTTAAGAATAAACAATAAAAAGAAATATGATAAAGAGTTTTGAAAAATCATTGTTGAAGCAGACCTTCACAAAGATTCAAGAACCTGACTAGTTGAACATTTTTTTATTTTTTGTTTTTTCTGATAGTTTTAATATTTCTTAATTTTTGTTTATTGTTTTTTTTCTTTAAATTATATGGAAATAAAGTATACTACTTTTCTATACTTCAAAGTAAGGCAGTCTCATTTGAAATGTTAATTAATAACAAACTGAAACTTTTGATGACTCAGCACCATATTCATCTTAGGAATAAATTTATATATACATTCTAGTAATTGGATTAAATTTATTAAAAGATCATACTTAAATATCAATTTCTTTAAGTGGATAGAGATAAAATAAAAGCTTCAATAAGGTATTAATAAATGTTTTAAATCATACATTCAATAAGTTTATGAAATATATATTTATATAAGTTTTCATCAGGTCTTGAGGTTCAATCAATAAATAAACACCTGCATTTAGTTTATGTTTTGAGGAGTTATTGTTCTCATATTGAAAAAACAGAACAGAATATTAAAACATGGCATACAATAATCAGCAGATGACATAATTGCTTCAGAGAAAGAAAACATTTTTTTGATAAATGTTTATTATTTATATATAATAATTACAATCTTATTTCACAACAGGAATATTAATATTATATAGTACTAAAGGATGGATAATTCATTTTTTCCAACCTGTCATGGATCTTTTGTGACTGTATTTCAGCTGAGCATTGAAACATTTAAGATCATTTATTTATTTATGGATGACCATATATGTGGGTAAAGAGGCATTCTATTTTCACCACTTAGAGTAATTTTTTTTCTTAATATATTTTTTTATTTTTACATCTGCATATACAATAAATACAACTAGTAAAAGTGCTGAATTATTATTACGGACATGAAAAAGACCTGTGAAAAACCATCCAGTGTTAGCACTTCAATGTTAATTTAAGTTTGTAGGTCCAGAGACCCTCTCCTTTATGTGTATGTGGGGTTGATAGATTGCAGACAAGAGGATTTATGTGGGTAGAGATTAAAAGTGATCTACTTATTTCAAGATAGGTCTGCGACAAATGATATATGATATATTAAGGTCATTAAGGAAGATTTAGGATTTTGGGAAGGATTTTAGATTGTAAGGATTGGATGTGGTAGGATTTAGACAGTGTAGTAAAGCCTGAAAACTTTATTTCATATGTCCAGATGGGCCTGATAATGGTAATAAATAAGCTTCTTGTTGGGAAGTGGGGTGTCTGAGTTGGTTAGTGCACATTGCTTTGAACGTGCGTTGCCTAGCAACCATAGATGGCCAGAAACTTGAAACCAAATAATTACGATTTAGCGTCTCAGTGGCAGGAAAGGTTATCTCGGCATTTATCCCCTGTCCTCACCCCTGGCACAAGAAACCAACTGTAGGGCGGTAGAAGAGAACAAAAAAAATAAAAAATAACTTTTTGTAATAGAGTGGAAGTTTGGAAAGTATGTCAAATAAGTGTTGTAGTAATCAAATTAATACATTGTAATATACCCATTATTTTATAATTATATTATTTGTTTATTTATTATTTGATTATTGTGTTAGGCAGGCTAACAATAAGATAAGAATTAAAATTTAAATTTAAACAACAGCTCCAATTTGATTGTATGTTTAGAAACATAGCATCCATTTGGATGCTAAGAAAAAAGGTCACTGGCAAGTACCTACCAGGTAAGAGTACAGGTAAAAAGGGTTTAGTTGAAGTTGTGACCTGAGAGTGGGGACTTGTTAGTGGGGACTTGTAAGGGTGAGGAGTTGCAGTATGTATGTGAAGAATCATTGTTAGCCTGGTTACATATTGTATGATTTATTATTGTAAGTTATAATTATAATTAAAAAATTTAAATATAAAAATGTGCCTGATTGTCAAGAACCCATACCATACCCTGAGAGTAAAATGATAATAATGAAGTAAAAAAGTGTTTAAATTGAATTTTTCTTAAAAGAATATTTTATAAAAATAAAATTATTATAACATACATAGAATACAAATAAAGAATAAAAATATAAAAGTTAAATTATTAATATGTATCAGTGTATCAACTGTAATTAGCCATCTAGTGCATTAGCCAAGACTAAGATCCTTCAAGTCGGAAGAATCCAGAGAATGTCAGGATTTCCTGTAACAATGAGATTATCAAGGTAGGGTCAGACTTCACTTATCTGGGTACTGTGATCAACAGATCTGGGAAAGTGGACTTAAAATAATAAACAGATTTCAAAGACCAAATCAGTTTACTACCAGATCTGCAATTCAATAATAGGAAACAGAGAGATAGGCCGAGACACAAAGCTAACTATGTTTCAGTCCCAGTTCTTCTTTATGGAATCTGAGAGCTGGGTTCTGACTGAAAGATTATGGAGCCAGATCACGGGTGGCTGAAGAGGACAATTGGAAAAAAACAGAAGAGATCATATCCAAAATGACAGAATTTGGGAAGAACTAGGGGTATGCCCTTTACATGAGATAATAGAAAATCGTCAGTTAAGGTGGTTTGGGCATGACTGTCATATGGAACACCATAGGGACCCAATAAAAACAATGGAGGTGAAACCGTTGGGCAAGAGACCTAGAGGTAGACCAAGGAGATCTTATCTGGGCCATATCAAAGACATTGGAAGACAAAGAAAAACTAACCTACTGCTGGCGAGGTGAGTAACATGGCAAGGGACCGAGATGCCTGGTTATGCCGGCTAAAGACTTCCCCATGCTAACAGGCAGGTGGGGAGAAGAGAAAGAAGAAAAAGTATCAACTTAATTAGCCTTTTTGTTGGTTTATTTCTTTAATGTCCCTTTATGCTGCAGTGGCTAAGCAGACGATGTTACAGTGGGAGTCCTAAATTTTGCCTAACTAGGTTTAATTAGGATAGGGATCTTTAACGAGTACCTGACATCGAACAGACTTAGGACCACTTTTTAACGTCCCCTCCGAAGGATGGCATAACTAAGGATTTTTTACTCCCATTAAAATATCCTAGGACCACCTGCAGGTTTGAGCCCGGGACCATGGGCATAGGAGGCTGTAATGCTAACCACCATGCTACAGGTAATCCTGTAATTAGCCTTTACATTACATCTAGAGTTTAAAAATTAATATGTACAATTACGGCTTTTGTCTCAAGGCACAGCAGTATTGTCAAGGAGAATTGGGCCTTGACCATGTGCCGTCACCCTCTAAAAAATGAGAGGTGGGGCCTGTAAATATAGACTTCAATTTCACTAAGAGAATCTCACTAAGTACATACTTTATTCAAGAGACATTATTTAATTATGAAATTTCTATATCACCTTCTATCATCTCAATGTAATAAAATCAAATACGGCTTACCTTCAAATTCATCATCTCCTGAAAATCTCTGAAACAAAGGATTATTTGAACTGCTATCCAGTGGTCCTCTATGACTTGCCATACATACATTGTTATATGCTAACTGGAAAACAAAAATAAATGACAATATAATATTAAAGTACTTCATATAATAAAACCATAATAAAAAAATCTGATAATGACAAAACACAACTTTCATTTATCTTGGTTGTTAAAATTAATTTAAGAACAATTAAATAAAGAGGAGAGTTGAAAAATGTTTAAAGCATTATACTCTGTTATGTTGAAAACATATGTTTCAGATTAAATAATATAAAAATATAATATTCTTATGTAGCATCTTGGGACCCTTCCTCTACATCCTTTACACTTCTGATATTCCTACACATCCTGATACCTTTCTGGCAACTTTTGCAGACGACACCGCCATCCTATCATCCAGTTCCAATCCTGAAACAGCATCCTTAAACCTTCAGAGACGCCTTTTCCTTATCGAACACTGGTGTAATAACTGGCGTGTAAAGGTGAACGAAGCCAAATGTAAACACATAACCTTTACTCTTAGATGAAAATCCTGTCCGCCAGTTTATTTCAACTCATTACCAATTCCTCTCTCAGATACAGTCCGGTATCTTGGCTTACTGTTAGACAAAAGATTGACTTGGAACCCACATACAAGACTTAAAAGACAAGAACTCAACCGACGATTCGAACAGTTATACCGACTACTCAACAGAAAATCTGAACTTACAGTTGACAATAAATTATTAATCTACAAGATAATATTGAAGCCCATCTGGACCTACGGGCTTGAACTGTGGGGGGACAGCTAAACGTTCTAACATCAAACGCATTCAATCCTTTCAATCCAAAGTCCTCCGTACAATAGTAAATGCTCCTTATTATGTCTCCAACTATACCTTGCACCACGACCGTAATGTTCCATTTATTTCAGACCTAATTCCATCCAACTTTTCCAAATTCCACCAGAACCTCATTCATCATTATAATACTTTAGCTCAATCCCTATCCAGCTCCACTCATCCATACAACCCACCTAGAAGGTTGAAATGGCAGTGGCCCCGTGACCTTTTGTCAATATATTGGAGTTCTAGCACTGGCTAGATTCTCCACTCAATGTGATGTATGTATGAGTGTGTGTATGTGTATATAGGTATAAGTGATTTCTTGACTTTATTGTATTGATTCATTATTGTGTATATATTTTATTGTAATTTTATGCTGTGTAAATATTGTATGCATGTAGTATGTATGATATCTTTCAGCACTACTATTGATATCCAAATTGGGACAGATTGTAATTTTTCTCAATAAAAATTGTTGTAAAAAAAAAAAAAATAAAAATAAAATATTCTTATGTAAAATTATCTCTTAAGTTTATGCCCTATTCATCACTTTCCATTACCTCCCACAACTTTTTTTATAAGATAAAAAGAAATTCTAAAATCTTTAGCTTCCCAATAGTATTTTACACATTACTTACTAAATTACTAACGGTCCTACCAGGACCTCCTCAAGGACTTCAAGCCATTTATTTCTGTTTTTCGCTCTTGTCCTCCATCTCCTTACTCCAAGCAACTTGAGGTCCTCCTTGACATCATCCAAGCATCTCAATCTTGGCCTTCCTCTGTATCTTTTTCCTCCAATTTTCCCATACAGTAATCGTTTCGGAATCATAGTTTCTGGCATCCTTTCTATGTCCGAGCCATCTGAGGCAGGATTTTTTCACAAACGATACCAGGTCTGGTTTCCCATACCTTGTACGGAGCTCACTATTCTTTCTTAATCGCCAAGATTTATTTTCTTTTATTGAGCCAAATATATTCCTAAGTATTTTTCTCTCCCAAACATTGAGACTCCTTTTGCTTTCATTTGTTAATACCCAGGATTCACTCCCATAAGTAACTGTGGGTCTCAGAATCATTTCATAAATTATCACTTTTGCATTTCTTGAAAGATTTTTAAACTTTAATGTTTTTTGTAGGACAAAAAAAACTTGTTACCTGCAGACAGGCTCGCATTAACTTCTTCTTTCATATTATTATCACAAGTCATAACAGAACCTAGGTACTTAAAGGTGTCCAGATTTTACACATCTATAATGCTATCCTTATCCTCGGAAAAAAAAAAAGTATACATATTTTTTCTCTTTTCTCCTTTAGTTTGTTATCAAATTTAGCCGATTTTTATTCAATAATAATAAAATGACATGGTTAGTTTTTTGGAATATACAAAATTAAAGTTAGTTTAAAAGAAATTTAGGAAGAAAATTTAAAATATCGGCATTTAAGCCCTGTTAGACTATTTCAATCAGAATGAAACCTTCATGATATCAAATTCCATTTATTTTTTCACCCTTATAGCGAGTTTAATCAAAATCATTAGAGCCATCTTTGAAAAAATCTAAAAAGGTGCAAAATGTATGGTATAAAGTGGCTCTTCTTCTTCGCTTATCTTGTTAAAAAAGTTTCTGTGATATCACAGGCATATACGCTTCTAAAATATGTAATGAAACTTTTATAGAACTTGCCGTTTTCGAGCTGGACTGACCACATACAGAAACCCAGAACCTTTTTGTGGGACTTGGTTATTTGAACTCAGGGGACTCTAAAACAAGTAACTTCAATGATGTTTTAAAACTTTTGACTTCAAGCAACATATAACAGATTTAAGAACACTGCAAATTGTAAATTCCAATATAAAAATTAATTAGAAATTCAGTAAAAATTAATATTGTTGTGTACCATTACATATATATCATTATTTAAAATTTTTGAGTTGTGATGTTTACAAATCATTGTGCAATCATTATCTAACAAGCTTTAAGACAAAATTATTATACATAAATACCGCCTAATTTTATAAAAACAACATTTTGTGAAAAATGGAACTAAAATAATGTTATTAAATATTGTTTCTTTTTTTTTTCATTACATAAATCTGATTGAACTAAAATTAAAATTGTGAATTAAAGAAAATCCCTTTATTTAAAAATTAAAGAAAAAAAAAGAAATTAGTAAGATTATTAGCTATGATATATGCTTTTACCTTATATTTCCAAAGTTTCTTCTTGGTATATGAGAGCTCAGAATTTATTTTCTTGATTTCACATTCAATATCCTTTATAAACTTCTTCATTTCTGGAATTAAAAAATAATTTGAACTAGATCAATTGTTTAATACTATTATAATCAATGATTTGTTAAGAATAAGAAATGTGTTCAATTGAGTTATTTGTTCATTCAATTCATATTTTATTCACATATATAACTGAATAGAGAGGTCACCTGTGGTGTAGAGGCTAGCATAACAGCCTTCTATGACAAGTTCACAGGTTCAAACATGCTAGGTGATCCTAGGATTTTTTAATGAGAGTAAAAAATCCTTGGTTATGCAATCCTTTTGAGGGGTCGTAAACTGGTGGCTCCGAACATACGTCAGATACTCTTAAAAAATCCCTATCCTAATAAATTCTGGAAATGCAAACCTTAGGAGCCCCACTGTAGCATCGACAGATTAGCCATGATAGCATAAAATTGGTGTTAAATTAATAAAAAAACAAATATAGTGGAATATAAGAATAAAAATTAGATGAAAATATTGCTCAACTTTGCTGGAGGTTTAAAACTGGG
Source organism: Piezodorus guildinii (assembly GCA_023052935.1). Classification (NCBI taxonomy): domain Eukaryota; kingdom Metazoa; phylum Arthropoda; class Insecta; order Hemiptera; family Pentatomidae; genus Piezodorus; species Piezodorus guildinii. The sequence continues at coordinate 139,859,838 of CM041296.1, read as the reverse complement.
TTACGACAGAATAATTATTTTTCCATTCGCCAACAATCTTATGTGGGCCTGGCATTGAAACTGTATGATTTGAAGTGGTTGAATTGAGTGATAAAATGAGACCTTTTTTGAAGGGGTATTTGCTTTTCTGATAAATATTAAAAAAAAAAAAATGTTGGAGTCAACAATAATCAAAATATCTCTCTACATGATAGGGTAGTTTAATATGGATGAGATTAGAGTTATAACATCTAGAAGAAAATCCTAGAATAGATTTTTTTTTTGGGGGGGTGGAGGTATAAAATATTTTCATTAAGGAAAGAAGGCTTGTTATTGGTTCATTCCCGCGACTGATTCTGATAACATATCTGCGCATGCGCGAACCTAGAATGATCATGGCTCTTGAGTCTAAGTTCTAACGTTTGCGCATGTTTTTAGCACTTTGCGCAACTCCCATATGATTAACTAGTTGTGTTGGGACTAATAAATTAGATTTCTTGATTTCTGTTCCATATTACTTGCTGAAACGAAAGAAAAATGTACTATGCACGTTCTGCTAGAAGTTCCAAAGGAAGTTAAAATAAACCTAATATTATAGTAACGTACGAGTATTAGTACTAATAAGAAGTTTCAAATGTTGATTTTTTTTTTTTTTTTTTTTTTTTTGGGTGCAAGAAACTCCGCCTTTCCCCTCTCTCCTTTCCCTTAGAATCAACGCTGATAACGTCAACATGAGCAAAGATTCTCTACGAATCCGAAAATACATTAATTGAACGCGATGTTCAAACGATAGCCGGTTTTTTTTAGTTTATTTTATTAGTGAAATGCCTGTTGTTACTTGATTGTTATACCTAAATGATAATTTAATTTAAAAAATAGAATTTAGGCGAAGAATAGACTTAAAATACTTCAATAGATTAATTTTATTTCATTGGTTTGAGTTGTTAGACGACTTTTCGTTTTTGTCATAACACCATGAGGCGCATATTGATAGATTTTTTTATCTGTAACCAAATATGTTATATTACCTATAAGGTTTTTGTTTTCAACACTAATCTAGCAATTACAAAAGCATACATTCAATGGATAATATTAAGCTAACGGTTTGTTTAAAAAAACAGCGTATTGTAATTCATTCATATTTGGGTAGTAAGTCAAATGGTAATTGTACTTGATAGTTACGGGCGAAAGTTAATGCATTGATATACATTTGTAATCAACAGGTTTCATATCTGGGACTAGTATAAGGTTCTTTCCGACACTTCCTTCTTATACTAATTTTGGTTACTTTTCACCACAATCTTGATCTTTGTCTGATCATGGATCTTGGGTTTGTGTTCAAACGATTGCGCATGCCTTTGGTATTGTGGCCATGAGCAAATCCCTGATAATTCGCAAGTTGTATTGGAACAAAAAAAAATGTACTGCGCATGTTCTGGTAGTTTTCTAAACGAAGTTATACTGGAACTAATTGTAAACAAATAGAAAAAAATATGTAACTAAAGTAAAACATGGATATAAATGCATCCAGCATAAGAACATCCATTTTTTCTTCCAAATACATAAATACATACCGTTGTTTTCACTTTTTAATTTTGCCATGGAATTAGAAGCTATTTTTTTCGTACTTCTCACTCAACATCTGAATATTAACTTTGTGCTTTTGTTTCATCTGGTATGACCATAACTTAGTTGCGGTTATGACATAATCCAAAGCTTTATCAGGCCTGACGCAGCTTAACATCATCTGAAAAAATAAATAAAACATACTGAGAGGTGACAAAATATCTAATTTATATACATAAAAACAAGACTAATTTTAAAATTTGATAAATTATTTTTAAAAATGAGAGTTTCTGTTATTCTTGCTATATTTTTTTTCCCCAAAATTTTTTCACGTATTAGCGATTACTTTTAATATAAAAGTCACATTTCATAACTCATTAGTTGACTAAACTCAATTTAACTAAACATTTATCTACATTTTTACTATTTTCACATTTTAAATATGCTACAGTTAATGCCGATGTGGTATAAGTAATGAAATTCAGTTCAAAATACTTTCTGAAATAAAATCTTACATCGTGAGGATTTATGTTGTTCTTAATTATATCTTTGTTCCTACATATTGGTTCGTTACAAACTGGACATTTGATTTTGTTAGGATTGTTGGCAAAAAACGAATTGCCGTGTTCCTCACAAAATACATGAGAACACCGGGTTACCCAGATACATTTTGTAATAACCGCTTTACAATCACCATAATTACAAAATAAATACTCATCAGTCATATTTAAAAGAGATCTATTGTATATTCTAAAATAAAGACCTATTCTAATTACGACGTAGAAACAATGGCGCTCCGATTTCGCACCAATGTTGCAATATTGTAAGTAGTAAAGAAAAGTATCTCCAGTATTACAATTTCTAATCAAATAAATCTATTTAAAAATAAATTTGATTAGTTGCAGATTGGTTTAGATTAGTGTCATAAAAAATATATGCTAAGTAATCATTTATTTTGTGATGATATTTAACTTTGCAATGTGCATTCGTTTAAATGATATCTTCTTGTTTTTAAAATATCTTAATTATATCTAGGAGTATTTCATTATTTAAATTTCTTTTTAAAATACTCATTTAATAATTGTAAATTATTCAAACTACAAGATGTCTTCTTCGAGTAGATCTAAGAGGCTGTGAGAAAGGTTCTAAAGCGAGAGGTTGTGTATTTTTTGAATCCTAGTGATCAAATTATTTATTTATTTAATGATTTGATTCCATTCACGATTGAACCAATGCCAAGAATTGTATAAAATAATGATTAATTGCTGTTCAAGAGAGTTTTTAACTGTGTTCGCTGTACCATGTGGGTCTTATCAGTACGAAACACTCAGATTACGTGGACCAATCTTTACTAATAATTCATATAGTGAAGGCTGTTTTGTTTTATAGCACTGTGGTTAAGTAAAGCATCGTTTTTAAAATGATGCCGGAACATTTATACTCATGGGAACTGTGGTTCCCACTGATTATCAATCTTGTTCTCTCCACTTTCTTTTACTTTACTTCTCTCAAACTCATTCCAACACTAGCTACTGCCTTCATAAAGGCCAATTTATTCGGTATGGATCTGAACAAAACAACAAAGGAAAAAATGTAAGTTATTACCTGAACCTCGAAAGTTTTTTTAAAATTCTAATTTCATTTATTTTGTTACTGTTTTTTATGTGAGATTTGCCTCATTTATAATGATGATTACTTCTTATAATCAATTTTATGTTTCAGTCCAGAAGCATTTGGAGTTGTAAGCGGATGTATGTTTCTCTTAACGATGTTTCTTTTTATACCTGTCCCTTTTGGTCAAATAATTTTGAATAACGGAACAACTTCTTTCCTTTATAGTGAGGTGAGATAATTCAAGAGAAATATGCAAATTTAGAGATTGAAAGTAAAGAAGTACTGATTCGAAGTTAGTAATACGAAGCTGCCGTTGATGATCTAAGTAATATTTAATGTTATTATGGATATTTAAATCTTATTCTTTAAAATTTTAAGTCTTCATAACATTTTAAAAAATGTTCAAGAGCCTTTTTGCTAGTATTCTTATTATTACCATTAGATTATCTTCCTATTGTAGGGTTAGTTTTCTTTGTCCGTAGATAAAGTAAATTTTTTATGAATTACATATTACTTATCATTGTTTTGAGAACTGTATTATATAGTTCCTTTTTAACTGTGTTGATAATTATTACCTCCAACTTGATGTGTTTTTCTCACTGTCTAAGGTGACAAAAAATGCTTTTATGTTTACTAATATTTTTGTAAATTTTGCGAATATGTTATTCTAGTTACTTTAGTTTCTAACATCCTAATAATTTAGAAGAGTGGGGTCACCCGTAGTGGCTAGCATAACACTTTTCTATGCTAAAGGTCGTGGGCTCAAACCTGCGGGTGGCCCTAGGATTTTTTAATGGGAGTAAAAAATCCTTAGTTATGCCATCCTTCAGAGGATACGTTAAAAGGTGGTCCCGAGCCTGTGCAATGTCAAAGTTAAAGATCCCTATCCTAATAAAACCTGAATTGGCAAAATTTAGGACTTCCTCCGTAGCAATGTTCGATTTGCCATAGCAGCATAAAAGTGACGTTAAATGAATAAACAGCAACAACATTTAGAAGAGTCAACCTATGTGTAAGTCTGCAAAATAGGATAATCATTATGAATAAGAGATGCTCACTTTTTGTAATTAAGCCAATAATATCTGAATCTGCCAAGTGACATAAAGAGTCTTCGTTAACCATTAATTTTAATTCAATATAAATCATTTCTTTTTCCATTTTAAAATGCATATTTACATCGGGCAAGGTTGGAAAATGATTCTCCATATGATATGATCATTGATTATATCTCGATAATATTGTGATACCAATATAGATTGACTCATTCAAAAATATTTAATGTCAGTGAAGTAATTTTGAGTCTCAGAATAAAATTTATATCAATAATGAATATTATCACTTTGACTGAACACTGTATGATCAATAGATCACCCTTGCTGTTGATCACCCCTTATTGGGCTGGGGATAGCAAACTCATATTTTTTTGAGGTTAGATATATTTGTATATTTATTTATCGTCACTTTATGCTACTGTGGCCAATTGGATTTTTGAGGTTATTATAATCATTTTTGCTAATTAGATCTCAGCTGTTTATTTATGTTTGATACAATCATTTAAAAGAAAAACAAATCACCAATGTATCCTATTTAATCAAAGGCAGGTCCTTATTATAAACAAATTTATCTATCTATCAGGTATAACATATCTTATGATTTCCACACATTTTGATTACTCAATAGATAAAAAATATACATATATATATATATATGGTTGTAATATAATATAATAATATAGATGGTTAAAGAGACAGCAGGGGCTTGCAGATGTGGTGTTCGGCCCGATAAAAATTTAATCATTAAATTTAAAATATTCATATTCTTTTGTTAAAGTTTTCCTTCTTCCTATAAACAGAACACTTCAGTTTTCCCATGGCTTATGCATGTATCCTCAAGTTATATTTGTTGAAATGTTAGAATTTTTTTCTTCCTAAAATATTATATCTTAGTAAAAGCAATGCGAAAGAGAAAGAATTATCTCAAAGACAAAATGATATGGTAACTTCTTGTCTCTTTCCTCATTTCTTTTAATGCTAAATATGATCTACATTATAACTAAAAACGAATGGTAATATCTCATTTCACTAAATTAGAAACTTACTTAGGCAGTTACTGGTGCATGGGTGTTGACAGGATTGTTGGTAAAAATAAAAGATATAACGACTTTAAGAAAAACAAACCAGCAATGCTATCAGTTCATATTCAATAAAAATGGTTAATCACCACTGCTGAGATCAAAACACTATATCTCTACTATTTTTATTAGTCAGTTGCAAAATTACTTAGCTCCAATCTATCAAGAAAATTTAAGATAAGAATTTATAAAACTGTTATTTCCTCTGGTTGTTCTCTCCGAATATGAAACATGGTTACTTTGATTGATGAAAAATGCCTTAAGTTTTGTAGAATAAGGTACTAAATAAAATATTTAGTCCATAGAGATATAAGGTTTGTTTGTTTCAGTGGCGCGACAGGCCGTGCAGGCCCTGGGCCTCGCGGTGTAATCTTCTGGGAGTTTACACTCGCTTTTCACGATGTAATTTATAGTGTAGGGTCATCACTCCCTACGTCTAATTTTGTGAGTGGCCACCATTTAGCTGACGGGTCTCACATACCCGGGGGAGAGGCTGCGAGTGAATCACCATTATATTACATCCTAATAAAAGCCCTGCCGGAGCTGGGATTCGAACTCGCAACCTGTAGCATGAGAGACTAGCGCGCTATCCACTCAGCCATGGGCTCCCCTGAAATTGCAAAATTACTTAGCTCCAATCTATCAAGAAAATTTAAGATAAGAATTTATAAAACTGTTATTTCCTCTGATTGTTCTCTCCAGGTTATGAAACATGGTTACTTTGATTGATGAATAATGCCTTAAGTTTTGTAGAATAAGGTATTAAATAAAATATTTAGTCCATAGAGATATAAGGCCATTAGGAAATTCAGAAGGTTACACAACCTCGAGTAGTAGAGCTTTTACCCTGTCAGTATAATTGAGTTGATAGCATCACGCTCACTTAGTAAAGAAAAATTTAGTTTGCGTTCAACTGACTGGTAGGAGTCCGAGAGGTAGTCCGAGGTGTCGATGGGAGAATTGTGTAAAATCTGATCTTGGGAGCTTAGGCTTGAACGGTGATCATTGGACGAATCTGTGTAGGTATCATTTGATGGTACTGGCATCGAACGTTTGGGTTTAGTAGGCATATTATTATTATTTATTATAGAAAAAATAGCCAAAGTTGTATTTCCAGCATCTGTACTACTTATTGTTATTCTCCATTTGGAAAGGAGGAAGCAGTTCGTGCATGACGGAGTTTAGGAGGAGTATAATTCCAAAGAGAGAGACGTCTCTGGTCAGAAAGGGCTTGTCAAATGCAGAACGGTGGGGGTGAGGATAGGAGTCAGAAGGATGGGATCTGGTTGAGCAAAACTGAAGGGTTTGGAAGATAAAGATAGAGCACTATAAATATAAATTTATAATGTCTTTAGGCAGTGTTTGAAAAAAAAAAATTAATATTACAATTCACTTGGTGGACCCATTAACCAGCTTGGTCTTCTCCTTCCCATCCCCTCCCCCCTCTCATGACGAAAATCCTGGTTACACCCATGTACTGGTGTCCTGAAATGTGTCTCTTCCAAAACTTATCAATCCATATTAATTTGTCTTATGTTTGATTTTATATTATTAAAATAAAAATTCTTATTCCAGTTTACAAAATTGATTGCTGCCCTGCTGTCGATTTGCTGTATGCTGTTATTGGGGTTCGCAGATGATGTTCTCGACCTGAGATGGAAGCATAAGCTGCTCTTGCCTACCGTCGCCTCATTGCCTCTTCTCATGGTCTATTACGTGACGTTCAATTCGACGTCAGTAGTCATTCCTAAACCGTTTCAACCGTGGTTCGGGCGTTTACTGAATTTAGGTATGTTAATATAATTATTAACATAATGATACTGATTATATACAAATACTATCTATATTTGTAAAATGTTTTGTTTATGTTTCAGGTATATTTTATTACGTATACATGGGAATGCTTGCTGTATTCTGTACCAATGCCATAAACATACTTGCTGGAGTAAACGGCCTAGAAGCTGGGCAGTCTGTCATAATTGCCATTTCCATAATGTTATTTAACCTTTGTGAGCTGACTGGTGAATTATGGAGGACTCATCAGTTTTCGTTATACTTTATCATACCATTTATATTTTCAACATTGGCTCTACTTAAATATAATTGGTAATTTATATAAATTATATAGTATTAATATTTAAAAATATACATATTTTTCAGTAAACTATAGGAGTACTCAAAAATAGGATCATGAGTGACCTAGTTCAACTCCTATTATGTGTTGCTAAATAGAGTATATGGCTCTACCTATAGTGAGATAGTGGAACTTTATTTTATTTTAGTAACCTATGTGTAACAAGAACTTTTTGTTTTTACGCTAGACATACCACACACACATATACCTTTTTGCGGGTATTGGTCATTTGGACTCAGAGGACCCTAAAACGTGTATTTCCTGTTAAAACTCGAATTCGAAAATGTTCACGATTTCAATACTTTCCCTTACTATATATTTCATATATAGGTAAGTGAAAGTTCAATTAATACTATTAATATTTTAGCTTTTACTCCCTCTTGTATGAACAAATGTTGGCATTGTAGCAGCGAAGAATGAATTCCTAAAAAGTTAATATGCGCTGAACTTGGGTCCAAGGCATAGTGGGTGGAAGGATTGTGGTTTCAAAGGCTGATCTGATTTGGGTTGGATGGTGATCATTGGATTAAATTGTATAGAATCTTCAAATCTTGAAGTTATCTAAGCCATATTAATTATTTACCAGTAGCAAATATGGGATCACTTGTAGCTGGGTGGTTAGCATAACAGCCTCCTATGCCAAAAGTCACGGGTTCAAACCCGCAGGTGGTCTAGGATTTTTTAATGGGAGTAAAAAATCCTTAGTTATGCCGTCTTCGGAGGGGACGTTAAAAGGTGGTCCCGAGCCTGTGCGATGTCAGGTACTCGTTAAAAATCCCTATCCTAATAAAACCTGGATAGGCAAAATTTAGGACTCCACTGTAGTATCGTCCGATTAGCCATAGTAGCATAAAGTGACGTTAAATAAATAAACAAACAAAACAAACCAGTAGCAAACAAAATTCTTTAACATAATACATAATACACCTAACAAAGTCACTAACAATATAGCAGTCTATGATTGTGTTATTGTGTAATTTTCTATGGTGATATTGTAAAAATAGACAAATACTTATCAAATAGTACCATTTGAAACTTAAAAAAAAAAAAAAAATTGATTATATTAAACTAACACAGATGAATACAGTAATAATATTTATCTTATATTTTCAGGTATCCTTCTCGTGTGTTCGTCGGAGACACTTTCTGTTATTTTGCTGGTATGACATTTGCAGTTGTCGGAATTTTAGGTCATTTTAGTAAAACAGTCTTACTTTTCTTTTTACCTCAGATTGCTAATTTTATCTATTCTACACCACAGCTGTTCCATGTGATACCATGCCCAAGACATCGAATTCCTAAGTATGATCTTTTTTTATATCTATTTTTTTTTTTTAGTTTGTTTTAATTAGTTATTAATTGTTTTAAAATAAATTAGAAATAAATGCATAAAATCTATTGAATTTCTCTTCTTACTTTTTGAAACTTTTTATCAATAATAATAATAAGATCTCATCTTAATCGCAATGTTTCGAGGTCATCCCCATCTTCAGGTACCTTACTTAAAATATTATCTGTGTTAATCATTATCATTTTTTATTAAATTATCTACTATTATTTCATATTCCTCCTTACTCTTCTTATTTAAAACATCTTATTTCACTATCACATTAAATTCTAAATTCACATCTTAAATGGTAATGTTTAAAACATAATTAAGCCAGAAGATGAGGTACGGCCTTGAAACCTCTAGTCGAATCAACGGCAGAGAAGAGGTTTCGCCTGAGAACACAAGGTTGACTCATGGAGACTTAATATCTATAGAATTTCTCCCAAGATTTCAGCGTTGTAAGCGAACCCTGACAATTACTCATATATTCGAGGAATGTCCCTTCTTCATGAGACAATTTGACCAAAAGGGAATACCACACAATGTCGCAGTTGCATTAGGAAACGATGGAAATAGAATTGATCAATTAATCTGCCTCCTTTCTGCAATTGACTTATACAAGCAGATTTATAGTTTTATTTTATTTTTTCTTCCTTAAATATTGTCAACTATTCATTTATTCAAAATTCAGTTGATATATATTGATTTCTTTTTTACCAATGCTGTTTTATTTATTATTTTAACTAAAATCATTATTGATCGTATACATTTTTTTATTTGTTTGAAATTGATTTTATAAAATGAGTGTATCTGGCTCTGATGACCGAGATGTTTTGTGCCAATAAAAAATAAAAACCAACCAACCATGGCCTTCAAATGTTGTATTAAAGATGAACAAATGTAATTATCATTGATGAAAAAGTTTAATTAATAAGAAGTGAAGAAGTTATATAGATTTAATTAATATTAAACTCTTCCAATAAGAAAATAAGTCATGTTTTTATTTAAGGGTTGTAGATTGCTACTAGTTGTATTTTAATAATTTAATGTAACTTTATGCTGCTGTGGCCCACCAGATGATGGTTCAGAGGGAGTCCTTAATTTTGCCTATCTTGATTTAATTAGGATAGGATTCTTTAACGAGTATCTGACATCGCACAGGCTCGATCTTCTCTGAGGAATGGCATGTCCAAAGATATTCTATTTACTTGAATAAATATTAGTGCCACCATCTGGGTTTGAACCTGTCACATTTAACAATGTTAGCTTAGCAAACGATTTTCCTCTCTAATGAGCGCTCATTGGTTTTAATGTTATTTAATGCTAACTAAATAGAATTTCCCCGTAAACTTAGTTAGATGGTAAATGAAAATTGTCTGATTTATGTTCCAGACTTTTTTATTTCCTAAACATACAATATTTGTCTTTAATTTCAGTTTAATTTTTGTTCTGTTAATTGTTGCCTGCAGGTAATAAGTGCTTGAGTTTCTGCTGCTATGTGCAATGGTGTTAGGTTCAATAGAACTTCCATTGCAGCAGTCGGAGTAGTATTCATAGCTCCGATTATCAGAAGGCCTGCTAATCATGGCAACTTTCCAAGCAGAAGCCTAGATTTGCATGTAGTTTTGTATATCCAAAGGACCATCTTAGGTTTTAGGCCCCAGTTTTTTCAATGTACCCCTTTCAACGCATATAGGCACTTGGAGTGCTTTGGTGCAAGATTTGTCAATCTGTTCCATTTTAATTTACTGTCAAGAGTAATTCCCTATTAGGATGTTTTTTATTCCTTTTATTACTTATTTTTATTATTTATTTCAGTTTTATTCCTAAGTTCACTTTCTTATAAGACTAAACTAATTTTATTTAAGTTTAATTGTTTCGTTATTTACATCCCATAAAAAAAAATAACCCATACCTGTGTAGGCTGAGATAAATTTGAACCCACACCCTTCTCCCCTGAGGGTTACATGGTCTAATTGTTATATTTCTCATATACTAAGTTGAATAAGACATTGAAGGGTTGCCCTATTTATTTGAAATAGGTTGTTTAACTATTGGTTTTTCAACTGTCCTGTTAAGGCAATATTTTAATATATATATATATATATATATATATATATATATATATATATATATATATATATATATATATATATATATATAATAAATTTAAAAATATGTATACAATTTTTTTTTTTTTTTTTTTCTCATCATTGTCGTCATTGTTCTTTTGTTCTAATATTTGTTCGATAATTATCAGGCCGATTTGCAAAAGAAATTCTTGGATATTTTTTTTTTTTTTTAAAACAATTTATTTATTCCAGTATCGCGACGTTTCAGCCTCTAGGGCCATTTTAAAGCTTCATGCATATCCATCTCCATTATCTTTTAATTTTACCGCTTTTCAGCAGCATCGTCATAATTTTTTTAAAATGTCATTTTAAAAAAAAAAAAAAACTTAACAGTTTTCAGCCGCCTTTTAGGTGTTCTCGCGCACGAAAACTGTTAAGTTTTTTTTTTTTTTAAAAATGACATTTTAAAAAAATTATGACGACGCTGCTGAAAAGCGGTAAAATTAAAAGATAATGGAGATGGATATGCATGAAGCTTGAAAATGGCCCTAGAGGCTGAAACGTCGCGATACTGGAATAAATAAATTGTTTAAAAAAAAAAAAAAAAAAATATCCAAGAATTTCTTTTGCAAATCGGCCTGATAATTATCGAACATATACAATTTTAATTATTGATATATTATGCTTTTTAGGTTATCGAAAGCAGGGTTTCTTGAACCTAGCACTGTCCAGTTTTCTGTAAACGAAATAGGAGTTTTAGGTCATTTCGTTTTGAAACTTTTTGACAAATTAAGCATTGCTAAAATCCGCTTCGAAGGCAAAATAATTGTGACGAATAATTTGACACTTATTAATTTTTTGCTGATAAAGTTTGGACCACTTCACGAGTCACATTTAACTATTGCCTTATTGTGTGTACAGGTAAATATAAAATATTGTTTTTATAATTTTATTAGAACTTATAGAATGTTGTAAATGACTATACTTTTAGATTATTTTATTAAATTATTATATTAAAGTAAATCGATTTTGTTGCCCAAAATGTTCAATTTTGCAACTTCGTACAAATATAAGTTATTCTAATTTATAAAAATCTTTTTCAGGTGTTATGTACTGGTGTGGCGTTTATCATCAGGTATCCCTTAGCTTCATTATTTTACGACATACCATTGTCTTGAATTGTATACTGATGGAATACAATAAATATCTTATAAAATAATTAGGTATATTGTTACATTACTGAACAATTATAAAAGAATGTATTTTTTATAAAAACTATGAATGAATAGTTGTTTCAAATTAAATATATTTGTAGCAAAAAAAAAAAAAGATTCTTCATTCATTTTCCGTGCTTCCTTGATCGGGAGGGTAACCTAAGAAAAAAATAAAATGAATAAATACAAAAATCTTGATTTATTTAACTGGATATTAAACCATTCTTAACTAAGTCAGTGTATAAAGTTTTTAGCTCTTGTATGTTAACTCCTAATGTTGAGAATGTTTTCTCTGATCAAGCATTTAAAATAGATCATTAATAATGTTTTAAATAGCATGTATATAAGTATGAATGAATTTAGGTCTAGTTATTTTTTGTAAATTTTCTCCCATTTATTGAGGGTTTGACTTATATTCAGGTTTTATGTAAGGAAAATTGAGGTCCAGAACTTTCAGGGTGTTTTCAGTCACCTTATAACTTTTTTTTTTTTTTTCCTTTTCAGTGACAGAAGATTTGATATGTTATATAATTACACTAATTTCTGCAATAATTTACAATCATAATGCATTTTAAATTCATATAATATTCTTATCAGCACTCAAACATTGTTAGCCCTAGCTGGAAGGATCGAAGAATTCTTATTAACTAGGCCTTAAGAATGAATGCAACGTGGTCTAGTGGATAGAGCACTAGTCTACTGTTCTACAGGTCCTGGTTTGAACCTTGACTAAGGCAGAATTATTTATTCTGTTATTTCAGCCGTGAAGGGACTCTGGAGTATGGAGACACTCCTGAGGCACACCCAGCCTCTATAAAGTGGATACCCAAAATTAGGAAAAAAAAACTGGGAGCTGAGTATGATCAAGGCCTAATCACCTCGTTGCACGGGCATTGGCCTTGAAACAACATGAAGCTCTATAAGTACTACTGAATCCAATACCCATCATGGGTCATAGATGTACAAGTTTTTTTTTTTCTCAATAATAAATGAAGAAAATTTAATATATACGCGTGCTCAAAACACATTTTTTTCAACATCTCTGGTTCTGATTAAGGTGGAAAATCATTCTGCTATCAAAATTACCCTCTTTTCCAAGTGAAACAATTAAAAAAAGGTAAAAATGGGTCAAAACTTAAAATATTTAAGTTTTAATGCTTGGCAATAAAGCCCTACAAATATAAACAACCATTATCGTCAAAATATTAATTTTTTTTTTTTTCATAAATCCCTCAGTTTTCCTCATCAGGTTTTGTAAGGGAGAGAAAGTTTTTTGAGGTTTTTGTGAATATTTCCAAAAGGATTAACTTTATCGAAAACATTATTCTATGCATAATTACAATAATTTTTAAAATCTTCAAAAATTATTATATGAATGTTTTTGCTAAAATAAATGGTTGGGGAGATAATGAAGAGGTAATGTATAGGGGTTTTCCACATGTATTAAAAATTTCTTTTAACTCCATGAAATATGAGTGTTCATGGGCAACTGATAGGTTTAATTTGATTGTTAACCATTTTTTATTTATTTATTTTTTTTTAATTATGCCTTCCCATTTCTGCTTCCGTCATAAGGGATCTGGTAGCCCAATACCACTACGATCTTGATGGAGTTTCAACTCTTATATATTGTAACCGGGAGCATCATACTTCTATATGTGAAATGAAAAAATGAAATGGAAAAACTTCTTTATTATCCTGGGACTAAAGTCCCTTAAGAATAAAATAAAATACATAATTAATGACCGGAACAGTGTGGTCATGGCTTAGAATAACAAAATACTAAACTAAAAAATAATTAAGGTAGTAATATATGTACATCTTTACAAGTCAGACTTTCGGAATAAGAAATACAAAAAAAAACAGAAATAGCTGGTTCATCAATGATAATTTGAGTACTATAAACACACAAAAATATAATAATAAAAATAATAATAATTGGTATTTACAGCATCTGCAGTTTGAAGTTATTGTCTGTTTGACTGGGTAAGGAGAAGGTGGTTGAAAAGTAGCGATTTGAAGGAGGAAGCAGTACTTACATGACGGATCTCAGGAGGAATAGAATTCCAAAGAGTGGTTGCTTTGGCTAGAAAGGACTTGTCAAAGGCAGCAGTACGGTGAGGAGGAGGGTAGAGGTCAGAAAGACGGGATCTAGTAGAACGGGACTGAATTGATGATTTAAATTGAAGGGATTGGAAGATGTAGCTGGGACGATGAGTTCTGATAACCTGGTAGAGGAAGGAGGCTAGGAAATACTGGCATCTGTAACGAGGATAAAGCCACCTTAACTCGGTGTAATACTGGGTTATATGCGTGTCTCTGGTGATTCCGAATACAAACCGTATTGCACAGTTCATAATACGCTTAAGTTTTGCTTCGAGCTCACCTGAAAGTCCACTGTACACCTCGCATCCGTAGTCAAAGTGGGGAAAGACAAGGGAAGAAACAAGGAGTTTACGAATATTGAATGGTAGGAGGTGATGGAGGCGACGGAATTGCTTTAGGGTTGTTATGGTTCGGCGGGATATTTGGGAGATGTGCGGTTTCCAAGAGAGAGTTTGATCAAGAGTAATACCTAAGTTCTTGACAGATGAATGAAAAGAGATAGGAGTATTGTTTAGGAAAAGGTTGGGGGAACTGGGAAAGGATTTAAGGAGAACAGGTGATGCTATCAGGATGGCTTTTGTTTTTCAGCGCTTAGCAGGAGTTTGTTGCTGTTTGACCAAGCACTTATATTATTTATGTCCTCCTGAAGTTTAGAGATAGCATCAGGAAATTCATTTGGGGTAAAGGAAATATAAATCTGAATATAGTCGGCATAGAGGTGGTATTGGGAGTGCTTGATGGAGAGCGGAAGATCATTTATGAATATGGAGAAAAGGGTAGGAGATAACGAGGAACCTTGGGGTACACCTTTTGTTAATGGCAGTGAGTCGGAGCGGGGTTTACTGGGAACGGCCAGTAAGGAATGATTGAAACCATTGAAGAGCGCCTGTGGATACTGGGAGTCTATGGAGTTTGGTTAAGAGGATATTATGGTCCACAGAATCGAAGGCTTTGGAAAAATCAAGCAAAACAAGGATTGTTATTTTGTGCTGATCTATGGCCTTGTGAAGATCTTGGGAAATGTGGGAGAGAGCAGAGTGAGTAGAATAGCTAGGCCGAAAACCAGACTGGAGGGAGTTCAAAAGGTTATTTTTCTCGAGGTAGAGGGATAACTGAGATTGGACCAGACGCTCCATATGTGCTGCATCCATTTCACTATTATCAGAACAAAAGCAGCAAAGTGGAGACTCTACCACTCTGATCCGATGCAAGTGTTTCGCGAGGTAGTCATGGCCGGTAATCATTCTGAACCGGGCAACAGCATCTCTTCTCTTCAAATCTACCGGTATCTGTTCTTCCTCCAGAAGGAGTTTGCCCTAGCGCTTGTTCATCAAATTTCCTCTTAAGGAATCCATCAGTAAAACATGTTTTGCTCTCTTAACTTCGTCCATAGCTCTGCGATAGGAAATGTAATTGTTGAACTGTTCTGAAGCTGCACCTTCTTTTGCAAGCTTGTCAGCTACTTCATTTCCATGAATACCGTTTTTTATACCCATTTTTTATTGTAGATATGACCAATAACAATTAACATACGAGTAAATTATCATTCAATTATGACTAAAAAACATAATTAACCAATGCCGCTATACACCAGATCATTAAGCTTGAAAATTAAAAGTTTAATAAATCCTAATACAATAGATCAATATCCTAATCGTATGTTTTAATTTTTACAATTTTTTACTTTAAGAAGTACAAAATCTACCCATTATAAGATCCTTATTTTCTTTTTTTGGCCTCTTCTTCTTCTTTTGCTTCTCCCTGTTGTGCCGTATCAGCGTAGGGGAGCGTTCAGCCACCGGCTCCAATCCTCTCTATTCCCAGCTAGGTTCCTGGCCTGGCGGAGATCTTTCCCTCTTCCTCTGCAAAGCCTGTCCACGTACTCCAGGTAGGACATCCTTGGTCGCCCCCGAGGCCTTCTCCCATCTGGCACGTAATCCATAGTTTTTAGAGGATCTCTGTGATCCTCCATTCTAATAACGTGGCCGAACCACTTCAGCTGGCGGGTTTGCAGAATTTCCTTTAACGGCGCAACCTCCAGTTCCTGGCGTATCCGCTCATTCCTGACACGATCTCTTCATGTCTTTCCGACTATTCTTCGCAGGAACTTCATTTCAGCAGCTGTGACTCTGCTCTCCTGCCTGTCCGTCAATATCCAGCTTTCAGCTCCATATAGTAGTATAGGCAAATATACTGACTTGAAGATATGGAGCTTAACACCTCTACCCACCTCTCGCTTCCCTACTACAGTATTGCATATCTGATAGTAGACTGCATTTGCCTTCATGATTCTATTTGATATTTCAGAGTCTACTTTCCCAGATTTTTCTATTACTGTGCCGAGGTAGGTGAAATCCGTAACCACTTCCATTTCCTCTCCGTTACAGTATATATGGACATCTTCCCCTTGCCTTCCCACTTGTAGAATCTTGCTTTTGCTGGTATTGATTTTCATTCCCTTTCGGCTAAGCTCTTCACGCCATTCAGTTACCGCTTGCTGTAATTTATCTACGTTGTCCGCCACAAGAACAATGTCGTCCGCGTAGAGGAGAAGTTGAATCACTACTGGGCGAAGGTTTCTACGGCCCAGGAAGGTCCTCTCCGTTCTTCTTTTACATATGGTGGCCACTTCATCCATGTAGAGCTAGAATAACAAAGGGCTTAAACAGTCCCCTTGTTTGACCCCCATTGCTATGCTAAAGACATCCGACTCCTGTCCGTTCAGCCTTACTACTCCTTTTGGTTCTTGATATATAAATTTAATGGCTTCCGCCAAGCTCCTTGGGACATTCTTAACTCTGAGAGCCTCCCTATATTTCATTTCTTGGAACAGAGTCAAACGCTGCTTTGAGGTCAAGAAAGGCGAGATACATACTTCTGTCTCTATCCCAAGATTTCTGGAAAAAATTTCGCAAAGAGAAAATGTGGTCCTGGGTTTGCTTGGGTTTTTGGCCTCTCTGAGGTGTAAATATACATTTTTTACCATTCTCATGAAATTATTTAATTTTTAGATTCAATTTCCAATTATGAAGAGTATATCACATTCAAATTTTTATTTACTCTTTACAACTTGCACTAACCGCACCCTAGCAAAGTAAATGTCGAATCATTTCAGGACAAGGCCACTGGAAGTTCACTTTACTACGAAATGAACCTAAAATTTTCACATGTTTTCCATTCAACGCTCAATATCTAAATATATACTAACTATAGGAAAACACAGGCAGAGCCTTTTGAATTTTATTTATGTTATATAGTTTCCAAGTTTATGCTTTTCAAAACACTCTTTTTTTTTTTTTTTTGGTGGAAAAAAAATATGTTGAATCACCATTTTCTAAATTTATTTTGTGAAATACCATAAAAATTGTTATCCATAGGAAGATTATGAAGATTAATTGAATTATAACTGATCTTCTTAACTTCAATTTTAGTGGTAATAGAATTCATTAAGTTTAATAACTACCGAGATACGATAGCCTAAGTAAAAACTTTTTTCTTTCTAAAAAAGGGAAATCAACATTTTGCTGGTTTAATGTGTCAAATTTGATAGAAAGTGTTCATAAAAATGTCTTCTAAAGTGGCTTTAAGGAATGCTGCTGAACAAGTTTACTTATCATATTATTATAGTTTGTTTGTATATAATGATGTTTTTTATTCCTTTTATTACTTATTTTTATTATTTATTTCAATTTTATTCCTAAGTTCACTTTCTTATAAGTCTAATTTAGTTTCTTAAGTCTATAAAGTTTGAATTTTTAACCAAATATATGCCTGTATATTGTGCATCACTTAAAACATTATGTTAGTACTCTGATACAGATACACGGAATATTTAGATTTTGTCAATGAGCAATAGAAGTTCTATATTTTGGTATTATATTGCTTTTTTTTATAGTGCATTATATTCTTCAAATCAGTGCTAAAATGTTGCCTATAATGAGCTTTAATTTGAATGGTAATAGATATTTTTGCGTTTAATAGTTTCTAAGATAAAGGTCTTTAAGTAACAATTTTTTTCTTTTATAAATCAGAAATCAATATTTTGCCAAATATATGCTGAATATTGTCCCTTCAATAACTCCGCAACTATTCATATGCTGTTAACCATCATACAAAACCCAATGCATCAAACTCGGGGACTTTTTACCACTTAATAAGTCAAATACAATTTTTGACAGGTTTAAATTTTTTTTATATCCGGGTTAAAACCTAATTTTACTGTATTAATAAGAGAAGGACAAAGAAGAAGAAGTATTCAAATATTTAAAGTCATATGAAATTTTAAATTTGATAAAATGGTCATTATTTATAAGATACCTTCATTTAAAAGGTCTTCCTCTTCGCTGATGTGATGCACTTTTAGTTCTGCTTTTTTCTTTAGTTCTTCCAGAACTTCCGTGTCCCACCTGTCGGTCTGCCACACCAATTTCTCGTCTTGATAATATTTGTTATATTTTGCGATGTCTTTGAAGAAATCTTTATCATATACATCGACAGACGGTGGCGGTGTGGGCTCGGGAGTCGGAGATCTCGAAACGTCTGAGGGGTATTCCAAAGGTTTTGGTTCTGGAGGGAGTTGAGATGCGGAAAAAGTCGTGATCTGCAATTAAGAAATATATTGTTAAATTTTTGTTTCATTATTTTTAATAATGAACCGTTGTAATCGACCAAAACAAAAAAAAATTCCCTCTTCAAAATTTGAGGGCTTATGTTTCAAGATGTGTTGAGAACCCAAATAATGAATAAAAAAAATCCGTTTGTCTGCTGTTTCTCCAAATATTTCTCCCAAACTGTTGGACCAATTTTTTTTAGATTCACCACAAAAAATACTATGCATGCATGCAACGATGATCCTAATATCAGCTGGTTATTTTTTAAATGGCGGGCGATTAAAAGTGATTTAATTCAATAACCCAGTTATTTTTTATATAGACAATTTGTATTAGTATTAGTTAAACAAAAACCGTGAAAAATTATAAAAAAAGAGAAAACAGAAAAGAAAAAAATTTAAATTTTATCCATAAATATGCTCATAACTTAGTTATTTTTGAAGATAGAAACAAATTTGTATAGAGTTTTAGAATCAGTAAAGTGCGACATTAATAAATAAAAAAAGTTGATCTGTATATTCAAGTCACAAATTATAACAGATGTAATTCCACCAAAAATGGGTTATTATTGAAGATAAAAAAAAAAAAAAAAAAATCTTATGTGGCCAAACTACAACTTATATGAGATGTAACTCTAGTGCTATTTCATAGAGAATTAAATTTTATACAAAATGAAAAAAGAATCATTGAAATTGGTTAAGAACTAGCAGAGATATAGCGTTTTGAAATTAGCAGTGGTGATATGCTACTTTCCTTTGAATTATTTATTGCTTTTCATATCACTTGATTGCCTATCAACAGCTTTATAAACAGATATACCCTAATATTGTTGTTTGGAAATAATAAACCATTGTGTAATTAATAATTTGTGACGTTTTTAACAATATTTTCACTTATTGATGTATAAAATATAATAATGTGATCATAAAAAGTTTTGGTTACAGTTTTCAACAGCAATACATGTTTTAGTATCCATTAGACCTAATACTGTTAAAGGTGTGTATGTAGTATGTGTAAGTAAGTAATATGGTGCTTGTGAGGCCGAAAGCTAGGAATATACCTCAAATATATAATACGTACTGTCTGTGTGAATTACCTTACTTAAATTATTTTTTATTTGGAACTCATTATGTACATTATTTATACATATATACTAACCTCTCTTGGTCTCCAAACAGGATGTACAGTTTGTAACTCTTCTTCTTCATCATAGTTGAAACCTGGTTGGTCAATATCCGCACCCATTATGTTCAAATAAAATCCATGTTGAATCACTTTAGTGTCAGGAAAAGAAAAACATCCTGGTCCATACGGCTTGGGAGGAAAAAAAATCCATAAATATTGTAGAATTAACTGTTAATAGTATCTTGTTCTATGTCTAAGTAAAATTCAAAATAAATTAAACAGTGTAACTGATAAATGGATACGGGGTCACCTGTTGAATAGTGGTTATCATAACAACCTTCTATGCCAAATTTATGCCTATGGCACTAGAATTTTTTAATGGGGTAAAAAATATGTTATGCTGTCCTTTGGAGGGGAGGTAATAAGGTGGTCCCGAGCCTGTGCGATTTCAGGTACTCGTTAAAGATCCCTATACTAATTAAACCTTTTCTTTCTTTTGATTTTTCTCTATGATCTTATTATACCATTAGAAGCACAATTATAATATATCTTCACATACACGCATATGATTATATAATCATATATGTATACTAAGTTGTCGAATTTTTTTTTTTTTTTATTTATTTTATTTTATAAATAATATAAGTATATCTTAAGTTTGTATTTCTTTTATGTTTTTGTTTCTGTGACAGACACAAGTCTCAGTTTTTGTACTTTTCTGCAATTCTTAGGGGACTGAAGGTCCCAGGATAAAAGTTTTCGACTGTTGATAATTTAAGTTTTCTACTGTTCTTAGGTTTCAGTCAATAAAATTTTATTTATGCAACATTTCGAGAATTTATTGTTCTCATAATCATGCCTTAACAAACTTCCAAAACCTTAATGCAAGTTACTCAAATTTAATTAACACTTATTAAAAAAGTCTGAATAATAAATACAAAATAACATGGAAACAAATAAACAAAAGGAGAAAACCCCAAACTCCTGATGTCATAAATATGGAAAATCTTCTATACTTGAACTATTCCTTTGCATCAGTGCTCTTTCAAAGTTTATAGTATACACATATGTCTATGTAAGACACTATTTTATCTCAAATTGTAAGTAAATTTCTAATAATATCTTTAATGTAAATTCTAATTGAAATATCTATTTAACTACTGTATGTCTATTCATTGTTCAATCTATTCCTTTTATATATCTACAATAACATCATATATTAATTATTGTTTAAAAATATTAATGCTCTGTTTTTGTTTTTTCACTGTTAAGGCATGATTATGAGAACAATAAATTTCTCAAACATCGCATAAATAAAATTGTTTATTTATTGACTGAAACCTAAGAACAGTAGAAAACCCAAAAATTATCCAACACATCCGAATAACATGTATAAATATATATATATATTATTTAGATTACCAAGTTGTCGACCCAGGTGCCATGGAACCTGTAGGTCGGTGTGACTTTCTGCCCTTGCCCGCTCATCTTGCCCTCCTTCCAAAGGCCTAAATATTTCGCTCCTGTTTCTTTGAAATAATAACATCCCAATCCTTCTTTCACCCCCTGCGCCATTGTCCTTCATAGAAGTCTCCATTGGCATAGTAATATATACCATAGCCGTGTCTATCATCATCTTTCCATTCACCTGAAAATTCCAAATGATGTTACTAAAGACAATGAAGATCTTAGAAATAAATACATTGTAACTTGCTATTCTCATTTTGCTAAAAATACCTTGTTCGATTTGGGCCTGAATCTTATATTATTAATCTCAATATATATAAATTGATGATGCGATTTTGGCTGCCGCTAACTCCTTCTAAACCACAAGACGGATTTTGATATGGCTTTCACCATCATATAGGGCATTTTTCCTGAAGGTTTATAACTAAAAAATTATTTTGTTATAAAATAATTTTTTACCTAAAAATATTTGCAAATTATAGTTATTTCTTTCAATGGGAAGAATTAAAAATTTTTATTTTACAAGTCATCAAAAATTATTCTGAATTAATTTATAAAATATTGTTGTGTAATAAAGCTCCGATGAAAGCGGGCAAGGCAGATTTAGATTTTAATAGTTAATATGCAATAGAACGTAAATTGGTCCAAATTAATTAAGTTATTAAAGACCCTATCCAATAAATGGAACATAATGTAAAGCTGATTAGCCTTATGATTAAATATAAATAAATTAAAAACCTTTAAAATGTATTTTAAATAGTTTATTTGAATATTAAAATAGAACCTAATAGAATAGGAATCTTTATTTATTTATATAATTTTTGAATACATAACAGCAATCAAGTTTTCTTTATATAAGAAAATTAAATTTTCCGTTATTTGTAGTTCACCTTGAAATATTTTTTATTGACGTGTTTTTTGCAACTTAGTTGTCTCTCGTTCCAAAATTTCTTGCAGCCATGCCTTCCTTCACATCCTCTAACCATCTCTTCCTGAGTCTTCCCCTTTTTTTTCCTTTCCATAGGTTATAGAGAAAGGTCATCTTTGGCCATCCTCCTCTGTAATTCTTTGTCACATGTCCATACCATTTTAAGCTTTTATATCTATTTTGTTAAGAATATTTTTTTCTCTTCTTGGACATTCCCCTAATAGTTTAGTTGGGAACATGCTGTAGCTAAGTATGGCACAAGTGGCCTATAAAAGTCCTATCTCCAATGATATTAGCCTTGCCTCCTCCTTTTTGGTAATCACCCTTGTTTCCGCTGCATACTGATACTGCATACTGCATGATGCTTCCAAAAAGGAATGGTATAGCATTTTTTTGTTTTGGAGACTCACCTGCTGCTCCATAATTCAGAATTCAGGGTTCCAATTATCCGCCTTCCTCCGTAATTTTTTCCATGATATCCTTGGAAGAGCTGCCATCTTCAGTTATCCATCTGCCAAGATATTTAAACTCCTTTATCCTTTCTAATTCCTTATTTTCTAGGATAAGGCTCTTACATTTCCATTAAATGCCATATGCTTCGTTTTTCTTTATTCACCTCCAGACGCCATGCTCTATACTCCTCCAGGATGGAAGCTCTTAACATGTAGTTGGCATCTTCATTGTCATTCGCTATTATCACCTGGTCGTCAGCAAAATTGCAGGGTATAAAGGTATGTATTGTCTATCATTATTCCCATTCCCTATGCATTTCTTCTTCCATATCTTCAGAACCTCTTCAACATAGAGATTGAACAGCAGTGGAGATAGAGAACACCCTTGTTTGAGCCCTTTAGTGATCAGGAAGTGATTTTTTAGACTATTTCTCATTTTTATTCTCGCTCTAGCACCATTATACAAGCTTTTGATGGCATTAATTAAATAATTTCTTATCCATATGTTTTTAAGGATTCCCATAGTCTGCACAATGGAACCGTTTTTTTTTTTTTTTCTTCGCGGACTGTTCACTCATGATAACCTGCTCAGCTGCTACCAGCTCTCTTTCTTGAAAAAGCCCGACCACACAAGGCTGAGTCGCCCTGCGAGGAAAGGAAAGGTAAATTTTCCCATCGAATCCAAATGACGTCATTTACATAGGAATGCCATTAGAATCGCCAAAGCATGGCCACACTCAGCGGATTGGAAAAGCAAGTACCGGTCGACTCCGATGGCAATTGTAGGGTAGACAATCCTTACGTTTTTTTAACCTGTCCCGAGATAGAAGAATAAATCATTTTAACTGTTAAAAATATTAGGAGCTGTATGATCCTGGAGCTGTATGACAAAATCTTCTTCTGAACTGCTGATACTCATTGTAATTTATTAAAACAAATAAAATAAAAACGTGAATACACGCTTCGTCGTTCACAATGAACGATGTATCAATTGCAACAATCAATGAACCTTTCCTCCTTGAGTTGGAGGAGGTTGCCCGTCAGAGAGTTTGGTGGGAGTAGGAATTTTTTTTCCTCTACGCTAAGTGTGGCTCCCTCGAAAATCCGCCTTTCCTTTCCTCACCGGGGGACTCCGCCTAGTGTGGTTGTATGAAAAAAAAAATTATATTTTCGACTAACTTGCCTTCCCTCTTAACGATTTTCTCTCCTCTCCCTTACGAAAATCCCGAAACTGATTCTGAAAGACATAAAGTTAATATTTGTTATCAATAGAAGAAGGCTATACTATAATCTCTGTTTTTATATAAGAATAGATACCTTCGTACTTGGTTCCGTCAGGGTATATGAAGATCCCTATCCCATCTTTTTTTCCTTTCGCGTAACGACCGTTGTAACGAGCGCCATTCTTGAATATGTACAGACCCAGGCCGTGCCTCAGACCCTGGTTGTAGCGTCCTTCGTAGTAGTCTTTGTTCGGGAGCAGGGCTCTTCCTATACCGTGCCGTTGGCATTTCTCGTTCCTCTGGCCCTCGTATTCCTGAAATGTCACAGTTATTTATTATTTGCACCTAACTATATATGAAGTATATAGTTCGGGAAAGTTTTGCTGAGGTGAAAATTATAAAATCAAGTTTTCAATACGTATTAGGGGCCTTGAGTTCAAATTATGAATTGTGATAAGTTTTACTCGAAAACGTAAAACTCGTACGATACTGAAATCTCATATTTAAAATTATATTCCTGGGATGTTACAGCAACTTTTTCTCATAAATCGATAAACAAAAAGTGCCAATTAATACTAAATATTTGCTCCTTTTTTTTTTTTTTTTCTCAAATACTGCTTCAATGATTTTGATTAAACTTGTAATTATTGAAGTAGTCTGACTGAGCTTGAATGCCGAACCTACCACACACAACATTTTGTGAGACTAGATTATTTTGGCCCATAAGCACCTTCATACGTTAGTTTGCAAGCCAAGACCAAAAATAAAGGAAATTTTCTTAGTGAAATTAAGCTGTTTCTGCCTTCCCAAATAATTATTATTATACGGCTCTACGACTCAAGCGTTGAGACTTGGCCTGCTCCAGCAATGACCGCCATTCGTTTCTGTTTTGTGCTCCTGCCCTCCAGTTACGTTTGCCAAGTTTCGACAATGGTTCCGTAGAAACACAATCTTCCCATCGGAGCCTTGGTCGTCCAAACTTCCGTGTTCCAAACAGTTTCTCCGATAGGAAGATGGGATTTCCTCTGGATTCATCCTAGCGACGTGGCCTGCCCATCGTAATAGAGAGAACTTAATCACATCGACCACGTCTAAGTCTTTGTAAAGTCTTCTTAGCTCCAGGTTTGTCCTTCGCCTCCACTCTCCGTTGCTCCATAAATGCTCCTTAGAATCTTTCGTTCAAACCTGGACAGTTCCAGTTCCTGAGTCCTTGTAAGTGTTCAGGTTTCAGCGCCATACATTAGAAGAGGTCGAATCAAAGCCTCATATATTCTTACCTTTCCAAATAAGCTATATGTAAAAATTGCTGCCATGTAACCCATCCAAAAACGATAGGTGGAGGGATGAAACTTTTACTGAATATATATATATATATATATATATATATATATATATATATATATATATATATATATATATTTTTTTTTTTTTTTTCGTTAACACCCTTTAATATACCTAAGATAGTCTTATGGTATGCTGTCTAATATCATATTAATATCATAGCAACCTTTTCACCGAAATCGTTCAACCAGAAGTGCCAAGTATTGGATTGTTTCACATGAAATGTCCGTTTTTATAGTTTCTGAAATACATTAAGGATTTTGCAGGTCTCTGTTGTTTTCTGCCGAATGTTTACTTATTTAAAGAAACAGTTACTAATCCTCTACCTTTGTATTGTAAACATTAGCTTCCCAATCAATTACCCACTTTTTAGTATACCTCCAAATATGAACATGGAAACACCCTATTTTCGAGTTTAAACTCAAAACAAAAATATTTTTGTGCGAGTTTAAACTCGGCCATTCAGCAGCTAAGGCCGCTAGAAATATTTGCAACGCGTTTGGGGAAGGGAGTGTTAATAAAGTTTTCAGCTGGGGATACCGACTTGGAAAACTTGCCTCGAGGAAGACATCCGTCCGTAATAGACAACGATGTCCTCAAACATACAGTAGAAGGAAACCCCTACCAAACAGTTAAAGGACTCTCAGCACAACTAAATGCAAGTTCATCTACCGCTTCCGGACACTTATAGTGTATTGAGAAAGTAAAAAAGCTCAATACATGGGTACCTCATGATCTCACTGAGCGGCATGTTTCAAAAATACGGTGCAAAAATTGAAAGAACTGGGCTAGGAAGTTCCGCACCCACCATATTCTCCCGACTTGTCTCCAACAGATTGCCACCTGTTCAGGAATTTAGACAACTTCGTCAAAGAAAAACTTTTTGAAAATGACGATCAAGTGAAAAGTGCGTTTTCAGATTTTGTTTCACTTCAAAGCTCAGAGTTTTTCATAATTAATTAATTAAAAAGGATTTAAATTCGTGTAGGTTTTGTAGTTATTGAAATAGTCTGACTGAGCTTAAATGCCGAACTTACCACACACGCGGACGGATATTTTTATAAGGTTTCTTAAATATTTGTAATTTAATTGTGTCTCATTTTAATTTTTCATGAAATCGTTGCGCATGTTATTTCAATAATTTTATTAAAATATATTGTCCGTTTAGAAGAGTGTCGGTGAACGTAACTTTTTCCCATATTGACACACTTAACGAGTTTTTACAAATTTAATGAGAATCTATAACTATTTGTCAGTTTTCCTCACAATCGAAGTAACTTACTTCAATCCCATCTCCTCATTTCCATTATTAAATTGAGGCACTGTTTGCTTTTGCGATAGAATGCTTTAAAATGGATATTGTTTTATTTATTTTACTTTCAATTAAAATCATTATGTTCTTCTGCCAGAAGTACTTTAACATATTGGGTTGTCCGAAAAGTTCTTAGAGATTTTAAAAATAAAATTTACCTTTTATTATGTCTGCTTAAAATGAATCACGAAGCTAATGTTTATTTATATGCCTTTAATCCTCATGGAATTAACTATGTTTACACACTGAATTCGTCTTTATTAAGGCCCAGTAGGGTAGTTTATTGCAAACCAACATGAGTGATGATTATCTTTTTTGTTTCCCCCGAGTTATCTTATGTACTGCAGCCTTATTAGTCTTATTGTGCGCCCATTTCCGTTAATACAGGCCTAGTTAAATCTAAAATTAATGTTTCTAGCAAAACAAATCTTTTTCCAACTTAAAAATTCTGAAATTGTTTTTAACTTCTAAGGTAAGTGAATGTCGTGTGTTAAGCGCACTAGATATTTTGTTAGTGCTTGGAAAACGTCCAATGAAGTTTATATTTCTTTGAAAATAAGTATCAGGTTTTGAGCTTTTTATATTGAACTCAAAACTTTCTTGACAGACTTGATGGTTTATTCATTTAACAAATGACGATATTACGGTATGAGTCCTAAATTTTGCCTTTCCAGGTTGACAGACTTGTCATACGCGTTAAATAAATCGACAGTTTCGAGTTTACATTCACTTGATTTAAGTTAGCTTTGACTTTCAGTTTTATTGACGAAGTTCTGTAAGACTTATCCAGCCATCAATGCCATTCACATTCCAACTTTCTCAATATAACACACAAGGACTGTTGTAAACCATGGTCTTTGAATTTAACACTGATTCCATTTGAATTGCCTTACTTTCTATTACCTAAATATCGGGTTGTTTCACATGAAATGTCCGTTTTTATAGTTTCTGAAATACATAAAGCATTTTACAGGTCTTTGTTGTTTTCTTCCGAAAGTTTACATATTTAAAGTAAACAGTTACTAATCCTCAACCTTTCTATTATAAACATTAGCTTCCCAATCAATTACCCACTTTTTAGTATGCCTCCAAATATGAACATAGAAACACGCGATTTTCGAGTAATATTTTTGTACGAGTTTAAACTCGCCCATTCAGCAGCTGAGGCCGCTAGAAATATTTACAAGGTGTTTGGGGAAGGGAGTGTTAATTATCGGACCATTCGCCGTTGGTTTGCTAAGTTTTCAGCTGGGGATACCGACTTGGAAAAATTGCCCCGAGGAAGACCTCCGTCCGTAATAGACAACGATGTCCTCAAACATACAGTAGAAGGAAACCCCTACCAAACAGTTAAAGGACACTCAGCACAACTAAATGCAAGTGCATCTACCGTTTCCAGACATTTAAAGTGTATTGGGAAAGTAAAAAAGCTCGATACATGGGTACCTCATGATCTCACTGAGCGGCAGCAATTGAATCTTTGCTTGCGAGGCAAAAACCGATAATTACCTGCGATGAAAAATGGATCGCATATGACAATCAGCGTCGGTCAGGGCAGTGGTTGAACATCGACGAAACCCCGGGGCAAATGCCAAAACAGAATTTGCATCCCAAAAAGTTGATGGTTACAGTATGGTGGTCCATGGCTGGGATAATTCACTATTCCTTTTTACCTAGAGGTGAAACCATTACCTCTACAACGTACTGAAATGAAATTGACCAAATACACACAAAATTATTAAAAAAACAACCTGGATTGGTAAATCGGAAGGGTCCTATACTCTCACAAGACAACGCTAGACCCCATGTTTCAAAACATACCGTGCAAAAATTGAAAGAACTGGCCTACGAAGTTCTTCCGCAACCCACCATATTCCCCCGACTTGTCTCCAACAGATTACCACCTGTTCAGGAATTTAGACAACAAAGGAAAACTTTTGAAAATTATGATCAAGTGAAAAGTGCGTTTTCAGATTTTGTTTCACTTCAAAGCTCATAGTTTTTCAGTTCGGAGATAAAAAAGTTGGTGTCACGTTAGGGAAAATGTGTAGAAAAATAAGGTAAATACTTCGAATAAAATTATCTTGTTTTCATATCGTAATTTTAATAAAATTCCTTTACCTTGAAAACGGACATTTCATGTGACACAATCCAATAGAATCTTGAAATGCCTCGATCAAAATCTTCAGCTGCCTGATTCAATTTACACACATTCCACTTTAAGAGAAAGGAGAATTTCAGAGGAAAATCGTGTGAAATTTCTCTATACAAGGTTATTATTATTTGTTTAATATCTGTTTTTTTGGAGGGGGCTAACTGAATTCGGTAGACAGTCCAGAATTATAATTATGACTGTTTTTCAACAATGGAGTTGTTGTTTACCGTTGAGAATACATGATGGAGAAGTTGTCTGGGGTGCGGTCAGCAAGATAACACACCAATAAGATTAACTCATATTATTTGTGAACCGACGTTTCGGTCTACATTGTTTTTCTTAGCCCCAATGAAGGACCATTGTTGTGAATTTATAAATAGCATTCATTATTGAATATACTTCTATTATAGAAATATAATTACAATTATAAGAACAAAAACAATTAACAATTGACTCAGTGACTAATCGATTATTACAAAAAGATTTTTCTTTATAATTTATTTATTGATAATAAAATAAGTTTATCTTATAGTGTGTTTTCTTGTTTATCCCAACCCCAACCAACTTCTATATAAAAAAAAACATTTTTTTACTATAAAACGCTCGTCACCGCTCAGGTGCTTTGAACGAAAAAAGTTGTCAATTTACAACTCTCTAATATGTACATTTATTTATATTAAAAAATCTGGTGGGCGCAACACACGACTTTCAGTTACCACCCTTGTTAAAATCAATTTAAGAATTTTTTAATACCGTTAGAGATGAAATTAATTTAAAGAAATAATTAAATTGATTTTCGATAGAAACATGTGTTTTATTAAATAATCTATTATGTTATTATCTAAAACAATCAGTTAATTTTATCCGCTTTTAATCACTCTCTACTAACTTTTAAAAGCTTGTGTATGAGATAATGTTTTTTCTAAAATCTCAAGCTTTCCAACGGTATATCATACATGTATATTACTGTTCTTATGTTCAAAAACAAAACATTGCATAAAAAATATTTTTTCAGTTTTCAACTTTATTTGGGTATCGAATTCCTCCAATTTATATATTTACCTGGTTTTTATCAGTGGTAACGAGATAATATAGTTATTTTTTAGAATCAACAAAATTAAAGGTACTTTAGAGAAAGAAAATTTAAAATATCGGCATTTAAGCCCTGTCAGACAATTTTAAACCGAATGAAACCTAAATGATATTAAAGTCCATTAAATTTTACATCGATATAGCGAGTTTAAACAAAATCGTCGGAACCGTTTTCGAGAAAATCGAAAAAAGGTGCAAAATGTATGGTATAAAGTGGCTCTTCTGGTAAGCTGATTTTGATGAAAATGATTTTGTAACGTCTCGGGCGTATAGTTGTCTTAATTATGAAATTTTAGTCTCATAGAACTTAGCGTTGCGCCCGAGTGTTACCACACACACACTGAGACCTTTTTGCGGGACTTGGTTATTTGGACTCAGGGCACCCTAAAATGTGTATTTCCGTTGAAAACTGGAAATCGAAAATTTTCACGATCACAATACTTTCGCTTACTATATATAGTAAGTGAAAGTAAAATGTATTTTGTCGGTTGATTTTTCCTTTCTTACTTTATCCTTTACATTTAATAAAATAAGGACATCGTCATTTCAGACGCCTCGGGGGAATATCAGAAATATATGGTGATGAGAGGTTGCGAACGAGTAGGTTAGAGTGGACCGATAATTTGGAATTGTTTAAAGAAACGTCACTTTGCATTTCAAAATGGAAAAAGAAATGATTTATATTGAATTAAAATTAATGGTTAACGAAGACTCTTATGTCACTTGGCAGATTCAGACATTATTAGCTTTATTACGAAAAGTGAGCATATCTTATTCATAATGATTATCTTATTATGCAGATTTACACATAGGTTGACTCTTCTAAATGTTGCTGTTGTTTATTCGTTTAACGTCACTTTTATGCTGCTGTGGCTAATCGGACGATGCTACAGTGGGAGTCCTAAATTTTGCCTATCCTGGTTTTATTAGAATAGGGATCTTTAACGAGTACCTGACATCGCACAACCTCGGGACCACCTTTTTACGTCCCCTCCGAAGGACGGCATGACTAAGGATTTTTTACTCCCATTAAAAAATCCCAGGACCACTTGCGGGTTTGAACCTATGACCTTTGGCATAGGAGGCTGTTATGCTAGCCACCCAGCTATAAGTGATCCCTATAATTTGGAATTAAAAGAGGTATGTCTAGTTCGGGATAATGGGATATTTAGCTCTTTATGAAATATTTTATTACCAAGTAAATGGATTGGTGATAATTAAATTTGTTATTTTGAGTTTATTTTATAATCTCTTACCCCAATCACATCGACATCTTCATCCTTCTCTTCCCCTACTTCTTCTTCGTCGTAATCGGACATAATCTCTGATAATTATAACAAACAAAAAGTCTCGTAAATAAAATAAAAAATTTGTCAAGACAATCGACTATATATTCCAACAATACTGTTTCATAACGTTTGAATTGTTTAAACAATTCGCATTGATTTTCAAATATTTGAATTATCATCAATATTCCTTCATTCGAGTTCTCAAAAGTTAATATTGCTCAACATGATGTAATAATCAATAAACTTGGGGTAAGTAGAAAAAAAAAAAAATGTGCTTGTACACCAAAGCCGAGTATCGCCTCTCCAAAACTTCGTGCATCCGTTGCAGCATTTCTGAATAGAATACTGAATTAACAGAATGCCCATCTGGTACAAACTTACAGTGAACTACTCCTTCGAAATTTAAAAAAAAAATCGAAAACATAGCCTTTTTTTTCAAATTGACCTACCTTAACCTACCTAAATAAAGGCCTGGCCTTGGTGTATCCTATGTTCTGATGTGTTAGGATTGCGCCAGTAAATCCACTTTTCGTCTCAGGTGACAATTCTTTTGAAGAAACGTCCCTCACTTGGATTTTGGAGGAGCAAACGACATGATCGGCTTTCTGCAGGGCGAGATCATGGGAACTTGTCTACATGATCTTTTTACTTTCCCCAGTTGGAGTAAGTGACAATCCGCACTTGATTGAGACACTCCAAGTTCGACGGAAAGCACCTGAGTGACGGATTATCTTCAATTGCATCTTGTAGAGCCTTTCTGTCCATAACCAATGGTCGTCCAGAACCTGTCTGCCTTTGTTAGCTCGTATCGGCACTTTCAAATTTAGCAAACCACATCCTCACAGTACGTTCATTTAGGTGAGGTTCCTCTTCAATTTCCAGTATTAAACGCTTGGTTTTGGCGAATGTAAATTTTCGTTTCCAATTGTGCTGCAAGAAGACCTGAGTCTCACAGGAAGGCATTATGTTTACTAAATGATTTAATATAGAATTAGAATTAAAATGAGGCCAATAACAATAACATTGGAAACTAAAAGAGAAAGAAATGTCAAAATATCTTAAGCATTAAAAAGAGCGCTTTTTTTTGTTTTTTTTTTTTTTTTTTTTATATTTTTACTGAAATAATTGTAAGTAATGCGATGTTTATCTTTTCAGCACTACTTAATCTCTTTTATCCAAATGGGACAGGAGTTGTTAAATTTATTACTCTTTAATATTTAATAACATTTGTTGCTATTTTGTCTGGTTTTTTACTGATTTACATGCTAATATGTAGTGATGAAGTAATTTTTAATACTTCCCTATTCAGAGCTTTACGAATGATTGAGTCACATAAGAGCAGGTTTCAAGTTCTAATTTTATATTCGTTATTTTCCTCAGGATCGCTAAAAATGGGCCGTAAGGGTACTGTGTTATTTATCGTTTCCATGGTACTCTTTATATCAGTTTAGTTATCACTTTTATGCAAACGTCTCCAATAATCAGAGCCGATGCTTACACAATCTTGGGGTCCTTCCATTCTTGTCCTAAAATTTTATTTTAAAATTTAGGAGATTGGTATTAAACGAGTAACCTTGATTTATCGATAGGCTTGGGATCCCCTGCTGCAGCCGTGCATAACTAAAGGATTTATTTAACTCCCATTCAAAAATCCTATAACCACCTGCGGATTTGTTCCGTGACCTTTAGAACGCTGTTATGCTAGCCACCATGCTACAGCTGATCCCAATTTCGTGATTTGAACGAGGTTAAACAATTTTTATTATTAGAATAAGTTTATTTAGTCTTCTCATACTTTTGTTATTTAAATAATTTATAATGAACGTAATTTAAATAACGAATTATTAAATATAAAATTTCAGTTTCAAACAACTTTTCGTTTTCAAGTTAAAAAAAAAACAGACCTATTTGTGGGGCTTGGTCATTTGGATTCAGGGGACTCTAAAACGTGTATTTCTTTGAAAACTGGAATTATAAAATTTTCACCATCCCAATATTTTTCTTAATATAAATTTTGTTTCGCTAAGTAAGCCCCGACCATTTTTAATGGCTGTAACCCATTTTAGAAACATTAAAAAAAAAATAATTCTTCGTATGATATTTAATTATAATTATTTTAAAATCTGGCCTTAGCAATATAAGTCTTTCATTTACACCCATTTTTAAAAAAAATAAAAACTTTCAAGTAATGCTTGAGTTTTTAAAAGTTTCAAATTAAATAATACAACTTTGTGTACAATATAACATTTTTTTCTACAATCTTTCACTTTCCAACGTTATATTATTCATCTATATTACTACTAGCTAACCGCTAAACGTTGTTTTGCCATGAAAATTATTTCTAGGAAATTTCTAGGATAGAAAAAAAATAACTAACTTATTGTAAGTGTGTGATTGTATTATAAAGTAGCATCGTCTGATTAGCCATAGTAGCATAAAAGTGACGTTAAACAAATAAACAACAACAACAACATGCCACGTATAATTGGCCGTGTGAAAAAAATGAGTTAACTGAGATAGTAAAATGATAATTTTAAAAGTTATTACTGTAGTGAGTAAGAAGACTTATTAAGACGAGGGAAAGAGGAGACCGCCCTTCGGTACAATCCCTACCCGTGCTGTTTGCTGGCTGAGGTGTGACACCGGTGGTAGACCACTGACGGGGGTAACTTACCACTGATGATTGATCAGTTATCGGGTGGGATAAAAAATAAAGAATTATTTAATTACGTTCATTATAACTCTTTTATTCTTAGTGCTCTCTGAAATTGTTTATCAGCTAGTTACTGCCAAACGGTTTCTGGAACCAAGCGCCTGGAAAAAAAAATCTCTAATTGAACTCTTGATCCCTTATGACAGTCGGTTTCTAAGGACTGAAAAGGAAATGTTAGAACAGATAAAAAGATAAGTACCCTGCCCGGGGGGATCCTTGGCCATAGTTATTCCAAATGCAAATTGTGGGGAAAAAATTAAAACCAATACAATAATATAATGTTTTGGGGTTGGTAAGAATAGGAAATTCCTCTTAAATTTTTCCTATAATAGCAGAAATACATGTTTATCATATCACTATGTTTGGATTCTTATTTATTTTCCCCTACCCACGATTTCCCTAGGTACTCGACATTCAACCGGAATAATACTTTCTATTCCCTACTGAATCAGATAGCTGATTCCCTCCGCCTGTGGCTTTGACTTAATGTGTTCAGTGTGGAATGGCTCTCGATTTATACCTCTGGTTAGAATAGATTGGTTGCCTGTTCTATAAATTGTCTTGTTTGCTATTACTGCATAAGTAAGGACTAATCCACATTTTTTTTTTAAATTGTGATGATACACATTTTTACTCTCATTTCCCGATACTTAAAAGTTACAACTGATACAACATAAACAAGTTACCAACACAGGAGCACGAAAATGTTTTTAGGTATATTTTGTAACCCTCGTCCCCACTCAGTGGAGAAGGGTGTGGGTTCAAATTTGTCCTGGTCTATTATTCAGGGCGCCACCATATCTTTTTTTAATGTAAATAACGAAAACATTAAACATAAGCTTTAAAATAAAATCAGTCATTATTTTAAGTTATAGAGAAATCCTGGCTGTACCTTTACACATACCATAAATAAACAAACATAAAATATTCCCGTATAATAAAGAAATAAAAACGTGTATATTTAATTAAAGGATAAAATCAAATAAATAAAAAACAAATTCACATCTACAAAATATATTTACATCAACAAATAAAATTTAAAAAAATCTACTCTAGGATAGGGATCTTTAACGAGTACCTGACATCGCACAGGCTCGGGGCCACCTTTTTACATCCCCTCCGAAGGACAGCATAACTTAGGATTTTTCACTCCCATTATTAAACCCTAGGACCACCTGCGGGTTTGAACCCGTGATCTTTGGCATGGGAAGCTGTTATGCTAACCATCCAGCTACAAGTGATCCCTTTGTTATGTTTATATTCCCTCATCGTACACAGCACCTCCATGCCTCTTTCACTCATATACCACAACCTTACACACTTACAATAAGTTAGTTGTTTTGTTTTTTTTCTACCCTAGAAATTACCTAGAAATAATTTATATGGCAAAACAACGTTTACCGGGTTAGCTAGTAGTAATATAGATGAATAATATACCGTTGGAAAGTGAAAGATTGTAGAAAAAAATATTATATTGTACACAAATTTGTATTATTTAATTTGAAACTTTTAAAACTCAAGCATTATTTGAAAGTTTTTCAATTTTTTAAAAATGGGTGTAAATGAAAGACTTGTATTGCTGGGCAACGCCCGAAAAGGACTAATTTTACTATTTCAAAGGATATGCCCGATTTTCATATTTTAAAGACTGTTTTAATTTTTTTTTTATATTAAGTTAAAGTCGCCATTCTCGTTGAAAAGATTCTTAACAATTGATATTTATTGTAACCAGAATACGATTCAAAATGGAAGAGAACCACCATTTTTTACTCGATTCTCCTTTTAAAAGGACACTACTGGTAACTAGGATTCCCGATGCAAGAATCGGTCCGAAATAACTAAAGGCTGTCTATAGTAGGGTGGGTGAGGTGGGTTACGCCCGAATAGGATTAATTTGACTATTTCAAGGGATATGCCCGATTTTCATATGTTAAGGACTGTTAAAATTTTTTTTTTCTTTAATTTAACAGATTATTTGTTAAAATTTTCCGCTTGAAAATAGGGTAAGTAATTTTGACACCAAACTTATTTTTCTACCTTCAGTAGAACTAGAGATATTAAATAAAATGTATTTTTCGAGAGCAAGCTTTCTGATTTATTTAAGGCAACTCCTGGATAGCGTTGGCCCCTAATATTTTGCAGTCCAATGCTTTAATGTCTAGATTCACCAAAAAAAAAAAAAATACACTTTTGGGATCCTCTGCTTATGAGAGGAATACGTGAGGAACGCTAAATTTACGCGAGTATTTTGATTCCATCATTTTTCTTTCAGGAGCTGACTGATTTGCACATAATATCCATTATACACTTCCCACGCGATAAAATTGGTTACAAGAGGTTATGTTACATTGTTAGCAACGAGAGACCTTTATCGATCACTGATTTCCAATTTCGTCCTGCTGAATTTAGAAAAAAAAAAACTCCTAAATTTAAAGATTTAGGATTGACACAGCCGAAAAGCATGTAGTAGTGTAATAAGAGTACGTATTCAACGTATCATACTTAACATGAACTGATGGAATCTGCGGAAGGAAAATATTATTTCATTTTTGGTTTTTATTTTTCAAATAGTTGTTTCATAAAGAAAAAATAATCTGGTGCGCGCAACACACGATCTCTCACTTTGATTGTAGAAGAACTTTTAAACAGGAATAGAGATAAAAAAAAAGTTTTAAAAATTACATTCAATTCCATTGGAAATACAATATAAAATTGTTATGTATTGGGTTGTTTCACATGAAATGTCCGTTTTTATAGTTTCTGAAATACACGAAGGATTTTGCAGGTCTCTGTTGTTTTCTTCCGAATGTTTACATATTTAAAGTAAACAGTTACTAATCCTCTACCTTTGTATTATAAACATTAGCTTCTCTATCAATTACCCACTTTTTAGTATACCTCCAAATATGGACATGCAAACACGCGATTTTCGAGTAATATTTTTGTACGGGTTTACACTCGGCCATTCAGCAGCTGAGGCCGCTAGAAATATTTGCAAGGCGTTTGGGGAAGGGAGTTTTAATGAACGGACCATTCGCCGTTGGTTTGCTAAGTTTTAAGCTGGGGATACCGACTTGGAAAACTTGCCCCGAGGAAGACACCGTCCGTAATAGACAACGATGTCCTCAAACATACAGTAGAAGGAAACCCCTACCAAACAGTTAAAGGACTCTCAGCACAACTAAATGCAAGTGCTTCTACCGTTTCCAGACATTTAAAGTGAATTGGGAAAGAACTGGGCTACGAAGTTCTTCCGCACCCACCATATTCTCCCGACTTGTCTCCAACAGATTACCACCTGTTCAGGAATTTAGACAACTTCGTCAAAGGAAAACTTTTTGAAAATGATGATCAAGTGAAAAGTGCGTTTTCAGATTTTGTTTCTCTTCAAAGCTCAGAGTTTTTCAGTTCGGGGATAAAAAAGTTGCTGTCACGTTGGGAAAAATATGTAGAAAAAGAAGGTAAATACTTGGAATAAAATTATCTTGTTTTCATATCGTATTTTTAATAAAAATCCTTTACCTTGAAAACGGACATTTCATGTGACACAACCCAATACAACAAGCATCTATCCAGTAGCTGTCTAAAAAAATCGGAAAGTGTGGGAGCGAAAAATATATTTTATTTAATATTTCTGGTTCCAGTGAATGTAGAAAAATAAGTTTGGTGTAAAAATTACCCTACTTCAAAATGGAATAAGGAAAAAAAAATAAGACATGTTTGATACTTGATAATAACCCTAAAAATATAAATAATCTATACAGCTACAACAGCTAGTCTTTATATAATATCAAAACAGCACTTTAATCGATCCCTCACAAATAAACATTTGAAGCCTATCAAAAGCTTAGTTAAGCAACAAAATCAAACTTATGCGCAGCTAAGTTTACTAAGGTAAAAGGATAAGAAAAATACGTTTTTGAAACATTTTTTATTAATCATTTTTCAAACATTTTATCTCATATAAACAAAAAATAAAATACAAATTATTCCAAATACAAACAAAATACAAATTTTGGTGTGTCAGTGGTGTTTTGGAAAACAAATAAATTAACATTGGATAAACTATATTAGACTCTTATCCTAGAGGACCCCATCCGTAGGACACGAAGAGCTGCGGTACGGCGGAGTACCTCTCGTTCTCTGAGACCAGCCTGGCAGTCAAGAACTGGGCTGACGGCTCCCCGTGGTTCTCGAGCTCTTCGGGTTGGACCCTGGAGGGACCCGGGCGGCCGCCCCTCTGGACGTAGTTGAAGGGCAGGCCGCTGGCGCCCCACCCCCGGGACACCCAGACGTCCCGCTTCAGGTCCTCGGGGCAGTCCTGGCACCAGATCGGGCCCCCCACGCTCAGACCGAGGGCCGTCAAGCACACCAATACTTCGCTGAGAGCCATGGGCCTGCAAACCACAACCATCTCAAGCATTATTAACGTTAAGGAAAGTACATACATATATAGTAAAATCTACCATATATTAATAGACAAATATAACTAATACTTTGACCAAGAAAGGTAACGAATGTTTTGTGCGAGTTTAATAGTATAGAAGAGAGCGGGGTGACCTTAGTGTTGAAGAGTGTTGTACAGTAGAGTAGAGCCTGTAGCGGATGCTTCACGTGATCGCTCACAGATAGCGCTAGCAGCGGCTACTTGGGTCACCGGCCGAATATGGTACATGAGTATGAGACATGAGAGCTCTTGGAAATCCCAATGACGAATCTAACGAGGCAGTTCAATAGTCTCTTTAGCCTCATCTCAAACCTCTGTGACAGTCCGCCAAATACCAGGCAGCCATTATCGAAGAGTAGGAAGATAAGAGAGGATATTAGGATTTGGCGGGTTATAATGGATACTAAACCGCGTAGCGTGAGGTACTGTTTAAGAATGGTGATGGATTTTATGGACATTTGAGAAATGTGATTATTGCAGGAGGGAGTTTGGTCGAGGAACGCTCTAAGGTTTCTAAAAGATGTGTGGAAGATGATGGGTCCATGGTTGGAGTAATCTAAGGGGTAACAGTAGGGGGAGTAGAGAAGATGCTTGGAACCAATGTGGAAAGTGCTGACCCCTGGGGAACTCCATGAGTTAACGGGATAGGCGAGGAAGGAGGTTTGTTTGGGATTATCAAAGTTTCGGATAGATGAGATAGAACGGAAAGAAAACAGTTTAGAATACTGTCGGATACTGAGAAGTTTCGGAGTTTGGAGAGAAGGATATCATTTTTCATCATATCAAAGGCATTCGAGAAGTCAAAGAGGACCAGGATTAGTATTTTATGTTTTTCTCTGGGGGATCGAAAGTCGGGTGATTTTTAAAAGAGCGGATTGCATAGAATATTGGGCTCTGAAGCCAGACAGGAAGGGTACATGTACAGAATTTTGCTCAAGAAAGTCATAGAATTGACTGTGTGAAATTCTTTGGTCTGAAGTCCAATGCTAAGGAAGGGATAGGAACTTATATTGAGGACATTATAGTCTGTACCACGCAATCGGAAAAATAGTGCGTTGGAGAGTGAAGTTATAAATATGCAAGAGAGCGGGAACAATGGCTGGGAGGCACAATTTTATAATTTTCACTGGAATTTGATCAGGAACGTAATCATTATATTTGCATTTGAGGATGGCGGATGGAAGATCGTCCGGTGAAATGGAAGTAAAAAAAAAACAACAATTCGGTAAAAATAATTAATTGTAAATAAATAAATAAAATTATTTATTAGTTATTTATTCATCATCTAATTCGGTCAACTATACAAGAATATACAATGTAATTTATAATTGTTTCGAGCAAAACGAGTCCATCGCTAGGTTTTAGTCTATAAAATTGATAAAACTCTGAATATAGACCTACATAAGCCGAAGTATGCAGACGAACAGGTTGAGGGTTTTATA
The DNA here is from genome assembly GCA_023052935.1 of Piezodorus guildinii. NCBI lineage: Eukaryota > Metazoa > Arthropoda > Insecta > Hemiptera > Pentatomidae > Piezodorus > Piezodorus guildinii. The sequence continues at coordinate 139,820,096 of CM041296.1, read as the reverse complement.
GGAGGAACAAGCGAGCATATCCTATCTGAAGTGAATCTTTGTTTCTCGCCACCTCTTCTGGAATAATATCATCACAACAGTCCTTGCGCTGTTGTTCCTTCTGAAGCAGATCCCTCCTCCATTGTTCTGGAAGAATTATTGTTGTGTTCTGAAACCCCTGGTGCTTTGTGTATCGAAATACCTGATCCTAAAATCCGACTAGTGTATCGCCATGCCTAGCAGTCCGGCCCCCCGTAGTGTGAGCTTTGTCTTTGTTGAAAAGGTATAAAATCCTCAGGACACCAGGACGTGCAATACATTCAAATTAAAATTTTCTCTGGAAAATTTAAATTTTCAGTAATCGTGTAGACAAAAATTTGTCCAGAAATATTAGTGGTAGCACAGACGTATAATATACCGTTGGATTGCGCAAGATTTTAGTAAAGATTTTAATACCCAACAAAAAAAAATGAAATGAAAATAAATTTTTATTCTGGGACTGATAGTCCCATGAAAACGTACAATATAATTATAATTCTGGCTATAAAATTATTATAATACTTAAGTTTCAATTTTCTAATTATGGAGAGTATACGTGTATTATATAATTATTTACTAATTATATTCACTTCACTGTCACATAATTAAACCAATTAAAATATATGTACATACTTCGGTTAACAAGTAATGGAATAAAATTTACCTTTAATACTTTTCCCCACCTGTACTTGCTAATATTTCTATATCATAATAAATATTATCCAGGGCAAAACTTGATAATGTATATATTTTCAATTTAAATCAAAATTTCAAACTATTTATTATAACTTCATAATTATTACTTCTTTTTTTAAATCTAAATTTGTAATTTACTGTACTTCTTTTTCGTTATGTAAATTGATTCTAAAAATTTTATATTTTTAATTTTTTGTTCTGTATTTAATATTTGTATTTTTTCAAAATTAGAATCATACTTTTGTATAATGCTATGATTAGAAAGCACTGTATTAATTATATTTTTAACACTTTTACAATTGGAAATATGTACCTTTATTATTGTTTAATAAATAATAAAAATACAAATGATTTTTAAATCTTGAAATTTTAAGTCTGGTATTAAATTATTGTTTTTAGTTCTTATTTATTTTTTTCTGAAGATGAGGCAGTCATGGACCTCAGAACGTTATGATAGTGGATTGATTTATTTATGTAATAATAAATAAATTTATAAAAAAGAGAAAGTTCTATTAAATTATTTAATATTATAATACTATGTTCACAATTTGAGGGTCATGCCATGACAAAACCTCTATAAATACACCTACAAATATATATATATACTATACAGATAAATGCACATATGTACAAATACAAAGGTGCCTATATGATATTGCAACCACAAAAAAAAAAAAAAAAAAAAAAAAAAAATTAGGAGCATACCAAAACAGTTAGAAATAAAATAAAAATTGAATGAAAAACAAAGAGGATATTCTAGGAGATGGATGAATGGTAGATGTTTGAAGGTTAATGATTGAGATGTACGAATGGACTTTGGTAAGGAATTCCAGAATAAATATGCACGAATGGACTTTCGAAGAAAGATGCAAAAATGAAGAAGGGTCTCCTAAAGGAAGCAGGTTGAAGGGCTAAGATCTTGTGTTGATAGAGTGGACAGAGGAGAATGGGGTGAACAAGTTGTAAATATAGAGGGTTTCTTTTGTTCTGAAGGATTGATAATGATTAGTTTCTAGCAAGTATTGCCCTTTGAGAATCCGAATCTAAGAAGAAAGATGAATCTAACAAAGCAGTTTATTAGTAAAATTAAATCTCTCAGCCGCTGGCCAATTTTCATCTATGGGTCATTTACAAATAAACTGAACTAAATTTTAATCATTGACCAATATATGTTTCTCATTCCGGCTGTAAATGAAACCATATACAAATTGCACCCATGCGAAGCCGGAGTGAGTAAATAAAATTATATAATTATGAAAATTATTACCAAAAGCAATCACTTAAGAATTTCGGTGAAAATGTTGCTTTAACAATACTTATCTATAGAATTAAAGTTCAGTTCTTTCAGTTTGGTTAAATACACTTACACAGAACATTTTGCGAAACTTTTTTATATTCAGGGGATACTAAAACGTGTATTCCAGTCGAAAACTTGAATCCATAAATTTCTCGATCGCAATACTCATAGTTGCGTTTTTTTAAGGTCTATAAAAGATTCGAATCGATATACACATAGATTTTGTTAGTATTATATACTATATACTATCAGCTATATATCACACGAGGCAGCAGTGACTGCAAGCTGTCAATGACAGGACGTGACCAATTGTCACCGTTGGAATAAGACAAGATGATAAGGAGTCTGAACATTGAAGTGGGGTTCATCGTCTCTCCTCTCTTGTCTTCAAGCCTTTTTATTTTCTCTAATATAATTAATAATAAGAAATTTTATAATTTCCAACAGCAATATTAATATGCATATCTAATGTACAAAAGAAGAAGAAATCTGTACAAAAATTTCGTATAATTGTAGTTAGTACCTTTGCCTTGGTTGTTACTTTATTTATTTAACGTCACTTTTACGCTGCTATGACTGATCAGAAGATGCAACAGTGAAAGTCCTAAATTTTGCCTATCCAAGTCTAATTAGGATAGAGATCTTTAACGAGTACCTGACATCGCACCAATATTTTACGTCCCCTCTGAAGGTACGCATAACCAAGATACTTGGACGATCGTCCAGGTTTGAGTCCACAATCTTGGATATATAAGGCTGTCAGGATTGGGGGAGCAATGTGGTCTAGTGGATAGAGCACTATCCTAATGTTCCGCATTACTCAAGGTTCCGGGTTCGAATCTCAGCTTAGGAAGAATTATTATTCTGTTATTTTAGCCGTGGAGCGACCCTGGGGTATGCAGACTCCTCTGGGACACACCCAGCATCTATAAAGTGGGTACCCGAATTTTAAAAAAAGTAAAAACCTGGCGTTATTTAGTCCTAATCACCTCCTTGCACGACTGTTGACTTTGAACCAGTACTTATCCCTGTACGTGGTGTACTCAAGACCCTTCATGAGTTGTAGAGGTACAGGTTTATTTATTTGTTTATACACTACTCCCATAGTTTTGCTTTAAAATTAAGTGTTGGATACTACAAATATTGGAGAAAGAACAAATATTTTTAATATTCACATTTAATTTTGGTTTATTATTTTCAATAATGAACCTTTGTAATCGATCAAAAAAAAAATTACCTCTCCCCCTCCCCTCAAAAAGAGGGCTTACGTTTCAAGATGCGCAGAATCCGAATAACGAAAAAAAGTTCATTTCTCCTAGTAAATAAATAAATAAATACTAAATTTTTTTTGAGCGTTTTGAAACTAGGAGTGATATGATGTTTGTTTGTTTATTTATTTAACGTCAGTTTATGCTACTATGGCTAATCGGACGATGCTAGAGTGGGAGTCCTAAATTTTGTCTATCCAGGTTTTATTAGGATAGGGATCTTTAACGAGACCTGACATCGCACAGGCTCGGGACCATCTTTTAACGTCCCCTCCGAAGGACGGCGTAACCAAGGATTTTTTACTCCCATTAAAAATCCTAGGACCACCTGCGGGTTTGAACCCGTGACCTTTAGCATGGGAGGCTGTTACGCTAGCCATCCAGCTACAAGTGATCCCAGGAGTGATATGATGTTATCCTTTGAATTATTGCTTTTCATATTACTTAATTGCCTATCAACAGTTATAACCTAATATTGTTATTTGTAAATAATAAACTATTGTGTAATAAAAGCGTTTTTTAGATAATATATAGGGTTGTTTCACATGAAATGTCCGTTTTTAAAGTTTCTGAAATACATGAAGGATTTTGCAGGTCTCTGTTGTTTTCTTCCGAATGTTTAGATGTTTAAATTATAACAGTTACTAATCCTCTACCTTTGTATTATAAACATTAGCTTCCCAATCAATTACACACTTTTTAGTATACCTCCAAATTTGAACATGGTTACACGCGATTTTCGAGTAGTATTTTTGTACGAGTTTGAACTTGGCCATTCAGCAACTGAGGCCGAAATATTTGCAAGACGTTTGGGGAAGGGAGTGTTAATGAACGGACCATTCGCCGTTGGTTTGCTAAGTTTTCAGCTGGGGATACCGACTTGGAAAACTTGCCCCGAGGAAGACCTCCTTCCATAATAGACAACGATGTCCTCAAACATACAGTAAGAGGAAACCCCTACCAAACAGTTAAAGGACTCTTAGCACAACTAAATGCAAGTGCATCTACCGTTTCCAGACATTTAAAGTGCAATGGGAAAGTAAAAAAGCTGGATAAATGGGTACCTCATGATCTCACTGAGCGGCATGTTTCAAAACAAAATGATTTTGAAAATGAGGATCAAGTGAAAAGTGCGTTTTCAGATTTTGTTTCACTTCAAAGCTCAGAGTTTTTCAGTTCGGGGATAAAAAAATTGGTGTCACGTTGGGAAAAATGTGTAGAAAAAGAAAGTAAATACTTCGAATAAAATTATCTTGTTTTCATATCGTATTTTTAATAAAAATCCTTTACCTTGAAAACGCACATTTCGTGTGACACAACCCAATATTAAACTTTGATGTACTAAATGGTACCAAGTAAATTTCTAAGATTTAAACCTGTGTCATTTGAAATTGCTAAAATGAAGCTTTATAAATAATATATCTTAAACTCAATAAAATTAAAAAAGTAACAAACTAGTATTTTTTTTCTTCCTATGAATACAACACTGGAACCGAAGCACACATAGGAGTCGTTGCAAATATTTTTAGGAACTTTCTTGCAGCCCAAACGAAAATCACCAGTTATGAAATTGTAATAAAAACGAAAGCAATTATAAAATTCCATAAATATTACCATACCAAAAATTTGATAGAGAATTAAATTTTCTACAAAATGATAAAAGAATCATTGAAAATAGCTGAGATATAGCGTTTTGAAACTAGGAGTAGTGACATGATATTATCCTTTGAATTGTTGCTTTTCCTATTACTTAATTGCCTATCAAAAAGCTATATAAACAGTTATAACCTAATATTGTTATTTGGAAATAATAAACCATTGTGTAAGAATTTGCAGCGTTTTTAAAAATAATCAAACAAATTCAAGCTCCAAAAAAATATCTTTTGTGTAAAAAAAACTCCGAAGGCTTTATCTTCATCCTACAATTAAATTAATTAAATCAAATATAACACACGAAATATCGGAGTAGCTTTTCCATCATTTACTTTCACGAGTCCAACGAAATTTAATTATACAAAAAGAGTGGAAACGGTTTTATTAGCATTCCTTCAAAATTCCACCCTAAATTAAAAAAGAAAGAAAATTATACGAAATGAAGTGCTGAGTTCAGATTTTCACCATGATTAAGATGGTCAAGTGGCCGAAATTTCCCAAAGGAATGAACTCCGTTAAAAGAGAAAAAATGAAATAATTTCAAGGACTTCAACTTAATAAAATCAGCATGCCTAATATTTGCAACATTTTTTTTTTTCTTACAAATTAATTCACTTGACCTCGTTCCCAGATATTATAAGGTTCGTATAAATACCGGTTAAAAATAAAGGACGGTTTCTTTTTTGGAGCTCGTTGTATATCGTAACTAATTAGCATACCTAAATTATAAGAATAATTTAAAATTGATAAAAAAAAAAAAATTAATAAACAAAGAATTTATAAACAAACAGAATCTTAATAAAAAGAGCTATGGAGTGAAGTGGTGGGTTATGCGTGGGAAAGTGTTTTAAAAAAAATAAGTCTTGAGAATGGAGAAAAAACCCCGAAACGTTGATAGATGTGAATGGTTATGAAATAAAGTGGATAATTGACAAAAGGAAGTTAAGGTGTGCTCATTTAAGTGTTAATATTAAGAAAAACTTAAAAAAGAAATACATAAATAAATAAAATAAAAGAAAAGAAACTAAACAGAATCTTAATAAATTAGTAGGAGGCTAAGACATATCCAGATCATTAAGTTTGGTTTTTAGTTTTACTTTCACTTACCTTTTGCAATCGTGAAAATTTTCGAATTCCAATTTTCAAAGGAAATACACTTTTTAAGGTGAGCCCAATTGACCAAGGCCCGCAAAAAGGTCTGTGTGTATGTGGGGTAAGTCCGGCGAGAAAACGAAACTGAAATTTTATATTTAAGACACCTATACGCCCGGGATGTTACAGCAACTTTTTCACAATAATCGGCTGACCGGAAGCACTTCTTACCATGCATTTTGCACCTTTTTACGATTTCTCAAAAACGGCTTTGATTAAATCGCTATATAAGCGTAAAATTTAATGGGTTTTAAATTAATTAATTAATTAAATTAAATTTTATCATACAGGTTTAATTCTGATTGAATTAGTCTGACAGGAATTAAATGTCGAATTTTCTTTCTTGAAAGTACCTTTAATTTCCTTTGATTCCATAAAAATAAACATATCAAAAGATTAGAATTGCTGAAAACGGCTAAATATACAAGTTGTACGAACCTGATAACCAACTAAAGGTTTTTAGGTTTTTGAAAATAAGAACAGTATTATGTATGTATAATATACTATTGGAAAGCTAAAGATTTTAGAAAAAATATTATCTTATAAACAACCTTGTAAAAGTTAATAAAGATTGATGAAAAACCAACCGATAAAACCAACTGATTGTTTCAGATAACAATATAATATATTTGTTAATAAAACACATGTTTCTATATAAATTCAATTTAATTAATTCTTTATTACTTTGGTTCATTTTAATCTCCAGCTGCATTTGAAAATTCTTTAAGCGATTTTAACAACAGAGGTAAGTGAAAGTCGTGTGTTGCCCGCACCAGATTTTTATTTAATCTAAAACATATGTTTCCATGAATATATTTCATTAAACTTATTTCAACCTTCAATTTATTTCATATTTGTTAAACTGATATTATCAGGCGAGATAAGTAAACGTGAAAAGAACTTCGTTAATTCTCCCACTATTGCATATAAATTAATTAATTTCTTCTAATGAGGTTTTTTATTCTCTGTTTAACCTTATTTTTTCTAACTCCACTAAAGATTAACAACGTAGGTTTTCCAAGACATTACCGACCTTAATAGTACGTAATAAAAAGGTAACGTCTACTTTCTTAAAAAAAATGATCCTAAAAAATGCCTTAAACATTTAAATAAATTAAAATTTATAATATATTTTATTAAGATGGTTTGTTAAAATATTTTGGGGGCACCCCGAAGCATGACGAGGTGGCCGAGTGGTTAAGGCGTTGGACTGCTAATCCAATGTGCTCTGCACGCGTGGGTTCGAATCCCATCCTCGTCGGTAACTTTTTATTTTGTAATTTATGATTAATTTATAATAATTTTAAAACAAAATCAATTATTTTAATTAATAATTATATTTTTATGATTTAAATATGTATATATTTGGAATTTTAAAAAAAAATCTGGTGCGGGCAACACACGACTTTCACTTACCTCCATTTTTAAAATCAATGAAAGAATATTCAAATACAGTTAGAGATAAAAATACGTTAAACTATTAAAGAATTAATTAAATTGAATTTATATAGAAACATGTGTTTTATTAAAAAATCTATTATATTATTATCTAAAATACTCAGTTAGTTTTATGTTCATTTCATCACTCTCCATTAACTTTTAAAAGCTTGTGTATGAGATAATATTTTTTCTGTAGCTCTTATGTTCAAAAACGAAAAATTTCATTAAAAAAATATTTTTTCTGTTTTTTCCTTTAGTTGGGTACCATATTCATCAATTTATATATTTACCGGTTTTTGATCAGTGGTAACAAGATAATATAGTTATTTTTATAGAATCAACAAAATTAAAGATACTTTAGAGGAAGAAAATTAAAAATATCAAAATGCATGGTATAAAGTCGATATTCCGGTCAGCTGATTTTGATGTCTTAAATATGAAATTTCAGTTTCCTAGGACTTATCGTTTTCGCCCGGGAGTTACCACACACACAGACCTTTTTGCGGGACTTGGTTATTTAGACTCAATGCACCCTAAAACGTGTATTTCCGTCGAAAACTGGAATTCGAAAATTTTCACGATCGCAATACTTTCCTTTACGATATATTTCATATATAGGTAAAAACGGCTAAATATACATTTTTAACGAATTTGATAACCAACTAAAGGAGAAAATAGCAATAATATTTGTTTTCTGGAAAATAATAGTAGTATAGGTGTATAATATAACGTGAAAAAGGTAAGATGTCTTGAATACAAACTTGTATAAGGTAATGTAAAGTGACAGATATGGTATAAACTTTCATGATTATGTATTATATACTAAACAATTTTATCTGGTAGACGTCCGAAAGGTAGGCCGAAGCGTAGATGGGAGGATTGCGTTAAGGCTGATCTGGGGGGCTTGGGCTTGAACGGTGAACATTGGACGAGTCTGTGTAGGCGGAATGTGGTGGTATCGGCATCGAACCTTCGGGTTCGGTAAGCCTTCTATTATTATTATTTAAACAATTTTATACTTTTAAACATATGTTTCTAACGAAACTGGATATAATTATTCAAGCTTTTTTTAACTCTAGCTTTAATCACAAGGTCTTCAATTAATTTGAATAAATAACCTAGGAAAGTGAAAATTTTCTCAATGGGAAGGTGAATTCCCTCATAATTCATTATTATTTGAATAGGAAAATGAAAAATATCTGAATACTTCAGAAAATAATTTATTAGAGATGATGTATCCGAAACAAAGTGGTCCATCTTAAAATACTATTCTTGTCCAGGCGATATAATTTGCAATTGCGTGATATGAATCCATTAAATTTAATTAAAGGAATTGTATCTGGGATTCCAATGGATTATAAGCGATTCAATAATAGTAATTAAGAGAGAATCCAGAGGTAGGGTTTTGCAGGGGAAGTATTTTTGTTTTCCGAAATATCTTTATAAAAGCAAAAACAGGACAGGTTACCGATTTATTCCAGCTGAAATAGGTGCATCGAAATTTATTTTAAAAGTATATGAAATTATGATATATCCCATATATATATACAGGATTCAGAAATAAGGTATATTATTTTCTTAAAATAAGCGTTTTTTAGCCTATTAAAATAATTTTTAATAAGCCAATAACAATCGAACGTATGGATGGATATGAAACGCAATATGCTTAAATATATTTGTTATAAATATTTTAGTGTATTTGCAAATACTGATCAGATTAAGAAGATTTTGCTTCCAGATGGTTAGAAATTTGATTGTCATTCAAATTATTACTTATGTAGTTTTTCAGGAGTTGTATCGTTTTTGAGTAATTAAAGAACCAATTATGTAATAGGTTTTAGAATTTTTTTGTTCAGTCACTTGAAACCGACCCTTATTGCACATTTAAACAGTAAGACGAACCACCGATTTTTTTTAAAACCTGTTAAACAGTATTAGAAAATATTTGATAATTAATATACTATTAAATTAATCTTTCTTTCATATACAAAGCATAGGTTTTTCAATACATAATTTCAGAAGATTTTAGGATGATAATTTGGCATGTGTGTTTATATTCATTTAACACGTCACTTCATGCTACTGTGGTAAGGTTTTCAAGTCTTCTATGAGCTATAAAAACTAGAAAATTACAAACATTTTTTTTTTAAACAATGCTGTTAAATCGTAGAAAAATCTGTTAATTAAAAATAAATACTACACATGGCAGCATTCTTGTTGGAAAAAATCTAATACAAACAAATGAATAGAGCTATTAAATTTCTTATTTGATTTCATGCAAAGTTATACAACTGCACTAAATGTTACTTTAAGAAAAATTATAATAAAATGAATCTTCAACCCAATCAAGTCTTTAAGGTCAACCTTGTTGGTGTGACTTAAACCCATAGTTGAAAAATTTGAAATATGTGGGAAAATGGACGCTGAAGAATTTTGATGAATAACGGTTGCAAACGTTGAGGAATATGCAGTATTGAATCTTGAAAATGTCTTAAGTGACGGAACCTTTATGATAACACCAAGGTAGAAAAGATTTATTGGTGCTTTAGTAAAAAAGACGCAACACAGTACATCAACACGTCTTAATTAATAATTTTGAAAAATACAGCTCCTTTTCGCTTTTTAGAAACCATCCATTATAAAAACACAGCAGCCTTTAAAAGGAAAGACACGAGAGGAAGTTTAAATTGATCTCCAAATAGCATCGAGAAAAAAATATATAGACAATGGTATATTTAAAGTATTAGAGCCTTCTGTGCCAAGATAGAGGGTTCAAATATGGTTCTAGGATTTTCTCAATGTGAGTAAAAACTCCTTAGTTATGCCGTCCGAAGGAGACATAAAAGTGGGGTCCCGAGCTTGGCGATGTCAGGTACTCGTTAAAGATCTCCATCGTCGCAAGTATTTCCTTGCGTCATTCCTTTACCAAGTTTTCCAATCCCGCATCATACATTTTTGACCTCCTTCAGTTCAAATTATCTGTCCATCTTCATTGTACACGCTCCAGGCCTTCGGATTTATACAGTACGGTCCACCGAACTGCACATTTCGACAGATCCTTTCTCATCCTAACCCACTAAGGTGTGGCTCTCCAAATAAGATAATAATTTAACAAGGTCGAAGAATCTCAGAGTCAGGGTTCGAATCTGGAACTCGGAGAACAGTAGACAAAACTGGTTTTTATAAGAACTAATGAAAAATATCAAGTCTGTTTGGCATAATCAATGTTAGCAAGTATCGCCTTAAAAAATTGCTCCTAAAAAAAGCTAAGTTGTTCCCAAAAAAGCAATCTACTTCAAGATCCTTCATTAGTATAAAAAAATCTATGTTTATTTTTGACAATTTAATTCATTTACTACTGCTTTGGGATCTTCAAACATCGATTATAACCTATTAATATCAATAATTAATAAAAAATGTCATTCACAGATGATCTTAGAAAAAATGTAAAAAAAAAGAAATAAAAGACAAAAAGAGGTTTCAAATTGAAACCTTATCTTCACCGAGATGAATAGGTTTCTGATTCAAGCATTGAGATCCTGTCCCAATCTTGGATCGATCGCTTCATATCACGCTAAAGGATTTTCGACTGGTTTGGGAGACCCGGGATCCGGAGCTGGGAAAGGAGGAGGAGGTGGGGGATCGATCAGGAACACAGGAGGCGCCTTCGGGAAGCGCGAGGCCGCCCTGGAAGGAGAATACTTCCACAAGATGCAGAAGAAGCAGCTCCAGAAGCTAAAGGAAATGCTAGAAGTGGCGGAAGGCGACTTGGAAAAGGCACAGGAAGCCGTGAAAAAGACGAGGCAGCGGATCAAGGAAATCCATGCCAGTAAAGATGGGAATAAGGACGAAGACAAGTGACTGTCCAGATGACCCTGGAGAAAACAGAAAGGAGAAAAACTCCTGTGATATAGGAGTTGAAAAAGAGGTATTTAAAAAAGAATACATATATATCTATATATAACCTTCACTTTCACTTAAGATTTCAACTATATAACCACTTCCAATTCAACTTTGACCCATTCCAAATTAAATGTGTATCATTCCAAGAGAACTTTCCCGTTAAATGTAACTCCTTGAAGATGAATAACAAGAAGTAACTCCAGATACCCAGCGCTACAGGAAGCGCAAAAAAGACAGGAGTTATAATAAAGGTTTATGTTTTAAAACCTATAAATGTTTTTTTACTATCATTTACCAATATATGTAAATTTCACTAACATATATATGAAATATATAGTAAGAGAGAGTATTGCGATATTGAAAATTTTCGAATTCGAGTTTTTAACGGAGGTACACGTTTTAGGGTTCCCTAAGTCCCACAAAAAGGTCTGTGTGTGTGTGTGTGGTAAGTCTAGCGCAAAAACGATAAATTGTATAAAACCAAAATTTCAATTTTACGAGAGTCTAAGCCTGAGATGTTACAGCTACTTTTATATCGGACAACCAGATGAGCCACTTTATACCATGCATTTTGCACCTTTTTACGATTTCCTTAAAATCGGCTTTAACGATTTTGATTAACCTCGCTATATCGATGTAAAATTTAGTGGGTTTTAATATGATGTAGGTTTCATTCTGATTGAAATAGTTTGACAGGGCTTAAATGTCGATAGTATAATTTTTCTTTCTCTAAAGTATCTTTAATTTTATAGAATATATAAAAATTACTATATCATCTGTACTGATAAAAAACGGATAAATACATAATTTGAACGAATGCGGTATTTTATGCAATTTTAGTGTTGTGAACATAATATATCGCTGGAAAGATTTAAGAAAAATTATTATCTTATACACAAAATTGTAAAAGTTAATAAAGAGTGATTAAAAGCCGATAAAACTAACGGATTGTCGTAGATAATAATAAAATAGATTATTTAGTGAAACCCATGTTTCTATTGAAACATAATGTAATTAATTTTTTAACAATTTATTTTCATCTCTAACGGCATTTAAAAAATCTGGTGCGGGCAACACACGACTTTCACTTACCTCGATTTTTAAAACCAATGAAAGAATATTCAAATACAGTTAGAGATAAAAATACGTGAAACTATTAAGGAATTAATCAAATTGAATTTATATAGAAACATGTGTTTTATTAAAAAATCTATTATATTGTTATCTAAAATAATTAGTTCTATCTGCTTTTCATCACTCTCTATTAACTTTTTAAAGCTTGTGTATGAGATGATAATTTTTCTAAAATCTTTAGCTTTCCAACGGTATATCATACATGTATATTACTGCTCTTATGTTCAAAAACGAAAAATTGCATTAAAAATATTTTTTCTGTTTTCTCCTTTAGTTTGGTATCGAATTTATTCAATTTATATATTTTCCAGTTTTTCATCAGCGTTAACAAGATAATCTAGTTATTATTATTGAATCTACAAAATTAAAGGTACTTTAGGGGAAGAAAATTTAAAATATCGGCATTTAAGCCCTGTCAGACCATTTTTATCTAAATAAAACCTACATGATATTAAAGCCCATTAAATTTTACATCGATATAGCGAGTTTAATCAAAATCGTCGGAACCGTTTTTGAGAAAATCGAAAAAAGGTGCAAAATGCATGGTATAAAGTGCCTCTTTTGGTAGGCTCATTGTGATGAAAAAAGTTTTGTCACGTCTCGGGCGTATAGTTGTCCTAATATGAAATTTCAGTTTCATAGGACTTACCGTTTCCGCCCGGGAGTTACCACAACACACAACACACACACAGACACACACACACACACACACCTTTTTGCGGGACTTGATTATTTGGACTCAGGGGACCCTAAAACGTGTATTTCCGTTGAAAACTGGAATTCGAAAATTTTCACGATCGCAATACTTCCCCTTACTATATATAGTAAGTGAAAGTAAAAATTTTAATTGAGATTAACAACGAGGATAAGTGAAAGTTGCGCGCACCAGTTTTTTGGTTTTTTGAACGTATGCACAGTAGTATAAATGTATAATACACCGTTAGAAAGCTAAAGATTTTAGAAAATATATTATCTTATACACAAGCTTGTAAAAGGTAATGTAATGTGACGAATAGGGCTTAAACGTATTACTGATAATACATAATTAATTAAAAATTTAATATTTTGATATTATTTAATGTTAATCATATGTTTTCACACGCAACTGAATACAATTTTTATTTAAATTAAATTTAAACCTTTTAATAGTTCTTAAATTTATTTTAACCAATGTAAGAGAATGTCGTGTGTTTCTGTTCCTGATTTTGTAATTTTGTAAAGAAATCGATCGAGCCGAATCGGAGGGTATGACATGAGAATGAACGTCACCGCGACATTTTTTTATACACCTATATTTATAAAAGAAATTGCCATTTCACTCAATTTTCGGGTCATCGCAGGATTCCAAAGATTACAAGGGTTGTGTAGGTGAAATTTCGAATTTCAAACTACCTGGAAGCAAAATCGTCTTAATCTGATCAGTTATATCAAAGATACTGTTTGTTTGTTTATTCGTTTAACGTCACTTTTATGCAACTATGGCTAATCAGACGATGCTACAGAGGGAGTCCTAAATTTCGCCTATTATTAGGATAAGGGATCTTTAACGAGTACCTGACATCGGCACAGGCTTGGGACCACCTTTTAACGTCCTCTCCGAAGGACGGCGTAACTAAGGATTTTTTACTCCCATTAAAAAATCCTAGGACCACCTGCGTTTTGAATCCGTGACCTTTGGCATGGGAGGCTGTTACGCTAGCCACCCAGCTACAAGAGATCCCGCAAAGATACTCAAATACTTATAACAAATATATGTAAACATACTTCGTTTCATAGCCATGTTTCGTATATAGTTTTCTATCAAATTCATATGTAGCATTGTTGCTGGTTTTTTAAATGATGAATAGGCTGACATATCGTTTAACTTTTGAAAATATAATAGAACTTAGTTCTAAATGAAAAAAAAAAAAAAAAAAAAAAAAAAAAAAAAAAAAAAAAAAAAAACTACTGACATGTAATTGCAGATCAAACTGAATAAAATTAATATCTGACAATCAACAATAACCTTTTATTTGTCATGTATAGAATTAATTAAACGTTTAACCCGCTGCTATTCCAACTATATTTCTAATCAATATACTTATTATAAATAACTTTCTTAAATCGCACTATGTCTGCGGCATTTCTCCAAAAATACTGGACCAATTTTTTTTTAATTCGTCACAAAAATACTAGGGCATGCAAAGATGATCCATAAACATGCAAAGACGTTGATATCAGCAGGTTATTTTTAAAATGGCGGCCGATTAAATAGGATTTGATTCAATAACTCAATTATTTTATGAGATAGAGAAAAAAAATAATATTTTTTTTAACTAAGAAACAGCAAATAATAACAAAAATGAAAAGCCAAAAGATAAAAAATTGAAACTTCACCCATAAATACACCCATAGCTCCGTTATTTATAAGGATAGATAAAAAAATATAATGAGTTTTAGTATCAGAACACCCGGACGAATAAAAAAAATTGAAATCTTGGAAATATATACGATTCTAACTCCGTTATTTTCGAAGATAGAAAAAAAATTCTAGAGTTTTTTAAAATCAGTACACTGTTATTAATTACAAAATAAAATTGAAATTTCACCTATATACACGCTAATAACTCAGTTATTTTTGAAGATAGAGAAAATGTGAATTGAATTTTAGAATCAGTAAAGCGCGATAATCAAGAAAAAGAAAATAGACTATCAAAAAAAGAAAAGGAAAAACTTGATTCTCGCCATATAAACACCTATAACTCAGTTATTTTTGAAGATAGAGAAAAAGGTGTATAGAGTTTTAGAATCAGTAAAGTGCGATGATAATAATAATAATAATTAAAAAATAAAAAAGTTGATCTGTATATTCGTCACAAATGATAATAGATGTAATTCCACAAAAAAATAGGTTATTATTGAAAATGGAGAAAAATCGAAAAGACTTTTGAGATCAAGACACCGCTATGAACAAAAAAAGAAAAAAAAATCTTAATGGTCAAGATACAACTTATACAATATGTGACTCCCTTAAATCTCTGTCATTATACGTGATAGAGAAAAAATGTAAGGTGTCATGGAATCAGGAAAGGAAATTTTATTTGAATGAAAACCGAAAGAAAAGAAAAAAGAAAGAGTAGAGTTACGCAGTCTAGTATAAATGCTTTTGGTTTATTATTTTCAATAATGAACCTTTGTAATCGAAATTTGAATGCTTACATTTCAAGATGTGTAAATAGAACTCGATTTTTTCCGGATGGCGCAACAGGCCTTGGAGGCCCTTGGCCGCGCGGTATGGTTTATATTCCACACCGCTATACTCGATGACATTTTATAGGGTAGGGTCATCACCCCCTACGCCTATTTTTGTGGGTGGCTATCAATTAGCTGACGGGTCCCACATACCCGGGGGAGATTGTGAGTGAATCCCCATTTAATTGTATGCTTTAAAAAGTCCTCCTGGGACTGGGATTCGAACTCACAACTTAAGCGTGGCAGGCTAGCGCGCTAACAACTCAGCCACGGGCTCCCCCGTTATGCTTACATTTCAAGATGTGTAGAACTCGAATAACGAACAAAAATAAATCAGTTTGTCTATTTATAATAAAAATAACGAATATATTTAATTGCCTATCTACATCTTTATAAAGAGTAATACCCAAATATTGTTATTTGAAAATAATAAACTATTTTGTAATAATTTGCAGCGTTCTTTTGTCTTGAATTCGATAAAATACTATATTTTGACCCTTGCTGCAATTCTTTTAGACGTTGGACTTGCGCAGTACATCCGTTCTTATCAGGGCCAGTTAAAAAGAAAAAAAATGTACTGCGCATGTTCTCCCCTATCTCTAAGTGATGAGGGAACTAACCAAACACGAATAAAATAAACTTAGCATTACACCCATATGACTAGATAAACATTATACAAGTTTTAAGCCGGGACCTTTGTTTCCTCCTTTTGAAGATGCTCAAAATTTTAGTTCGTAGCGCATTGAGATATCCTCTTAGACCTAGCAGACTCCTTTTT
Source organism: Piezodorus guildinii (assembly GCA_023052935.1). Classification (NCBI taxonomy): domain Eukaryota; kingdom Metazoa; phylum Arthropoda; class Insecta; order Hemiptera; family Pentatomidae; genus Piezodorus; species Piezodorus guildinii. Next base: position 139,803,526 of record CM041296.1, on the reverse strand, counting down.
AATAGCACGAAAAATTACATCACAGACCCGGATGATTCGGAATCGGGAGACGGAAAGAAATACAGAGCTGGAAAATGGACCATGGACGCGGTCGGAGCGTTGAAGAAGCGCGAATCGGAACTCGAAGACGATCACTTTCACAGAATGCAGCAGAAGCAGATGCAGAAGCTCACAGAAAAGATATCGCCTCAAGACGAAGAAGAAGTGGAAAACGCTAGAAATTTCTCAAAGAAGGCAAAGGATGACTACAGCAACGACCGCAAGAGAAGAAGGCTTGATGAAGAAGAAGACGAGGACGATGAGGATGAGGATGAGTAAAAAGTTAAAGGATAAGTCTGTGTGATGAGTTAAAATAAAGGGTTCTATGTCTCAATGAATCCATATATTTTCTTCTAACATTTCTGAAAATCTTTTCATCCTAACTTATTATTAATCAATTCAATCTTAACCTTATACATACGTCGTTATCTGCTATGTTAGCAATAACTAAAGATAAGATCTAACCTTATGTTAACTATCAATCAAATTAACTATGAAAGCTTGATTTATGCGACTATTAGCACTTGGGAATTGAGCTGTAAATTCACTGAATTTCCCTCTTATCCGATTCTTACCAAACGAAATCCTTAAAAAATCCTCTTTTTTCCAACTCCATTGCTAGTCAACCAAATCAGCCTTGTCTGTTTGTTTATTTATTTAACGTCACTTTATCCCAATATGGCTAATTGGACGACCCTACAGTGAAAATCCTAAATCTCGCCTAAAGTTTTAATTAGAATAGGGATCTTTAAGGAGTACCTGACACGCACAAGCTCCGGACCACCATTTTAAGTCCTCTCTGAAGGACGGCATAACCAAGGTGTTTTTACTCCCTTTAAAAAAACCTAGGACTGTTTGCAAAGTTTTGGACTCGCGACCTTGAGCATAGAAGGCTATTTAGCTATCTAATACACAATAGGCGACCCTATTAGCCATATCTGCACGCTGTTTTCGGAGAATTTATATTTGTAGATAAACGTTTTAACCTCTCAAGTAACTACAGAAGTCACATTTTTGTGAGCCTCTAAGGAGTTGAGATACGAGATTATGCAAAACCAGAGAATTCTTCTCCAAATATTTGAGTATGAAATCCTTACAACCTAATGTTCTTCATAAATTTTCCATCTTTATTTGTTTTCGTCTTTAGCTTTTTCCTCGTGCCTTTCAGCGTGGAGTTGTTCCAACCCAGGATCTCCATCTCTCTCTGTCTCTTATTAGTCTTAATCTCATACAAAGTCTTTCCTCTCGCTTGCCCCAACTTGAAAATGTAGCTATAATTTCCAAGCCTAGGCCTACCCCTAGTGCCTATTGGTCTCGCTTCCATAAAGTGTTGGAGATTAACGCTAAAGTCAGTAATGAGGAATATGTCATCGGCATACAACATTACTTGTGCCAGTACAGTTCTCATGTTATTCTCACTATTATTCTCTTACAAATCTTTATTGTTTCATCCATAAATATAATAAACTACTTTACTCCTTTTTCCATCGGTAAGCTCGACGGCATAAACAAGGAGTTTTTACTCCCTTTAAAAAATCCTAGGACTGTGTGCAAAGTTTTGGACTCGCGACCTTGGGCATAGAAGGCTATTTAGCTATCTACTACACAATAGGTGACCCTATTAGCCATATCTGCACGCTGTTTTCGGCGACTTTATAATTGTAGATAAACGTTTTAACCTCTCAAGTAACTTACAGAAGTCACATTTCTGTGAGCCTCTAAGGAGTTGAGATACGTGATTATGCAAAACCATAGAATTTTCTCCAAATATTTGAGTATGAAATCCTTACAACCTAATGTTCTCCATAAATTTTCCATCTTTATTTGTTTTCGTCTTTAGCTTTTTCCTCGTGCCTTTCAGCGTGGAGTTGTTCCAACCCAGGATCTTCATCTCTCTCTGTCTCTTATTAGAGTCTTAATCTCATACAAAGTCTTTCCTCTCGCTTGCCCCAACTTGAAAATGTAGCTATAATTTCCAAGCCTAGGCCTACCCCTAGTGCCTATTGGTCTCGCTTCCATAAAGTGTTGGAGATTAACCCTAGAGTCAGTAATGAGGAATATGTCATCGGCATACAACATTACTTGTGCCAGTACAGTTCTCATGTTATTCTCACTATTATTCTCTTACAAATCTTTATTGTTCCATCCATAAATATAATAAACTACTTTACTCCTTTTTCCATCGGTAAGCTCGACGGCATAAAAAAGGAGTTTTTACTCCCTTTAAAAAATCCTAGGACTGTGTGCAAAGTTTTGGACTCGCGACCTTGGGCATAGAAGGCTATTTAGCTATCTACTACACAATAGGTGACCCTATTAGCCATATCTGCACGCTGTTTTCGGCGACTTTATAATTGTAGATAAACGTTTTAACCTCTCAAGTAACTTACAGAAGTCACATTTCTGTGAGCCTCTAAGGAGTTGAGATACGTGATTATGCAAAACCATAGAATTTTCTCCAAATATTTGAGTATGAAATCCTTACAACCTAATGTTCTCCATAAATTTTCCATCTTTATTTGTTTTCGTCTTTAGCTTTTTCCTCGTGCCTTTCAGCGTGGAGTTGTTCCAACCCAGGATCTTCATCTCTCTCTGCCTCTTATTAGAGTCTTAATCTCATACAAAGTCTTTCCTCTCGCTTGCCCCAACTTGAAAATGTAGCTATAATTGCCAAGCCTAGGCCTACCCCTAGTGCCTATTGGTCTCGCTTCCATAAAGTGTTGGAGACTAATGCAAGAGTCAATAATGAGAACTGAGTCTTCGGCATACACCATTACTTGTGCCAGTATATTTCTCATGTTCCAATCACTATTCTTGCTGTTATTCTCTTACAAATCTTTATTGTTCCATCCATAAATATAATAAACTACTTTACTCCTTTTTCCATCGGTAAGCTCTTGACTCGAGACCATTAACTCTGTTACGGTCAGAAGAACATTGTGGTAGTGGCCCCAACAGCCTGGAGGAGGTCCAGATTTGGCTAGAGGCTTCTGGGACCTGGACAATCCTCGGAGTGCCAAGTGCGTCCAGAGCGGATCTCTTTTTCCAGATTGTACTCGATTCCTAGGCAGTAAAATTGTAATTTGATCATGTTTTTTTTTTTTTTTTTTCTACTTCAACTGTTACTACAAAAGTGTTCTAAAGCCAAAAATCGTTTGCATAACTATAATAGGACCAAAAGGTTGTGTCCCGTCTGCCAACTGGAGGAGAAATAGGGAGCAAGGAGTTGTGAACCTTCCTCACAACGTATTATCAAAAATGATGGTGTGGTCTCCGGCGAGACTGAAGAAAAAAAAATGTATATATCTATTCGGACTAATGTACTTGAGCTTTGGGCTTCACTAAACCATCGAATTCCTCAGACATGATGCATGTATAATAGTCTCACAATCCAAAATCCTTTGAACTTTATTCCTAGCTAATTCAAATTTAACATTATCCACACATTTTTTTTCTCGCTACTTCATACTTACCAGACGAGTGCTCTAACATACGCACACATTGCAATAAGCACATTAACACGACGATGTAAATATATTTCGAGATTCTACTTCATCTCCAAATATCCGAGTATAATATCGTACAATTCAAAATCCTCCATATAATCCTTAATCCTCTCACGAATTAAACTGCCCTCAATAACTATTTTCAACCCAAAATTATTTTCATGAAGTGACAATAGTTGCCTGTGTGTATATATGAGAGAAGTTGGTTGAGGGTGCAGTAAATATAACATACAATTAAGCGTAAACTTAATTTATTTTATTTATATTTTCTTTTTAGATAATCTATCTGTCTCGAACGCCATTACAAAACTTATAATTTGTTACATACATAATCGTTTAATAACATGTTAAAAACATAACTATTCATAGAGAAAGAAAAATTAATTAATTAAAATAATTTAAAATAATTATAAAATATAATATATATATATATATATATATATATATATATATATATATATATACACACACGTTTCAACTGATATTGTCTAATTACAATTTAACGATGAGTAGAAGAAAATGATCAGTTAAAAAAAAATCTGGTGCGGAAAACACACGACTTTCACTTACCTCCATTTTTAAAATCAATGAAAGAATTTTCAAATACAAAATTATCAAATTGGATTTATATAGAAACTTAGTTTTATTAAAAAATCTATTATATTATTATCTAAAATAATCAGTTAGTTTTATCTTCTTTTCATCACTCTCTATTAACTTCTAAAAGCTTGTGTATGAGATGATATTTTTTCTAAAATCTTTAGCTTTCTAACGGTATATCATACATGTATATTACTGCTCTTATGTTCAAAAACGAAAAATTGCATTAAAAAAATATTTTTTCTATTTTCTCCTTTAGTTGGGTATCGAATTTATTCAATTTATATATTTACCTGTTTTTCATCAGCGTTAACAAGATAATCTAGTTATTATTATTGAATCTACAAAACTAAAGGTACTTTAGGGGAAGAAAATTTAAAATATCGGCATTTAAGCCCTGTCAGACCATTTTTATCCAAATAAAACCTACATGATATTAAAGCCCATTAAATTTTAAATCGTTATAGCGAGTTTAATCAAAATCGTCGGAACCAATTTCGAGAAAATTGATAAAAGGTGACAAAATGCATGGTATAAAGTGCCTCTTCTGGTAAGCTCATTTTGATGAAAAAAGTTTTGTCACGTCTCGGGCGTATAGTTGTCTTAATATGAAATTTCATTTCATTGGACTTACCGTTTCCGCCCGGGAGTTACCACACACACACACAGACCATTTTGCGGGACTTGGTTATTTGGACTCAGGGGATCCTAAAACGTGTATTTCCGTTGAAAACTGGAATTCAAAAATTTTCGCGATCGCAATACTTCCCCTTACTATATATAGTAACTGAAAGTAAAAATAAAGATTTATAACAATAATATCTACGAGGTTCACCGTAGTGCAGTCGCTAGCATAATAGCCTTATATGCCCATGATGGCGGGTTCAAATCTAGTAGATGGCACTAGGATTTTTTAGTAGAAATAAAAAGTCCTTAGTTAATTAGTTCTTCGGAGGGAACTAAAAAGTTGATCCCGAGCCTGTGCGATGTCAGGAACTCGTTTATAAAACCTGGATTGGCAAGATTTAAGAATATTAAATACTATCGTCTGATTAGCCATAGCAGCATAATTTTATTCGTTTATTCGTTTAACGTCACTTTATGCTACTAGGCTAATCGGACGATGCTACAGTGGGAGTCCTAAATTTTGTCTATCCAGGTTTTATTAGGATAGGGATCTTTAACCGATGACACTGACATGCTGGACGGCAACTAGGCTATGGGTTGACCCCCTTAGCAGCAAAAGTTGACTTAAAATGGAATTTAACAAAGAAAACAATATACCTAAGTATTTTAAGTAATATCAAATATAAATAAATAAATGTCAAGACTTGGCATAAATACTCCAGGGTTAAATCACTGCTCCTTTGAGTTGAAGTAGTTCTGATAGTATTCTCACGATAGTTGCAGGAGTGAGCAGAAGCTATGACTAGAGCTTATAATATTGCAATTAAAAATCGAATTATATCATTAACTTTTTTTTATTAATCGAATAAAAGTACTGTTATTATTAATTAATAATTATAAATAGGTATCAACATATTAATTCTAAAGATGTACTAGATGGCTAAAAACTTTTAAAAAATCATTATCATTTACCTTTGAAGAATACCTGTCCTCCAATTTATATGATGACATTTCGAATACATCTTAGAGTAAATAGCTTACTGTATTGAACTCATTCACAGGAAAACGATGGCGTGGGACTCCCATTTGAAAATTAAATAAACTACATACAAAATAAAAACAAATAAATAATTCGAATACATTTCTCCATTTATTATTTTTTCAAAGGAACTGCGTGGTCTAGTGGATAGAGCACTAGTCTTCAGGTTCTGGGTTTGAATACCGGCTTTTACAGAATATTATTTATTCTGTTAATTCAGTCGGGGAACGACCCTAGGGTACGGAGACCCTCCTAGGACTGACCCAGCCTCTAAAAAGTGGGCACCCAATAAAATTGGGGGAAAAACTGGAGGCTGAGCGTAAATCAAGGCCTAATCACCTCATTGCACTGCCGTTGGTCTAGAAACAGTACAAATCTGAATATTTACTGAGCCCAATACCCTTCGTGGGTTGTAGTGGTGCAGGTTTCTTTTTCTTTTTAGAATATGTGATCATTGTTGACCACGTAAACAAGATTTTATAAATACAGAGAGGACTAAATTGGAATATTGAAAAACGATACGAACTTATTTTGCAACTCAATAGTTAAATGAAAAGAGGCAAATTGTAATTATTTTCATCCATACATTCATAAAACTATGGAAATTACCAACAGCAGTTTTAAAGAAGATCGATAGAGACTGTCATTCGGGAAACGTTTAAGAGATCACTTAATCAATCACGCTCATTATTCAAATATTTTCTTTTCATCAAAACTTATAATGTACAAACATCAGTTGAACGTAATTAAGAGTTAGGACTTTTTGTTTGTTTGTTTGTAAAGGCTTTAAGGCGTAAAGCCTCAAGGTCATTAACGCCTGTGCATCTTTAATCGCTAAGGTGATAATAGAAAAGAAAAGATATAATAGAAATAGAATACAGTGGAAAAAATAATTAAATTAAATTAAACAATTGTCATAAATTTAAGGAAAATACATAAATGTTTATAAAGGTTTCAAAAAAATACAATATAATAATAATAATAAAAGGCTTACCGAACCCTTTAAAATTCCGATACCACCAAACTTCGCCTGCACAGACTCGTCCAATGTTCGCCGGTCAAGCCCAAGCCTCCAAGATCAGCCTTAATGCAATCCTCCCAACGACGCTTCGGCCTACCTTTCGGTTCAGCGAATACCAACTTTCTCGGAATCGTTCAACTTTACGCGCCCATTTGAGTCTTCGCGATGCTATCAACTCAATTATATACACAGGGTACAAACTCCGCAATTCCGCGTTGTGCAACCTTCTAAACTCCCCAGTGCCCTCATCTCTCTTAGACCAGATATTGAAGGGACGTTAAAAGGCGGTCCCGAGCCTGTGCGATGTCAGGTACTCGTTAAAGATTCCTATCTTAATTAAACCTGGATAGGGAAAATTTATGACTCCCACTGTAGCATCGTCCGATTACCCATAGTAGCATAAATAAACAAAAGAGGATCCCCCCCTTAAATTAGTCTCACCGGTTTAAATGAAATTATTTTAGGCAAAACTAGACTCTTAAAAATACAAGGGGCTAACGCTCCTCAGGAGTCGCGTGAAAAACTCGGAATGTTAATGCGCGAAAAATACATTTTATTTAATATCTCTCGTCCTAGTAAAGGTAGAAAAATAAGTTTGGAGTCAAAATTACCCCTTTTCAAATAGGAATAATGTAAATTAAATTATTAAAGTTTCATGCTTGCTAATTAATTAAAAATGTAAATAATCTATTCAAAGCATTACTTTTAATAAAGTTTCTTAAAAGCTGAACTCAGATTAACATTCCGTCTTTAGGAGTGAGGAACACTTTTATAAGAATCCATATTAAAATTACTGTTTTGACAAGATTATTTATCTTTTTAGGCAATTAGCAAGCATGAAACTTATAAAATTTAATGGCTATTTTTTTAATTATTCCGCTTTGAAATAGGTTAATTTTGACAGAAAACTTACTTTCCTACCATCAATATAAGCAGATATATTAAATGAAAATGTGTTTTAGTGCGCGAACTTGTCCATTCTTTTACAGAACCCCTGTGGAGCGTTTTTATTCCCTCACTTGCCCTTACGAGCTTTTTTCTCCCTTACATAACGAATATCCGGTTTATTAGAGGAGCAAACGCAATATATATTTTTACTTTAACTTACCTACATATTAAATATATAGTAAGGGAAAGTATTGCGATCGTGAAAATTTTAGAATTCCAGTTTTCGACGGAAATACACGTTTTAGGGTCTTCTGAGTCCAAATAACCAAGTCCCGCAAAAAGGTCTGTATGTGGTAACTCCCGAAACGAAAACGTAAAATCCTATGAAACTGAAATTTCATTTTTAAGACAACTACACGCCCGAGATGTTACACAAACTTTTTCATCAAAAGCAGCTAATCAGGAGAGCCACTTTATACCATGGACTTTGCACCTTTTTACGATTTTACTAATAAACTGCTCTAACGATTTTGATTAAACTTGCTATATCGGCTTTAATATAATGTAAGTTTTATTGTGATTGAAATAGTATGACAGGGCTTAAATGCTGATATTTTAAATTTTCTTCTTCTAAACTGTCTTTAATTTTGTAGATGCATTTCAAAATGGAAAAAAGAATTGATTTATATCGAATTAAAATGAATAGTTAACGAAGACTCTTTATGTCATTTGAAAGATTCAGACATTGGCTTAATTACAAAAAGTGAGCATCTCTTATTCATAATGATTATCCTATTATGCAGACTTACACATAGGTTGACTCTTCTAAATGTTGTTGTTTATTCGTTTAACGTCATTTTTATGCGGCTATGGCTAATCGGACGATGCTACAGTGGGAGTCCTAAATTTTTTTATCCAAGTTTGATTAGGATAGGAATCTTTAACGAGTACCTGACTGATTGCACAGTTTCGGGACCACCTTTTAACGTCCCCTCCGAAGGACGGCATAACTAAGGATGTTTTACTCCCATTAAAAAATCCTACGACCACCCGCAGGTTCGAACTCGCGACCTTTGGCATAGAAAGCTGTTATGCTAGCAACTACGCTATGGGTGACCCCTTAGCAGCATAAAGTGACGTTAATTGAATTAACAAAGAAAACAATATACCTAAGTATTTTAAGTAATATCAAATATAAATAAATAAATGTCAAGACTTGGCATAAATACTCCAGGGTTAATCACTGCTTCTTTGAGTCGGAGCTAAAAACAATTGAAAGTTTTAGTTCTGATAGTATTCTCACGATAGTTGCAGGAGTGAGCAGAAGCTATGACTAGAGGTTATAATATTGCTATTAAAAATCGAATTATATCATTAACTTTTTTTAAATTAATCGAATGAAAGTACTGTTATTATTAATTAATAATTATAAATAGGTATCAACATATTAATTCTTAAGATGTACTAGATGGCTAAAAACCTTTTAAAAAATCATTATCATTTACCTTTGAAGAAATACCTGTCCTCCAATTTATATCGATGACATTCGAATACATCTTAGAGTAAATAGCTTACTGGACCACCTGCGGGTTTGAACCCGTGACCTTTGGCATAGGAGGCTGTTATGCTAGCCACCCAGCTACAAGTGACCCCCTCCCCCCAAAAAAAAATAAGTATAAGGGTTCCTTCCCCCATAAAAATTAAGTATAAGGGAAAAAAAAGCTAGTAACTATTTTTATTTCCAGGCACTTAATTAATTTTCAAATCGATACAAACGTTGACATTCTTTGAAACTTATTGTATTGTAGGAAAAAAAAAACTTGTATTTTAACCATATACAAGGAAAATCCTGCGTAAGCTTTTGACGAAAGGTATAGTATTAATATAATACTACAGTGAGGGTAACACAAAAGATCTGTAAAGAGATTATTTTCTCGAAAATTTAAAATTATTTTAAACTAAAAATACGGTTTGAATTCTAGCATTAGTACACTATGGTCTGAAAAGTCATACAATAATATACTAATGTTCTCTAAACACTTCATTTTTTAAGTATTCCTTAACATTTTGCGATTTGAATTAATATTTTTTTCTGCGGTTTTTAGGAGAGGGGAAGGGTAAGAGAAGTTTTTTTATTTTATGTTTTCATTAATAATAATTTGTTTGTAAATACTTAAATAGGCATTCTGTACTCCCACTAACTTTATTTAATCTTTTAATACTTATTTACATTTTTTTTTTCTTCGATTCATTTACCTAATATGTTTTTGTTTTTTTAATTCTTATATAAATTTTCATTCTTACAAATTTTCAGCGGGGTTCGAATCCCGGCTGTGGCAGAATATTATTTATTCTGTTAATTCAGTCGGGGGACGACCCTAGGGTATGGAGACCCTCCTGGGGCAGACCCAGCCTCTATAAAGTGGGTACCCAAATTAATTGGGGAAAAACCTGGCGGCTGAGCGTGATTAAGGCCTAATCACCTCATTGCACTGCCGTTGGCCTAGAAACAGTACGAATCTCTATAAGTACTGAGCCCAAGACCCTTCATGGGTTGTAGTGGTACAGGTTTTTTTTTTTTTTTTTTTTTATATAAATTTTAGTAGCTCAATGCTATATGTCAACTGCTTGATGACTATTGGCTCACTGCGAATGGTAAAATGTATATAATATGAAAAAAACATAATAGATAAATTTGTAAATAATTGTAAATCTTGAAAACGGGGTCAGATTTCCGAAACGTGGAAGAAAAAAAAATGTAAATAAGCATTAAAAGAATAAATAAAGTTGATTGAAATGCCTATTTTTATTTTTTTAAAACATATTTATTGATATTTACAACTGTATTAAATAAAAATACATCAAGTAAATGTAATGGTAATAAAAACTGTCATGAAATACATGTAGAGACACTACCCAGTGGCAGCACTCAAAAAATATTCTAAACTAGAAGGTCCCGGGGCCATTTCCTTTACAAGCGCCTCGGAGGATTATACGGAATTGAAGAGGAAGAAAGGATTGAAACTAGTGGGTTAGAGTGAGAATGGAGTTTGTCATGAAAGGATTGATACCTGGTCCGGACCAAATCAGTAACATAGGTAACATTAAGGTCTTTATGGATAAGTTTATTCGTGACAAAGTAAGGAGGATTTTACGAAGGATTTTGGATTGTAAGGATTGGATGCGGGAAGAATTTGATGGTTTAGTAGAGCCCCAAAGCTCTACACCGTAAGTTCAGATTGGTCTTATAATAATCATGTAGATGAGCCTTTTGTAGTTAAGAGGAAGGTTTGATCGTTTGTCTAGTAAGTGTTGAAGTAGCCTAAAGCGGCGAGCAGTTTCTTGTCGTTTTAGTCGTGTATGTGGATATAGACTCATCAAGAGTCCCCCTCCACGGAAATCTTTAGTAAAAGGCGAAAGATTTATTCGCTTTGAAGGGAGACCAGAGTTAATGCCTATTTAGATATGTAAAAATAAACGTTGCTTCCTCGAGTTTAACAAATGGAAAGAAAATAATTTATTTGTTTATTTATTTTGGAACAAGTCCTTTTAGAATAATACAGAGGAAAGTAAATAAGATATTTGGTGCCTTAGAGTAACAATAAAAATCAATTAAAAAATAAATAAATAAAAAAATATATATATATATATATATATATATATATATATATATATATATATTGTATATATATTTTTAATAATAAAAATATATATATATATAAACACAATTATCATTCTGTTTCTATACATAGCTTTGATAAAATAATAAGAAAAGAAAATGCCTAAATAATTTAAAAAAAAAAAAAAATAATAAAGAAACTTTTTTGTTGACACTGTGATTTTTGGTATTTACACATTTTCATTTAAAGTTAGATCAAGTCATGATTCTTAAGGAATTGAATGAACTGTAAATAATTTAATAGTCAGGTTTTGAAAGTCGGTAGGGTATTAGAGTTATGGATATATTAGTTAGTTTTATAAAATTATGAAATATTAAGATGATGAAAAAAAAAAGCCACAGATTTAAGAATTTCGTATATATTGTAATATTATAATATTAAGAAAAATATTTTGACTACTGATTATTTAAAATTTATTTGTATACATTTCGTACTAGAACACCTCATGCGAGATGGTCAATCATTTTATATGAACAAAATAAAAAAATACCATAGAGGAAGAATTTATGAATATTTTTAAATTGATCATGTAAGCCCAGTCGGATAATTTCAAACACGATAAAACCTACATGAGGTCACCTGTAGCGTATCGGCTTGCAAAAAGCCTTTGATACCAAGGTCATAGATCAAACTTAAAGAGAGTAAAAAATCCTTGGTTTTGCTGTCCTTCGGTGTGGACGTAAAATAGTAGTTCTGATCCTGGGCGATGTCAGGTTGAAGACCCCTTTCCTGATTAAACCTGGATAAACAAAATTTAGGACTACCACTGTAGCATCGTCTGATTAGCTACAGTAGCATTAAGAGACGTTAAATGGATAAATTTTTATTCAATCATAATCGAGAAAATTGTATTCAGTTTAAAAAAATTATTTCTTCTTTCATAATATAATACTAAAATCAGTGAAAAAACACGACTTTCCGCCGACGTTTCGGAGCCTATTGATTTAATATAAATATATATATATACATACTCGTATATAGTTTCCGTTCAATTTTTTTTTTTTATTCGTTATATTTTATTTCATTATAAAATGAAAGAATCTTCACATGAAATACCTAATTTTTTTAAAAAAAATAAAGCCTCGTGAATATTTTTTTTCTTGACAAGTTTTTTTTAATCAATTTTAACTAAAAATAATACTTGAAGCCGTTTTGGAAATTATATTTTTTGACTGATTTTAACATCATATTATAATTTATAAAAACTTGAACATCCGTGTTAATTTCTAGTCTTCTCTTTTCTCCGTAAGTAGATCATCAATTTTTTTTTATGATTTATGTATATATTTAAGTAAGCAGAGGAAGGAACAATTATTTTGACAGTAATAAAAAATCTGGTGCGGGCAACACACGACTTTCACTTACCTCCGTTTTTAAAGTCAATTAAAGACTTTTCAAGTACAGTTAAAGATAAAATACGTGAAACTATTAAAGAATTAATTAAAATGAATTTATATAGAAACATGTGTTTCATTAAATAATCTATTATATAATTATCTAAATTAATCAGTTAGTTTTATCTTCTTTTCATCACTCTCTATTAACTTTTAAAATCTTGAGTATAAATTTTTTTTTTTTTTTAAATCTTTAGCTTTCAAACGGTATATCATACATGTATATTACTGCTCTCATGTTCAAAAACAAAAAATTGCAATAAAAAAATATTTTTTCTGTTTTCCCCTTTAGTTGGGTATCGAATTCATTCAATTTATATATTTACCTGTTTTTCATCAGTGGTAACAAGATAATATAGTTATTTACGAGTATAATATCGTACAATTCAAAATCCTCCATATAATCCTTAATCCTCTCACGAATTAAACTGCCCTCAATAACTATTTTCAACCCAAAATTATTTTCATGAAGTGACAATAGTTGCCTGTGTGTATATATGAGAGAAGTTGGTTGAGGGTGCAGTAAATATAACATACAATTAAGCGTAAACTTAATTTATTTTATTTATATTTTCTTTTTAGATAATCTATCTGTCTCGAACGCCATTACAAAACTTATAATTTGTTACATACATAATCGTTTAATAACATGTTAAAACATAACTATTCATAGAGAAAGAAAAATTAATTAATTAAAATTAATTTTTAAAAAAATATATATATATATATATATATATATATATATATATATATATATATATATATATATACACACACCACGTTTCAACTGATATTGTCTAATTACAATTTAACGATGAGTAGAAGAAAATGATCAGTTAAAAAAAAATCTGGTGCGGAAAACACACGACTTTCACTTACCTCCATTTTTAAAATCAATGAAAGAATTTTCAAATACAAAATTATCAAATTGGATTTATATAGAAACTTAGTTTTATTAAAAAATCTATTATATTATTATCTAAAATAATCAGTTAGTTTTATCTTCTTTTCATCACTCTCTATTAACTTCTAAAAGCTTGTGTATGAGATGATATTTTTTCTAAAATCTTTAGCTTTCTAACGGTATATCATACATGTATATTACTGCTCTTATGTTCAAAAACGAAAAATTGCATTAAAAAAATATTTTTTCTATTTTCTCCTTTAGTTGGGTATCGAATTTATTCAATTTATATATTTACCTGTTTTTCATCAGCGTTAACAAGATAATCTAGTTATTATTATTGAATCTACAAAACTAAAGGTACTTTAGGGGAAGAAAATTTAAAATATCGGCATTTAAGCCCTGTCAGACCATTTTAATCAGAATAAAACCTACATCATATTAAATATTATCAAATTTTACATCGATATAGCGAGTTTAATCAAAATCGTCGGAACAGTTTTCGAGAAAATCGAAAAAAGGTGTAAAATGCATGGTATAAAGTGCCTCTTCTGATAAGCTTATTTTGATGAAAAAGGTTTTGTAACGTCTGGGGCGGATATTTGTCTTAAATATGAAATTTCAGTTTCATAGGACTTACCGTTTCCGCCCGGGAGTCACCACACACACAGACCTTTTTGCGGGACTTGGTTATTTGGACTCAGGGGACCCTAAAAGGTGTATTTCCGTTGAAAACTGGAATTCGAAAATGTTCACGATCGCAATACTTTCCCTTACTATATATAGTAAGTGAAAGTAAAAATAAAAGATAAATAAATAAAATGAGCTATAATAAATGGTGTGGTTAGGGGCTTTTAATACTTCCAAATAAGAACATAACTTTTTAATTTGTAAACACATTGTTCGAATAAAATAATTTAAATTATTAGCCCCTCTAACGATTTTCAACTTACTCGACCTCCTGACGAAAATTCGGCGTATCCAGTGGTATACATTTTTTACTACGCCTGATTGAGCGAAATGTTATAATAGTTAAAATTTAAAAAACAAAATAATGTATTTTGACACTGGATACTATATTTCGTGTGTTTTCGTTTTAAACTGGAATTCGAAAATTTACACAAAAACGAAAATTATACTTTAAAATGAGTGTTATGATGATAGTATTGTAATACTATTATATATTAGATATTATTCTAAATATGTACTTTATTTTTAATTTTAAATAATACTTCGCTGATAGAGGCTGCCTCCAGTGAGTACGTACCTCCACCCCAGAGCCTTCTCAAGGAATAACTAAACTCCAGTCCCGCTCAACCTACCGGCGGAGATCTGGGCATGCGCACATACCTTCTTTATTATATTTTTTGTTTACTTTCACTTACCAATATATAGTAAGGGAAAGTATTGCGATCGTGAAAATTTCCTAATTCCATTTTTCAACGGAAATAGACGTTTTAGGGTCCCCTGAGTCCAAAATAAAGGTCGTACTATACGACGAGAAAACAGGCAGGTGAAAACTCGTGAGATTTGATGAGAATGAATTGTCATGCACTCTTACATACATTCAACGTTTTATAATAAATATTGAGTTACCGTATTTTCTATAAAACTTCATTTATTAATTTTTACTTTTAATATAAATGATGTTGAAGTCTTAAAATGGAGTTTTTACATTAAAAAACATGTTTTTATGATGTATCGTATATAATTTATTTTTAAAAAAATAATATTTATTGATATTTAAAGGATTTTGCAAAAAGGAATATTTGATGTGATTATCCAAATTTATTTTTTAAAAATCTGGTGCGGACAACACACGACTTTCGGTAACCTTGCCATTTCCTCCAATTTTTGGCAGGAAGTCCCTTGCCTCTGGCTGCCATTAGATGGCGTTGTGTTCTTCATAATGATGCTGTCTGCTGGAGGCAGCACTTAAAATATGTTAAGGGCCCTGTTTCCTTATCATATTTTTGCACTTTCCCCCTTTATTTGTCAATCAAATTCGCTCAAATTTCATATTTAGCTGTTATTTATCAATGCTGTCAAGTTGATGTGCCTAATTTTTTTTTTAAAAATATTAAAATTAAAGGTACTTTAGTTGAAGAAAATATCGGCATTTAAGCCCTGTAAGACTATTTCAATCAGAATAAAACCTACATCATATTAAATATTATCAAATTTTACATCGATATAGCAAGTTTAATCAAAATCTTTAGAGCCATTTTTGAGACTATCGTAAAAAGGTGCAAAATGCATGGTATAAAGTGGTTGGCCTTAGTTCTTTTCGCTTTCACACACACAGACCATTTTTCGGGACTTGGTTATTTGGACTCAGGAGACCCTAAAACGGGTATTTCCGGTGAAGACTGGAATTCCAAAATTTTTACTATCGCTATACTATCCCTTACTATATATTTCATATATAGGTAAGTGACAGTAAAAAGTATGCCTTCCTCCTCTCCTGCTACTTTTGTCAACTCTTACAAGACCTTGCTCAAACGATATTTCAATACCTCTTTTCTAACTGCGTAGCACGGCGCCTTTAGTCTCGCGAAAAGGTCTCAGTGTGTTTGTCGTGGTCAGTCAAGCTCAAAAACAATAAATTATATAAAACTGAAATTTCATATTATAAATGCGTATATACTTGAGATGTTACAGCAACTTTTTCATCAAAACCAGTGAACCAGGAGGCCCAAAATGTATAGTATAAATTAGCACTTCCGGTCAGCCGATTTTAGTGAAAAGTTGCCCTAACATCTCTGGCGTATAGCTGTCTTAAATATGAAACTTCAGTTCCTTAGTTCTTTTCGTTTTCACACACACAGAACTTTTTTTCGGGACTTGGATATTTGGACTCAAGGGACCCTAAAAAACGTATTTCCGTTAAAAGCTTAAATTCGAAAATATTCACGATCCCAATACTTTTTCTCACTAAATATTTCATATATATCAATATATTCTAAACAAGGAAGAGCTCATTTAATTATTAAGGTTGATTTTGGGCTGAATAATTCTTCCATTAATACTCATTCTTTTATTTCATCAGTATGACGTTTCGGGATATTCTCCCATCTTCAGAAGTCTACAAAAATTATATTAAGCAATTACCATCACATTAAAAATGACTATAATTAAGTGAATTTATTTAACTAAGTACTATGTAACATTGTTAAATTTTTGATTTTAATGCCTCCTTATGATTTTAAACTTTGTTATTTAATAGTTTTAAAATTTTGTTATCTATTGACACCTAATTTATAAAATTTTTTATACCATTCACTTCATTATAGTAATTTTTAATGTGATGGTAATTGCTTAATATAATTTTTGTAGACTTCTGAAGATGGGAGAATATCCCGAAACGTCATACTGATGAAATAAAAAATGAGTATTAATGGAAGAATTATTCAGTCCAAAATCAACCTTAATAAATATTTCATATACAGGTAAGTGAACGTAAAAATTAGCAATAAAAATATTAAAGTTTTATGCTTTCCAATACTACTAAAAACTATAAATAATCTCTTCAAAACCGTACTTTTAATGAAATATAGCATTTCCAAGTCAATTGTAACCTTTTCCAAGTCAAATGTAACTTTTTCCAAGTCAAATGTAACCTTTTCCAAGTCAAATGTAACCCTTTCCATTTCAAATGTCACCTTTTCCAAGTCAAATGTCACCTTTTCCATTTCAAATGTTACCTTTTCCAAGTCAAATGTCACCTTTTTCTTCACTTCTAGCCTTAAATATTCCGTTTTATTTATTAATTTATTGAAAAATAATTAGTTTAATTAACATTATGAGTTTTTTAATCATTTTGGCATATAATAAATGATATTTTTTTTGGGTCTCTTAGATATTTGATATCAAGTTCTGTTTTTTACTAGCTAATATTTAAAAAAATTAATTATCGTCTATTTAGTTTTAAGATAGTTGTTAATTTTGATTTTTTAGATAGGAGGGGTAGTTTTTTGGAATAATTAATGTGTTTTCGGGTATTATAATTAAATTTTTCGAGCTGTATTTTTGATCGCTCGCGTGCATTTTAACTCGCATTAAATTTTAATGTTTTTTATTGATATAGGGATTAATTAATGTGCTTTCGGGTGGTTATGATTACGTTTTTCGAGCTGTATTTTTTATTGCTCATGCGTATTTCAACTCGCATTTACTTTTAATGTTTTTTATTGATATAGGGATTAATTATTTTGCTTTCGGGTGGTTATGATTACGTTTTTCGAGCTGTATTTTTTTCGCTCGCGCTTATTTTAACTAAAATTTACTTTTTATGTGTTTTTGGGTATTATAATTAAATTTTTCGAGCTGTATTTTTTATCGCTCTCGCTTATTTTAACTAAAATTTATTTTTTATGTTTCATATTGATATAGGTGTTGAAAATTGTGTTTTCGGGTCCTATAATTATGTTTTTTTAGTTTTATTTATTTATCGCTCCCGCGCATTTTAACTCGAATTTACTTTTAATGTTTTTTAT
The DNA here is from genome assembly GCA_023052935.1 of Piezodorus guildinii. Lineage (NCBI taxonomy): Eukaryota > Metazoa > Arthropoda > Insecta > Hemiptera > Pentatomidae > Piezodorus > Piezodorus guildinii. Next base: position 139,785,332 of record CM041296.1, on the reverse strand, counting down.
TTATATAGGGATTAATTATTTTGCTTTCGGGTGGTTATGATTACGTTTTTCGAGCTGTATTTTTTTCGCTCGCGCTTATTTTAACTAAAATTTACTTTTTATGTGTTTTATTGGTATAGGGATTAATTAATGTGCTTTCGGGTGGTTATGATTACGTTTTTTGAGCTGTATCTTTTATCGGTCATGCGTATTTCAACTCATATTTACTTTTAATGTTTTTTATTGATATAGGGATTACTTAATGTTCTTTCGGGTGGTTATGACTAAGTTTTTCGAGCTGTATTTTTTATCGCTCTCGCTTATTTTAACTAAAATTTATTTTTTATGTTTCATATTGATATAGGTGTTGAAAATTGTGTTTTCGGGTCCTATAATTATGTTTTTTTAGTTTTATTTATTTATCGCTCCCGCGCATTTTAACTCGAATTTACTTTTAATGTTTTTTATTTATATAGGGAATAATTATTTTGCTTTCGGGTGGTTATGATTACGTTTTTCGAGCTGTATGTTTTATCGCTCGCGCTTATTTTAACTAAAATTTACTTTATATGTGTTTTCGGGTATTATAATTAAATTTTTCGAGCTGTATTTTTGATCGCTCGCGTGCATTTTAACTCGCATTAAATTTTAATGTTTTTTATTGATATAGGGATTAATTAATGTGCTTTCGGGTGGTTATGATTACGTTTTTCGAGCTGTATTTTTTATTGCTCATGCGTATTTCAACTCGCATTTACTTTTAATGTTTTTTATTGATATAGGGATTACTTAATGTTCTTTCGGGTGGTTATGATTAAGTTTTTCGAGCTGTATTTTTTATCGCTCCCGCTTATTTTAACTAAAATTTATTTATTATGTTTCATATTGATATAGGTGTTGAAAATTGTGTTTCGGGTCCTATAATTATGTTTTTTTAGTTTTATTTATTTATCGCGCTCCCGCGCATTTTAACTCGAATTTACTTTGAATGTTATTTATTTATATAGAGATAATTAATGTGCTTTTGGGTGGTTATGATTACGTTTTTGAGCTGTATCTTTTATCGCTTATGCGTATTTCAATTCGGATTTACTTTTGATATTTTTTATTGTTATAGACGTTTGTAATTATCCTTTCGGGTCTTGTGATTACGTTGTTTAAGCTGTTTTTATTGTCGCTTGCTCTCATTTAAACTTGCATTTGCAGTGGTCTTTCTTTGTTTTTGTTTTAGAGGATTCTCATAACGTGTTTTGAACTTTATTCTTTTATGCGCTTGGGAATTTCTACAAACCGTAGGTATTATGTTATAATATGATGTAAAAATTATTTATTGTTTTTTTGCAGGATCTGATTACATTTTTGATTTGGACGTTACATTGCGATTGCGCATTCTTCTAGATCACTTTTCATTTAAGTTAAAATGTGCACTAGCTATAAATAAATGTCATAAACTCTATTAGTATTCCCGAAAACACTATGAACGATCCCTCTATCGAATATTTATGAAATAGAAACAGTAACTTAAAATGAGTATAAGCGATAACAAATTTGGTTCAAATAATGTTATCAGAACACCCGAAAATAGAATAAACGATTCCTCAATTGAATTATCAAATAATTGTAAGACCAAGTTAGGAAGCGGATCCTTTACAAAAGATTTAGTTGAAAAAATTACTCAGGACGCTAGAAAAGGAACTACAACTAATCCTTTAATAAAATAATAATAATAAAAAAAAAAAAAAAAAACCTAAACGATGTATATTCCAGCAACGTTATAATGAGAACCAAAAACAAAACAATCAATCCCAATATCAATAAAAAAATATCAAAAATAAAGGCGAGTTGAAATCCGCACGAGTGATAATAAAAAAGCTTTTAAACATTTTTATAACCCCGCGAAAACACAAGGATAGATCTCTATAAAAATAAAAAGATTAAAAGTAAATAGAAGTTGAAATACGCATGAGCGATAAAACATACAGCTCGAAAAACGTAATCATAACCACCCGAAAGCAAAATAATTAATCCCTATATAAATAAAAAACATTAAAAGTAAATTCGAGTTAAAATGCGCGGGAGCGATAAATAAATAAAACTAAAAAAACATAATTATAGGACCCGAAAACACAATTTTCAACACCTATATCAATATGAAACATAAAAAATAAATTTTAGTTAAAATAAGCGAGAGCGATAAAAAATACAGCTCGAAAAACTTAGTCATAACCACCCGAAAGAACATTAAGTAATCCCTATATCAATAAAAAACATTAAAAGTAAATATGAGTTGAAATACGCATGACCGATAAAAGATACAGCTCAAAAAACGTAATCATAACCACCCGAAAGCACATTAATTAATCCCTATACCAATAAAACACATAAAAAGTAAATTTCAGTTAAAATAAGCGCGAGCGAAAAAAATACAGCTCGAAAAACGTAATCATAACCCCCGAAAGCAAAATAATTAATCCCTATATCAATAAAAAACATTAAAAGTAAATGCGAGTTGAAATACGCATGAGCAATAAAAAATACAGCTCGAAAAACGTAATCATAACCACCCGAAAGCACATTAATTAATCCCTATATCAATAAAAAACATTAAAATTTAATGCGAGTTAAAATGCACGCGAGCGATCAAAAATACAGCTCGAAAAATTTAATTATAATACCCGAAAACACATTAATTATTCCAAAAAACTACCCCTCCTATCTAAAAAATCAAAATCAACAACTATCTTAAAACTAAATAGACGATAATTAATTTTTTTAAATATTAGCTAGTAAAAAACAGAACTTGATATCAAATATCTAAGAGACCCAAAAAAAATATCATTTATTATATGCCAAAATGATTAAAAAACTCATAATGTTAATTAAACTAATTATTTTTCAATAAATTAATAAATAAAACGGAATATTTAAGGCTAGAAGTGAAGAAAAAGGTGACATTTGACTTGGAAAAGGTAACATTTGAAATGGAAAAGGTGACATTTGACTTGGAAAAGGTGACATTTGAAATGGAAAGGGTTACATTTGACTTGGAAAAGGTTACATTTGACTTGGAAAAAGTTACATTTGACTTGGAAAAGGTTACAATTGACTTGGAAATGCTATATCTCAAAGAATGCGCTCAGATTAAACTTCACACTCCTGAAGCCAGTTTATTAAAATTAATTTTTTTTTTTTTTTTGCTAATAAATCGTTTCAAGGGAACGAACGAAATTTGATAGCTGATAGCTGAAATAGATATAGAGACACATAGGGGACACGCAAAGGTATTTATTGCGAATCCCGAACTATTCCAGGTTGGAGAGGAATGTCTGGTTCTATAAAGGAATCCCAGAAATAATAAATAAACCAAATTTCTAAATAATCCTTCAAAATAATACATCTTTCATAAGCCTGCAATTACAACAAGTTAAATTTAAGTTTGTCATTGGAGAATCAGAAGGCCCTCATGTTTTGGAAAAAAAAAATAAGAAAAGTTTAACGTACTCAACAGGCTTACTAAAATGCAATTACACATGAGAGTAGGGACTAGACTAATAAGTATGTAGTATATTACTTTCACTTACCTAAATACGAAATATGCAGTTTGGGAAAGCATTGCGATCGTAAAAATTTTGAATTCCAGTTTTCAAAAGAAATACACGTTTTAGGGTCCCCTGAGTCCAAATGACCAAGTCCTGTCCCACAAAAAGGTGTGCGCGTGTGTGGTAAGTCTTGCGCAAAAACTAAAAGTCGTACGAAACTGAAATTTCATATTTAAGACAACTATAGCCCCGAGATGTTAGAGCAACTTTTTCATTAAAATCAGCTTACCAGAAGAGCCACTTTATACTATGCGTTTGCACCTTTTTACGATTTTCTAAAAACGGCTCTAACGATTTCAATCAAACTCTCTGTATGGATGTCAAATTTAAATTGAATTTCAATAGAAACATGCGTTTTATTAAATAATCTATTATATTTTTATCTAAAACAATCAGTTAAGTGTTTGGGGTCATCACCTCAAACTCAATGTCAAGATGATCACTCCTTTTTCAATAGTAAACTGAATGAAAATATAAAAACTTAAGTTATTGAAGGCTGGACCTAGATCGAATGAAACACTAGGGGCGCTCTGCTTCTTTGATAGCCCGCCAGGTGGCAGCACGGTCAAAATGAATTTCCCCTTTCGGGAATCCGAAACAGTTAGTTTTATCGGCTTTTTATCACTCTCCCTTACCCTTTACAATTCCGTGTAACAGATAATATTTTTTTCTAAAATAGTAAGCTTTTTAACGGTATATTATACATCTATATTACTGTTCTTATGTTCAAAAACAAAAAATTGTTAAAATAAATTTTTTTTTTTTTCAGTATTGCCCTTTAGTTGGATATTGAATTCGTTAATTTTTATATTGATTTGTTTTTTTTAAATTTGCTAACCAAATGACATAGTCAATTTTATAAAATCTACAAAATTAAGGGTACTTTAGAGGAAGAAATTTAAAATATCGGCATTTAAGCCCTGTCAAACTATTTCAACCAGAATGAAACCCACATGACATTAAAGCCCATCAAATTTTACATCGATATGGGGAGTTAAATCAAAATCGTTTTCGTAGAGTCGTTTTTGAGAAAATCGTAAAAAGGTGCAAAATGTATGGTATTAAGTGGCTCTTCTGCTTAGCTGATTTTGATGAAAAAGTTTCTGTAACCTCTCGGGCGTATAGTTGTCTTAAATATGAAATTTCAGTTCCATAGGACTTTTTGTTTACGCGCGTGAGTTACTGCACACACAAAGACATTTTTATGGGACTTGGTCATTTGGACTTAGGAAACCCTAAAACGTGTATTTCCGTTTAAAACTGAAATTCGAAAATACTTTCCCTTAATATATAGGTAAGTGAAAGTACAAAAGATCATTGAAATCCGTTAAGATATAGCTTTTTGAACTCAGCAATGGTGGTTTTTCTTGAATGTATATTTACAGTATTGGTGGTACCTCTTTCTTAAGCTCTTTGAATTATTTAGTGCTAAACATATATGTTAATTGCCACTACAGCTATATAAAATTTTATATCGTAACATAATTATTTGGAAAAAAACAAACCGTTGTGTAATAATTTGCAGCATTTTTAGTATTTTAAACAAGCTTTTGTCTATTTATTTTAAAATATATAGTGAGAATGCCAAGAAATGTATATCTGTCCACCCAGATTGGAATCGACAAGATATTTTTAAGGTGACAATTAGTAATGATTTATCACGGTAACACACAGGTATTTGTATTGTAATAGTAATTTAAAAAAATAAAATAAAAAAAGTTTCTACAAAAACCCTTGAAGAGCCTTGGTTCTCTTGAATGATAAAGGGTTTCCCTACGGCTGCAATAACAGAATGCGGTGCCATAAGGGATTTTACTCTGGCATTAATCCCCTGCCCTTAACCGCTGGTTGAGAAAATACCCGTATAACCTAGGACAAGGTAGGGGAGAGCAAAAAATAAATTAAGTTACGAAGGGAAGGACACCTGTCTAATAGCTTGTAATAAATTAAAACACGGATTTATAAACAATATTTAGACGTGCAAGAGAGAATTTGAGTCACCAGATAGCTCGAAAAGACGTTTTGATGCTATTAAATTCCAGAAAAGTCAGTATTTCACGTTATAATAGCCACGCACCAGTTAAATCCTTAATTTTAATTCTGCCTTCTCCAAATGTAAAAATCATGCTACGCCTGGCATGAAATGATTTTAGATGTAATACAATAAAAAAGTTTTTTTTATTAATTGTCTTAAAACACAAAAGTGATAAAGATAAACAACCATACTTCACATATGACATTTACACTAAGACGTGAAACCTGCCCACCAGTGCACATCGATAATGTACCAATACCACAAACAGACAGTGTCAACTACCTAGGACTAACTTTTGACAGGAGAATGACTTGGGGCCCGCACATTTAGAAAAAACGAAAGACATTAATTCAAAGAAGTAGACTACTGCACACACTACTCAGACGACAATCAAAACTAAAATTAAGACAGAAACTTGCCACCTACACATACTTACTAAAACCAATATGGTCTTACGCCTCTCAAATATTCGGAGCTGCAAAAAAGAGTAATATACAAAGACTTCAAACTTTCCAGTCAAAAATACTTAGACAAATTACGCAAGCACCTTGGTATGTTTCAAACACAACTTTACATACAGACTTACACATGCCTACCGTCAGCGAATACATACGAACTCACTACTCTCGATTTCACAACAAATTACTAGGACATTACAACCCTCTCATAGAACAAATGGCAACAACCAATATGCCCAACAACATCAGGAGAAGACTGAAAAGGTCATGGATGAGAGATCTTCAGTAATCTTCTGAATTAAAACATGCCACGAAAGAGATACCACTGGGTATTGTCATCTTCCTCATGCCTGACATGCCTCTTTTTATTGTAATAATCTGACAGACAATCCACTGATTGTTATATGATGTATAAACAGGTGTGGATAAAGAAATAAAGTTATAAAAAAAAAAACACACTTCACAAGCATGCACCGTTCTCTCCCGAATCCTAATAAAAACATCTAAATAAAATTTATATACATGTATTAATAAATTTCATAATAATGAGTACAAGTACTTGAATGTTTTGTTGATCTTAACGAAGACATTTCGCATCATCTCTAGAACTTCGAATAAAACACTTAAATAAGTTATCCGAGACAATAATTACATCTGATGCCATGCCACAACTACCAACCGAAATCTGTATTCAACGAAAATTTGCATTCAAATTGATGTAACTTTTTTAATATTATTATTCATAGTTTTTATTGTATTTATTTTGTTGTTTTAACATTGTTTATTTTTTATTCGTAATTCATCTCCGTTATTAGAATTTAAAGTTTTTGCAGCAATTTTTTTTCAGGCATGTAACTTTTTCGATTAAGTTAGCTTTTAGCCCAGTTTATTTAAATTATTTTTGTTTATGTATTAAAATAATTAACATTGGAAATATACTAAAATAAACCAATTTATACATTGTATAGGCTTAATTAATGCCTTAAGTAAGGCTATTCGAAATTTTAAACAAGTTCGAATATTATAAAGAATGTTATGTTTCTATTTTCGACACAAAATGATGTTTTGATAACTTTTTTATGGGAAACAATTTTTAATGAAAAATTATGAAAGTCATCACAGGTGCTGATTAAGTTCTGCAAACATGACATAATTTGTTTACAAGATAATGATTATTGTTTATGGAGAAGAGAAGGTAATTAACTAAACCACAGCTGATAAAACTGACTCCGTATATTGAGCTTTTTTAATGACTTGATAAATTTGTTGGCTTGGGATATTAAAAACCAACATGATAAATAAAATTAAAATAAAATGTCGGCTTCAATGAGAAATACATGGCAATGAAATCAGATCTATGTGCTGTGCTGAGGACTATATCAAATAAAGACTATTACAAAATATTTCCATTATCTGAGATTGGGAAACAAATGAAAAATAATTTTTATTCTGGGACACTAAGTCCCTAAAAATAATGAAAATTGTAAATCTTAAGTATCTTTAGACTAATTTCACTAAAGTGAACAATCAATTAGAAGATAACTATTTAATTCTTTGGAATATTAATGAAACTACATAATAATAAATCAAACAATATACCTAATGTTTATCCAGGAATCTCTTTAGATATATTAACATAATGGTGGAAAATAAATAAATGGTGTTTGAAAGAGATTAGGGAAGAAGTTTTAAAAGTGGGTATAGAATTTCAAAACAAGGTAGTACAGATAGATCACGCAACTCCCATATATTAATAAAAACAATTAAAATGAACTCTTAAAGAAAAGGGATTCTCTATTCTATCAATCTTGCAACAGCTGTTGTAGGGTAATATCTAAATTGTAAGTAGAGCTTATAGAATCTGGCTAGAAATAAAAACTTTTTTTTGCTATTCTGTCAAGAACTTCTATAGAACTAGGCAATCTGTCAGCTTCAACATCAGCCATTGAAAAGTGTCTGTCTGATCATTCATTCATTTGGCAGATATATTATTTATTTGGTACCATTCCGCATCTACTAAAGCAGATCATTAGCAAGGAAATACTAACTTGTTGTTAATTACGTGATAGTTTCCAAATCCAGAAAATAGAATGAAAAAAAATGTCTTTGATTTTAACGACTTGCTAAGAAATAAGTATGACAGGGCATTGGTTATAGATTAAATGGTACTCTCTGTGGTCAATACCTCAAATATAGACTTACAATAATGTTAAGTGTATCAATAAAACAAAATGAAACCCATCACCTCCTGGTGACCTCTCTCATACTCCCCACATTGACTATGGATGCCTAGTATATGGAAGACTGAGAAAAACTAGATGAGGCTAAAGATTTTGATGAATAGCTTTATACAATTTATCAACAGCCTCCCTTGAGGATAGCTTAAGGGTGGCACTATCCTGATTCCGAAAAAAATACCGATTTGGTATCTTCTTATTCCAATCCTTGAGAGCTGGAAAATCTTCCTATATCCTTGAAATCCTCAATAATTGCTCTTTCGTACATACCCTAAATACAAAATGGCTCTTTCCTCATACCTGTAGGCAATATTTCCTTGGATCCTTCCTATACCAAATCATCAACTCACAACACCCTCCCTATATCTACAATCTTCTATAGTTCAAACCCTCAATTCATCCACTTGAAACGAGATCCCGTTTGTCCAACCTTTATATCCCTTCTCACAGAACAAAAAACTTGAATGCTCCTTTCTGGCTCGTTCTACTAGTTCTGTCATGCTCCCTCCCTTTCCACATTCAAATTCCTTCTTTTCTAGCATCCTAAAATGACGCTGCCTGACAATGAAATTACGGGGAGCAGTGTGGTCTAATGGATAAAGCACTAGTACACTGTCTCTAGGCCCTAGGTTTGAATCCTGGCCGTGGCAGATTATTTATTCTGTTATTTCTGCTGGGTGGCGATCAAAGTGTAAGGATACCCTCCTTGGGCAGACCCGGCCTCTACAAAGTGGCTACCCCACTAGGAAAAACCTGGTGGCTAAGAGTGATCTCGGCCTAATTACCTCATTCCACAACCACTGGGGTAGAGACAGTACGAATCTCTTTATTAATATTAAAATTAGTATAATGAAGAGTATATTTTCATATAAATTAATGTAGAACATCTCTAAGAAAATCTCTAAATCTACTGAGCCTAAGACCCTTCAGACTCAATATGACATCACTTTCAGTACATATAGCTTCTGTACATGTTTATACAGGTGGTAGGGGTACAGGTATGTTTCACAGTTATTACCTAGTAAGGTAACAGGGTGTCAAACAAATCAGTTCAAAGAGATTCCCTGACTTTTCCATATTGTAAAGAAGTCTTTTACCAGGCCAAATCTCAGTGAAAATCAACAAAACAAAGAATAATTATAATTAATATGGTATACTAGATTAAAAATATATATAATGACTAAGTACTTTACGATAAGATTCAATCTATTTATACCCGACACCAGCTGAGATTGTAGTTGTTTAAGTTGACTTACCAATGAACTTGAATACTGCTGTTCGTAATAATAAATATTTACAAATCTGACTAGAAATGTTTTTACAATCAATATATCTATATAAACTTAAAGAGCTTTTTTTAAATGTTCGAATTTCCGCAGCTAAATCTTCAGCTTTCTGCAGAGCTTGGAACAGTTTTGTTTTTTGTCTCCAATCCCTTCACCTGAAGGTTGAGTTTTCCCTTCTCTACAGCCCTCCTGTCCTTTTATGATATTAAATATTAAACTCGCTTTAAGAAATTTGCAACATCACAACAAGTAGGCATATTGGAACTTTTATCTGAGTGAAGAAAAAAACGATGTTATTTAGAGACCATTTTCCCTGACCAAAGAACAAATTTCCTGACTTTTCCATATGTTTTTAAAATCCCTGACTTTTCCCGGTTTTCCCTGTTGCTAGACACCCTGGGTAATTATGTACCTAAATGAAGCTAAACAAACTGGACCTTTTCTGCTCATTGTTCTTTATTCTCAAGAGACAAAATGTCCCAGAATAAAAATTATTATCATTCATAAAACCCATGTATAGGTCTAACTTGAGGAGCTTTGTTGTTTTAAAAAATATTCGCCATTCAAACTCTTTAATTATAAACAAATAAAATGTATTTTGTATGGGAAATTTTTAAAACACAAGCGCTATTATTAATTACAATATATTGTACAATACATATGATACAAATATAATGTAATTGTGTTAATTGTAGGTAGATTTGAAACCAGAGCAAATGAGGTGTAATAGCCATTTTTTGTATCAGGTTTTATAGAATTGAATGAGGTTTATTTTCTTTCCTATTTTTTCTCACACTTAAACAAAAATACGATGCTTTTATCAGTTCCATTCATGTGTTCACAATTTTTTTTTAAATTTCCAATCACAAAGATTAAGATGATTATATTTCAAATAAATAAAGCCAACATTGAAAGAAACATTGAAAAAAATAGAAAGAATCAGGGTTTTTAAAATAAATAACAATTTCATTATTAATACATTTTAAATAACAATCAAATATACACATTGTATAGAAGACAAGAAACGCTTCCATAACATTAAAAAAAAAAAAAAAATGTTATATATAATATTTGAAACTAGTAAAATTCTTTGATAATAATTCATCTTCTAATATAGAAGATAGATAGATAGTCTGTAAATATAAATTATGTCACCTTCCGGTTAACATGTTTATTAATTGTTGTTTTTCTTTATCTTTTTTCCTAACAACGTCGAGGGACCTGTTCTTCCACGAACTTTTCCTTAACTTTATCGGCCTGCTTCCAACGTACCTACCTGCAATTAAAGAAAAAAAAAATTAGATAATAACTTATAATAACGGTGTGTATCATATGAAATGTCTGTTTTCACAAGAAAGGTTATTTAATAAACAATTTTATGAAATCGAAATAATTTTATTCAAAATATTTCTCCTCATTTTTTATACATTTCTTTCAAACTTTTAAATCCAAGAACTAAGAGATTCAGAGTGAAGAAATAAAGTAAAAACTACGTTTTTAACCTGAGAATCATTTTCACATATTTTTCCTTTAAGGAAGTAATCAAAATTTATGAACAGATGGAAATATTTGGAGGTGAGTGTGACCAATAAGGTGGATGATGAAAGACTTAGTAAGACAGCTCTTTTATTGTGTAGTCCAGAATAAAATTGAGTTTTGAGTTTTCTTTAAAATCGGTCTTTACTAAGATGTCAACACGTGATATTCATATAATTCTGTTTTACGAGTTCAAATTCGGCTGGGATGGGACTCAGATGGCCAGAAATATCAATCAAGTCTGGGGCAAGGGTAGTATTAATCAGTGCAATGTTCTTAGTGTTTCTACAATTTCAGGAGGAAGATTTCAGCCTTGAAGAAAAAGAAGGTCATAGAAGGACTTCTCTAGATGACGATGTCCTGCGAGCTTAGGCAGAAGAAAACACCAGAACAGCTGTTTAGGAACTTGCACGAAAACTTAACTTTAGTAAATCAACTGTTGATGACCACCTCAAGGCGGGAGAGTAAGTTGGGTTCCACACATATAAAAAAACAAAAAAACATCAGGTGCGGGCAACACACGACTTTCACTTACCTCCATTTTTAAAATCAATGAATGAATTTTCAAATACAGTTAGAGATAAAAATACGTGAAACTATTAAAGAATTAATTAAATTGAATTTCTATAGAAACATGTGTTTTATTTAAAAATCTAAAACAATAACTTAGTTTTATCGGCTTTTTATCACTCTCTATTAACTTTTAAAAGCTTGTGTATGAGAGAATATTTTTTTCTAAAATCTTTAGCTTTCCAACGGTATATCATACATGTATATTACTGCCTTTATGTTCAAAAACAAAAAATTGCATTAAAAATATATTTTTTCTGTTTTCTACTTTAGTTGGGTATCGAATTTATTCAATTTATATATTTACCTGTTTTTTATCAGTGGTAACAAGATCATATACTTATTTTTATAGAATCAACAAAATTAAAGGTACTTTAGAGAAAGAAAATTTAAAATATCGGCATTTAAGCCCTGTAAGACCATTTTAATCAGAATGAAACCTACATGATATTAAAGCCCATTGAATTTTACATCAATATAGTGAGTTTAATCAAAATCGTCAGAACCGTTTTCGAGAAAATCGAAAAAAGGTGCAAAATGCATGGTATAAAGTGGGTCTTCAGGTAAGCTCATTTTGATCAAAAAGGTAATGTCTCGGGTAATGTGTAAAAAGGTAATGTGTAATGTCTCGGGCGTAGATTTGTCTTAAATATGAAATTTCAGTTTCCTAGGACTTATTGTTTTCGCCCGGGAGTTACCACACACGCAGACCTTTTTGCGGGACTTGTTTATTTGGACTCAGGGGACCCTAAAATGTGTATTTCCGTTGAAAACTGGAATTCAAAAATGTTCACGATCGCAATACTTCCCCTTACTATATATAGTAAGTGAAAGTAATAACAGTGCAATGAAGTTTGTACACATCTTTGCCAAAACAAAAATCCTTCTTTATATATTTTTACTTTAAGATAACAGTTTAAATTCTAGAAAGAGGCTCGATAAAGAAGAAGAACACAACATTTTCCAAAGTCCACATATCATAAAAAAAAGGTGATGGTTACTGTTTGGTGGGCTTCATTTGGTTTCACTTCTTGAATTCAGGAGAAACCATCATTTCCTAATCGTACTATACTAAAGTAATGCTCAGCCTATTTTGTTGCAAGCCCAGTCACATGCCTCATGTGCCATGCTGAGAGAAATGGTAGTTGTAGGGGAAGGGGCACTATCTAAATATTAAACACTATCCTTCTTCCCTAAAATAGACGCTGGTTCAAAAATCGGTTATAAGTTTACTAATTGTACTTACAATTCAAGTGATTAAAAGAGAAAAAAGAGGTGAAAATTATTTTTATACACACTTTTAATATAATAAAGATAACATAAATTGAAACTCATACTTATTAACAAAAAAAAGTAAATCTTTTAAAAAATTGGCTGTAATAAAAAAGAATATAAAAAATAAAAATACTAAAACATTTATATATAATAACAAAAATGTCAATACAATACAATTTGTATACCTGGTGGCTCCCTCGTTGCTAATTAAGGAAAGATCGGCATGCCGATATATTGGAGGCCGGGCCCGACTGGGTTGGCTTCAGTGTAAATGGTTGCAGTAACAAAAAAAATGCACAGTGCACTATAATGAGGTCTTGCTGGGTCAAAGACTGGGTGAGAAGAGAAGATAAGCGGCTGAGGCGAGCGTGGAGGGGACGCTAATTCTACCACTTATATTATTATAGCTGTTTACAGCAACACAACATTGTTCAAAACAAGTCTCTTATATAAAAATAAACTAAAACTATAAAATTTTAAAAGATGGGCTTGAACAGTAGTAGTGGAGACTATTTTGATTAAAAAAAACAGTTTTTAATCTTTTTTTACAACCGAGTGTTAAAGTTTAAACTTATAAACAAAAAATCTGGTGAGCGCAACACACGACTTTCACTTACCTCCGTTATTTATATCAATTCAAGAATTTTTAAAGAAATTTATAAACAAAATAAATTGTTAAAGAATTATTTAAATTGGATTTTAATAGAAACATGTGTTTTATTAAATAATCTATTATATTATTATCTGCAACAATCAGTTTGTTTTATCGTCTTTTCATCGCTCTCCGTTAACTTTTACAATAGTTGAATAAGATAATATTTTTTCTAAAATCTTTAGCTTTCCAACGGTATATTATACATATATATTACTGTTCTTATGTCAAAAAACAAAAAATTGCATTAAAAAAATATTTTTTCAGTTTTCTTCTTTGGTTGTAGATTAAATTAAAAAAAAAAAGTTGGTTCGATAAATTAATCATAACTATTTTTTTTTTCAGGTATACTTAAGTATTTTAAAAGAATGAAAGATCTCCAAATAAAGAACAGCAACATTAAAACAAAATATATACTTGAAATATTGAATAAATATATATGTATAATGAATATTCATAAAGGACCTAGCCGGATAAGCATGTGAATTCTGTCCCCGCGTGTATTAGAACCAAATTTATACCATTGAGTCACACCTATGAGAAACAACCTTAAGCAAATTTTTAGCCCCTTAATCCTAGAGGGAGGGAAGTTATGGAGGAGGGAAGAAAAAACACAAAAAATTGTTTTCTCCTGAACAGCTCAACCGATTTTTACGAAAAAAAAATATATGTTATGGATTTTACAAATAGGTTTCAAAAAATATTATTTTAAATTTTTTTAAAATGCTGGTCAAAAAAAATTTTTGAATTTTTCAAAAAAATATTTTCTGCTTATGACGGTTTGGTACACCTCCAATTTTTTGCTACTTTACTTCATTGGAGGGTCCTCCATAACATATATTTTTTTCAATTTTATCGCAAGTGTACCCCATAGTGAAAAATAAAAAAAACAATTTTTTCTCCTGAACGGATCAACCAAATTTCATGAAAAATATATGTTAATGGTTTTTTTAAAATAGTTTCAAAAAACATTTTTTTTTTTATTTTTATTTCGAAAACGTAAGTAAAAATTTTTATTTTTAATTTTAAATTTTTTTTTAAAAATTATTTTGGATTGGTACACCAACAATTTTTTGCTAATTTAATTCATTGAAGGGTCCTGCACAATATATATTTTTTTCGAGTTGATCTAAAATGTACCCAATAGTGAAAAAAAAAAAAAAAAAAAAAAAGCAGCATTTTTTCAGCTCTCTTAGTAGTAGCTAGTCACGCATGAAGAATAGGGATAGAGCTGTAGGATCGTAATGTCATTAGATATTACTTACACACTATCCACATACATACTATTTATTATACCTATCATTGTAAATATCTTATATTAGATGAATATATTTATTTTTCTTATTTTTTTTTACTTGGATAACTACTGGGTAGTACTATATGCTATATTTATATAAAATATAACTACAAAGATTTTTTTAATATATATTTTTCATATTATTATATGTTAATCTAAAAAGCTATGATGCCAGACTTGCATGGCATTTTCGAGAAAAAACTACTATCTTCGTTAACGAGTGGAACTATTCCGTTTTTTAAGAACATTAAAAATTATTTATTCTTTAAATATTGCCTATCTATCTAAATATTCTAAAGTAGCAAAAACTACTGGTATTTTTATTTATTTTTTGAACAATCATTCTATACATCATCAGAGTTTTTAGACTAACATTTTAACTGGTTTTACAGTTGTTGTTGTTGGTTTGGGTTTTGAGGCGTTAAACCCGAGGGTCATCAACGCCTTTATTTCATTTGTTTATTTTATTTAATTTCTTTCTAAACTCAAAAAAAAAAAAAAAAAAAAAGTTAGTCCACCAAGATTATTTTACTATATTGTTTACTACAGAATCTCTATATTTTATTTAACAGCTGCTGGGCCTTCAGAAAGTTTAGCAATAATTTTATATTATTTTCGCCATTGCTCAATAAGGTTGCTGTATCAGGTCTTATTCCTAATCTGTTTAAATATGATTGGTAAAAAGGACATTCCTCCAGTATGTGTTTGACAGTAAGTGGGTTGTTATGATGTATGTGTCTCAGGTTAGTGTGGCCTATCCTCAACCTAGTAGTTACTTATTTAAATTTGTATTCTTAATTATTATATAAATAGAGCACATAGTGTTATGTTTTTATCCAAAAAAAAATAAAAAAAAAGAATAAAATAAATAAATAAAATAATAATTACTCCAATAGAATATTTCTAATAATATAAATAACAGTATTTTTCGCTACTTCAGGATATTTACCTAGACAGTTTATATTTAAAGAATAAATAAAATATAGAGATTCTGTAGTAAACGATATAGTAAAATAATCTTATATACTATATATATAAGGTGTAACAAAAAAATGTAAAGTAATATTGATATATAAATATAGAACTGATATTGAACCAATTATTATTTGTTTTTGTTTTTTTATTCTAAACATAGAAGTTAAAATAGTTCAACTGAGATACTGAATTTAAATAGGTAAAGAATTGTTTAAAAATAAAAATTATTATCTCAATTTTATCTAATTAGTTTTTAAAAATAGAACCAGACGTTAAATAATAGAAGACAAATTGGAATGAAAAAATGTGAGGGTCTTGACCTAACGAGATATAGTGATTAGGAAGGATTAGCGATAAGGAAATCCGTCGTTAATTGAATAAGCTAATAGTCCAAAAGAACTATAAAACTAGCAATAACAATAAATTTAAGTCGATTCGACCAACCATGACATTTCTGATAACGAGGCGCCATCCTTATATCAGTATTACTGAATTGCGATTACTGTAAATGTTCTACATTTAAACCGAGGTTCCATAAAATTCGCTCTCTTCTGATCTCGTAAGAGCTGTAACTGCATATCTTTTTTGAGGTAAGATATTCCTTTAGAAAAAAAAAATATAGAAATATACAGAGAATATATAAAATAATAATAAAATTTTATAATGGGCAAACCTCTTTCAGTAAGTTCATCAGTCTAGTATATTCATATCGATAAAAAAAAGTATTCACATTTTAAATAATGAATATAAATAAATATTGTATTTTAAAAGACTACAGAATTGTTTTTAAAAATTGATTAATAGTTAATAAATAAAATGGAGCTCATAAATATGTAATTCGATCTATTTTCACTCAACTCATATTTTATTCATTCAGAAGTTTTGCCTACTAAGCCATTATTAAGAACATCTTTTAAACAATTATTATAAATTTAAAGAATTTTTCAACATTGCAATAAATATTTTTTATTTTTACAAAAATATATTATTATGTACTCATGAACTTGTATAAGAAATAATGGCTAAAAGAAAATAATTAAAATAGAAAATGGAGTTTGTTCAGATCAAAATCTTGTACCCAAGTAACATTTTTTAATAAAACAGCATTTATTTGTTGTTTTATTAATTTAGCCTTCGATGAAATTAAGGATATTGTATTATCATATGGAATTTTATTAATTATAAAATACAAGGGAATAGAATAAATGTTTATGCAATATTTATAAGTTAAAAATTACTAATAATAGAACTTTTAATTTTTAACTCAATTATTATTTGAATAACTTCGATCCATGATTATCTATTGAAATGACTTTACATACATTCTAAATAAAACAATAGAGATATGATTAAAAGAGTGAGGAGAATGAATAAAAATAGATTCTACTTGCAATAGGAACTAACTAAAACAGGAACTTAAACAAATTTATGATTCAGTTTAGATAAAATTTAAATTACATAGTTGAAAAACTATTTTTATTTTTACTTAAATAAATAAAATTTGATCTTATTAGAATTGATAAAAATAGGATAAATATGCAAGTTGAAACGAATCAGATTAACTACTAAAGGAGCAAATGAACAATCATATATTTTTGAGGTAGTTTTTTTTTGTTTTTTTAAAAACAAGAATAGTAATATAGATTTGATATATACGTAGGAAAGATAATTAAAAAACAAATTATTTTATATACAAAGCTGTAAAAATTAAAGCGAAAAGGGCAGAAACTTAATGATTATTGTAATAATCATTTTATTGTTAGATTATTAATCCAAACACATGTTTGATTCTTTAACATTTTTTCAAGTCTAAACTTTATTTAAAAAATTTTAATAATTGATTTTACAATTACATTTAATTGTTTTGCTTCTCTCTAGCGACTCTACTTACTTTTCCACGATTTCTTCAACTTAATTTTTTATCTGTATTTTATGAGGTCTTTACTTTTTCTTATAACTTCCATTTTATTGAAGTTGTTGTTCTTTATACCTTTAAAGTAACTTTTATGTCACTGTGGCTAATTAGACAATGCTAAAGAGGGAGACATTTAGAAATTTTTCTGCCTAACCAGGTTTAATTAAGAAGGGATCTTTAATGAGTACCCAATATCCCACAGACTCAGGACCATTATTTTATGATGGCATAAACAAGGATTTCTCATTACTTTTAAAGAATCCTAGGGCTATCTGTTATGAACCAGCAACCTCGGGCATAAAAGACTGTTATTCTAGCCACTTAACCACAGGTGACCCCTCACTTTATTATTCATTTCAGTATCCCTAGAAGCATCCTTATTATCCCCTTAAATTTTTATTTCCAGTAAAAACTATTGATTGATACGACCTTATTTGATTTTTTTTTCTTTTCTTTTTTTTCAGGCTATGTATATCAACACACTATTTGGAATTCTTTTGATAATTTTCAACATTTACATTCATTCGCAATGTTTGGACGAGAAGACGATGCAATACAACAGAATAAGCAGAATATTAGCGTTGCGAAGAAGTGAGAGGAATCGAATAAACATGGAAAATAATGGAACCATGGGGACAAAACAACAAGGAAACGTAAAAGTAAATCCTAATGGATGGGTAGATAAAGGAATGCCATTCAATGTTCTATATATGAATTCGATTAATAGAAAAAATAAAATGCAAAACAATAAGGTAAAACAAACTAAGACAAAGAATGCGCTATCATAATAATACCTTTCTTGTTTGTGACAAATAATTTCTTAGTATAAGAAAAACAATAACAGTAGAACAAAAGAACAGCTAAAATGAAAAATAAAAAAAGAAGAAAAAGCTATTCTGAATATATTTGTGAGAAATAAACACATCTTACCGATAAGATTTATTTTACTTACCATTCATTTCTTTCGTCGCTCGGATGAAGTCTTGTGGATCTTTGAAACTTACGAAACCGAAACCTTTAGTCTTATTGGTCCTCTTGTCCCGAACCACCCGGGCTTTCAGGAAAGATGGGTATTTTGAAAATGCCCTTGTAAGTACTTCGTCTGTCACATCGTTTCCAAGATCACCGCAGAACAGTCGGAAATCATCTGAAAAATAAATATAGTTAGGTTAATTTTTATTTTTTGTATGTTTTGAATAATATTATTGTTCAATTGTTCAGTAATCAATCAATTAAGTAGAATTCAAATTTATTTCATTTTTATTTCTATTTAAGAGAAGAGACAAATAAAAGATGGAAAGAAAAAGTTTCGCTTTTGCTAGAATATAGGAAGGTAATCTGAGAGAAAGGTAACCTATTCCTATCTTAAAACAGAAAACCCCCCAAAAAAAACAGTCAGTTATGAAAAAAAATAATAAAATAGATACATAATTTTTTAAAATTAAAAATTCATGTATAAATGATTCTTATTTAATGAATAAGTTTTAGTCCTTTTTAGCTTATACCATTATGTCTAGCTTGTTCTACTTTCTCATTATTACAAAATTTAATAATGTTTCTTCGAAATATAATAGAATTTAAAATAAAATAGTCTAGGATAGTTTAATTTATAATTGCTTAATCTAAGAAGTTGATAGGGAGTATAGTCATTGAAGACACTTTAAATAAGAAATCACTAATATTGCGAGCCAACAATTCGACCTGAGTCATCATCTAGAGAAAAAACAAAATAAAATCCATTTAAAAAAAAAAAAAAAAAAATGAAAAAAAAGTAGTTTTTATTTTGTCTTTTTCTCTAGATCATTGGTTGCCAACTGATGTTCAGGGGGTACGCGGGATGTCATTGGGGAATAGTTCTAAATTACTTTAATGAAAAATATTTGTAGAGCCTTGGCTTTTAATAAAAATCACACACTTTACACAGACATATTTAATATTATGAGTGATATAGTTGCTAGTGTTTACAATCACAACCTTAAAATTGGTCGTTATGGCTTAAAGCTGTGGATATTAAAGTGGAAGTCTTAAATCTTGCCTTTTCGGGTTTAATAAGGATGGTGTTCTTTAATGTGTACCTGACTTAGCACAAACTCTTGGACCACCATTTTACGTTTCCTCTGAAGAACGGCATAATGAATGATTTTTCACTACCTTTAAAAAAAAATCCTAGGACCATCTGTCAGGTACAACATTAAATTTTAGTTATTCAATGTTCTGCGTATTGAAGTAAACTCCGTAAAATCAAACATGTATTTGATACAACATTACATCATACGGAGTAGCCAACTAAAAATTCTAAATATATATTTGGTATTTAGAATTTAGGGGGTTCGGTCTTTGTTGCCATTTTATGAAGGGGTCTTAGAACTTTTTTTGTTGGGAACCACTGGCTTAAAGAACAGATGACTTATGATGTATCACAGAAGGTAATGAACAATATTGGATTTCTTTATAAGTATTTGAATAAATACCTTTTTGTATAAGTTTTAAATTTTAGGTTATGCTTATTCACTTAACTTCATTTTATGCTAGTATAGCAATCAGACGATACTGTAGTTGAATTCCTAAATTTTGCCTATCCAGGTTTAATTAGGATATCTTTAATGAGTACCTGACATCGTACTGACTCTGGACTACCATTTTACGTTCCCTCTGAAGGACGGCATCACGAGGGATTTTTCAATCGCTTTAATATTTTTTTTTTTTTCGTTTTTTGTTTCATTATATAAATTAAGCTGGTATGTAGTACATTACCAATTAGCTAGAATTTCAATTAATATTATTATTTTAGTGTAATGCAATTTTTTCGTATAATTTACCACCTGAAATTGGGCCTAGGCCTGTTGGAGGATGAAAAAATAAAAATGAAAAATAAAATAAAATAAAAATTCTAGAACCATCTGCCAGTTTCAGCATTTTATTTATTCATTGTTTCGTGGCTTAAAGTAAACTCCTAGAGTCTGGTTCTTTTTCCTTTATTTCCATTTCCTCTACTAGGCCATTTCTAGAATATACAGTTTCTGTAGAGGTATTCCGCATGCAATGTACGTTATACGCTTTAGCCTACTAAAAATCTAAATATATATCTAATATTAGGATTTAGGGAGGTCCTTGCTTTAGAAATGATCGTATGAAGGGGTCCACGAAAAATATTTGTTGAGAACCAATGATCTAGATGATGACTCATATTGAATTGTTGGCACACAGAAGATTTTACATGTACATATAGATGGTACTCCTACTTAATTGAGTACTCAATATTTGACCATTTGTATATTAAATGATGAATGAGATGGTTCAGATATATCAGTGGTAAATAAATTATAAAAAAAAAACAAATGTTTCAACCCACTTTGTGACTCTTCATCAGGGCCAAAAAATAAAAATATACAATGTAAATGTCTGTATACAGAATATATATAAATGAATATTATCAAGAAAAAAATAATATTAAAAAAGATAGATAGATAACAGGGTGTCTTGCAAATCAGCTCAAAGAGATTTTCTGACTTTTCCATATTGTAAGAAGTCTTTTACAAAGAATAATTATAATTAATATTGTATACTAGATTAAAAATATATATTTAATATTGTATACTAGATTAAAATATACATAACAACTGATGGGATCACTTGTAGCTGGATGGCTGGCATAATAGCCTCCTATGCCAAAGGTCACGGGTTCAAACCTGAAGGTGGTCCTAGGATTTTTTAATGGGAGTAAAAAAATCCTTCGTTAAGCCGTCCTTTGGAGGGGACGTTAAAAGGTGGTCCCGAGCCTGTGCGATGTCAGTTACTCGTTAAAGATCCCTATCCTAATAAAACTTGGATAGACAAAATTTAGGACTCCCACTGTAGCATCGTCCGATTAGCCATAGTATCATAAAGTGATGTTAAATAAATAAACAAATAAAAAATATAACAACTAATTACTTTAGGATAAGATTCAACTATATCTACCCGAAACCAGCTGAAATTGTGGTTGTTTAAGTTGACTATTTATGAATTATGATAAACTTGGATACTGCAGTTAGTAATAATCAGTATTTACAAATCTGACAACAAATTTATTTACAAATTATTTATAATAAATATGTCTATATAAACTTTAAGAGATTTTTTTTAATGTTTGAATGAACAAGTAGGCATATTAGAACTTTTGTCTGAGGGAAGAAGATATGATGTTATCTAGAGACCATTTTCCCTGACAAAAGAACAAATTTCTTGACTTTTTCATATGTTTTTAAAATCTCTGACTTTTCCCGGTTTTCCCGATTTTCCCTGTAGCTAGACACCCTGAATAAGCAAATAATATTCAGAGGAAAGTGAAATGAAATAATTATGTAATGAGTTAATACATTCAAAGGAAAAGTAGCTGAATTAAAAGTGAATATATTTGTTTATTTTTTATTCGTTTAACCTCACTTTATGCTACTATGGCTAATGGGACGATGCTACAGTGGGAGTCCTAAATTTTGCCTATCCAGGTTTTATTAGGATAGGGATCTTTAATGAGTACCTGACATCGCACAGGCTCGGGACCACCTTTTAACATCCCCTCCAAAGGACGGCATAACTAAGGATTTTTTACTCCCATTAAAAAATCCTAGGGCCACCCGCAGGTTTGAACCCGCGACCTTTGGCATAGAAAGCTGTTATGCTAGCAACTACGCTATGGGTGACCCCAAAAGTGAATATATTTAATTTAAGATAATTAATAACATATGTTAAATTAAATTACATCTTTTAGATGATAATAAGTTAATAAATGTATATTTTTAATAAAGTAGATAATTTATTTATATACCCAATCATAATATTTAAGTAGATACCTAGACTTATGTGGATATTGATATTAAGTAGCTTTATTATATGAATTCAATAATAATTTTATCTGTAAACCTGATAAGGCTTTTGTGTCAAGTTCAGATATGTTATTCTTAGGAGACCTAGTCACAGAATAAAGGTTTTTTTTTTTCATCTATTAATCAATCCATATAATTAAACCACATAATTTAAAAGGAAAGAGAAGTCTGAAACTCTGTAACATTAGCTGTATGTCATAAGGTTTTAAGAATTAAAGGTAAAACTTATAAAATGTTTTGATTCGGTTTTAGAAAATTTAAAACAAGATTAGTAACATACCATGAAAACTTGTTGAATTCATTACTAAGCATAAAACAAAATGTTAAAAGACAAAGCTTGAAACAAAAAAAAAAAAAAAATGAACCTTTTCCAGATTAATTTTTGTTAACAAGATTAATGTTAGAAGAGAAATTACTTTATTTGAAGAGTATATCTCCACGCACTTGCTTCAAAAGATAATTAATGAAAAATTATTATTGTAATGCTATAAACATGTTATTGCAAGTTAAAAACCATGACCTTACCACTTCTTAATTTCAGTTGCTATTTGCAAATTATGCAAATGCTATTTGTACCTTTATTTTTACGAAATTAATAGTCTTAATCTAGTCTTTAAAAAAATGATGAAATACTTAAGTTAACGAAATAAATTTATTAAACAAAAATGATTATTATTATATTATTGCTAAATAAAATATTTATGTTTTAATGGTTATTTGTAATTTCTTATATCCAGGGAGCCTTGGTGCATTCTATATTTGGCCCATTGCACTTATTTCCTAAACCAAAACTTCACAAAAAAAAAAAAAATTAAGGCAGTCATAGGGACTGCCGATAGAAGTGAACATTTTTTTTAAATTCTCGATTCGCATTGGAATTTTGTTGGAAAGAAGAGTACGTTTGTAAAAGTAGATGATGTTGAGAATGCATGTTTTGTTATTATTGTTTCATTTAATTATAAAACATCATCAACTTTTAGGCGATACATGGTGAGAATTAGGGTATGTGTAGGTGAGGTGAAATTCGTGATTCGAAAGTGAATATCACATACTTTCAACATATTATAATAAATATTCAATTACCGAATTTTCTATATTACTTCATCATTTTTTTTTTCATCTTTTTATTATAAATAATGTTTAATTTCTTAAAATCGAGTTTCTACGTTAAAAAACGTGTATTTTCATGATGTGTATATTACACTTGTTTGTTTAGATATAACTTTATCATTCAGTTTTTTTTATCTTTTTAAGAAAATAATATTTAATGATAATATAGGATTTTTCTAATAGTAATATTTGATGTCATTATTCAAATTTATTTTTTTTTAATAAGCCTTCCCCCTCTCCTGCTACTTTCGTGAACACATACAATACTTGCTTTCACCTCACCTACACATACCCTAATTCTCACCGTGTATCGCCGCCTCAAGATATTTGTTTCAATTTTGTTATACTATGAATTAAATACTAACAATTAAATCATCATGATTTTTTTTTTTTTTGTAAATAAATATTTTCATGTTTTAATCATTTTTACAAATACCGATATTGTAGTGTCAAGAGATTAAGATATTCATTATATAAACTTTATATAAAGCATGAGTTAAATTCAAAGACATAATATATCTACCATGTATTTACTCACTACATTTGCAACTGATTTTAATTCAATTAAATACTGAAATTCCGATAATATTAATATCAATATTTCTGTGCTGATATTACATCGGTATCAATAACGTTCATGGAAATTGACAACTATATCATATCTCTAGTGGAAAGGTATACACAGACTGCTACATATGGTCTAGGGCATGTGATGTCAGCATGTTGGTAACAAGGCACCGCCACCTGAAATCGCAAGTTGTTTCTCTGCCAAAAATTGCATAACGCTCATAAAGAAGTTTTCACTTCAAATATTTATCAATGGAAACAGATAGTACTAATAAAAATGAGATTACTAAAATAAAACAAAGCTCTTCCAGCTCAATGAATGCAGGTGGAGCCACTTGGTTTATTTAACAATATATAATAAATTTTTCATTTAGCCCCACTAGATGTTTAATTTAGTGTCACAATCATATAACAAAAAAACATCTGAGTACACCTATAATTAAGGAGAAAACTCAAGTAAGTAATGCACATTGAGATAATAAATGAAACAACATGTACAATACTTAGTAAAAATTAAAAGTTAAAGGAAAAAAAAGTATAGAAAACATACCATCTTCCCATTCCCCAAGTGTAGGATCTTCCCAAGTTTGACCTCCTGCTGTTCTGATAAGCTTTTTGTTCTTCTTTTTATCTTTCTTGGACGATCCTCCGCCCACAGCAACCTGGTTCGATGACCCTTCCTGTGGTTTATTATTTTTCTTAACATTTTTCTTTGTGTCCTCAATAGGAATTTCCGGTTGAGAAACTTGAGTATTTTGACTTTCTGCTTGGATAGCTGCGATTTCTAGCTGAGGATTGGCTACATACATCATCGGTGTGGCACTATAAATCATTGAATTTTATATATTAAAGTGAATATTTTATATATGGATAAAAAATATCATATAAATAAAGTCTTTTCTAAAATAAGATATTTGATTTCATGAACAACAGTTACGAAACCAACTTTTCAAGCCAAAATACAGGCCTTCATCATGGCTAAAACAAGATATAACTTAGAGATTCGAATATAGAATATATAAATGAATATTGTCATAAAAAATAAATAGAAAAGTTTGAAAAGTGGGAAAAAAGATTCTGACAATTATTAGGCAATGGTTTATTATTTCTTCATAATTATATTATGGTATCACAATTTATAAAGCTATATAAGTACACAACTTATATTTATAGTTTTCAATTAATCAAAGAGCTACAGAACCACATCCACGGAATACAAGGACCAGCTACACTGTCAATATAAAAAAATAAAAGTTATGAATCTTCATTGCTAAGTTCAAAACACAGTATCTTCACTCATTTTTAACAGATTTCAATGATTTTTTGTTTTGTGGAGAATGAAATTCTCTGTTGAATATTATTAACCAGGAATTGGTAATTCTTAATTTGCAAGGCAGACAGGTATATTTTATTTTATTCTATTCAATATTTTAATTATATGTATCTCAAAAGGTAAGATATGTATCAAATAACGTAAGAAAGATGTACAAAGGTATAAACAAATCGCGTAAAAGATTTGAACCTCTATTGAATGCGGTTAAAGATGCAAATAACAATATAATTGCGGATCCTTCTGAGATATTAAATAAATTTAAACAACACTTTGACGGCATCTTAAATACGGAAAATAATAATCAATCTCCTCTCTCTGAATATCAGAGCGCTGAACCATGGATAGACGCACCGAGTAAAGAGGAAGTCGAAATGGCGATAGGAAAATTAAAACGTTATAAGACCGCAGGAAATGATAATATCACGAGTGAATTAATCAAGGCGTGTGGAGAAGCGGGCGTTTCCAAAATACATTTATTAGTTAAAAAGATCTGGGAAAATGAAAAAATGCCCGAAGAATGGAAAGAATCAATACTTATTCCGATTCACAAAAAAGGACCGAGGTCGGATTGTAACAACTATCGTGGGATCTCTCTTCTCCCAGTATGCTATAAAATATTTTCGTTAATTCTAACTAGTCGAATCACGGAATACACTGAGGAAATTATCGGAGATTACCAATGTGGTTTTAGGCGGAATCGCTCGACAATTGACCAAATATTTTCCTTACGTCAAATATTAGAGAAAAAATTGGAATACAACGGTGTAGTCCATCAACTTTATATCGATTTTAAAAAGGCTTATGATTCAATAGACCGTTGGAAGCTATATAACATCATGATTGAACAGGGAATACCTAGGTAGTTAGTAAAACCTAGTAGAGATGTGTTTGTCGGAAACATTCCATAAAGTTAGAATCGGTCATAATTACTCCAAAAGATTTGAGGTGCGATCGGGTTTGAAGCAGGGTGACTCCCTTTCACCTGTTTTGTTTAATATAGCTTTAGAATATGTCATAGAAAAGGTGATGTGTACCGAGAAAGGCTTAAATATGGGTGACAAGATTCCGGTTTTGGGATATGCTGATGATCTGGTACTGCTAGGTGAAAACACGGAAACCATACAACTAAATACAAGTGTGTTAATAAAAACCGGTAAAGAAATAGGACTCGAATTAAATACCGATAAGACGAAATATATGATTAGTAGCAGAAGCGGTGGCGATTTTGGTGATATTGATGTATCAGGGCATACTTTTGAACACGTACAGAAATTCAAGTATTTAGGTTCAATTATAACTAGAAAAAATGAAATCCAGGAAGAAATAAAGTCCCGGTTGAAGGTGGGAAATGCGTGTTATTATTCAGTTGCTAAGTTACTTAGTTCGCGGCTTCTATCTAAAAACTTAAAGGTTAGAATTTATAAAACTATTATTCTTCCAACGGTTCTTTACGGATGTGAAACGTGGCCGCTTACTTTGAAGGATGAACAACGGCTTAAGGTCTTCGAAAATAAGGTATTGCGTAAAATATTTGGTCCGAAGAGGGATGAGGCCACTGGGGAGTTTAGAAGGTTGCACAACGCAGAATTGCGGAACTTGTATGCTGTGAATATAATTGAGCTGATTGCATCGCGGATACTCAAATGGGCGAGTAAAGTTGTTGGGCTCGATGACGAGCGGATCCCGAGAAAGTTGATATTTGCTGATCCGACTGGTAGGCGTCCGAAAGGTAGGCCGAAGCGTAGATGGGAGGATTGCGTTAAGGCTGATCTCGGGAGCTTGGGCTTGATTGGTGAACATTGGACGAGTCTGTGTAGGCAGAATTTGGTGGTATCGGCATCGAACCTTCGGGTTCGCTAAGCCTATTATTATTATTATTAGTATCTCAAAAGGTAAAATATCTTCACAAGGCAATTGTAAAGGCAAAAAAGCTTGAAACTTGGGTTTGAACAACCACCCAAAAAAACAGCATTATGAAGTTTGTACCACACTTCTTTGCCGAAACATCTTCTATACGGAATTGTTATTCTGATAAAATCTGGATATTTTACAACATTAAACATTCAATCCCTGGCCTGAAAAAATCCCCATATGACCTTATTGTAATACCATAATATGTTTGTTTGTTTAACGTCCCTTTATGCTGCTATGGCTAATCGGACAATGCTACAGTGGGAGTTCTAAATTTTGCCTATCCAGGTTTAATTAGGATAGGGATCTTTAAAGAGTACCTGTCATCGCGCAGGCTCAGGAACACCTTTTAACGTTCCCTCCGAAGGACGGCATAACTAAGGAATTTTTATCCCCATTAAAAAATCCTAGGGCCAACTGCGGGTTTAAACCTGGGACCTTTAGCATAAGAGGCTGTTATGCAAACCACCATGCTACAGGTAACCCCTAATACCATAATATAATGACTCGGAAATAATAAACCATTGAGCAATCATTTGCAACATTTTTATTTAATTATGACACATAACTCTGAAACACTTTATACAATAGTATAATACACTTTTCTTATTTTTAAAACCATTATCAATGCTAATAAACATAAAATACCTCAAGACAGCTTGTACTGGTTGCTGGGGTTTATTTTCTTGGGAAGTTGGTGGTGCGAATCTTGGTGGATTGAGATGAGGCGGAAACGCTGAGCCATTGAAGGACGGAGGCATCATGGGCGGCCCAATAGGTCCAGGCCCTGGCCCCATTGGGGGCACTGGGGCAGGGGGTGCCATCCCCCCGGGGCCCAGGTGACCTGGTCCAGGTCCCATCGGTCCTGGGGGTCCCATGGGTCCGGGGCCCATGTGACCCCCCATAGGGCCCATCATCCCGAAGCCTGGAGGGGGTGGTAAGGGGCCTGAAACAGACAGCAAGAGTATAGGCATAACATAACACTAAATACAAAATGGACAGATTGAATAAGTTGTATGTAAGAAATTAAATACATAATATAATAAGTTTCCATATACAGAGCCTACAATACTAAAAGAGCATAAAATATTTTTTGGATTAACTTCAGCCAGATATCAAAGGTTATTACAACTGTATAAAATATATGATGGAGAATCTGATTTGGGGTGTGGTCACCAAGAAAATACAAATATATGTCAAGAAGTCAAAGCTTATTTTATTGTGTGCCGATGTTTCAGCCTACATTGTGGGCCTTCATCAGGGCTAAGAAGACAAACATTAATGTAAACTGATAATATTTGGAAACTATGATCAGAAACTAAGCAACTAATTAAAGTTTAAGAGAACAATCACAGCTGTGGTCATATAAATTGCATTACCCACCTTTAAACAAATTCTTTATTTTTTTTGGTAATGAATTTGATCTAATCTAATATTTTTGTTTTTGTCAACTTATTTATATCATACTCTTAATGAAATAAAGATATCTAAAAAAAAAAAAAAAAAAAAAAAAAACTCTTCTTAGTTCTTGGTTGGTACTTTTAACTACAAGCAGAATTAAATGTTTAATTATGTTGAATTTTATGCATTTTGCTATTAGAAACAATTAACATTGTGAGATTACATGAATCAGAACAATTTTCATGGAAAACAGTGGCCATATTTTTAAAAATTAATTTTATAATTCATTTTTTTTTTCAATTTTTTTTAAAAATTATAATCCATTTTATGAGAGAACATAAACTTCTATATTTTTTTCCTTGCGTTGTATGTGCTTTTCTTTAATAATTCACTATCGCTAACTTATCACACAATTTTAGCTTTCACTTGTCTGTCTCTATCATGTAGCACAGCCCTAAAGAGCCACAATTGGAATTACTTAATTAAGAAAACAATACACTATGCAGTTGCTAAATTGATGTATTATTATAATACTCAATTTATTCTAAAAACAAAACAAAAAAAGATGTTTTGATCTAATTTAGGTTATTAGTGGATCCATGTTCATAGGAACCACCAAAGTCAAGCAAGCAACTATTTTTGAAAAAAAAAATTATAAATATCAATTTAAAATTTTAATTCAAACAAAAATAGTTTTGACGAACTGCCATGATAAATATGGCAATAACATCCAGATAGCTTGAACTTCAATTTGAGATATCAACTACAAACATTTCACTGCATCATATTTCAAATAAAATAATTAAAAATCTCAGGTAATAAATAAAGAATTAAATACAGTCATAAACATTATAAAAATAGTATAAATGAAATAAGAAATACTTACCCGAGGGCATAGGACCAGGAGGCATTGGTGGTACAGGCGGCATAGGTCCCCTCCAATCCATTGGTGGCCTCGAACCGTCCACTTAAATAAATAAATAATCAGATATGAATAAAAATCAATACAGGAATTTAATAACATTACAGAAAAATCAAATAATGAAAGGCAAAATAATAAGGAATAGATAGATTTAAAGTGATATGATTCAGTAACTACAAGACTTAAATAATTTTTTTTTTTTAATCCCTCCTATGTTATTCTAATATTAAGATAAAATAAAAAATAGCTATATAGAATAAAAAAAAATATATATATATATAATATATATATATATATAGTATGAGAGAGAGAAATTCCCAATTTGATCGGCTACCTCAACTTTGCTGAGTTGCTATTAATACACTACACTATACACCATACATACTGATCAATCTTGAAGACAATCTTTAACATACAAAAAAAATAAAAGGGAGATATAATTCCAAATAAACCTATTCAGCCGTAATACTTATGTTTAAATCCAGGCTAGCCTTAATAAATATGGTGGTGCAAGATGCCCAGCGAGTACAGGATTATAGTCTCTGCCATAGCCCTTTGAAAGTACATGTTCTTTCACCAAATTCCTCACAAAACTTCTCCTGCAGGTAGGAATACATTTTTCATTAATGTTCTCTTTTTCTCCTTTTGAATTTTTTGCCTTGTTCCTAATAATTTGCCTCATATCTGATTGTGGGATCTAATATTAGTGCTTTCTTTCCTGTGGCACTAAATGCTAAGATGTCCACAAATCTAGTCGACCCAATGGTATCAAGTTAAATTGTTAGAAATGTGATTAAACAAACCAGAAAAACAATTGTTAAAACAATCAATTTTAACCATTAACTTCAATTTCGGGAGATAGAACAGAGAAATCCCCAAATCGAATGGCTGCTCAAATTAGCTGAGTTGCTATAAACGCACAGATTACTGAATAAATAAAATAAAATAATTATTTTGAATTACAGAAAACATTGAAGTCTCACTCTATTGACATGAAAATTTATATGGTCAGCAATATTAAATGCTCAAAATTATATCTAAAACTTCTTTCAGACAATTAGTTAGATCAATTTCTTCAACACCTAGTAGTTCTTGAACATAATCTATACTTATAAAAAGAAAATTAAAATGTTCAATGGAGGGTCTCTTTGCCCAGAAGTACATTAAGGGTGGGTTTGTGAAAATTCTTCCTGTAAGAGTAAAAAAACAAATTCTATACTTCTATAAAAATATAAGTATTCATTTCAAGGATAATAAAATTTCTAACAGGTATAAGCAAATTATCTTAATTTGACTTGTATTAGCCAAGATACTAAATATATAACTAAGATATTAAACTAAGCATATTAAACTTTATATCCATGTTTTGTGTGTAGTTCCAATGGTAACACATATGATTTTTAAATTATATTTTTAGGTGAAAAGCTCAACTCAGAAATGGGATTAATCCACATTTACATTGTTTACTACTTATGACTATGTTTAAAAGCTAAAACATATTAAGTTATAATGGGAATGATTACTTCCACTGGTGTGCTACTGTAAGTACAACTGATAAAAATTAGGATATTTACATAAAAATAAGAACAACTGATTGACCGATAGCTTATTATATTAGCTCTTAATATAAACATATATCTAAATAAAAAATAAAAAAAAAATACAGGGTGTCTACCAAATCAGCTCAAAGAGATTCCCTGACTTTTCTATATTTTAAGAAGTCTTTTACCTGGCCAAATCTCAGTGAAAATCGACAAAACAAAGAATAATTATAATTAATATGGTATATATAATGACTAATTACTTTACGATAAGATTCAACTATATCTACCCGACACTAGCTGAAATTGTAGTTTATAAGTTGACTCATCAATGAATTATGATGAACTTGAATACTGCTATTAGTAATAATAAATATTTACAAATCTGACTACAAATTAGATCAATATTTCTATATAAACTTTAAGAGCTTTTCTATAATGTTTGAATCTCTGCAGCCAAATCTTCAGCTTTCTGGAGAGCTTCTTGGAGTAGTTTTTGTTTTTTGCCTCCAATGCCTTCACCTGAAGGCTGACTTTTCTCTTCTCCACAGCCCTTCTGTCCTTTTATGATATGAAATATTAAACTCGCTTTACGATATTTGCAACATCACAAAAAGTAGGCATATTGGAACTTTTGTCTGAGTGAAGAAGAAACGATGTTACTTAGGGACCATTTTCCATGACCAAAGAACAAATTTCTTGACTTTTTCCTATGTTTATAAAATCCTGACTTTCCCGATTGTCCTAGACATCCCCAAAATATTTTCCAACAAAGCCATGGGTTACAGCTAGTATATTATAAATGAACATTTGTAAGTTTTTGTGATAATGAAGCCCATTAAATGTAAAGGACATGCATAAGGTTAATTAAAAAATAAATATAACTTACATGGTCTCGGTGGAAGACCCCTGACTTGATGAGGTATAAAGGGCAGGGAGGAATCGGTGGTGGAGGTGGAGGAACAACACCCAAAGCGGGAACTCCCATTGCTGCTTCGACAGATGACGGGAGACCAGCAAGTTGTTTTTGAGCTTCATTGTACGTATTGGTGCTTATAACTTTTGGTCCAGGTATTGCAACAGACGGAATAGGTGGAGGTGGAGGAGGAGGCGCTGCATCAGGAAGTGGGAGTCCGATTTCTTCCTCAAATCTGAAAAGAAGAAAAATTAAATACATGATTTAACTGGGCTATAATAAAATATTAATGAAAAATTGTTTGATGAATGTTTTCTAAACCAAGTTAGTTAAGGTATGAAACAAATCATATAAGCAAAATAGCTGAAACTGAACAAGGAATAGTAAATTTACTTTCCCAAAGATCAAAAATGATTAATAAGCATTCAGCTTGCCTAAACACTATAAAAATGTAATCATTCACTTAAAAAAAATCAATTTGACAAAGTGATAAAAGATGAATGATATAGAGCTCAAGTAATTAATTGGTTGCTCAGAAAGAGCAATTCAAATTTGATAAAATATATTTTCATCATTTTAATGGGAAAAATGATCAAAAATCAGTTTAAGTTTTTCCTTTTAATTTTGTCAAAGTTATGACCCACACACATGAGCCATCCATTAGGGCTAGAAACAATCAGAAACAAAAAAGATGTATAAACAATCTTTTCCTAGGTATATGTGAGTGAATGACATAGTTATAGGTGGTAAAACATATGAAAACCAATTTTGAGGAATAAAAATATTAATACCGTATAAGAGTAAAACAATAAAATAACTATGAAATTAAAATTAATTCACTAATAAATTAATTTATAAATTGTTCAAATTTGTTTTTATCTGTTTGACCACCAATCACTCATATATACACTAGAAAAAGATGGTTAGTCTCTTTTTGTTTTTGAAGGTTTCTAGCC
The DNA here is from genome assembly GCA_023052935.1 of Piezodorus guildinii. Taxonomy (NCBI): domain Eukaryota; kingdom Metazoa; phylum Arthropoda; class Insecta; order Hemiptera; family Pentatomidae; genus Piezodorus; species Piezodorus guildinii. Next base: position 139,751,996 of record CM041296.1, on the reverse strand, counting down.
CGGTTGATGGCACACATATTTGGAAAGAAACATTGGCAAAATTTAAAAAAAAATTAAGACAACTCTTACTTATCTATTATTATCATATCAAGAGTCAACTAAACACCCTCGAAGCATTTACATAATTTTAACATGCTTGGATAAATAACAAATGACATACATATTTAATAAAATATATTTTTAAATCTAAGTGAGCTAAATCTATTATAATGATTTTCTTTGCTCCGCATAAGAAATAAATATAACTTGGCAGAATTAAAGTATTGTTTACTGTTCATTTTATCAATACCAACATTGTCTAAGTATGTATTCAAAACTTGGTATTTCTTCAATAATGAAGAATAGTAAAAAGTGTCAATTAAACATTTTCCAGAGAAAGATATCTAGAAACCTCAAACAAGCAAACCAATCATTATTTTTATTAACAATGATTGAAAACAGAACATAATAACAAAATTTTAAAAAGTTTTTCCTGAATAACAAATAATGGAAAATTTTCACATGACACTAGAGATGAAAAAAATTATTAAAAATCAAAATACAAATTGCTAATCACAGTCAATACACTACGTGAAAAATGAGTAAGGACGTAGATAAACAAAGTTTATCTATAGTTTAAGAAAGTTAGATAAACAAACTGAATCCTAAGCAGCTAGTAAAAACTCAAATACACAAAACTATTAAAAACTGCTACTCTACTTTTATTAGTAAGACATAATAAAAAAAAAAAAAAATACCTGCTCATCTCATCTTGCATTTGCTTGATTTTGTCTTCGTTTAATGATGCCATTTTTAAGAATAAAATTTAAATACTTTCAGAATAAAACGACAAGACCGTGGTTGATTACCTTTCGAGCCACAAATGACAACAAGAAGGTTATTGGCGGTAGGTAGGTTTCAATATAAGGGCACGTTTTCATTTTTAAGCTGGTTTTTATTTTTATAATTATAGCAGTAGTTGAAGAAAAAGTTTATAAGGAAGTTTTGAAGGAAATTTAAAGAGTTATTCCTATTAATTTGGTATTAATTGAACCATCAACAATACTCAAAAGTGAGTTATTCTACTGGCAGTGGATAGCCTGAAGTACAATAAACTGTTTGAGACGGAAACATTGTAAAAACCGTAGATATGTCTTTTTATTGCAGATTTAGATTCATGTTGTACCTTCCAGATATATGATGGAATGTTATTAGCAATTCTTGAGAATTGCTAAATCAATCTGAAAGAGTTCGGAAGGCAGTATTCGTTTTATATTTTGAATAAACCTTCGCCTTTGTCATGGATATGACTAGCACAGAAGGTAAGCTACCTAATTTAATTGCTGTATTGAGCCGTATATTTTATTTTAATTTTTGTTATGTTGCTTTTTAATGAATCTAATGTTAATAAGAGTTTCTTATTCTATCTTTTAATTAAGCTGCATTATGTGGTTAAATTAATTTTATTTCTTTTTGAAATATTCTTAGCAGTTGTTATGAAAACCTCCCAGCAAAAGCTATCATTTATTTATTGTGCTTTAAGGAGTTATGACTTATTAATGTGTATTGGTTTTAGTTCTTTTCTCAAGCCTGTTTTAGCTTGCAATATCATAGTATATTTATTTTTAAACTTATGCATGCAGTTTTGTTAATTAGTATCCACCTATCATCTCTTCTTATATTTTAAACCTATTGTTCAGTGATTATTAATTTTTTTTCAGTTATTGTATCTATTCTTCTTTTTAAAATTTGATTTAATGTTGTACTATTTAATGTTTATTAAAGCAGAAGCATTATTTAAAGCTGTCTAAGAAATTTTACTGAATAAATGAAATCAGGTACATTAGTTTACTCATTTTTAAATAATTGTTTTTGCTTGGAATGTGGTACACATCTAAATCTATTTTCATTAATTATGTATATGCTATATTATGGTAATGTATTACTATAACCATTTAAATACCTTATTACCATATCAATTTCATAAACCCCTAGTCATTTTACTCCCCAAAAGTTTATGATAAGTTGGGGATGCTCCTATTCTTTATTATTAAGATTTTATAATTCAAGTTTTCCCTGCTTTTTCTCCCCCACTTAAACCCTTTTATTAATAAATCTAAATGGTCCATGTTTACTGGGACTCTATGGTTCAATATAATAATAATTTATTAAATATAACAAATATGTTTATTGTGTATCTATTGATACAAAGTATAACTATAATAAAATTAAATAATATGATGCTGTTAAATTTTTTTTAACTTCAAGGTGTTGTATCTGCAATATTGTCCTGTAACTACTCATTTTTATGATTTTAACGAAGTAATTTAGTAACCATGTGACTATCCATTAACAAAGCTAATTAAATAACTCATAATTATAATAATAAATAGGAAGTATAATTAACTATTTCATTTTTAAAGGAAGTAATAATAATGAAATATCTATAATTATATTTAGTTCTGTTGATGTTTTTTCTTGATTATTATTGACCTGTTTATCTAGTTACAATTTTAATAATAATGTTTTTTAATTGATATTTCTACCCGTATAGAAAATCCATGCTCTGTGTGAAATCAATTTATTATAAAAACTGTGCCTCTCTTTAATTTTATTTTATTCTTCTTTTGATTTTGTGTTGAAATCTTAAACTAAGAAATAATCAATGAGCTATATGTTAGTTATCCATCAGCTTATTACACTTCATACTACAATTTGATATATCTTATATAATATGCTTGATATATTTTCTAAGTATTGTCTTAACCACAATGTCTATATATATTACAGATTAAGTCTGGACATTCAAACAGTTGAATAGAACTGTAGATTCAAAAGTAATTTTGACTGTTACGTATTTAAACATTTGTTTCTTATGTTGACAAGTTGTGCTAGTCTATTAAAGACATAATTATTTCAGTTAATAATGTTACCCTTCTCTGTCCTTTTCTCCAGATCTTTCCAGTATTTCTTTCATTATTTCTCATCTCCTCACACCATCCTGGACCGAGTTTTTCCTTTGATCCTTATAGCAGCCCTTTTATTCTTAAAACTTTATTATTATAAATCTTTCATCTATTATTTTATATATTGTTAATTTGTTGTAATCTGTCTTATTGATAGCTCCATAAAATACCAGTTCCTTTTCTTGTTATTGTTTTGTGGTCTTCTATGTTCTGTTGTCTCTATTGGGCTTAAGACTTTTTTCTTGTACTTTTGTTTTATATAATGTGTAGTTATGAACGAAACATTCTTTTATGATTTAAACATAAATGGTTCACTATTTCTGTAGTGTCTTTTATTAAAATTCGCTTTTAAATTAACAATGTGATATCAAGTGCTCTTTCCACATTTTTTTTTTTTTTTTTTTTTTTTCCTTGGAATGATTCTCCTAAGTATTTGAATTACTTTATCAAGTGTTCTATGCTAATCCTAGTTATCAAAAAGGGTTGAGAGAATTGTAAATTATTACTACTATAATTATATCTGGAAATTCTTCAGACAAGTCTGTTTAGTGGTTTTAAAATGGTTATATCATTTATTATGAAAAAATTAAAAAGGATTTTCAGATAAAATTGGAAGTTTTTCTTTTTCTTTAGAACATTTTTTTCAGATTATTTTATCATTATATTCAAATTAAAGTATTTTTCTTTATATTCCATTTAAATAATCCAGTTTATGTGTATTAGTTTATTTTTTTACATCTCTAGAGTATGGATAATCTTTTAATTCTAGTTACATAACAAAAATGTTGGCATGCATGATACCAATCAGAGACATATTATGTTATATTAATTTATACTACATAATTAATTAGTATTGCACAAACATAAAATTACAATTAGTGAGAACACAAAGTTTATAAATATTAGTTAGTTGTAAAAATATTTAATGAATCCAATTTTGTGTATTAGCAACAAAAAGTGAGTTGAAACTTTTTTTTTTTTTTAATATATTTTTATTGAAATTTACAATTGTACAAAAAATACATCAAGTAAATATGCTGAAATGTTATAACACATAAATAAACATGAAGAGAAACTGACCATTGGCAGCACTATTTCATAGTGAGTCTAAACTAGAAGGTCTCGAGGTCATCTTCTTTTCAGACGCCTCAGAGGATTATCTGAAATGGAAGAGGAAGCAAGGATTGAAACTAATGGATTAGAGTGGGAGTGGAGTTTTTCATGGAAGGTGTGATGCCTTGTTGAAACTTCCTATTCTTCATTCTTAAAAATAAATAAACTAAAAAGGTAGAAGAAGAAAAAAAAACTCATGCAGATGTTTCTTCTGATGTTGAAAAAATAAATAATAATAGAAATAATGTTACATTAATGGTATATACTAACAAGACATTCTCTTAAATTAGCTAATATATCACTACTAAGTGATTACTTATGTTAATAGCATCAAATGCTTTCCATCTAAACATTCCACTTCAGATCGACCATAAAAGAAAACAGTTCAACTTGACTATTTCAGTTTTTTTTTTTTGCACTCCTAATTAAAACTTGTTCCCAATTCAAATACTTTTTTTTTTTTTCCTGAGTTAAAAATTTCAGTTTTTGAGTTATAAGTTTTTTTGGGAATACCTCATATATTTTGTGATGGTTTAGTTAATACATTACAAATTTTTCATAGGTTGTCATAATTAAATTAGCAGTTATAATTAAAATGCATCTCAACATTTTAATTCAAGCCTAAAAATAATTTGTGATATAAATGACCAAACTTGTTTTTATTTATATAGTTATCATTTTTCTTTTTAGTTAAATTGTATCTGTAAGTAGTAGTATTGTGATAGTGAACAATTTTGATCTGAGTTTTCAATTGTTTTGCTGAATGCCAATATTGATTTTACACATTTTTACAATTTACTCGAACTTAATATATTGATCGAATGTATTATCACAATGAATCATAATGTTCTTATATTATCAACAGGGTCCTATTATCAGTGAAGTATTCTGTTAGGGTTTAAATGCCTGGTTCTATAAAATTACATTAATTTTTTTAATATAATTACTGAGAAAGATCTCATTGTTCTTATTAATTAATTTCATGTCATTATCTTTAAAATATGTTTAATTTGAAAGAATACTATAGTTAAATCAAAAACGTTATATTTTCTAAGGTTTTAAACATATTTGTAATAATATGAATAGTTATAAGTCACAGAAATGATATTCTAACTTGGAAATTCCTGAAAGGTAACGCAATGGTAATGGCATTTAAGCTCGAGTCATTTTAGTAAATAATAACTTCTACTGTAATATTATTTTATGAAAAATAAATGATTTGCACCAACTATTTGTTGATTTCTTTTATAGGATGATGTATGAAGGTTTTATGATCATAATACAAAAAAATCTTCACAAAATATTTTATCAAATGTGTTTTAATTACTTTTGCTCAATGGTATTTTGAATTATTCATAGTAAGTAGAATATTGTTATGTTCACATAAATGGTTTGAAAGTAATATAAAACCATTGAACATATTTTGCAATCCCTTAGTCAAGATGATCTGAACATAGGAATTCTCTTATCAAACTTTAAGGGAAGTTTTTTTGTTGAATACTAAATTTTAAATAGCTACCACATCAATATATTATAGTAGTAAATATAGGAACTAATTCTCACATTTGTTGTCAAAGAAATATTCATCACTGCAAGAAAAACATTATAAGCTCGATAATGTAAGCAACAAAGTTTTCTTTTGCCATTTTCCTCTTCTTCCAAATCTAAATAATGATGTATGACTTTAACTGATTATCATTGATTTTTTTTTTCTTTTTTAAATGAGCTAGGGGCATACACATGACTTTAACTCACGTTAAAATCAATTTAAGAAATTTTAAATGAAGCTAAAGATTAAAAGAGGTACAAGAATTACATTGAATTTCAATATTATTGAAATATTAAATAGTATATAATATTATCATATACAACAATCACTTAGTTTTATTTAGGATTTTCATCACTCTCCATTACCTTTTACAAATTCTTGAATAAGATAATATTTTTTCTAAATCTTAAGCTTTCTAACAGTATGTTATATATCCATATTACTGTTCTTATGTTCAAAAGTTACATACAAAAAGAAACTGAAATTTCATATTTGAGACAACTATTTGTCCGAGATCTATAAAAACTTTTTTGTCAAAATGAGCTTACCAGAAGAGCCCCTGTATACCAAGCATTTTGCACCTTAAAATGCTTTTAAAAAAAACTTTAAAAGAGAAAATTAGCAAAAAAAATATTTTTAATGCAATTTTTGTTTTTGAAGCAATATACCATTGGAAAGCCCATTAAATTTTACATTGATATAGCGAGTTTAATCAAAATCATTAGAGCCTTTTTCGAGATAATCATAAAAAGGTGCATAATGCATGCTATAAAGTGGCTCTTATGTCCGCCGATTTCATTGAAAAATTTTGCTGTAACATCTGGGCATATACACTTAAGTATGAAATTTCAGTTTTATACAACTTATTTTTGTGGTACTTGGTCATTTGGACTCAGGGGACCCAAAAATATGTATTTCTGGTGAAAAATAGTATCTGAAACTTTTCACAATTGGTATAATTTCCCTTAGTATATATTCTATGTATAGATAAGTGCAAGTAAAAATGGTTTATGATTTAGTATATACGATTGCAACTTTCATTTTCTGATCTTTGTTATTTTATATCTCAGTTTTTATTTATATTTTCTGTTGGTAGAACTGGGATTGGTGTGGATGGGCGACATGCTCCTCCACAGCGACCCTGGAGGGCTCATGATCAACTCCAGCATGGATCCTCATCGCAACACCTTCTTTACAGAAGCCCAACAGACTATTGATGAGATGCGGCAGACCACACCGATGGTAATATTATTATTTTAGTATCTATTACTTAGTTTTATGATAGGTAACTGTAATAATAAATCACTTGTCTACTGTTTTCCTATGGTCCTGGGTTCAAATCCCGGTTGTCACCGAATATTATTGAGGCGACCCTAGGGTATGGAAACCCTCTAGGGGCAGACCCAGACTCTATAAAGTAGGGCATCCCAAAATTAGGGCGAAACCTAGTGGCTGAGTGTGAATATGTATATAGTTTTAGATTCAGGAAAGCGCGATAAACAGAAGAAAAAAAAAAGTTGATCTATATATTTAAGTCACAAATTATTATTTAAACACACTACCAAAACTCTCGATTATTATTGAAGATAAAGAAAAGTCCGAAAGATTAGCAGCTGTAAACAGTTATACCCTAATATAGTTGTTTATTTATATAACGTTCTTTTATGCTGATGTGGCTAATCAGACGATGCTATAGTGGGACTCCTACATTTGCCTATCCAGCCTATAATATAATTAAAATTATATTAATAAAATAGGTTAAATTATTAATAACTTTATTATATTATATTAGGACTTCAAGTTAACTGTATCATACTAATAATATAAGTTAATTAATATAATTAAAGTTATATTAATAAAATAAGTTAAGTTATTAATAACTTTACTATATTATATTAGGACTTCATGCCTTAACACACGATCTCGTACTAATCACACCATTGCACGGCTGTTGGCCTATAAACAATACGAATCTCTATATGTACTGAGGACCAAGACCCATCAAGGCTTGTATGGGTGCAGTTTATAATAAATTACTGATACAGCCACAAATGAACTTGAAAGTTCTTCAAAATTTCAAGTATGGCTTAACACACTAAGACAGTCCATTTAAAATTTCTTTATTAAAAACTCATAGTAGCTTTTAGATAGTTAAAACACATGTTCAACTATAAAAATACCAATTCTCATGATTTAATCTAGAAAAACACACAAACTAATAATTTAAATATTTTTCAAGAGGAAAACTGAGAATCCTCACCCTATAGATACATTTATCATATTATTACATATGGTATTTTAGAGGAGGTGAGGGCGAAATGAATACAGCCTGGTACAATTGTGACAAAATATTCTTTTATTGTTCTGAAGGCAAAAACGGTTAAATAAAAGATGAATAGCAAAATACACAATAGAGACTATATGAGGAGTGCGCAATAAACGAGATAGATAAACAACAGCTGGTGAGAGGTTGCAATGGATTTGCCACCGTATAATAAAATAATCTTTCTACTATAATAAAACACAGAAAATAAAATAAGAAATAAAAATGAGCTTCAATTAAATATAAAGAGAACTAAAATATAAACACGTTTGACGCAGTGACAAATCCATTTCACGTAACCTCTTTCCTCCCACCAGCTGTGTGTTATAACCTCACTCCCTCACACATCAGCCCCATCACAGTATCTAATAGAGATCTTGTGTCAGCCCGTGCTTTATTGCCTTTTTCACTAAGAACTAATAAATAATAATTGATTTTTTTTTAAATATTTAAAACAAAAACAAAGTGTAACGACTACTGCGGAATCTCTCTTCTTTCAGTATTTTATATGATCTTCTCTTCAATCCTCACTAGCCAACCACAGAATACGTGAATGAGATGATAGGAGACTACCTAAGAGTGGTTTTAGGCAGAATCGTTCTACATTTGATTTTTTTTTTTTTTTTTTTCATTACATCAAATATTAGAGAAGGTGTAAATTGTAAAACAACACTGTTTTGTATCAGCTTTATATTGATCTAAAAAAAAAATACCTTATACCCCCCATAGGACACCAAAAGTTGTATTACATTTAACTTGAAAGGGTATTCAAGGAAGTTCATTAAACCTGATAGCAATATGCTTTTCCTAAACATTCAATAAATTTAGAATCGGCTATAATCGATCAATAATAGTAAACAATTAATTAAGTACTTAGCAATAATATTACATTTTCAATGTATACAATTTGTTTTTTTTAATTGTTATTTTTTAGTAAAAATGACCATGTAGCAAGATCCAATAAATATGATGATAAATCTATTAACTAGGTGATAATTTTCAGTTTTCCTCTGCATAAGTTTTTGAAACTTGCTTTCTCTGACCACCCCTTTTCTAATTTCCTCCTGAATAGAGAGAAATAATTATAAAAAAAACAAAACAAATTAAATGTCTATTTCATTAACTTTTTCTCATCCTATTAGAAATAATCTGTAATTATAGATTTTCTTTATTTCTATTTTATAAGTTGATGTATTAATTATATTTTAATTGATTTTGTTGATAGTATGTCCAAGATATGAACGGTTTCATGATGCTGGACGAACTGGAAGATCCCTATTTCGAAGACGAGGATAGAGACGGAAAGCTGGACGAGGGCCAGGCAGGCTATATACCTGGGCTCGCAGGCCAGATCACTCCAACGGAAGTACCTCAGTCCAACAAGAAGATTAAACCCATCAAGAGGCCAGGCCTCAAGCTACAGACTCCGATCGCCTACCAGAGGGACACTGACCCCAACGTTATACCCATCATGAAAGATGGAATGGGTAGGTTTAATAACTCTTATTAGGTTACAGTGAATCTTTATATATGTTAAATGATGAAGCGATTTGTTTTCCACGAACTCCTTCTAAACTACAAGACAGATTTTGATATGGTTTTCACCATCATTCAGGGCATTTTTTCCTGAATTTTTATAAGTAAAATAAATTGCAATTTAGCTTTTCTTTAAATGGGAAAAATAAATTATCTGTAACAAAGTCATTTTATTACAACTATGTATTTATGGTTTCAATTTTGGCCACAACAGTATAATTGAGTTATTTTTATGTGTTTTTCTCTTTATACTTTACTAGTATATCAGTAAATATGTTTTAAAGTACTTTGTCGATACAATCTGTATTATAGTATAACATATTTGTTATGTTATATGTTACTGCTAGGTTTGTTGTTTATTCGTTTAACGTCACTTTACGCTACTATGGCTAATCGGACGATGCTACAGTGGGAGTCCTAAATTTTGCCTATCCAGGTTTTATTAGGATAGGGATCTTTAACGAGTACCTGACATCGCACAGGCTCGGGACCACCTTTTAAGGACCCCTCCGAAGGACGGCATAACTAAGGATTTTTTACTCCCATTAAAAAATCCTAGGGCCACCCGCAGGTTTGAACCCACGACCTTTGGCATAGGAAGCTGTTATGCTAGCAACTACAATGGGTGACCCCTAGGTTTAACACCCTACTGCTAGGTTTAACACCATTAATTAAATTCAGAATTTCATGATCAAATTGCATTTAAAGTTATTAATTTTGTATAACATAACTGTAATAATTTAAAACCAATACTTTGTTTGATATATATATATATATGCAGAATTTTTAGTTCACTATTTATGCCTATCATATATTACTATATTATTCATCAGTTTTAAGATAGTATCGTTAGTTATGCCTTGGGAAAAGACCTAATTCATTTCCGTAATTATACTTAACAGGCTCAAAATTTTACTCATTTAAATGAAAAATTTCTACTGTTTGTATTTATATATAATTTCGTGAGAGAAGTTAGTTCAGGGCACTTTCAAAATAACACACAATTAAGATATGAACTTAATAAGCTGGTGCCGAATTTAGGCTGAAACGTCAGCAAGCACTAGCTTATTAAGTTTATATCTTGATTGTGTGTTATTTTGACTGCACCCTCAACTAACTTCTCCCACTAACTCACACAGTTCAAATAATATAAAAGTGTTATGTTTTTATTTCAGCGATTTGTGAAAAATGCGGTGCCATTGGTGTGAAACATGCATTTTACACCAAAGAGAGGAGGTTCTGCAGCCTTGCTTGCTCCCGTGGTTACTCCGAAGGCCCTCCTCCTCCAAGCGATAGTGACGATGAGGGTAGTAAACAGCCTATAAATCCAGTGGTAAGTAATTTCTTTATTTATATAAGTTATAAAGCTATGGAAAATAATTTAATGATGGACAAGATGGTCCAGGTAAGTCTGCATTTATCCCCTGCCCTCTCCTCTAATGTTTTGACTAGCGTTAAGGCTTGAAAGTAACCTTATAGCAACTTTGATTGTAACCCTCACTTTATACATAATACTGAATTTCCCAACCATATTTGCATACTTGTGCACACACTGTAATTTATATTCTTAAAATTTCTTAAAAGTTAATTATAATTTTCAAATAATGTGATTTCCTTGCAATGTTTAGCAGATGGAAGTTGATTCAGCGGTGAAGGTGAAGATCCACGCCACGCTACCTCCCCTCCCTGCTCCGATATCAGTCCATGAAGAAGAAGTACCTTTCCCACCCGACAAGAAGACTCTTCCTCACCTGGCCGGAACGTACGAGTGGACAGAAATGCTTAACGATCCAACTTTTACTGCTGCTTCAGTCTCTTCTTTTAGTCATGTAAGTTTGTTCTGTTGTTATTAATGAAAAAAAAAAAAAAATGATTGTTTTTCAAACCAAATATTTGTATTAAAAGTATAGTTCATTGTTATCTACTATCATTAGCCGTCTGCTAGCCAATCGCTCATCACCATGCTTATACCATTCGTTGAGAAGGCTGTCTAAGAACTCTAGGACCACAATATCAACTTCTGCAAAATTATCAAATCTATTCCCTTGAAGTAAATACGCCATGGATCGAAACAAGTAATAAACCAATGGTCAGGGTGTCTAGCAACAGAGAAAATTGGGAAAAGTCAGGGATTTTAAAAACATATGAAAAAGTCAGGAAATTTGTACTTTGGTCTGGGAAAATGGTTCCTAAATAACATTGTTTCTTCTTCACTCAGACAAAAGTTCCAATATGCTTTTTTGTTGTGATGTTGCAAATATCTTAAAGCGAGTTTAATATTTAATATCATAAAAGGATAGGAGGGCTGTGGAGAAAAAAAAAAAAAAAAGTCGACCTTCAGGTGTAGGAATTGGAGGCAAAACTGCTCCAAGAAGCTGTCCAGAAAGCTGAAGATTTGGCTGCAGAGATTCTAACATTAAAGAAAAGCTCTTAAAGTTTATGTAGATATATTGATTGTAAATAAATGTGTAGTCAGATTTGTAAATATTGATTATTACTAACAGAAGTATTCGAGTTCATCATAATCCATTGGTAAGTCAACTTAAACCACTACAATTTCAGCTGGTGTCATGTAGAGTAATTGGTCATTATTTATATTTTCAATCTAGTATACCATATTAATTATAATTATTCTTTGTTTTGTCGATTTTCACCAAGATTTGGCCCGGTAAAAGATCTCTTACAATATAGAAAAGCAGGGAATCTCTTTGAGCTGATTTGCTAGACACCCTGAATTGTATAAGGTCTAGACTATATGGTGGATGAAGCAGAAGTTCTTTAAACTTTTGCTTGGTTCAATGGGAAATGTGAGGACAAGCATTATCTTGTTGGAATCAACTCCTTTTTGGTTTATCAAAGCATGATAACGTTCTGAGAACTCCGCATACAATCTTTCCAGTTGTTTGGAGCAGAGTTCAGAGTTCATAGAGTATCCATTATGAACTAATTTAAAATTTCAAAAAAACTCAAAGCATGGATTTTTTTTCTTCAAATTTTAATCAGAAAAACTGTTTGCAATCTAGCCATTGCTCACAGTTATTCAGATTTTGCCAGTAAACCTATTTTTCATCACAGCTTACAATCTTAAGGTAAAATCTCACATCATAAGGTTTTTCAATAAATTTCTAACCTTATGGTTGATTGCTGAGGAGTAAGTTTGTGAGGAACCAGTTACCCAATGAGGCCTGTGGAGGCATGGAAAAATAGGGTTATGTTAAATTTTTATTTTTGTATATTAGTTTATTTTAAGCAGTATTTAGTTATTATTAAAAGAAGTTCATACAGCATATTTTTTTTTATAGGCACCAATGGCAAATAATTGGGATAATATAACTGTTGGAATGAAAGTCGAAGTGGAAAATACAGATTGCGACAATTATTCTGAGGATGTTCCAGATTCATTTTGGGTTGCAACTGTAATGCGGATTGCAGGTAATCAAGTGAATATTTATTCTCTTACCATTCTTCTTATAGTTTTGCAATTAAAAAAAAAATAAAATTGTTAAATTTGCTTAACAGGTTACAAGGCTCTCCTGAGATATGAAGGATTTGGTCAAAACGAAAGCAAAGACTTCTGGGTTAACCTGTGCTCTTCTGTTGTTCATCCAGTTGGTTGGTGCGCGAATCGTGGGAAACCTTTGATTCCACCTAAAAGTATGGTTTTATTTTATTTTCATCGGTACTTTTATTATCATTACACTCTTTTATTCATTTATGTTTAAATATTTATTTCAGCTATTGAAGATAAGTACAAAGACTGGAAACATTTTTTAGTGAAGCGGTTAACTGGAGCACGTACATTGCCTTCTAATTTCTATTCTAAAGTCCATGAAAATTTAAAATCAAGGTTCAGGTAATGGTTGATTTATTTAATTTTTTTTTCTTCTTGGCTTTTAAACTGTTGTTAAGTAATTCTTGTTAGTTGTAGTTTAATTATTATTTTATTGGGGCCACCTGTAGTATAGTGACTTGCATAACAGCAAATTTTGCCCAATGTCACGGGTTAAAACCTGCAGGTGGCCCTAGGATCTTTTAATGGGAGTAAAAACCCTTATTTATGCTGTCCTGAGCCTGTGCCATCGCTTTGCTTTCTTTGCATCGCTTGCATCCCAGGTACTCACTAAAGATCCCTATCCTAATTAAAACCTGGATAGGCAAAATTTAGGACTCCCACTGCAGCACCGTTTGATTAGCCACTGGCTTAACACGTTCATGCCGGGGCGAATATTTACTATATTAATATTTTTTTTCACTTGAGGCAGGGCATCTCCGTTGCAAGTTTGAACATGTTTAATACGAGATCACAACAGTTCTAGGTCTCGAATGCACTCCACCCCACAGAAACTGTGGGTCACACTAGCTTGAGTGTGTTAAAGTGACATAAAGTAATTATTATTTTATGTCTTGCTATTACAAACAAATAAAATAATTGTGAAATGGAGAAAGAAAAGTGGTTGATATTGAGAAAATCTTGATGAAGTTGCATTTTGCCCAATTTCTTGTGAAATGAATTTTGCTCTAATATTGTTAATTGATTTTATTTTTCAGCTGCAAAATTAATTAGCTTATTACTCTTGTTAAGTAACTTATAAATTAGAATATACAAAACCGTATGATATCCTTTCTACATTTATGTATAGCTTTGAGATAAAAGTTTTGCATAAATTGTTTTTTCTGAAAAGGGATTAATCCACTACATAATTCAGGTTATCCAACTAAACATTGCCAAACTTACAATATTTTATTATTATTAATACTTAAGCAACGGAAAAATAAAATCAATGTACTATATCAGAGTAAAATTAATTTCATTTGACAAAATTAAATTAATAGTATTAATACTACTCAATAATAAAATTCTTGTTTTTTTTTATTAGTAATAAAGGAATATCAAAGAATAAGATGTGAGAATGTTTGACTGTATGTAGATATTGAGATGAAGTTAATTCAGGGAGCAGACATCAAAACAATCAAGAATATTGTTGGCAAAATATTGCAAAGTAAGTTTCTACTTAATTGTTTCAATGACAGCATTCAGGATTAACTTCACCTGAATATCAAAGAAGTTTATTCCTACTGAGCCAACTGGTAGGCTTATGAGGGCTAGATCAAGGTGGAAGGATTATGTCAAAATGGGTGTGATGGGGTATCAGTATTGAACATTTATGTTTGGCAAGCCTTCAAATATTTCTTTTATGAAATCTTAAGTCTGAAATGATTTGGATCAAGATGCTTTTAACATTGACAGTTTATTATAGAATTTGGAAGTTTATAGTACTCGGTTAAACAAATTTTCTTCATCAAAATACATTTGATCTGCAGTTCCTCCTTTATTATCTTTTGAAAATTCATTTTAAAAAAAATCTTATACTTTTTTCAACAGTTGTCCTGTTTGTACATCTTTATTTTGTTTATACAAATAATTTGTTTATATTACAGGTGTGACTTGAACCTTGAAGTGGTCGACAAAAACAGAATTTCTCAGGTAAAAGTTGCGACAATCAAGAATATCGTCGGCAAGAGACTGCACGTTAAGTATTATGATGCTGAACCAGGAGATAATGGTATGTATGTGTCAAATTATGAGAAAATGTTTGATTTTTTCAATTTTACTCCGCAGTATAAACAAGAACAGATTAGGTGGTGCAATCAATGGCAAAACTTTATTTTATTTAACTCAGGTTTATGAAGTCAATCTCTTTTTCTCTGATAAGCTGATAATCCCTAAGTGATGAACTCTAAATCGTTCAAACAGTGCTTACTTAAAAATTACTGAAACTTCATCAAATTGCTCCCATGTGAAAAAGGAATGGCTCGCTAGTATATGATTAAATTTGATTATTTAATAAAACAAAAGAAATACAGTATATTCACTGTAAGGACTTATCTAAAATTTTCATTTTGTATTTCTATTGGTTTATTATTTTTAATTAAGACGTGACTGCATCCGCAATGAAAGGGTCAGAGAGGAGTTGGGAGCTCCCCCAATGAAGGATGTCCTGGAAACTCGGTAGCTTAAGTGGTTCGGACATGTTGTCCGGATATAGGGACACAGAGATCCATTGAAAACCATGGACTATTCTCCCAATAGTAAAAGACCCCGTGGCCAACCAAGAATGTTGTACCTGGAGTACGTCGACCGTTTATGCAAGAAACGAAATAAAAATATTCGCCAAGCCAGAAATCTAGCATGCAACAGGGGCCATTTGCAATCCTGGCTAAACACTCCCCTGTGGTGAAAGGCTCTACAGGGTGATGCAAAAGAAGAATTATGAACCTTTGTAATCGAGGGCTTGCCTTTCAAGACACAAAAAACCGATTAACAAATTTTAAAAAATCTGTTTGTCCGCTATACGTTGCTTTTCTCCCAAACTACTGGACCTACTTTTTTTTTTTTTTTCAAATTTACCACAAAAATACTGGGGCATGCAATGATGATCCTATAACCTAGACTTTGATATCAGCTAATAATTTTTAAAATGGCGACTGATTAAAAATTATTTACTTTAATAACTCAGTTATTTTTAAAGATAGAGAACAATTTTATTATAGTTTTCTAACCAAGAAAATGCGAATAATTATAAAAATAGAAAAAAAAAACATTTTAATTTTTACGATTACAAAAAAATCCGTTTGTCAGCTGTACAAATTAATGAATAAAAAAATAACAAAAATTTATTCTATTGTTAGTGCTATTTGACGGATAATTAAATTTTCCACAAAATAAAAAAAAAATCATAGAAATCGGTTCAGAAATAGCAGAGGTAGAATTATTTATTGCTTTTTATATCAGTTAATTGCCTGGGTCTTTTTTACATTAAGGCTGCCAGTTACTTTTTATCACCAAATGATTACTGTAAAAGTAATTACTTTAATTGACATAAGATTAGGTAAACAAGAATACAGTTAAATGAAATATTTATTTTAAGTTAATACAAAGACAATGACATAAAAATCTGGTGCGTGCAACACAGGACTTTCACTTACCTTCTTTATTGATATCAATTTGAGAATTATAAAACAAATTTAGAATCGAAAAAAAATGTTCAAAGAATTATTAACATTGGATTTTAAAAGAAACATGTGTTTTATTAAATAACTTATTATATTATTATCTACGACAATCAGTTTGCTTTATCGGCTTTTCATTAATCTCCGTTAAATTTTATAATAGTATGTATACAATAATATTTTTTCTAAAATCTTTAGCATTCCAACGGTATGTTATACATGTATATTAAGTTAAAAAACAATAAATTATATTTAAAAACATTTTTGCTGTTATCTCCTTTAGTTGGTTATCGAATTCAATCAACTTATATATTTAGCTGTTTTTTTAGATTTAATAATCAGATGATATGGTGAATTTCATAAAAACTACTAAATTAGAGGCACTTTAGAGGAAGAAATTTTGAAATATCGCCTTTTAAGCCCTGTCAGACTATTTCAATCAGAATTAAACTTACATGATATTAAAGCTTATTAAATTTTACATCAATTTTAATCTGATTTGAGTTTAATCAAAATCGTTAGAGCTGTTTTTGAGAAAATCATAAAAAAGGTTCTAATTGCATGGGATAAAGTAGGACTTCCGGTCAGCCGATTTTAGTGAAAAAGTTGCTGTGACATCTCAGGTGTATAGTTATCTTAAATATGAAATTTCAGTTTCGTATGACTTATGGTTTTTGTGCTAGACATACCACACACACAGACCTTTTTTCGGGACTTGGTTATTTAGTCTCAGAAGACCCTAAAACACGTATTTCCGTCAAAAACTGGAATTCGAAAATTTTCAATATCACAATACTTTCCCTTACTACATATAGTAATTGAAAGTAAAAACAAAACCCAGTATCAATTTAAACAGAAAAAAAAAAAGCCGTCTTCAAATATTTGTTGAAATAAATGTTTGTTACTGTTTCTTTGTCTCCATGAAAACTTCTCTCACAAATATAAAACCCTAAAAAGAGATCCCTCCTTTTGCCGCACTCTTTTCTATTTCTTCTTTTAGCTTTTGCTCAGAGAGATTCAATTGTTTGTTTGTGGGCTCCAGTTATAGGGTCTACAAATTTTTTTGAATGATTCATAGTAAAGTGCACATAATTCATAGAATTTAATGTTTCATCTAACCCTTTAAATGCCTTCCAGCAATCCGAAATGATCGTTGTTCCTGGCATTATCACACTTTTTAAATTTAGGTAAGACAACTTTATCTTGAGAAAAAAAATGTAAGACATTTTCTTCTTTATTATAAAACAAAATTAAATCGATAAAATTCACCTATGTATCCATTATACATACTGGGAATAACCTTCTTAATAGAGTTTGTAGGTGTCATATGGTTTAATTTATTTTTTTTTAACAAGAAAAATGATGATTTTTTTCTGTATTTCTTTATTTCCAGATCGGCTGCGTGAGCCATACACGGGTTCATATATAAACACATTACGATTTCTAGCAATTGGAGGGGTATAGTCTAATGCCAAGACACCCCTAACTATTTTATGTTTATAATTATACTGATCTGTTAAATAAAAAAGATTGAAATAAATTAAAACAAAGACCTGAAACACAAGAATAAAATGAAACTAAAAGTAAATAAGTTCATGTAAGATATTAAATTAATACATGTAAAAGGTAATTTAAAAAAAAAGAAGATACAGTTAACGTAGCTTGAAAAGAATTAATCAATACATAATTAACTTTAAAAAAATAAATAAAAAATACATTGAATAATAATAATAAATAAAAATACATTTAAATAATAATAAATAAATGCAACATAATAGATTAAATATATGCTGACAATAAATGATGGATGTTCTAGAAAGATAACTTAGCAATTAATAGTTTAAAAAATCTATAGAAAAGATAATTTATTAATTAATAGTTTGAAAAAATTAAAATTTATGGACAAATATAAGCTTAATAGGAAAATGATGATTGATTTTAAAGTAATCATTCTAATGTAGTTATTTGGAAATAATAAACCATTTTGTAATAATTTACTGCGTTTTTTTTTGTTTTGTTTTTTCTCCTATGATTAAATTTGAATATTTAGTAGAACAAAAAACTAATTATATTTATATTAAATACTCATTTAAAGTTTATATTTTCTAAAATGATTTATGTTGATTTGTTTCAGGATTCTGGGCGCATGAAGACTCCCCCCTGATCCACCCAGTGGGCTGGGCAAGGAGGGTAGGACAGACGCTGGCCGCTCCCCCTGCCTACGTCGACCGCTGCCTCAAAGGGCTCAGGGACAAGGATGACGCTACTGAAGACCTCTTCCCGCTGGCCCACTCCCTCCCGTACCACACGGGGTTCAGGCACGGCATGAAGCTTGAAGCTGTTGATCCTCTCAACCTCTCATCCATCTGCGTAGCTACCATCATGAAGGTTACTTTTGCTTCATTATTTTATTATAATTAGGAATGTTTTAGTCGCAGAAGACTTATTTAAACTATTAAATACACTTCAGAAAATACACCTGTATGAATGAAGCTGGGTGGGCTATGATTAAAGGAAAGGAAGAAGCGGTAACTTCAAAACTAGATTAATTGATATGTTTACTAAAACCATTGGATTTCTTTTGCAAGGATGTCATGTTTACCAATCTCTTTAGGTGTCATGCAGATGAAGATTAAATTCGACAGGTTTCAATTAATGATATTATTATTAGTATTAGCTTATACATATCCATTCTATTTATACAATGCCTGCAGCTATGACTGAGAATACTGAGGGATCTATTACAGTTAACTTTTCCAAACAATATTACAATAACAAAGGTACCTTAAAAAAACTTAGCTGACTGGCAAAAGAGGAATTCTTCACTCCTCGATTTCATCTCCCAGCATCTGGATCTACTCTGCTTTCAGACCCCTGACGATAAGGCAAGCACATTGTTGTTATTTATTGTTTTTCTTCCTTTTAGGTTCTCAACGAGGGCTACCTGATGATCAGAATCGACACGTACGACGAGGACTGCTCCTCCCCAGGTTCTGATTGGTTCTGCTACCACTCCTCTTCTGCTTGCATCCTTCCTCCGGGATTCTCCGCTTTGAATGGGATCAACCTCACGCCACCCAAAGGGTACAGCCCATCGACGTTCAGTTGGGCTGACTATCTAGCTGAGACTGGGTCACAACCTGCACCAGCCGAGCTCTTCGACATTGTAACTATTTATTAGTATATATTCATGTTTAGATTTATAAATGTAATTTTCTTCATTTAAAAAATCTATTATATATCGCTGTTTGTTAAGGATTAACCTTATAAAACTGCAACCATAAATACCATCTTCAAGTTCTCTATAGAAGAGTAAATAAAAAGCATGTGAATGATTATTGCAAAGTATATCTTTCAAGTATTATAGATTTGATCGAGCATTTGAAGTATACTTTATTGTGATTCTCTAAATATTTCACATCTAAAGATAAAAAAAAAAAAATAAACTTAAAAAACCTGTACCTCTACAACCGTTCAGGGTCTTGGACTCAGTATGTAAAGTATGATTCTTAATGTTTGTTAGCCAATGACTATGTAATAAGGTGATTTGGCCAAGTTCTCTCTCAGCCGCCAGGTTTCCCACCATTTTAGCCCCAGGAGGGTCTCCATACCTTAGCGTTGCCATACAGCTGAAATAACACAATAAGTAATATTCTGCTGCAGCCTGGATTTGAACCCAGGATTTAGAGAGCTGTGAATTATTGCTCTATTCACTAGATCAAGCCACTTCTACCATCCCAAGATAACAGTTGATAATATATTAGTATAAAGCAAAATAGCTATTCTTTGATTTCTGTGACTTTGGCTTTTTTTTTTTTTTTTAAACCATGCAATGGATTTTATGGTTTTAACTTTCAATATAAAGTGTTTTAAAGTAGTTTAGTGTGAAGAGTAGATTGTAGTTAAATTATCGTATGATTAAAAAAATTCATTGTTTTGTATTTACTTAATTTCTGATAGGATTTTGAAGTAAACAATCAGTCATTATAAAACCATAAAGTTTTTAATGGTTTCTGCTTTTAGATTACTGAATGAGAACAGATGGTTTCATAAGTTATACTTCAATGCAAATTAATGTAAATGTTTAAACTTTATTTCAAATAGGTTTGTGTTGTATAAAGTATTAACATCCTCAGATTCTATCAACACTAATGCATTCATCTTTTCTTTCAAAGTTGCTGGTGTAGAACTGAGCAATGAGTGTATTGATGAGTTGGACAAAATAAATCTGATTTGTGTTGAAGATTATTGTATCATCTTTAGTGATTCCATATTGTGAAAATATTTCGTTATTATGCTCTCAGATTCTTAAAAGGATTCATTAATTTATGTTACTATTTCAAGTTATTGTTTATTGACTACTATTACCACTCTTCGTATAAGTACCTTTTTGTCTGACGATTGACCAATTTGAAAATTTTCAGGAAGCCCCAGAACATGGATTCTTAGTTGGCCAGAGGCTAGAAGCAGCCGATCTAATGGATCCAAGGCTTGTCTGTGTGGCTACTGTTTCGCAAATTGTCGGAAGGCTCATCAAGGTAATTTTTTAATATTTTATAAGAAATCCGATAGTTTTTTTTCTTTTTTAGCTTTTAATAATAATTTGCAACTAAAAAAAAAAGAATATTGTACCTCTCCAACTCATTTAGAGTCTTAAATTCAATATATATAGTATGTTTGTAATGTTTCAAGTCCAACAGCCATGTAAGGAGGTGACTAGTCCTTGGTCATGCTCTCAGCCACCAGGTTTCCTCTCCAATTTTTGGGTATTCACTTTATAAAGGCTGGATTGGCCCAAGGAAGGTCTCCTACCCCAGCCTAGTGAACATTATACTAGTTCTCTACTCACCAGACCACTCCCTTGTAATTTAAATATGCATGTAAAATTGAAAAATTTTGTCGTGTTGTTCTTGTTATAATCATGGTTAGAGGCTCTAAAACACAGAACAGGTCTTAGATGAGGAAGATGGTTGGGGGTGCGGTCATAAATTAGAAACACACATTTAAAATAACACTTATTTTAAATGTGTGTTTCTAATTTATGACCGCATCCCCAACCATCTTCCTCATCTAATTTCTCAACGGTCAACAAAACTCCATCATTACAGAACAGGTCTTGTCCACTATTAAGGCGTTGCCTCCATTCTTCTTGAAGGTCCGGGTTACCAAGTCTTCTCATCTACTTGCCCAGCTCATCTTAATTTAGAGAATTTTTTAAGATCCAAAAGATCTGGTTCCTTGTAAATATAATACAGTTCTGTATTCTGCCTTAATTTAAACTGATTGCCAACCCTCATTTCTCAAAAAATTTTGCCTTTATATTTTTTTTTTTCGAAAAGCTAGGTTATAGTATGCCTGATCAGCATTTTCTAAAGCGTAGACTTGTTTTGTAATATATAAGGTTACTTCTCATTAATTTCCTAGTTCCAAGTAACTGTGATTAGCAGTCATAAAGTATTTAAAACTAGACACTTTAAAATGTATCGCGGCCAAAGTTGACATATGCACATATTTGGAAGTAGGTAACAAATTTATTTTCAACCTACATTTCTCCAGTTCATTAAAAATTTAATTGTGAATGGCAGCTCCACTTTGTATGTTTGTAAACATATTAGAGCTCCATTTTGGATCTTAGTAAACATGGCTGCTCTATTTTGGATGTTTGTAAACATAGCAGAGCACCATTTTGGATGTTATTAAATATGGCAGTTTCATTTTGGAGTTTTTGCTAGCATGGCATCTTCATTTTGGATTGATGTAAACATGACAGCTTTATTTGGGATGCCTTTAAACATGGCAGCTTCATTTTGCATATATGACAGCTCCATTTTGTTTGTTTGTAAACAAAGCACCTCCATTTTGTTTGTTTGTAAACATAGCCCCTCCATTTTGTATTTTGGCCAGAGCCACTGTCATATTGATCAAATATTATTTCATCTATATATTTTTTCTACAGACCATTAGGTAATAGTTTATAATAAATACAACAATAGAAACAGTTATTAATATAAATAAGAAGTATTATTGGCATCAGTAATGCCGGTAGAGAAAATCAAAATGAAAGTACACTCATGCAAAACTACATGGATGTGTAAAAGTGAACAGGTAGAAAAGGGTTCAGTTGTTGCTGGACTGTGGACAAGGGAGGTCATAGCCATTGTTCTCACCTTTGTTGGCAGAAGATTTGATTTTGAATTCACTTCCAGTCTGCTTCAGGATTGTGTTAGCCTGCACTATTTGTAAATATATTTTTAGATTCTAAGTATTAGTTTTAAGATAATAATAATAATAATAAATTCATTGAACTTTATAATAATTTTACTAGAAAATTAAAACAGAAGCTTAAGTGTGTTGGACTAAAGAAATTACAAATAGCAATAATAAATCAAAAAGTAACTTAAAATAATAATATTGAAAAGTAAACTAGATTTAATAAGAAATAGCACATTTAGACAATTTTAATAAAAGAGAAATTTTGTAATGATTTTTTTGTTGAAATATAACATGTGCAAAATATATCTGAAAATAAGATATATTAAATAAATAAGCTTTTTTATCTGTTTTATTGTTGTATTAAAACAATTTTAAGTGCCTGTTAGTATAGTAATAATCCACCCTGAGAAATATAAATTTAAGATTAAGAAGTTGTCTACGGACATCAAAAAATCATTATAATAAGAATGTTTACAACTTTTAGGCTTTCGTTAGGGCTAAGATAACAACTAGTAAAAGTAAAATGAAAAACAATAAGATAACTAAAATAGAATATGGAAACAAAAAGTAGTACCTAATGGCAATATTTAAAGATTATAGTTGCAAAACATAATATTATATGATAATGTAGTGAAAATTTGAAAAAAAAAAATTGTTGAAGAGTTTTAGGAATTAAAGAGTTGATGAAGTTTATCAATTTAGAATAAGAATTAAAATATAAGGAAAAAAAATGTTTTAATATTTATTCAAGTTAGACTGATGTAGGGCCATAAATCATAAAAACGCTTCAACTAAGTTAAGTCAACTTTATTTATTGTGTTGATGTTTTCGCCTACATTGTGGGCCTTTATCTTGGGTGACTCGTTGAGGGAATTTCAAAGACTCTTTAAATTGAATAAGGACAGTAGCAGGAGGAGAAAGACATAAGAAAATATTTAACTTGAATAACAATTACTTTATCATTTCAAGTTTGAATTTAAGAAGAAGTTTGTTGGGGATGCAATAATAAAAACTCTTTAATTAAGTAAACTTAATTTATTGTACTTTTTGTCTTCATCAGGGTTGACTTATTGGGTCTTTGAAATTCCCTCAATGACTCAACCCTGATGATGGCCCACAAACAAAATAATAAAATATAAACTGATAATAAAAAAATACATTCATGCTACCCAAGGGGGAGCCCGTGGCTGAGTAGCTGGCGCGCTAGTCTATCACTCTAAAGTTTGAACCCAGTCCCGGCAGGACTTTTTGAAGAATATAATTTAATAGGGATTCACTCACAGTCTGTTGCCCCGTGTCTGAGACCCATCAGTCAGCTGATGGCCACTTACAAAAATAGGTGTTGGGAGTGATGACCCTACTCTATAAAATTTCATCGAGCAATGTGAATGTGGTCTCCCAGCAGATTGTACCGCCTGACCAAGGGCCTACCTGGCTTGTCGCGCTAGCCAAAAAAAATAATATGTTATATGTTATCCAAAGCACTGTATTAGAATAAATGGTAGTAAGAAAACTTTATTTATAATGTATAAATTGTATTGGTTAAGTAAAAATGTAATGTAACATTTAATAGAAAAAACTATAGATTAATGATTGCATAGATAACAAATTTAAGCCACTTGTCAAAACATTAATAACATATCAAAATCATACAAGAAGTAAAATACTATAAGGGCATAATGACCTTGCTGCTAATCTTTCACGAAAATAAAGTAACCTAAACTAACCTCTATTGATGTATGTGTTTGTTGGTAAAAAAATTATATTAATTTGTAGTTATTATTGTAATTAATTAAACTTGTTTATAGGTTCACTTTGACGGCTGGGAGGAGGAGTATGACCAATGGCTAGATTGCCAGTCGCCAGATATGTACCCGGTCGGCTGGTGCCACCTGGTTTCACACAAGCTAGAAGCACCCCACGTCCCTCCATCAAAGCCAAGCCCACAAAATAGTAAGTAAGCTTAGCCATTCATCAGACGTGACGTAATCTGCTGCATCTTCAAAGTGGATACTCATCTTCTTAATTGTTAAATTTATTCTAAAGTTTATGGACATATTCAATATTAATGAGATTACTGTTTCTTTGGAGAGTTACAACATTTTCAAGTTGATATTAAGGTGTACTTTCAGTCTTATTTGGCCCATTAAAGTTCCCATCCTACATTACTTAATATTTGTGTGAAATTTGTGATTTGTAGGTGAAAGTGAATATCACATAAAAAAAAAAAAAAACCTGTACAACTAAACCCATGGAGGGTCTTGGGCTCAGTAGTACATATAGAGATTCGTACTGTTTCAAGGCCAACGGCAGTGCAATGAGGTGATTAGGCCTTAATTGCGCTCAGCCGCCAGGTTTTTCCCCAATTAATTAGGGTACCCACTTTACAGATGCTGGGTCTGCCCCAGGAGGGTCTCCATACCCTAGGGTCGCCCTCTCCCCCCCCCCCCCCTCTGAACTAACAGAATAAATAATATTCCGCCACAGCCGGGATTCGAACCCAGGACCCGGAGCACAGCAGACTAGTGCTCTAACCACTAGACCACGCTGCTCCCATGAATATCACATACTTTCAACACATTATAATAAATATTCAATTACCAAATTTTCTATATTACATTTTTTACCTTTTATTGTAAATAACATTAAAATTCATAAAATCGAGTTTCTACATTAAAAAACATGTTTTCATGATGTGTTTTTTTTTTCAGTTTTTTATCTTTAAAAAAAATAATAAAATAAAATAATATTTAATGATATTATAGGATTTTTCTAATAGCAATATTTGATGTCATTATCCAAATTTATTTTAAAAAAATAAGCCTTCCCCCTCTCCTGCTACTTTCGTGAACTCATACAATACTTGCTTTCACCTCACCTACACATACCCCAATTCTCACTGTGTAGCGCTGTCTTAAGGAATCCTTAAGAATGGCCCAGGGCTGAAACGTAGTAGATAAAATAAAAAAGTTGTTGAATTAAAATGGGCATCGCAAATATTTTTTGAAATAAATAAATACAGATATAACAAGAGTTATGGGATAAAGATCTTTATGGAGTATTGCACTAACTTTCTACATCCATAATGATTTTTCACTCCTATTAAAATATCTGGGTTTGAACTTGCAACCCTTGGCATAGAAGGCTGTTTTGCTAGCTACTACACCACTGGTGACCACTGGCTTACTATAGTGTAGCACTACACATATTAAAATAAGGTTTTTTTACTGTTATCCTGTTATTTTCTCCTGCATTTAATTGTAGCAACTCAATAATTTGTTTGTTTGTTTATTTATTTAACGTCACTTTATACTATTGTGGCTAATCAGACGATGCTACAGTGGGAGTCCTAAATTTGGCCTATCCAGGTTTAATTAAGATAGCAATTCAACTAATAATCCACAGAAATCGATGGCCTTGAGGTTTTTTATGCTCTTTAGCTAAGGTGAACAACTTTGAAAACCTACTCTGTTTGTAACATATGCTATATTATGTATTTTTATATGACTAGAAATTTTGAATAATTTTGAAAGAATTTTCCTTTAATTTATTTAATTGTTGGCTCTATAGAGAACAAACCAGAAAACAAACAGCCAGCTAAACGGGGTAGAAAACCCAGGAGGGGATATCACAGAAAAAACCTGACCAAGACGGTCGAGGAAAAGCTTGCGGAATTGAGCCAGCCTCCAATGCCTGTGCCCGAAAAGGAGTCGCCATCCAGTCTCCCAGTGACATTAGTTTCCAACACACCCAACAGCCAGCCGACTCGCCCGAGTGGTAAGAAATGTTTAATTATTATCTTGAAAGTAATAATTATTTTTGCTTTGTCACTATCAAAGACCTAATTGAGACATTGATGCCCAAAGGATGTTTTGGCTTATTAGTATTCTAATGGTTTAGTTTTATCTAAATCTGTTATCCGATTTTATCTTATAAACATACAAAGCCTTTAAAAACATATCGGATTGTAAAGTGAGTTCATAGTATATTTCAATTTAGGAGCAGTGTGGTCTAGTAGACAGGCCTACCGTTCTTCGGGTCATAGATTCAAATCTCGGCTTTGACAGAATATTATTTATTATATTAATTCAGCCAGGGAGACGACCCTCGTGTATGGAGACTCTTCTTGGGCAGACCCAGCCACTTTAAAGTGGGTATCCTAATTCGGGAAAAAACCTGGCGGCTGAGCGTGATATAAGCCTAATAACCTCATTACACAGCCGTCGGCCTAGAAACAGTACGAATCTCTAAATGTTCTGAGCCCAAGAAGTTGTGAGTTACAGGTATTTCAATTTAATCCTCTCTGTGTTTACTTGATCAATAATATTTATGTATTCTAAATAAGAATTAGTTAAGGTGTTTTATGCATCAGTTTCAACTGAGATTACTCATCTTTAAGTGGTATTTTGTTTGCTCAAAATGGAAGAGAAAAATAAATCATTTTTGCCATTTAATGATTTTTTATTTGTGATAAAGAAAATCTGCTGCACAGATGGTTAACAAAATTTGGTGATAATTCCTCGAGAGAGAGCACCGTTCGTAAATGATTTACTCGGTTCAAAACCAGAAATTTTGACTTGTAAGGTGCATATTGCTCGGGTCGTCCTTCAACTGTTGATGTTGACCTAATTAAGAAAATTAGCTGAAAGATTTAAATCACCAGTAAAAAACACTATGAAATTATTTTATAACACAATATTTGAAAAAACATTTCCTTTCTACACTTTACATTTGTAATATCCTTTGTATACAGATAACATTTCCTTTGTTGCTTCCAAAAGGTATATATTTCCTATAATACAGCAGTAGCAGCCAACATCCATGATATATTACCATTAATTAATTAATGAAAAGATGCAAAATGAAGAAAAAAAGGACAATAATTATTATTTTCTTAGTTTTGCCTTTTCATTGGTTCATTTCGCACATCTTTAATCAACACTATTATTATGATCGATTGTTTTGAGCTAATAATCAGTTTTTAGACTGTTACAAACAACATAGTTGTGCCGCTTTGGTTCTCCATTAATTTATCTTTTTTCTTATTAAATTAAATTTAATTTTTTTCTTCTGTGATTAATATGCTACTAACATATTTTATTTGAATCCCTTTATTTCAAAAAAGTCGAGTCTGTTTCGGTCTAAAAGTTGCAAGAGAGTTGAATATTAAAAATATAGACTGGTATAAATGTTTTTATAATTCCATTCTGTTTATACTCTTGTTTACTCTGGTGTAAACATGTTTTCCTTGGCATGGTCATATTTACGTTCATCCGATTTTATCCAGATTCGAACAAAACATGATGTGTTTACTTCTGGATTTACTATATTTACCTTATGTGCCTGATTGTTAGAGGTGAGGTTATACTGGCCTGCTTGGCAGACGTAATTAAGTTATTTTAATTTTAAAAAGCTATATAAATTTAATTATATTAACAACACCAGTAATTTCCTCTATATATGATTAAAAGATTTACTATGACGGCCAATGGTCAACCATTTAAAACATAAGTATTCAAATTTTAGTCATGTCACTGTTCAATGTTCATCTAAAAAATTAAAATATTAATTTTTTTGTCCCTTGTGAATATTAGTTAATAATAATTACATACATTAATGTAAATCTCGATAGGATTATTTTTCTTTGCCCATTAGATGTCTGTTCTTCTGTTTTATTTAATTTATTTATTATTATTTTTCTAATTTTGTATACATCTTTATTACTTGTTACAGGTGAAGTGGTCGATGAGATAAAAGATCCTGATTTAGAGATGGGAGAAGTTCCGATTAAAGATCAAACACTGCCAGAAGAACCTCATATTGAACCACCCAATGTAATTATATAGTATTTTTTAATATTGTGTTTAATAAGGTTCGGGTGGCGATTGAACTAATTAATAAAATAGTATAAAAATGTTTATTTAACCAATGTTTTGATTCACCTTGCGGGTTTTTGTTGGGGCTTCCAAACTGAAATTTTAAAGCCTGGCTTCAGCCTGTAAGCCCTGATGAAAAACACAATGTGGGTCAAAAACATAGTTTGAATAAATATTTATTCACAATGGAGACTTAGATTTCTAAAATGTATTAAAGGACATTTTTTTATGACATTGATTTTTTATGTATCTGTATTCTTATCATTTAGTTTTATCGAAATTTTCTATTTGATTTTTATTTAGTAAACACTGAAGTCTTTTAAAAACGCGGTTTATACATGCAATTTTTTTCTAAAGATACTAACTACACATTTAGTTTTGATTCAAATCATACTATAACATTTCATTTCATAACTTTAAAATTCTGTTATTAATATAGTAAAAAAACAATTCTAGATTTTAATGGAAAAAGAATCAAATTAGCTGGTTTAATATAATAATAGAGTAATGAGAGATTTTCACGCTTTCTGTAAAATTTCCTGGAGTGGATATAGTACCTTTTGGAAATCAACTTCTCAATTTTGTAGTAATTTTGACCACCACCGAAATCATCTCATCTTAATTATTATCTCACGGTCAAGTGTTTAGATATTGAATTTGTTTCATGAAAATTATATTGATAAATTGTCGAATAGGATTAATTACTTTCATATGACTAGTATATAAAATATTTGATTGTTTTATTATTTTCACTTACCTATTAATGGATAGTAGCAAAAAAGTGATTGTATGTGAACAGTGTACCTCAAAAGCGAAAAGCTTTATAAAACTGAAATTTTATATTTTAGGAGTGTATATGTCTAAGATTGAGGATTTAAGGCAGCAAAATCAACAAACCAGAGGTTTAATTAAATTATTTGGTTTTAATATCATGTAGGTTTCATTCTAATCGATATAATCTGACAGAGCTTGATGCTTATATTTCAAATTTTATTCCTCTAAAGCACCTTTAATTTTGTATATTTTTTAAAATAAACCATATCATCTTATTAGTATTGATTAAAAAATGATTAAATATACAAGTTGAACGAATGTGATAACAAACTAGAGAAGAAAAGAGCAAAAATATTTTTTTATTTTTTTTTTATTTTTTTTAACATAAGAAAATATTAATATAGATGTATGATATACCATTTGAAAGCTAAAGAATGGACAAAAAATGTTAAGTTAATGTAAAGTGAAGAATAGGGCTTAAAGTTAAATTATTAACTTAAATAAATAATAAATAAATAAATAATTTATAACTAGAAGGAATTAGTCTGGGTTGGCAGTCGATGAATGAAACAATAGGTAGTTTGAACCGTTTAATTTCTGCCAACGTTTTGACCCCCATTGTTGGTCATCATCAGGACAATTGTAAGCGAGTGGAAACAAGCCCAGTTTTAGTGTGTGGTTAGTGGAAACTTACTCTACCACTCGCCTAAAATGACCCACAATGGGGGTCGAAATGTTGGCAGAAGATAAATGGTTGAAACTACCTAATTGTTTCATTCATCGACCACTGCGACTAATCTCAGTAATTCTCAATGTCCAATATATCATTGATAAATTATTATACATAACAATTTTATCTAAAACATATGTTTCCAGCCAAACTGAATATAATTCTATTAACCTTATTTTAACTATAACTTTATTTAATAGTTCTTAAATTGATTTAACTACAAAGCCAAGGGAAAGTCAAGTGCTGCTCGCTTTAGATTTTTTTTTTTTTATTCTTATTAAGCTTCGTCTCAAAAGATTTTTCGTTATCTGACAAAAATTAATAATGAAAATACTTGTATTTGTATTCTAATGTTCCTTCATAGTATTATTAATTTTTTGTTTTGTTTTTTCAGCTGAAAGTAGAAACACCAAAATTAATACCAAAGCTGATTGATACCAGTGAAAATGTCGATTTGACAAAAGTTACACCAAGTGAATGGAACGAGAATGACGTGGCTCAATTCATGATAGTTAACAACTGTGCTGCTTACTGTGATAGGTTTACTTCTAAAGTGAGTCATATTCTATTAAAGCTGCAATACATTTACAGATAGAAATTAGCAAAGTTCATAAGAAAGATATGACGATATTTTTCCTATATTATAGTTCATTAAATTGATATATAGACAAGTAAATATGCAATATTGGTGGAATTGGTTGAGGGTGTGATCATCGATCAAAGAAAACAAACTTTTTCTTTGATGGTCAAAGAAGACCCTTATCTCCAATAATTCATTCTACCGTGGTCATCAACTCTTCTAAATTAAGTATACAATAGTTTGATCTCATCTCTTTTCTTCGTGTTTAATTCTTAGAGCTCTATGGACGCCTATATGCATTTGGCAAAAGTCATTCGTGTGGCCTATGGCCGTATTTATGTGTTTTCTCTAAGTTATCGTCCTGAACCTAGAAGGTACATATGTGTAAAATGTGTAAAATGTGTTTGCCGATTTTTTTAATCAATATGCAATCATTTTTGTGTAAAATTAACATAGAGGCACTAGTTAGTAATTTGCCTTCTTAGGTAGCGGTTGGGTAGTGTTGGGGTCATAAAAATCTCCTAGAATTCCCGAATGGGAAATCCCATTTTAAGTCCTACTCTTTAATCAATTAGATTTCGCTGTCGCCTTTTTGCGTCTCAAAACGAACTCGCAGTCATGCTTGCGTCAACAATAGTGCCATATAATAACTTGTTTGATTCTTTTTTATTCGTGACAACCTAAAAAATGTCAAATCTTAATAGGAATATTTCACAAGGGGCGACTGTGAAATAGAATATAGTGGATCACTGTTATCAGGCCATTGAATCAGAAACAAATAGGAAAAGTATTCAAGCCCCAGCAATGGTCAACGCTTGCCGAGCTCCGTCCCTACGGACCGTTTCAGCCAGGAATATTTAGAGATCTTAGGGTTAATATCTGTTTTTTATTTTTAATAAGTCAAATTGATCATCACTAATAACATTAGAAACCATTTGAATAGTGAATGTTAGATGGATGGATCATTCTTTAGTTATTTGATCAATATGAGTTATCTTTATTTCTGTGTTCTTTTTTATGTATTGCTTCTTTGAATCAATTGAGGGATCTTCTTTTGGGAGATTTCAGAGTATTTAATATTGGTATAAATTTAAAACTTGGATTAGCTTTACATTGTTTGTTTATTTATTTAATTTCGCTTTATGCTACTGTGGCTAATAGGACGATTGATGCTAATGGGAGTTCTTAATTTTAATAGGGCCTGACATCGCACAGGCTCGGGACCATCTTTTTAAAAAACCTGTATAATATGTTACATAATTATATAGATTTATTATTGAAATATGATCTAGTGGATATTTTGCACTCAACGTCTTTTTCACTCAAGTGAACCACCTACTCGAATGTGGTTAGACATTTTCACTTATTTCATGGATTTTTTACAGCTTTAGCTTCTTTTAGCTTAAAATGGTTTCAGACACAATATAATACTTTATTCTTTCATATTTTTAACATTTTATACATCTTAAAGTGCTCAAAAGAAAGACATTTTTTTAATATTAAAGTATGTATAGATATGATTTTGTTTATCGCTAACGAAAAGAAATATTCTGATCTTCAGAGATGATGTAAAATATATTTGACTATGTAATAAAATTAAATAATATTACATTAATAAATAAAATCAGTGTTTCATCGGATATTATGATTCTTAGGAGTTATCTCAAAGAATAACCAGTTAAATTTAAAGTAAAATAACTGTTTGTTTATTCATTCAACATCACTTTAATGCTATTGTGGCTAATCAGGCAGTAATGTGGGAGTTCTTAATTTTACCTATCCAGGTTTAATTAGTATAGAGGTTTTTAATGAGTTCCAGACAGGACACAGCCTTGGAACCACCATTTTGTATCTCCTCTAGGGGATGCATAACTAAGGATTTTTTTACTCTTTAAACAGTTCTAGGGCCTTCTGTCGGGTTTGAACCCACGACCTTAGGCATAGAAGGCTGTTATGCCACCCATTACACCACACATGACTCCTAAATTATCGTTTTTAGCATGTACAACCATAACATAGTTGTAAATCATAAAAATTGATTAATTTTTATTATAATGATAAAGTTAGAATACTATATTTGTATAAAACTCAGCCAGGTATCTTTTGTTATTATTTTGTATTAGTTCTTATGAAATGTTATATATATTATATTCTTTATTATTATTATATATATATTCTTCTTAATCTTATCTTCCTCTATGGTTGTTCAGTACTGAGACTCTACTTAATAGAGCCTGATCCAAGGGATCTATCCTGGACTCCCATCCTCTCGTAAACCGTCCTGACACCACCTTCCTTTATTTTACTTATATATATATATATATATATATATATATATATAATATATATATATATATATATATATATATATATATATATATATATATATATATATAATATATACATTTTAAGTAGTAATCCTACCATTTTTTTTTAACAGCAAATCGTTACACTTTTACTAAATTATAATTTTATTGTTTGATACATCATTGTTACTGTATTATAACAAAGTCATATTTTTCTGTAATTTAAAATCTTAATTTTTCTTTTTTCTTTTTTTTTTTTTTATAGAAAATTGATGGTAAAACACTTCTCACATTGACTAAAGACCAGATCATCGATCTGACTGGAAAGAAAGTCGGCCCATCCCTGAAGATATTCGATCTGATTCAGCAGTTGAAGATAAAAGTGAAACCCGGCCAGGATAAACGCATCGGAATGAAGAAATATTTTTAAATGAAACTATCACAAAGGTTCTTCAGCAGACATTGAGAGTGACCGTTACCACCTTTGTTACGATATGTCGCTCTGCGGTCACCTGTTTTGAAGTTTTCTTTTGTTTAATTTTATTAGTACAGATTACAATTTTAATTCGTTTTTACACATTGTTGCTCGATAGAAAGGAGCAAGCAAATAAAGTGAAAATAAAGTGGCGTGTATCGTTTCAACATTTTTAATATTTTTTAAAAAAATATCGTTTTAAGGTTTTTTGTTTTTTTTTGTTCTAATGTATAAAAATGGACTGCTGATGCTTTTTGTTTTTCTAATTGTTTTCTTTTTGTTTGTTTTTTTATATTTTCGTGGTTTTAAGAAGTTAATTTTATTGGACTTTTGGTCAATTACCAATCCATGTAGGTTATTTGCTAACTTATGTTATTAGTATTTTTACAAGACTTTTTCTTTCTTTTTTTCATAATGTTTATACTCGTCGATTAATCATAAAATATTTAAGTTAATGATCAGTAATGTGCCTGCTTTGTGTAGTAACACAAATAATAGTAAATAATATACAAGAAGTAATAATAAGTTAATATAATAGGGTATCTTTAAAATAAATGTTGCTATTCTTTGTTTTTCATTAGTTCAAAGTCAGTTGAAATATTTTACCATTTTAATATGTTTTATATTTCACAACAATTAAGAATTTTAAAAGTATCTGTTACGAGAATTTCTTTAATTTATTATAAATCTAATTCTAAAATTTCGTTTAAATAGTGTCATAATAAGGATTACAAAAAAAAAAAAAAATTAATAAAATATTTATAAAATCTATTACTTTCATTTATAATATATTCTGCCAATACTGAGCCTAACACGGGCTGAATTGCGGGTCATGAATAGTTCAATAAATTTATTACCATATTAAAAGTAGTACATTTTCAATAAAATATTTAGTTAGTAAAAAAAAAATATATTGTCGCATCACTTTTATAAAAATAATTAGGGAGAAAGTAATAGCATTTAGAGTAGTTGCATGTTGACCCATTTTTTAATGAATCGCTGTATCACAATGACATCAAAATTTCATTTTAAATCCATAAAATGGTAAATATCTTGAATTTTTTTGTGTAAGCAGAAATTTTCAATTCAGAAAATGTTAATTGGGGATCGTTTTAAACCAAACATTAATCTTGAATTACTCAGTATTGTTTATTGATGTGCCAAAAATTGTTCATTCCTCATCTCTATGAGAAATTAAACTGATAAAAGAGCAAAATCTATATTCTGTGATTAGAATGTTTTCATTTTCATAAGTGGCAATCTCAAGAAAATTATCCATAAACATCTTTAGCCTTGATGATGGTTCAAATCCTGCATCACATCGTTGTCTAAATCAATAAAATAAAACATCTATTTCATTCCCCTGAAGCAATCATCAAAAATCCTGTTTTATCTATCGCCTTAAAGCAAAACTTGTAATCAGTTTAAAAAATGTAAATATTCTGTGAAAATACGATTTACTTTTGCTTTTAAATTCAGATTTTTTAACTATTTATTTTTTAGAGTAATCTTTTAAATAGTTTTCCCTGTTCTCTTGCTAATTTTTAATATATAAACTACGAAGAGTTTATTTCTGTTTGTATGCTGTGCATTAAAATTTATCACGTTGCCTTTAGATGTATCATAAGTATGAAATAATTTTTATATTGTTAATATTATGACTGCTTACGGCTCTAATCAATCTGAAGTTCTAAGCTACTGCCATTTTGTACCGGTAACAAAAAGACTACTTTGTGTAAAAAAATAACTTAAGTTATGAAAATATTAAAATTTTATTTTATTTTATTTACAACTTAAAAATTGGTTGATTGTAATAAATAAAATGTGTGGTAAAAATTAAAAAGATTTATTCAAATTTTATTTCAACGGCTTCAGAAATAAAGGCACATTACTATTTTGATAAGGTAGTGTTTATAAAAAGGTTACTGGTTTGTAACTAAAAATTACAATTTAAATTATTTAAGAAAATTATGTTTTAATCCTTTTTAGATGTTTTCATAGTTGTTTTAATTTTTGATCTGTATTCCTAATATTTTTTTGTTTTCAAAATTTAGAAAAATTATACAGCCTGTAAAAGTGTACAAATTTATTTTTATATCTTTAGATGCTAAGTGAAATAGATGCATATTATCTAAAGTTTCACTACTTAACACAATCTTTTAACTTATCACCAGTGCCTGTATTATATATATATATTTAGAGTATGTTTTCCAAATCTGTACGCCAGTATTGGATTTCATTATTTGAAAAAAAAAAAAAGAAATGTAACTTGTTCTCTTATAGTTATGACTAGATTGTTAATAAATTGTTTATATATTGCCAAATTTAAGAAAAAATAGATAGGTCTTCACAATGACGACATTTATTCTTAGATTATTTGTATATATATGTATATCATTGATGATAACAATCCTTGTTACAATTGCTGTAAATAAAGCAGAAGATAGCTTTAACTATATTGTAAAATTAAAAAAAGAAAAAAAAATTATCAGTTCATGGTTTTGTAGTTCTGTTCGTTTCAGTTTAAAGGCTAAGAAATAGTTTGATTTAGAATAATGTAGAAGAGGTAATACAAAAATCAAAAGTGTGTATAACTTCATCTTACCATAGAATTTGAGCACATTATTTTATGTTAGTGTTGAAAAAAATATGTTTTTTTTTTTTTTTTCTTTTATACAAATACATTTACCCAGTAAGGATTCATAATTTATTTATCCATTTAATGAAAAAAAAAAAGGATTTATAGACCAAGATTAGATGGATTTTATATTAAATTTGTAAAGAAATTATTAGTATCATTTATCCCTTTTGATCCCATTATAGTGCTAATATTACTCACTAGATGGCATGGGCTGCTCAATGACAGTCCATTTCTCGGTAAGGATTTTCTCTTCTAAAAACCATGGTTTAACCCCGTTTTCGTTTGAAAGATGACAAATAAGCGAAAAGGTGAGTAAACAACAAAGGATTCAGTCAAAAGGAATGCAATTATAAAGAGAAATATCAATGAAATGTGTAGTAAGAGGGTGGCGCCATATTCCCCCTTAAAGTAGTCCCTAAAGAATATACAGTTTGAGCTTTATTCCCGCCTTGATAGGGCAATCCTTATCTCGAAAAGTGTCAATAAAGGCTGGAGGGACATATTTGCGATGATAGCTCAGTGCAAAATGTTCATTTGAGGCAAATGGTGCCGGGACGAGGCGGCGTATGTATACACGGTCCCTGGGCCGTTCAGCTGTTTCCCGCCAATAGGAGCCATAACAAAACGCTGTGAGGCGTTGTACGTATGGTCTGCTCTGCGGGTTAGTGTGTATCGGAGTTTTTTTTCTTTAAGATATTTTATATGCTTGTGAAGGAATCGTGTAATTAGTGGTTTTTTTTGTTGTGATCGTTATGGCGTCTTTGAGTAGGAGTGAAGACAAACTACGCCTAGAGGATATACACCAGTACGACGAGGAGATCGGCTCCTACTGCAGGTAGGTGCTCTCTTGTTTTTCGGCCATGTTTACAACAAATGAGTACTATGATGTCACATGTTTTGGATTACATTCCGTTATGAACATTTTCCGTGGTTTCTACCTATGATAAGTGGTGATTCCGTGTTGAGGGATCGTAAATTAAATAATTATACAACCCTGTATCGATTGAATCGGGTTTAAATATGCCGTACTGAGATAGGAATTTCGATCAGCAGAAAAATGTACCGGCAGGTCAGCTGTTCTCCGTCTCGGCCGAAACTCATTACATTTCATCTGTTGATATATCCAAAATTAATTTTGATTTAATTAATTATAAATTTATTACTCTCTATCAATACTCAACTTTCTAATCTACAAATATAAACTTATTTCATACTGACTTTGAATTAAAGTGATAATTCTGTAGTTTAAAAATTTAATCTGGAATTAAAAAAGAAAGTTAAAATATTTTAAATTTATTAAAATAAATGGAGTTTCTTTTTTCGCATTTTTAAATTATAAAACATTTATATTTTAATTGAATTTATCTCTATTCAATGGAATCCTCTAGTATTAAAAGAATAAATTCCTTAAATTTATCTTATATTATTAATTTACACTAAGCGGTACCTGACCGCGTTTCCACATTTATTTGACTAGGTTTTATAATTTATTTGGCTTGTTTTCTGTTAGAAATGATTCTATTTTTATTTTATTTATTTACGATTATCGGCGGGATTAGAAATAACGTGGCCAGGTGAAAGACGTAACGACCACATGTCACTCAGAGCCCATATGTCTGTCCCTCCCCTCCACAGCCCAGAAAGGAAGCTTTGCCTTGTGGTATAGATTTTCTGCCAGAATTATCAAAACGTCTCCTTCACTCCATGGTTCAACCATCCAATCAATTTATTTTTCCAACGTTTTAAATTTCAAAACAATAAAATTGCCATAAAAAATCCGAAATTCAAATATTTTTCAAAAAAAAAAATCAAATATCGATTAAATATAATCAAGCCTTTTCTATTTCGTTGTTTATTTAATTCCAAGAATTCATTGTTTATATTCTAAAACCTAGTAAACAGTTCCACAAACATGTCTTCTCAAAATATTTTTTTTTAACAGTGTTCATTATACATCATTGATATTTGTTTATCTCTTATTTGAAATAAATAATTTCATTTTTTTAAAGTGTATTATTTATTTTTAATGATTTGATGTCATTCGTTGCAACATATTTTATATAGCGCTATTAAAATTTATTTTACAATGGTTATTTTCGGCAACTGTGTTTTGTATTTTACGTTTTTAGTAAATTCAAATATGCCACCATATTAAAAAATAAATAAATAAATAAAAGCATAATAAAACTACATTTCTATATATTTAATCGCTATTTTTTAAAATAAATATTAATGGTTTTACTTCAGTTAATTTTGACTATGACCAAGGATTTAATAGTTATGAGTTCAAGGCCATTTTTTTCCTATTTCTGTCCCGTGACAGTATTCTAAGAAATAATTATTTGAATGAAATAAAAAATTATTTATATTAGTAATTGTAGAATATTTATTTCAAAATAATTTCCTTCTCAGTTATAATATTTGAAGTCTCATTTTATTGTCAAATGAAAAGAAAACAAAACAAAATAAAAAAGCCATTTTAATTTTTTTTTTTTTTTTTTTTTATATTTGTCCAACTGATAATTATTTCGTGTATATGGTTTATTTTTTACAAAAATATCAAATAATTAATATTATTACCGGTATTCTTTAATTCACTTAAATATCCGTTTACAAAACTTTTAAAAAAATCAATAATATTGTTATAAATAATATATATTTTTTAATATAAAGGTTACCTATTGTTGGAAACTTCATTTGTTTAATCCAGTGATTAGTAAAGCATAGAGTGGGATATACTAGCAATCTCTAAATTTTATAATGTTACATACCGACTTGAAGGATGTCAATGTCTCTCTATTAGATTTCATTTCTTCAATATCAGGTTTAGACCTTCCCAAAACCGAAGAGTGTAAATTGATAAGTTCGTGAGTACAAATATCCATTTTAACAAAACAAAACAAACCAAAAAAAAAAATCTTAATGTCTCTTAGCCTCCATTATAACCTGTGTGTGTTATTGGAATAAATAAAAAATATGAGATAAAATACAGTTGGTCTATCAACTGGACAACACTTACCTATGGCTGGTTTCAAACGTTTGTTTTTATAATAACATATTTCTTTCCAGACATGTGTGATTAATGATCAGTGGTAGGAAATGTACCAGCATATGATACGGCCCAACTCGGGATGTCTCATCCATATTGTTGTCTTTCCATTATGACATTTTCAAAGAGTATTACTTGCTAATAAAATATCATTGTGCGTTTTAAATTTGCGCTTTTAGTCTTGAAGGCATTGAGCACATTTACCCTTTGAATAATGTTGTATATTTGTATTTCTTTTTATAGTTAGTCATGTTGTAATTATTTAGGATAAATAATTTAGTTTTAAATATGCCTTATTTTATTTTATGATTTATTAATGTTGCATTGAAGATGGGTTATGTAACGCCGGTTATTTGAATCGGAGGGAACGGCGTAGCGTAGATTTAGTAGACGGCCTTGGGATCCTTCAGCTGCATCCTACAGCTGCTTGCCCTAACAGCTGGTCTTTTTGTCTATCCTCTCTCTCTCTCTCCCTTGTCGTACCTCTTCATGCGATACCAAAACATCCAAACAAAATTCATTTTTATCCACAATAACATTACTATTTATGTATATAACTAACTGATATCTTACCCTACCTGCATATTTGTTCCTATTATGTATCCATGTGCCAAATATATGCATTCTTTATGATAGATGCTCAGACCCATTATACAAAAAAGAAAAAAAAAAATATTTTTTCATATAAAATAATATAATCTCTGATAGATACGCTGAATATTTTAAACAAATCTAGTAGTAATCTATGTATACGTATTTATAATTTTTATGTGTCCCATTTGTTTATTTATTGTTTCAAGTACAGGTTATAATTTTTTTTTTTTCTAAATATAATCTCACTAGTATTTAATAATAAATTCATCATATATTATACATTTTCTAAATTTAGAATATTTTTTTCCTGTATATAAGTTTTATAATTTCAGAATTTTTATTATTATTCCCTTCACAATTATTTTATTTTATTTTTTTATGCTTCAAGTGGAGGTTAGCGTTGATTTTTCACAATATAATAAAAATAATAAATGATTTATATCTCGTGTTTTAGTGCCTTGAAATTATTTTCAATTTATTTTATGTGAATATTAATTTTCTGGAAGGTTTACTAATCATGAGTATAAGTTACAATATAAGTCCAAAGACATTCCTAAAATGATTGTTTACATAATAATATTATTTTTATAACTTCAGAAAATACCCTCCAATTTTAATTATTTTTAATTACACAATTTTTGTTTTAATTAGTCTACCATTATATAATCTGACTGAGATTTAATTATAAATTCATTATTCCTCGTACATTTATGAACCCAGAATATATTTTTAGAAATTTTCTAATTAATTTTTTGACTCTTGTATTATTTTTCTAACTTCAGGAAATACCTCATGTTTATTATTGTTCATTAAACAATTATTTATTATTGTTTCAAGTTCACGTTAGCATGAAATCAAAATTATATTTAATAATAAATTTATGATATCTTTTGCGTTTTCCTAACCCAGGATATATTTTTAACATTTTTTATTTATATTTTGACACTTATATTTTTTACAACTTCAGAAAATACTCGATAATGTTTCATATCATTAAATATTACCCCTTTATAAAAATTCATCTAAATCAGTCTGATTTAATTAAATTAATGTATAGACACAAGAAAATAGTTGTAAAAAAAAGCTACAATTTATTTTTATGAATTTATTTTAAAGCTAAATAGGCCAAATTTCCTCAGAGATTTTATTTTATTTAAAACGAAAATATTGATTATTTTTAAACGAAAACTATTTTATTTTTACCTGTAAATAACAAATGACGGTCGGAATATCGTTCTAAATAACAAAAGTTAACCTTAACCTGTACCATTTAAACCCCTGCTACATGTCGGGATTCGTACTTTTTACTTACAATGGCCCTGCAAGGTGCTTAGGCCACCTGTGGTTTCCCCTTTCATATTTGGTTACCCACTTTATATAGAGTGAGGCTGGGGAGAATAAATAATTATCCTTCCACACCCTGGTTACAGTAATTACTCCATTGCCTTGTCAACTTGACCACACTCATCTCATCCCTTTAAATATAATCAAAACAGTAAAGGAAATTTAACCTTTAAATTAATTTTAAAAATATTCTGAAATACATTCTCATATAAGGGAAACCCAATTCATCCAATGCGCCAATTTTTTTTAGGCTATGTCCTTTATTGGTTTCACCCGGGCTGTGAAATATTGTGCAAGTGGCGGGACCTAATATGGCTTCTGTCTGCATCCTCTTCGCTTTCTTAACGTTCAATTATTTTCTTTTTTAGTCCTTTGTATTATAACTCCTATAAAAGGCTGGAGGCTCTGCACGGTTATATAAGTAAAAAAATAAAAATAAATAAATAATGTAATTCGATTTTAAAACGCAAGGCTTTCAGGTTGTATACGTTTCAAAGGAAAATGATCTTTCTTTTACAGATAAAAAACGTGTTGAGACCCAGTAATATTGTTGTAAAAAAAAAAAAAAATAATAATAATATGTTTTGTTTTTATGACACATCTGAACGCATACAGGGTCGTCACTTGCAGTTTTATGAAGTCACGGAACTTAAGCCGAAACGTCGACGCACATTAAAATGGTGTGTAAATTAGCTGGTTCACTTTTGGCCGCGTTCCTAACCTTCCTCATAATAAAAAAAAAAATATCCCTTTTTTTCCGATAGGTTCTATATTTTAAAATGAAACCTTCTGTTGATAGACTTCTCCTGTGTCCACCTGCCACTATTCGGTGGTATAATAATTTAAGTCACTTCATAAATTCTTGAGATAGATTTGGTATGCTATTGAACGGATTTGGTACACTGATCGAAGGATATAATTATCCGTTTGTTTTATAAAACATTGTTTCACTGTTAATACTTGAGGTGTTTATGTGCAAACAGCTTGAGGGAGAACCATTGAGTGTGGGTCTTTTTAAAAGGTGACTCATTTTTATTGAAATGAATTAATAAAATTAATCAGTAACGATAGTTGGATGAAAATAGTCCAGGTGGCGGTTAAGATATAAAAACCATAAAATGGTCTAAACTATTTATTGTTTTGCCAACGTAACGATTTTTGACGTTGCTATTCCTGTCAGAGTCCTGATGATGACAAAAATTTCGGTCGAAACGTTGGCGAACAATAAACAGTTTTACCATATATCATTGTGTTTCTAATTTTTGCTGCCATCCGCTTTCTGAAGTTATGTTGACCGTATGATCCATCTTTAATCCCTCCCTTAAGCTGATGTACCATTTACTTAGTTATGCATATGAAGTTCGATGACTTACCTCCTTTATTTTTTTTTCAGCCTTTCGACGGAGAGGTCGGACTCTCCGGTGAGTACGCGAGTCCACCACGGGGGTTCGATCCCCGGCGGGATGGAGCAAGAAAAGAGGATCCGGAGGGAGATTGCCAACTCCAACGAGAGGAGAAGGATGCAGAGTATCAACGCCGGCTTCCAATCCCTCAGGACGCTGCTCCCGCATCACGAAGGCGAGAAGCTGAGCAAGGTATGTTGTATATTTAGTTATATAACATTAAATATAACTTAAGGTTTGTTCAAACACGGGTCTTTGGAAGCGTATGTGGTGTATCTACTTTCCAACCCGGATGGGCACCTGTACGCCCAAAAGGCGAGAACTAGATCAAATTCACCTTTATATTTATTTTTCTTATATTGCAGTTGTGATTTAGAAATTATAATTACTGTGAAACATATAGTTGATGGATAACAGTGGTATAGAAGGGAGATTCCGTGTTTTGGTCAATGAATGAGATAGTATTAACTTTTTTTTTTCTAACGTTTTAAGTCTTCATCAAGGTCGAAAAGATACTAAAACAAATACAGGTGAATAAAAACATATTTTAGATTAATAACTTTAAAATATCAATATGGAAAAATATTAATAATGAGTAATATTGACATTATAATACGAGAGATAAGGTGGTTCGAATGGTGGTCAAAAATAGTGTAAAATTATTTGTTTAACCTACGTTTCGACCCACGTTGCGGATCTTCATCAGGGTTTACATGCAAGAGACAAGAAGCAACTAGCTCCTTGCTGGTTAAATA
Organism: Piezodorus guildinii; assembly: GCA_023052935.1. Classification (NCBI taxonomy): domain Eukaryota; kingdom Metazoa; phylum Arthropoda; class Insecta; order Hemiptera; family Pentatomidae; genus Piezodorus; species Piezodorus guildinii. Next base: position 139,708,779 of record CM041296.1, on the reverse strand, counting down.
AATAGTTTTTACCCTATTTTTTAACTGCCACCAGAACTATCTCATTCATCAAACGATCAACTATTTAATATTATAATAGTTGGTTGTTTAATATTAGGCTCAATTGAATGAAACATGTTCAAACATAAGAATAAAAATTGATGGGGTAATCATGATGAATCATTAATTAATTTATAAAAGAAGAAATATCATTTATCTTTTTTTTTTTTTTTTTTTTTAATTTTTCTGTAAAACTAATTTATCAGTGTAATGAAAAATATGTGGGCTATGATTTTGGGAGACCTGCGTGGTCTAGTGGATTGAGCAATAGTCTACTGTTCTCCGGGTCCCAGGTTCGAACCTCGGCTGTGGCAGAATAATTATTTATTCTATTATATCAGCCGTTGTTGTGAAGCCCTGTGGCACACCCAACCTCTGTAAGATGGATACCCAAAAATAATAGGAAGACCTGGTGGCTATCACGCTCAGCTTAATCACCACATTGCACATCAGTTGGCCTACAAAAATGTTCGAATATCTATTTTTTACTTAACCAAGACCCTTCATAAGTTTTATTAATGTTTCCTTCTTTTTACCTGAATATTATTTTAATTATTACAATTATGTATCCATGATCGTATTTTTAGTGTTTATTCTTATCTTTTTGCCCTGATGAAGTTCTAAACGTTGGTAATAAATGGTTAAGACTATTTTGTTCTTTTCTTGATCTTTTTCCGGGCCATCTACAATACCTTCTTAATTTCCAAACAGTCAAATTGATATTTATGATTAAAGTTTATTCTAGCTCTTAGCAGCATTTTTTAAACAAGAACAAAATCATTTAATTTGTTGTAATCTATCCTATAAATCTATGTGTTTACATAACTAGGTATTTATAATGTAAGGACAAAATTATTAAGTGTTTACACATCTTGCAAAACATGTCATTAAAGGACGAAAAAAATCTGTCATTAAGAGGTTTCACTCCTGTGAACCTGTTATAAGAGATTTTTTTTTATTGTATGACTCGCTACATATCTCTATTTATTTTTTTGATGCATGCATATGAATGTTTTATTTATGAAGTAGTATAGAAACTGCGTCATTAGTGAGGTGGTACCGACTTGTACCGAGACTCATGCCACGACATCGTACGATAATCATTATCCATTCTGTTCACGTCGGACGGCTCCCAGCTGTTGGGGTAGTAGTGGGGAAACGTTTTAAAGTTGCCTACACCAACCGCTGTTTGTTTACAACCTTATCATACCTCGTGCTCGCCGCGGTTGAAAGATAAAGTGATGAGTCGTCCCTTAGATAATGTTTTCAGGTTTACCACAACGGAAGGCACAATGCCCATAATGTTCTGAACTGTAGGGAGTAGTTTAGGTCATGTTTGAGCGGCTTGTCGGATTGCTTCAGGTAGCTGGCGAGGGTTTGGGCTGAATATAGGCCGTGCCTATGCAGTGAGGAAACAGGTAGCTAAAATATCCTGAGAGCGAGGGCTTGTGAGAATTCACAAAAGTAGCAGGAGAGGAGGGGTATTTTTTAAAAATAAATTTGGATAATAATATCAAATATTACTTTTTGAAAAAAATACTTAAGTATTAAATATTATTTAAAAAAAACAAACTAAATGATAAACTTATGTTAAAACAAAAAGAGAGCGGCGTGGTCTAGTGGATAGAGCGCTAGTCTGCTGTCCTCCGGGTCCTGGGTTCGAATCCCGGTTGTAGCATAATATTTATCCTGTTAATTCATTCGGAGGGGCGACCCTAAGGTGTAGAGACCCTCCTGGGGAGATCCAACCTCTCTAAAGTGGATACCCAAAATAATTGGGGGAAAAAGCTGTTAGCTGAGAATGATCTCGGTCTAATCACCTCATTGCACGGCCGTTGGCCTATAAACAGTGTTTTTTCATATAAACTATAAATCTCTATATGTACTTAGAACAAGGCCCTTCATGGTCTGTAGAGATACAGGATTTTTTTAAATGTAGAAACTGAATTTTAAAAAAATAAACATTGTCTATACTAATATTATAAAGCTGAAGAGTTTGTTTGAACGCGCTAATCTCAGAAACTTACTGGTTCTAATTGAAAAATTCTTTTTGTGTTGCAAAGTCCATTTATCGAGGAAGGCTTTAGACTACATAACATCACGCTGCGACCAATAGGAGCGAATAATTAGTGGAAAATCTGGGGAAAACCGGGAAAAATTAACCTCACATTCCAATGATTCCAAATGATTTACCTTTTAATTTAAAAAAAAATCAATTTCCCGTTAATTTATCTTTTGCTAAACAATTAATAATTCACAGGGGCAAACATTTAAAAACACGTGGGAATCCATTAACGTCAAGACTGCTTTTGACACGGCCAACTATATGTCGCATTGTCAAAGTCGGGTTGCGAAGAAAATCAGTATGTTTTTCTGCCACAAGGAAATAAAACTAAAAATATCATTTACGCAGAAGTACTTTAAAATATATTCTTTTAAAAACTATTTAATCGCGATCATAATAACAGAAATTGAAGCAGACGAAGTCGCGAGCAATAGCTAGTTTAATTAGCTTAGTTAAAAAAAATAATAGAAAATTGAATATCTGTCTATAATATGTTGAAAGTATGTGAGAGTGTATGATGATTCACTCTCACTAAGTCTCACGATATTTTACCTGCCTGTTTTCTCACCGTGGCTTTAAAGGAGGGTCTTTTTGGGTTAGCATACCACAGGCCAGGCAAATTCACTTATTTTTCTTAGACTTCACATATTTTTGAAAAAATAGAATACTTATTTTCCCTGAAAATAAAATTCACGATAATAGAGACAGTCGAGTAAAAGCTGAAAATGTGTGAGAAGTCACTACACTATCTTAATTCTACTGTACTTTCAACGTATACCAATCTTATTTTCGATATTAATTTATTCTTTTTTTCTTTTTTTTAACTTCTATTTAAAAATAGTATTTAATATTTTTTAAATTGTATATTATCATTTTTAAATTCGAAAAACATGTTTTCAAAATGTGCTCGCAACACACAACTTATCTTCATTCAATTAATTTATGACCCTTTCGTCACTTATCGTATTACATTACCTAATACAACTTTGTATGTTAGATAATTTTTTTTTTCTTAAACCTTTAGCTTTCCAACGGTATGTTATACATCTATATTACTCCTATCATTATTTTCGATTTAAAAAAATTAACCTGGAAAAATATATCTGCTGTTTTCTCCTTTAGTTGGTTATCAAAGTCTTTACTATTTCATATTCACATGTTTTTTGTTTTTTTTATGAATCCTAACTTGCAAAAATGGGTAATTTACAAAAGAAAAAGTATTTCCCTTTTAAAATCTAATTAAAAAATTGTCATGATAGAAATACTTTGCCTCACAATATATTTCATTAATAGTTAAGTGAAATTAATAATTAGCATCTAAAAAGTGTCTGTTTTAGTCTAACTTTATCTTTTAGGTTTTTTAAGTTTTATTAAAAAATAATATTTAATGCTATAATGAGTACTATCGTGAGGTTACACGTTTAGTTCTCAGTTACCTTTTTTTTTTTATCTTGTTCTCGAATGTTCTTAATACTTGAGTTTTTAAGAGAGGTGTGACATTCCTAGAATGTTTTTTTTTTGTTTTAGGTAGGGGGGTTTCCTTATATATATATATTTTTTTTTTTTTTGCTTTTACCATCCCCTTAACTACTTTAACTTTATCATTTTTTAGGCATACTTTTACCATGAACTATATGAACAGATAACATTTTTTTATTAATAGTTTTCTTCCGATCTTTTAATTCAGTGTAGAAAATACGGTAGTTGACCTTTTTTTGGAAATTTTGAAGGAAGATTGATAGTAGTTAGTGATTGACTAAATTTCTAAATGCTTTACTCCAAACGTTGACATAAATAATCAAAACTAATTTATTTTTATTGGACGCCATCAGGACTGTTTTTTTTTTTTTTTTCTTTTCAAGGTGTTAATTTAACGCCTCTTTCGTGCAGTGTGGAAAAGTTTTTTATGGATCTTTGTTATATTAAAGCTCGGTTATAATGACATATGCCATCTGTATTTTTTCTCTCATAATGCTGGGAAAAAAACTTTCTTGTAATCCTGTTTAATATTTATATTTCGTATTAGCCTTTATATAGCTTTTCCCACCCGACTTTCTCTGGAATAAGTCGCTTCTTATTTGCATTTCATGGAGCACTGTTTCGTCCTGCAAAATTGTCCATGTAGTATTTCCCTGTTATATGATTTTATGGGAAGAATGCTGTGTTCTGTGCCATGATTTACGATCATAGAGCTGATGACTGTGACAGATTGAATAAAATTAAAATTGTTGAAATGGTAGTGTTAATCTTATTGAGGCCTGTGCCTGATGGAGTTAAGAGTATTCCTCCTAAAGGGCATTGTGCTGGTAGGGTTGTCTTACCCTTTGGAAGGGTGAGAACCAGTTTGCTCAGGTTACAACAAAGGAAACCAGGTTTTTGTAAAGTTGAGTTTACACCTTTGCCAAACCTTGGTCTCTGCCAAATCTTTTCAAGCGATGCTCAACTCAGGGCTATACCATGCTTTTGTTATATATTGTGGGAACAATTTGGTCTAGTGGGTAGAGCGCTGAGCTACTGTTCTCCGCGTCCTACATTCGAATCCGGTTATGTTAAAGTAATTATTTATTCTTTTGTTTAGTTTTGGGGTGACCCTAGAATAGGGGAATCTCCTGGAGCCTTCTATAAAGTTGGTATCCATAAATTGGGAGGAAACCTGTCAGCTGAAGGTGATCTCGGTCTATTTACATCCTTCCACGACAGTTAGACATGACAATACGAATATCTCTATGTACTGAACCTAAGACTTTCCAAAGGTAGAAGAGGTTCGGGTTTTTTAATTTTTATTTCTCCAGTATTTGATTGTTGATGTAAGGTTTTAAGAATTTAATTAATCGTACCTCTCCCTATATACATATCTTGATCTTAATATGTTGTTTATTTAATATCACTTTTCGCTACTGTGGCTAATCGGACGATGCTTTGAATTTGCATGTCCCGCTTTAATAAGCACGTTTACGAGTGCTTGACATCGCACAGGCTCGGTACACTAATTTACATCGCCTCCGAAAGATGACATGACCAAGGATTTTTTACTCCCTTATTTACCTTTAAAAAATGCTAGTATCATCTGGTGGGTTTAAACCCGTGACCTTGGGCTTTTACGCTATCCGCTACACCGCAAGGTGATCCTTAAACTTTATAGGTACCATTAAATAAATAAATTATTTATGAATTTTATTTAAAGAAATGATCAAGCAAGTAAATTATGAAAGAACGGTATAACAATGAAACTATCGCTATAAAGTTGACAATGCCGGCGGGCAAGATGATGTCCAACTGATATATATATTTTTGTTTTGTTTTATACATCAGTATTGAGGCTTGAGATAAAAGCTGTTGAAATCATATGCTGTTAGTTTTTTTTTTTTTTAATGTTTATTTTACAAGTGTTCATGTTAGCTGTTGTTTTCTGTTGAGTATTTTTTCTCAGTTTTTTTTATGTGTTCATTTTAATTTCGTTATTAAAATTATCCAACCCTGTAAAAAAAGATGATACTCACCGGAAATGATGAGGACATGTTGGATGAATATTATGATGAAACGGTAAATATTACTTATGTGTTTATTTATATTTATAATTTGGTTTTCAGAAACCTGGAATAGTTAAAATAGGGGTTGAATACTAAATTCAATAATTATAGCTTGTTGCTTTTTCTTAAAAATATTAACAAATGTGAAGAAAGTTTTTTTCCCAAAACATGTATTTTACTGTCCCGACCTTTGTCTAGTTCCAAACCCAACGGAAGGTGCGCTTTGATACCAAATTATTGTAAATAAAAAAAAAAAAAAAATCGATTTTTTCTCTCTTTCGCTAGTCATTAATTATCTGAACTTAATTTAAAGTTGAAATGAACTAAAAATTAGATCTGACATATGTAATAGTTGTTAGTTAGTGGTGTTCGTTTAGAAGTAATTGGTAGTGGTAAATGTTTACTTAATTTTTAATATTTTTGTTCTTTATTTAGTACAACTATTTATTATTTTTGTTGTTTGTTTTTACATCATAATTTTCTTTTAGTTCCGTCGATGTTGTTTTATTTTTATTTTTTTTATACTCCATCTACTTTCAATCGACAAATTTCAAAATCAAGTAATGAATACGATTAACGATTATATTATTTTATAATTTTGTCTCCTCCCTCCCCTAACAAAAAATAAAATAAATTAATTAATTTTTTTTTTTTTTTTTTTTTTTGTTGGTCAGTTTATTAATCTCCTCAGAAATTTCATTACAAGTTTATTAATTCTTTTGTTAGAAACTGTCGGTTCTATATCGAGTTGAAATTTATAAATTGCTCTTCGTCCGATAGATTTAAATACACATTTTTTAATTGTTTCAATTTTAATGAGCGAGAACGACTGATATTTATTCATCGTTGTGCTGAAATAAAAATTTCATTTTTTGTGGCTCATTGAAATATTTTAATTTGTGGAAATAAGTTAGTTTGTTTTTTTTACTTTTTTACAAATAACATTATTTTTATTTTGTTTTAAGATTCGAAAAACATTTTTTAAAATTATTTTCTTGTTAAAACTAGTAGTAGTTTTGATTTTATCTTTTTAATATTATAATTATGACTTCCCCGTCCACCTTGCTGGCCGAAACGTAGGCACACATTAAAAGCCGTTTTTAGATTATTGTATCTTCGCTCTTGGCAACATCTCATCTTATGGATCTTATGTTATTACTTTCACTTACTATATACAGTAAGGGAAAGTATTGCGATCGCGAAAATTTTCGAATTCCAGTTTTCAACGGAAATACAAGTTTTAGGCTCCCCTGAGTCTAAATACCAAGTCCTGCAAAAAGGTCTGTGTGTGTGGTAACTCCCGGGCGGAAACGGTAAGTCCTATGAAACTGAAATTTCATATTCAAGACAACTATACGCCCGAGAAGTTACAAAACCTTTTTCATCAAAATGAGCTTACCAGAAGAGCCACTTTATAACATGCATTTTGTACCTTTTTTTTATTTTCTTGAAAACGGTTCCCACGATTTTGATTAAACTCGCTATATCGATGTAAAATTTAATGGGCTTTAATATCATGTAGGTTTCATTCTGATTAAAATGGTTTGAAAGGGCTTCAATGCCGATATTTAAAATTTTCTTTATCTAAAGTACCTTTAATTTTGTAGATTCAATAAAAATAACTATATTATCTTGCTACCACTGATAAAAAACAGGTAAATATATAAATTGAATGAATTCGATACCCAACTAAACGAGAAAAAAAAAAAAAAAATTAAATGCAATGTTTCGTTTTTGAACATAAGAGCAGTAATATACATGTATGATATACTGTTAGAAAGTTAAAGATTTTAGAAAAAAATATTATCTTATACTCAAGCTTTTAAAAGTTAATAAAGAGTGATGAAAAAAAGATAAAACTAACTGATTATTTTAGATAATAATATAATAGAATTTTCAATAAAACACATGTTTCTATATAAATTCCATTTAATTAATTCTTTAATAGTTTCACGCATTTTTATCTCTAACTGTATTCGAAAATTCTTTCATTGATTTTAAAAATGGAGGTAAGTGAAAGTCGTGTGTTGCCCGCACCAGATTTTTATTAATTTGTATTGATGTTTCTTCACATTTTATAGGAGTGTATAGCGCTATCAATATTTAATTAATTGATAGTTCTTAAATAAGATTTAACATGTGTTGTTTTAATATAATTAAAATATAGATTTATATTAAGAAAGATAAGGCCTCATGTGTTCCAACTAGGACAGTATTAAGGTCATTGAAATAAGACTGTTAAACAATGCATAGACCCTCGACCCCATTCTAGTATCGATTTATTTCTCATCGATCTAATTGCTCTTTTCGACTGCGTAGTACTGTTTTTTTTTTTTTTGTTTGTTTATTTTTAATAGTACCATCTAGTTATAGGCGTGAAATAGACATGGTAAATAAGTATGGAATAGATACCATTATCTGTAATTTACATATTGAAGTCAAGATAATTATTTCAAATCATGGTCTGATAAGTATTTTTTTTTCTCACTTTACACTTTAATTGAGATTGTGTAAACATGCCCAAGGCTTAAGTCTTAATTAGTGCTTGATTTTTTTTCTAAATATTTTTAATCATTCTAAAAATATTACTAAATCTAGATAGTACTTCATTAATTTTTCTATTTGTATTTTTCATATGGTTTGATAATTGAAATATCACCTAGTACTGAATAGTATTTCGTTAAAATGTTGATAGTAAATATAACAATTGAGACAAACAAGTTCAAAAAAATGCTATATCCATTTCAGAAAATTTACATAAATCAAAAATTTCTCACTATTTTATTATTGAACCAATTCATCCAACCACTATATATAGTAAGGGGAAGTATTGTGATCGTGAAAATTTTCGAATTCCAGTTTTCAACGGAAATACACGTTTTAGGGTCCCCTTAGTCCAAATAACCAAGTCCCGCAAAAAGGTCTGTGTGTGTGTGTGTGTGTGTGTGGTAACTCCCGGGCGGAAACGGTAGGTCCTATGAAACTGAAATTTCATATTTAAGACAACTATACGCCCGAGACGTGACAAAACTTTTTTCATCAAAATGAGCCTACCAGAAGAGGCACTTTATACCATGCATTTTGCACCTTTTTTCGATTTTCTCAAAAACGGTTCCGACGATTTTGATTAAACTCGCTATATCGATGTAAAATTTAATGGGCTTTAATATCATGTAGGTTTTATTTAGATAAAAATGGTCTGACAGGGCTTAAATGCCGATATTTTCTTCCTCTAAAGTACCTTTAATTTTGTAGATTCAATAATAATAACTAGATTATCTTGTAAACGCTGATGAAAAACTGGTAAATATATAAATTGAATAAATTCGATACCCAACTAAAGGAGAAAACAGAAAAAATATTTTTTTAATGCAATTTTTCGTTTTTGAACATAAGAGCAGTAATATACATGTATGATATACCGTTGGAAAGCTAAAGATTTTAGAAATATTATCATCTCATACACAAGCTTTTAAAAGTTAATAGAGAGTGATGAAATGAACATAACACTAACTGATTATTTTAGATAATAATATAATAGATTTTTGAATCAAACACATGTTTCTATAGAAATTTAATTTAATTAATTCCTTAATAATTTCACGTATTTTTATCTCTAACTGTATATGAAAATTCTTTCATTGATTTTAAAAATGGAGGTAAGTGAAAGTCGTGTGTTGCCCGCACCAGATTTTTTAACACGTCTCAATTTTCCCTCCTCCTTTTCTTGAATGACCATTGAGAACAGATGATAGGTTTTCTAATTACTAAATAACTTATTAATCGGTGGCTTGATCAATGTTGGTAAGTTCTTAAAACCTTCCCTACCCCTCCAGATCCAAAATCAAATATTTTTATTGAGTAACATTCAAAAGTATTATATCATATTTTTAAACACGATCTCGAAAGGAGAAATTGTTTCAAGGGAACGAAAAAACAAAAAAAAAACTGAGTGTTGCAATAGGGTTTTCTATAAAGATAAGAAAAGACATGTTCTAATGTCATCTTATCTTAAAATATTTTCCTGCTTGTTCTCATTCGCTGATTCGTGTCGAGTAGTGAAAGTTTTTGTTTTTTCATGTTTTTAAAAAAAGCCAAAATTATATTTTTTAATTGTTTACGTTTACCTAACCAAGTGTCCCCCATCCAAATCATTAAAAACATTAACATTGTAAATTTCCTCCGCCGTTATATAATTGTTAATTGTTTATATTTCCCTTTGATAGTTCCCATAATCTGTTAGTAAATTTTTTTTTTTTTTTTAAACGCTTCTCGTTTTACTTGGACATCGCGTTTTGAGTTAAAAGTAATGAACCTTTTATTAACAACTTTACGAATTATTATAACAACTTCTCTGTATCATACTTGGCTTATTAATTAACAATTTATGAAACAATAAACATTAACAATAAGTGTCGATCAGCAATCATAACTTACTTAAGGACCCTTCTTGGTTCTTTTATTTGTTTATTTAAAAGTAGCCCAACAGGCACATTTTCCGCTGGATATAATGACAATTCCAGTAAATAAACAATATTTTGCGTACAAACAAAAGTGATTAAGTGTTTATATATGAGTTAAAACATATACAAAACGTCTATATTCATAAGTAATGTTTAAAAGAACCTTTTTCATAATTTCCTGAGATATATTTATTTATATTATTATTATTTTTTTTTTTTTTATGACTCTTTAGAATGTAGTCTAATAATATTAAATAAGCTTTTGAATGTTATTTAATTGAGGATGTACAGTCGACTGTAGAAACTATTTTAGGTGTAATAATCAGGAGTTAGTCTTTTTTTAAATATTTTAATTTTGCTGACGTTTCGGCTCAAGCTTGTGAGCCATCATCAGGGCAATACTGAGCCATGTCCAAGCATAAACTGAGTGAATTATATTGAGGATGTATAGTCGACTGTAGAAAATATTATAGGTGAAATAATCAGGAGTCAGTCTTTTTCTAAATATTTTAATTTTGCCACGTTTCGGCTCAAGCTTGTGAGCCATCATCAGGGCATTACTGAGCCATGTCCAAGCATAAACTGAGTGAATTATATTGAGGATGTATAGTCGACTGTATAAAATATTATAGGTGGAATAATCAGGAGTCAGTCATTTTTAAATTTTTTTTTTTTAATTTTGCCAACGTTTCGGCTCACAAGCTTGGCAAAATTTCAAAAAAATGACTGACTCCTGACTATTCCACCTATGAAAGTTAATTAAGTTAAGACTGGAAGTTTTGAACGTTTGTCAAGTAATGAATACACTAATCGGTATCTATGAGTAGTTTCAGTCTTGTATGAGCATGAAAACAATATAAAAATGGAAAATCTTGATTTCTCGACAATTTTGGTATAATGAGCTTCTTTTTCACACACTCTTGAAATAACTAATTTTTAATAATACACCTGTGGCAGGATTATTTAATGTTGTTTTACCCCAGGGTTGTGTATACGAAAATTGGAAAGAAAAACCTGGCAGCAGTTAAATATGATATCGAGGTGATTAGCACAGCCTTTTGACGTAGATATATTGAAAACCGTTTTAGTTCGTAGATTTTTCTCTCCTCCTTTAATTGTAGCTTCCATAATTCGGGTTGCCATTATTGTGTATTGGTTTTTCTCCAATTAAGAACGTCCTAAGGTGGATTTTTCTACGATAAACCTGTGAACCCGTGAGGACGTTCTTCGCTTTGGATGACATATAAAAGAATCTGGTCCAGTGTCATCTTTGCATTGCAACATGGTTTTGGAACCTTAATAATTCTTATAATAGGTTCTTAATCAACCTCCCTTACTCTATAAGTTGGTTTCATACTAGATCGCTATGTCTAATGGCGTAGTCTATTTTTAAATATGTTATAGAGATATAATACTATGGAGTTATATGAAATGATATGTTAGAGGTACAAGAGCTATGATCTATGAATCAAATTGTAGAGAAATTTATGTTAATGTTAGAGGCGGAAGGTTGGAGTAGGGGCGGTCTACCTTCACCTACTTCCTTCGGCTGCCATCCTTGACGCCCAACTGCACTCGGTCATTTTAAATTATTATTATTTATTAATATTAAATTTATAATTATAATAATATTCTGATAATTATTTTCATTAATCTATTTCTCTCTATCCAATTCGATTATATACCTGGATCGATTATATCAATGGAATGTAATGACGCCTGTGACAGCATAGCTATTAGAAAAATGGTACGAAATCCATTAGTCAATTGGACTGCCTTCTTAATCTACATTATACATAACTCACTTCTACCTCCATGTGTATTTTTGTATTATTGATTATCGGATAGGATAATCGATAGTTTTATTGAGAACAGATAAAAGTACAGACATATTTAGTTGCGTTTACATAAGTCTGAAGATTGAACTTCCATTGTTTTGTTTTTTAATACTGTTTTATTCATTGGTATTATTTCGTTTGTTAATTCATTTGATGTCAAAGTATGCTGCTGTGGCTTATCGGACGATGTTACAGCGCGAGTCTCAAATTTTGCTTAGGATAGGGATCTTTAACTAATACCTGACATCGCGCAGGCTCGGGACCTCCATATAAGTCTTCTCGAAAGGACGACATAATTAGGAATGTTTTACTTCCAAGAGCCATCTTCCTAGTTCGAACCCACAGCCTTGTACAGAAGGCTGTTATGATACCCACACCAATATTCTTAAGTAAATGAAACCACATCCGTTCTTTTATGTTTTTCTGTGATTTTCTTTTTATCCCCTTTGTAAAAAATATATGTAAAGCAACTTGCATAACCAAAATATTGGGTCTAGTAGTTCAATTTTCAAATTGTTTTATTTTTAAGTGGTCATTGTGTAGTTTTTAAACATTCCACTGAAACAATTTATTTATGTTTATAGGTTGCTTGGTTTACGGTTTTTTAATTTTTGTTAAAATTGGTTGAATTTTGCAAATCTTAAAATAGTTCCTATTGGTTTGAATTAAGGTTTTAGTACTGCAATGTTGTAAATTGATAAGATTTTGCGAAACGCTGTTGAATTTTACTTCATTGTTTAATTAGGAGATTGAGCATTAGGCTACTGTTCCTGGTTCCAGGTTCGATTCTCGGCTGAGGCAGAATTATTATTTATTCTATTATTTTAACCGTGGGTATGAAGAACCTCCTAAGTCACATCCAATCCTTATAAGGTGGGCACCCATATTGGCGAAAAACCTGGCTGCCGAACGTGATTTAGGCCTTATCACTTATTTGCACGGTCGTTGGGCATGAAAGAGTATGAATCTCTCTATGTACTGAGCCCAAGACTCTTCACGGGTTGTAAAGATTTATTTAGATAAAATACATTTTAAAAAACAAAACAAAAAAAATGCCTTGGGCTTTTATAAGCTGTCTGATCACTTCGAAATATACCTGATCGATTTGAGCTCTTCCAAAATCTCCTTACACAATCGTCCTTGCAATGTCTGAGCCCCGTATCCTTGATGCGTTAAGTGGTTCAGGCATTTTTTTGTTTTTTTGTTTTTATTTACTTTTCAGTTAAATCATACGATATTCATGTCATGGATGCATTATGCTAAAAGCCTGCCCTTATGATATGTTGTTCGGTTGATGGTCTTATATTAACCGTAGTTGGCTCTTTGGCTGTTGCAAATCTTAAAATGAGCTTTTTTTTATGTATTTAGTACTGTTATTGTCAAGGCTTATGTTGGTATGGTTCTTAGAAACGCTGCTAAATTTCATGATGTAGTTTATGATCCCGTTGCTAACACTGATACAATTGTTATTTTGTTGCATCACTATCAAGTTCATTTTTTTTTTACATGCTAAAAGCTTTTGTCTCGACTTTTCCCATCGGCAGTCCTTCCAATTCCATCCCACCCCATTATTCTCACAATTAAGCCCTGACGTTTGTGACAAGAGGTGCCTCATTTCATAACACGTTGAAAAAGTTTTTCACAGAATTGAGCATTTAAATAAACAGGAAAGGGCCATTGTGATGTGTGGTCGCCATTGACTGCTCTCGGTGGAGTTGAATGGAGAGTGTGAACAAGCAATTGGTCGGAAGTTGGTAATTACGATAAGGCTGACTAATATCAAAAGTATCGATTCTCTTCCTGCATTAATCGATAATATGTTGCAACAGCTGAGTCATTATGAACTAATAAGATGGTAATATTCAATTTAAAAAAAATTGTTGCTGGCAAGACACGACTGCCACTTAACTCGGTAAAAACTAATACTAAAATAATCTAAAAACTAATACATAGAGTTAGAAAAGATTTAAAGAAATATATTCAGTTTCGTTGGAAACATGTGTTTTGGATTAAATAATATTACAATCTAAAATTCGTTCCAATTTTAGTTATGTACCGCCGAATCCAAAATCCTTCGCAAATCCTGAATGCTCCTTATTTTGTCACAAATCAACTCCTCCATAATGACCTTAACAATCCATTTGTTGCAGAAATAGCCCGTGATAGATACTCCTCTTTTCATTCTAAACTCCCTGCCATACAAACCACTTGTCCGTAACTTATCTTCCTCAGATATCCCTGATAACCCTCCAAGGCGACTGAAAAGAAGGTGGCCTCGCTACTACTGTCTTAAAATAGTTAGTAAAGTGCTATCACTAAGTAGTTCTTTCTCAAGACATTTTCATGACTTTGTATTTTCATACTACACATTTACTTATTGTATTCTTGAGTACAGTTTTAAATTACTGTAAATAAATAAAAATAAAAAAATCTAAAATTATTTTGAAATATCAGTTGGTATTTTCATCGTTCTCCATTAACATTTAGTTTGTGTATAAGATAATATTTTTTTCTGAAATTTCTAGCTTTTCAACGGTATATTACACGTCTATATTACTGTTTTTATGTTCAAAAACGAAAAAAAATTGTCTGCTTTAGTCGGGTCTCAAATTCGTTCAACTTACATATTTACCCGTTTTTCATCAAAGCTGACAAGATTTACTCCATTTTTTAAAATCTACAAAAATTAAAGGTACATTAGAGGAAGAAGTTTTAAAATATTGGAATTACGACCTGTCAGACTATTTAAATCAGAATGAAACGTACAATGATATAAAAGCCCATTAAATTTCACTTCGATATAGCCAGTTTAATCAAAATCGGTAGAGCAGTTTTTGAGAAAATCGTAAATAGGTGCTATATGCATGTGTTAAGTGGCTCTACTGGTTGGTTTGGTGAAAATGTTGCTGTAACATCTCAGGCATAAACACTCTTAAAATATGGAATTTCGGTTTTATACAACCTATCTGTTATGCTCTAAACTTTCCACATACACACGGACACGTAGACCTTTTTGTTAGACTTGGTTATTTGGACTCAGGGTGAATAACGGTAAAAAATTACCGCAGAAGAAACTACCCTTTGAAATTGATGTGTATTTTCTAGTCTCGCTGCAATACTCGATTATATGATTATCCTTTTTGTTTTCTTTCCATTTTTATTTGTTTCTTTAATTAGTTGACACGATTTCAAGTCCAGAAATATCTGATGAAGGTTTGAAAACGTTTACACCAGGGTTTGTGTGCCCGAAATAACTCGCCTCTAAAACACTGGGTACTGCAGCTGGCGTGGAATATTTTAGATGACACAGTTTGTCCAGAATTAGCTTTGAAAAGTGAAAATGATATCTGTGAGTTGGGCTGAGAGGGGGTGAATGCGTGGTCAGTAGTAGTGCCAGGTGTATGGTTAATTGATGCCGCCTGTGGCTCTGCCCTTGTGCCGTGTCCACGGCTGACCCAATTATATACCTCCTTCGTTCTACATGCCATAACTTGCAATATATATTTATACACCTCGGAATACGTTTTCTTTATGTAATTTTAAATCTTCTTTACGGTGGTGTGAATTGAAACTATACAAAACTTCGTTAAGTAGAAAAAGAGTATTTTGGTAGTCTTCTCTACGTTATTTCTAATTTAGGGTATTCACAATAGAGATTTAGAATATGGATCTACTGTGTGTGCTGAAACGCTGAGATCCGAAAACCAAGCAGTGATTACCCAACTTGAAAAAGAAAGATGTATTATATTGGGTTGTTTCACATGAAATGTCCGTTTTTATAGTTTCTGAAATACATAGGGATTTTGAAGGTCTCTGTTGTTTTCTTCTCCGTTGTTCCCAAGGCGTTTGGGGAAGGAAGTGTTAAGGAACGGACCATTCGCCGTTGGTTTGCTAAGTTTTCAGCTGGGGATACCGACTTGGAAAACTTGCCCCGAGGAAGACCTCCGCTCGTCATAGACAACGATGTCCTCAAACATACAGTAGAAGAAAACCCCTACCAAACAGTTAAAGGACTCTCAGCACAACTAAATCCAAGTGCATCTACCGTTTACAGACTTTTAAAGTGTATTAGGAAAGTAAAAAAGCTCGATACATGGGTACCTCATGATCTCACTGAGCGGCAGCAAGACCCCATGTTTCAAAACATACCGTGCAAAAATTGAAAGAACAGGACTACGAAGTTCTTCCGCACCCACCATATTCTCCCGACTTGTCTCCAACAGATTACCACCTGTTCAGGAATTTAGACAACTTCGTCAAAGGAAAACTTTTTGAAAATTATGATCAAGTGAAAAGTGCGTTTTCAGATTTTGTTTCACTTCAAAGCTCAGAGTTTTTCAGTTCGGGGATAAAAAAGTTGGTGTCACGTTGGGAAAAATGTGTAGACACAACCCATATGAAACGTGTGTGAAAAATCCTCATGTAATGAGGATTGTGACTGGAAGTTTCGTATCAAGTATTCGTACTGTTCCTAGTTCAATGGTCGTGAAAGAAGGTGATTAGAACGAAATCACCCTCAGTCATCAGATTTGAGAAGGGTCACATGTAGTGTAGTGGTTAGCATAACAGCTTAGACTTCCATGCCTTAGGTCGTAGGTTCAAACCTGGCAGGTGGCCTTAGGATTTGTTAATGGGGTACAAATCCTTAGTTACGCTGTCCTTAGGAAGGGACGAATAAAGGTGGTCCCTAGACTGTGCGATGTCAGGTACTCTTTAAAGATCCCTCACCTAATTAAACTTGGATAGGCAAAATTTAAGACACGCGCAGTAGCATCGTCCGATTAGCCATAGTAGCATAAAAGGACGTTAAATGAATAAACAATCTTCAAATTAAGAATACTTTTTTTATTATTTGTTTTTACGGAAGAACTCTTAAGAAATAGACTATCGCTAAATGATCCATTCATAGTATTTTTTTTTAAAACCTCTTAAATATTCGTCTATCCTATGTAGGTGTAAGGATTGTCTCTGTGTGTAATAGTGATTTCAATGGTTTGGAACCAGTGTTTAGGTCCAGATATTCGATTAAGAGGTGTACTCTAGTTTGGACAATTGGTTTATAAATAAAAAAACTCTAAACAAAGTGATCTTATTTCATTCTATGATAACCCTAAGCACAGATAACTTGGAACAGGAATATAATTCAGGATACCTACAATACTTCATAGATGTTGTTTGTTCCCCAAAAAGGTCTCCTTATCCGAGGGGCGCCCCACGCCTGATATAACTGAATAATTAATTATGCTGATACAGCTGGGCTCGAACTCGGTTGCCGGAGAACTGTATTCTGTTGAACCATCTTCCAGACCACGCCCCTTCATGTTATACATGTAAAGAATATAATATTTGTTTATATTGATCTGGTGTAGCATCCCCTTGACCTCTGACATTTGGAAGCTCTGCGCTGTCGGGCCATATAGGTCCGAAATATTACTCTAGATTCGGCATGTATTCGTCTACATATCCTTGTAATATATTACGTTATGCTTTGAATTTGATTCTTGATTTTATTTCTTTGTCTTGTTTTATCATCAGTACTGAATGAGGTTGTGAGCCATTTACGAATTTATACATTTCACTTTGATCATTTCTGTTCATTATACTTGATGTATATACTCTAGTAAAGCGGTATGCGAAGGACGTATGATTCGCTTTCTGGAAAGTATTTCTTTTCTACCAGTCTTTGGAAAGGCCACTAGATACCGAGAAGTGATGGACAGTGGGATGGGAACTGGACATGGAGACGGAGATGCAATAGAAGACGACAATAGTGAGGCCTGAGAGGTAGAAGTGCAAGTGTGACGGAGCCATTGTAGTGTAGTGTTCTACTGTGGGAAATAGTACTCGCCTTCTATTCCATTATTGTGGGGCAACGATCTTGGCTCCTTCTTTTCTCCAGTCCTTGGGCTGGTTTTGATTGTTATTTGGTTGGAGTTATCAAGCGATGTTAATAAGAATAGCTTATATTTACCTTACAACCCTTGCTCATCAAAATTTTACTTATTTGTCAACTGTTTATATTTTGTAACTTTCATTGTGAGTTTGTTTATAGTTTATTATACCTAATAGAAAGTAATACAGTTAGACAGTTTATTTACTAAACTCAGGAACAGACAATTTTTTCCATTATCATGTTTAAACGTTTTGAGAGTGGGGTTCTCTTGTAGCTGGGTGGTTAGAATAACAGCTTCCTTTGCTAAATATCCCGGGTTCAAAACCGCAGGTGCTCCTAGGATTTATTAATGGGAGTAAAAAAAATCCTTAGTTACGCCGCCCTTCGGAGGAGACGTTAAAAGGTGGTTCCGAGCCTGTGCGATTTCAGGTACTCGTTAAAAAACCCTATCCTAATAAAACCTGGATAGGCAAAATTTAGGACTCCACTGCAGCATCGTCCGATTAGCCATAGTAGCATAAAGTGACGTTAAATAAATAAACAAATAAACGTTTAGAGAGTGGGGTTCTCTTGTAGCTGGGTGGTTAGCATAACAGCCTCCTTTGCTAAAGATCCCGGGTTCAAAACCGCAGGTGCTCCTAGGATTTTTTAATGGGAGTAAAAATCCTCCCGAGCCTGTACGATGTCAGGTACTCGTTAAAGATCCTTATCATAATAAAACCTGGATAGACAAAATTTAAGACTATCTGTAGCATCTTCCGATTAGCCATAGTAGCATAAAGTGACGTTTAATAAACAAACATCATGTTTAAGCGCAGAATAAGTGGAACCATGTTGACTTCGTAATGACTTTAAGGTAAAAAATATTTGAACTTTTAATGAATGCTGATAAATATAGGAACAGACTCAAAAATGGTGTCGAAATCGTAAGATAAATCCTTGATCCGTTCAGATCACTGTAATGTTATAAGTATAGTTGATAGGTAAGTTATTAGGTGAACGGCAGATGAGAGCACAGATGTGCTAGCATACATTAAAACAAATTGTGCCAACTTTTAGGCCTAAACAAGGGTTACCTTGTTTGTTAGGGCTGTGCCATAGTCCCATCGAAATAAGGAAACTCCTAAGCCCCAAATAATTTCTTCTATATTCTGCTGTACTTATATATTTTAATATTTTAACCTACTCTACTAAACCTAATGGTTTAGTGTCTAATGTTTTGATCTTGTGTTTGAATATTAAGGTGCTCTCTTTTGAAGTTTTCGAAAAGCTTACTAGGTACCGAGAAGTGATGGACAGTCGAATGGGAACTGGACATAGAGACGGAAATGCAATAAAAGACA
This sequence comes from Piezodorus guildinii, assembly GCA_023052935.1. NCBI lineage: Eukaryota > Metazoa > Arthropoda > Insecta > Hemiptera > Pentatomidae > Piezodorus > Piezodorus guildinii. The sequence continues at coordinate 139,689,608 of CM041296.1, read as the reverse complement.
CTACTATCATCCAATGGATAGAACTCTTGTCTACTGTTCATCCACGGCTATGGGAAAATAATTATAGACACCTTGATTAAAGTGGGCACCCAAAAATTTGGGGAGAAACCTGGTTGCTGCTGATCGTGATCTCCGTCTAATCACCTTGTATAGTCGTTAGCCTAGGAAACAGTTCAAATGCGGGATACCGTTTTTTTTTTTTCAATTTTTTTTTGTTTTTTTATTTGAAGGTTGGTTGCTCCTTGGTGTGTCCATTTTGAGTACTGCACTCGCATCAATTAAATACATGACGAGGAACTGTGTTTAAGTAGTTGTGTGTTACCGAGCATTCGCTAATGTAGCTTGGACAGTACAAGAATTCGCGACAAAGATGTTAATTAAAATAATTGGGTTGGAGTGTCGTAAATATATTTCATATAGAGTGCTGCCGTTCGCAGGGTTTTCTGAAGAACGATAATAAGAGATGGAGCTAGGTTAATGAATATAAAAATCTGGTGCGTCCAACTCACGACTTTCACTTAACGCAGTTGTTGAAATTAATTTAAGAATTTTTAAATAGATTCAGAAATATAAAAAAAAATCGTTAAAGAATTAATTAAAATGAATTTCAATAGAAAGATGTATTCTATTAAATAATCCATTAATATTTTAATCTACAACAATCAGTTAATTTTATCTGCTATTCATCCTCCATTAACATTTCCAATTCCGGTATATTATACGTCTATATTACTAGTGTTGTGTTCAAAAACTCAAAAATTGTATACAAAAAATATTTTTGTTTTTGAAATTCTTTAAACATGCATATTTAGCCGTTATTTATCGATAGTAACAAGATAATATGGTTATTTTTACAGAATCTAAAAAATGTAGGTATTTTAGAGGAAGAAAAGTTAAAATATCCGGCATTTAAGCTCTGTTAGACAATTTCAATCAGAATGAAACCTACATGATGTTAAAACCCATTAAATTTTACATAGATATAGGGAGTCTAATCAAAATTGTTTGAGCCGTTATTTGTAAAAATCGTAAAAAAGTACAAAATGCATAGTATAAAGTGGCTCTTCTGGTTAGCTGATTTTGATGAAAAAGTTTTTGTAACATCTCGGGCGTATAGTTCTCTTAAATATGAAATTTCAGTTTCATAGAACTTTTCGCTTTCGCCCGGGAGTCACTTCCCACATAGACCTTTTTGTGGGACTTGGTTATTTGGACTCAGGGGACCCTAAAACGTATATTTTCGTTGAAAACTGGAATTTTCAGATTTTCACGATCCCAATACTTATTTGGTATATAGGTAAGTGAAAGTAAAAATATAGTAAATTTGATGTTTAGGATCTTTTTAGTTAGGTTATAGATCTAGTTTATAGGTTCTGAAGTTATTTAGATTGTCATTTACCTCCTAATGTGCAAGTGTCAACATCCTTTTAAACGGATACATTCCTTAGAACCCTTAGATCTGAACCCTTCCCCCGTTCGATTGTAGCGAGAAGGGTTCTAGAGATCCTCTTCAACGGGAGGATGTACCGATGGCCTAGTGAACTCTTGGAGATGGTTGCCGGAACGAGAGGGTTATTGAAAATGAAATGTGTTGTGTAGTGGCGGTGTAATGGGAGCCTTCCTGCGTCCCGAGGAAGTGGTTGTTAGGGCTCTGCTCGCTCTTCTCTCTGTCTTCATTCTTCTTCTCTCCTCTATAGTGTTCTCTTCCGTCTCCAGTATTTGCCTTTCTACGTCCCTCTGTCCACCCTCGTTCAGTATATAGCGAATAGTTTAAAATATTATAACACCTTAATGTATCATGTTTTACATACTATTGGGTTGTGTCAAATGAAATGTCCGTTTTCAAGGTAAAGGATTTTTATTAAAAATACGACATGAAAAAAAATAATTTTATTCGAAGTATTTGCCTTCTTTTTCTACACATTTTTCCAAACGTGACACCAACTTTTTTATCCCCAATCTGGAAAACAAAAGAGCTTTAAAGTAAAACAAAATCTGAAAACGCACTTTTCAATTGATCATAATTTTCAAAAAGTTTTCCTTTGACGAAGTTGTCTAAATTCCTGAACAGGCGGTAATCTGTTGGAGACAAGGGAGAATATGGTGGGTGCGGAAGAACTTCGTAGCCCAGTTCTTTCAATTTTCGAACGGTATGTTTTAAAACATGGGGTCTTGCTGCCGCTCAGTGAGATCATGAGGTACCCATGTATCGAGCTTTTTCACTTTCCCAATACACATTAAATGTCCGGAAACGGTAGATGCACTTGGATTTAGTTGTGCTGAGAGTCCTTTAACTGTTTGGTAGGGGTTTCCTTCTACTGTATGTTTGAGGACATCGTTGTCTATTACGGACGGAGGTCTTCCTCGGGGCAAGTTTTCCAAGTCGGTATCCCCAGCTGAAAACTTGGCAAACCAACGGGGAATGGTCCGTTCATTAACACTCCCTTCCCCAAACGCCTTGAAAATATTTCTAGCGGCCTCAGCTGCTGAATGGCCGAATTTAAACTCGTACAAAAATATTAATCGAAAATCTTTTCCATGTTCATATTTGGAGGTTTACTAAAAAGTGGGTAATTGATTGGGAAGCTAATGTTTATAATACAAAGGTAGAGGATTAGTGACTGTTTACTTTAAATATGTGAACATTCGGAAGAAAACAACAGAGACCTACAAAATCCTTTATGTATCTCAGAAACTATAAAAACGGACATTTCATGTGAAACAACCCAATAGAAGATGTATAGTCGACTGTAGAAACCATTAAAGGCGGAAACATTCAGGAGTCAGCCTTTTTTTTTAATTCTTTAAACAGTTTGCGTAGTAGATATAAATTAATCTCATTCGTTAGTAAAGCTTCTTACCTAAAAATAAACTTTCTTCTTTCCTATTTTTTTGTTTATTTTCTAATAACGAAAAGTTTTTTTAGTCGTTAATAATCAAATGACCATAGAATACGTTTACATGACTTAAACACGAAATAAAGTTCCATATGAATTTCAATATAACAAAAAAATCTGGTGCGCGCTATTACTAAGAGCCAGCCTATCTTTTAGAAATGTATTCGTTTTGATCATTGTTTGATTAGTTCATTCACGGTAGAGAGTTTAATTTGTCAAATTTCAAATTAACTTAAATGACTTGTGAGTCGATGATGGTAATTCTACAAGAAATTAATGTTCAACGCGTACTATTCATATATGTAAAATTTCAATCAGCTAATTTTTGAACTGTTTTTGGATACATGATTGCTATAGAGGGTAAAGTATTTTGCTAATTGAAGTGTTGCTACCTGTATGTATACAAAATACTTTTTGTATCTCGTCCTCATGAAGTAAACACACACACAACAGTCAACAATGCAATATGCTTTGAAAACTTTTCCTCTTCTCCAAGTGCACTAATGACTTCGCTTCGGGCGTGATCTTCGCTCGATGATAAGTAGCCCGAGATGTTTTTAATTAATATCGATGCGGTTGTTTGATTAATTGCAGCTCTTGTCGTGATAAGGTATAATAAGGAGGTTGGAACGGCGCCATGTGGAGTACACCGGTTACGCAACGCTGAAGGGAACTCAGGGATGCAGATTGTGTGTAATTGTGTGGCCCCTTTTATCTATAAATGGCTTGGCCCTTCTCGAGGAAAGAACCGTCATCAAAGGCTGTTTATAGGATTCCGTGATTGGCCGGTTCAAAGGAGTTCTGACATTTTGTTGTCATCCAGTCCTCGGGGAAACGTTGTGTAATCGGTCCTTGGTGAATCACCATCTGAACATCCCTTCTTGAAGCTATTGCTTATCATTTGATATTGTTATTATTTATCGTTTTATGACCTTATTGGCTTTATCTATAATTACATCATTGTTCTCCGTTCACCGTATCTTATCAAATTTATTAATAATCAAAAAATCGAAATATATCCTTTGAAATGAGTTAAATATGCTGTCCATAACATATGCTTAAATGCAGCGTAATCCATGAAATATCCTTGTATCCTCCTCTGCTTATCCTACGGTTGTCAATGAGCCATGCTGTCATGGTCTTTACTTCGAAAATTGCACCCGTTCATGGTTGGAAATAATGAAACATCAACTTGTACTGGCTAATTGCATATGTCTTGTCGTGTTGTTCTATATCTCCCGCCCATTCTTTGAAGTAAATAGTATAGGAGGTTGTTTTTAAAGTTATGGAAAATAAGTTTCCGTTACTTATTTTCTAATGTATCATACCTGTTCCAAAGTCAGTAACCAGATCACTCTTCATGTACTAAAATAAGTTTCGTTACTTATTTTCTAATGTATCATACCTGTTTCCAAGTCAGTAACCAGATCACTCTTCATGTACTAAATAAGTTTCCGTTACTTATTTTCTAATGTATCATACCTGTTCCAAAGTCAGTAACCAGATCACTCTTCATGTACTAAATAAGTTTCCGTTACTTATTTTCTAATGTATCATACCTGTTCCAAAGTCATAACCAGATCACTCTTCATGTACTAAAATAAGTTTCCGTTACTTATTTTCTAATGTATCATACCTGTTCCAAAGTCAGTAACCAGATCACTCTTCATGTACTAAAATAAGTTTCCGTTACTTATTTCTAATGTATCATACCTGTTCCAAAGTCAGTAACCAGATCACTCTTCATGTACTAAAATAAGTTTCCGTTACTTATTTTCTAATGTATCATACTGTTCCAAAGTCAGTAACCAGATCACTCTTCATGTACTAAAATAAGTTTCCGTTACTTATTTTCTAATGTATCATACATGTTCCAAAGTCAGTAACCAGATCACTCTTCATGTACTCATAATGTTGATCTACTTCCATCATGTTGGTCAGAAAGCATATTGCTGATTATTGTAGCACTTACTTTTGTCCTGAAGTTGGTGAAATATATTTTGATGGATATGTCTCTTGCCGGAGGTCTTGAATTTTTTAACACGTTGGACACGCTCTAGTTCCTTTGGTATTTTTGAGGTCGTGAATTTTCCGATAGATTTCTGATATAAAATTTAATATATATATATATATATATATATATATATATATATATATATATATATATATATATATATATATATGTGTGTGTGTGTGGTGTGTGTGTGTTAAAATGTACACAGGTAATTCAATTAAATTTTATATGAGCCCGCCCGTCCTTAAAGCTTTAAATTATATATACCATAGACATATCCATGATATATTGTTTGTTCCCAGTCTGGGAGAAATATTAAAGACAATTTTTACTTAAGGCTTGTTTATTTTTCACTCAAATTTTATGAGGTTAATTGTTATTGTGTCCATTAGGCAAATATTTTCATTAGTTGTCATTCGGTAGATTAACTATTTTAACTTCCACAAGGTTACATCATTATGAGGAGAAGTATTGTCTTGTTCTTTTTATTAGATATGAAGTTCTTTTTAGTTTCTGCTAGGTCTGTTTTTGTTGCAGACATTTGACCTTTCAGAAAAGTGTAAATCCACGTTCTCCTTGTTTACCCTCATTGCACTCAACGTAACACTGACACCTGTTCGCTTGGGAGAGCCTGGAGATGTGGACATAGTCGGTTGGATTGGTTCCACTACCGGCAGCCTTTGAGCCTGGTCGCTCTTGCTATAGCTACCCTTTGAGGACCGACAGCCCACCTGCTCCCAACCCCTGGTGCCGAGAGGGCGGTGGCGTGACGTCAAGAGGACAGGCGAGACGGGGTCTGGCTCGGGGCTGTTGGGAGTAATGAAGAGGAGAGAGGGACCATTGAAGCGGCCGCCGGCGATCGATAGCTGCCTACGTCAGGGTCTCGGGGTGTCCATAGCTACCGTAACGATCCCGTCCTCCCACTCTCTCGGCTGCTCTGCCTTCTGTATATATATATTTATATATAGTAGGCCGGGGCAGGGCATAACCTCCTCCGTCACGGTGCCTCCCCGCCCAGCCGTCCGCGGCCGTTCAGGAATTAATTAGCTATCGCTAATGAGCGAGCCGGCCGGGATTACTCCCCGCAATTGCCTATTAAACGTAGAATTTCTTTCCGGAACTAATTGTTATTACTGGGTTTTAAATAAAGTTTGTTCGTTTTTCACCTTACTAGTAAAAAAACATAATTTAATGACTAATTAAGCTTACTCTTCCAGTACATTCCTTGCTATCGAGTAGCTTGAATCCTACGATTCTTAATACCGTCGCTCTCTATGAGTTCCATAAGTCTAACCTGCTGTTATTGAAGACTTATTACCCAAAATCGGTTTATTATAATTCTTTAATAATGGATTCCTTTCCGAAGGGTGTTTTGTGTTTTCAAATTTACTGATTAACATGACTAAACATTTTAACTAATGCTTAAACTTATCTTAATAGATTTTGGATGGTGTATTGGGTGTTCTGTCCTCTCTTACTTAACCTTCAGTGTCTTCTTCACGAGTCTTGGAAAGATAGGGCTATCCGTTCTTTAGGAAGCCAGGGGGTGACTTCCTCTCTTCTTGAAAGGATTGAAACATAGCACTGCTATGCCAATGTAGAAACCGATCGTTCCTCTTTGTTTCTTAGTTTTTAGTAAAGTTCAGAGTAATGTGTGATCCTATAGCACTAAAAGCCATAGATGGTCTAGGGTTATTTACCGGTTAGGTTGTACTGTTTCAAGACCAACTTTTGGGTAAGGTGATGAATTGTTCGTTATCAAGGCCATAAGCCAGCTTTTTCTCTCCAATTAAGGATCACCATAATCTGAGTTATCTTCTATTGAATGCTATGGATCTTTTATCAATATAACACTCAAATATTATATCTGTAGTGATATGTTGTGTTCATGCTCACAATCAAACAAGTAATCGCTTAAAACATTTACCGCGATTGGCAGAAAAGTGGCGTTCTAAGCAATTAATAAAAGCGTAGCCGACTAGCCGGAGCTGCGTCTGTATTATTTGGCTATTATTTGATATCTCTTGAATCAGCTTTTTTTTAGCTTTATCCTCGGATTGTCCGGTACGAAGGTTGTTGTTGTTCACGATCTCAATCTGATGCATTGTTGCCGAATATTTATTTAGTTTTTTTTTCCGTTTTAATCAAATTCTCTTAAAATATTTTAATTTTACTTTTAAAAGTTATCTGTGTATTATAAATTGACTTATCGCAGGAGGCAATTGGTATGGCATCATGCGATTTAGAATGTTTTGTTGGGTATTGCGTTTTGAAAGGTAGTAATGTAAAATATCCATGGAATATATTGGGAACATTAATGACCGTTTTTATTATTACTCTAAAAGAGCAATTTTTTTTAATTTTAATTTTATTTTTTTAATTTTTTTTTTTACTAAATTATTTACCGTTATTTTTCCACTGATACTCAAACCTCAGAATAGATCTAAAATTTCTAACAAGAAGTCCTAACTCTGAAGATTGCAATTCAGATGGTTGTTCCGTTCGAATCCACCTGTGTCTCGCGGACGATCAGTTGTCGAGATCAATTCTATCGAACGCTTTGTGTTGTGTTTTCACACGAGTGAGTAAACATTAGATAACAATTATCTCCAAGATAGGGGAGATACGATGAATGGCTGTGAAGCGATGAATCGAAGAGCACTACGCCACAGACTCTAAATAATAACAGTGGTGTGGTGCAAAGCTTTTTCGTGCGCCCCGTGGGAGAGAAAGTGGGGAGCAGGTGGAAGATTGGAGGTCGTTCTCGAGTACCTCTTCCTTCTGTCCTTACCCTTATAATTATAATTATATGGTATTATACCAAAACTGTTTTAATTATTATCTATCTTGTTCAAAAGTTTCGAAATCGAGGTCGCTATATCTAGTTTTAGTTTCCTGAATTAAAGGTAAAACGGACAATGTTATTAGCATTCAATTTTTTTATTTTAAATAATTAATTAATTTAATCTAAATTTGTGATAGTTTGCAACTTTTTGGTTAATTATGTTTAATATCAAAGCCGGATAAATAACTAGAAATCCCCAAAAATGACAGGAATAGAAAAGTTGACTTTAGGAAAGATTCTAACGGATTTTTTTTCACGTATTTATGTGTTGATATATTTGATTTCTAATGGTTTTGTTGTATCGAAATCTTGCATACGATTCCATCTTAAAAAAAGCATCCAAGTCCTTTAAAAACGCATTTGTGAAATGCAATTCTTTACACATTTAATGTATGAACTTTCCGTAACGTAAAAAATAATGTTATTGGTATATATTTAGTATAATAAAATGTAGGTTCCAATGCGAAAAGAATCAAATAAATTTGTTTAATAACTGATAAATAAATTATTTCTATGCTTACTGAAAAATTTCCATAAACGGATATAGAACTCGCTGAAAATCATTGTCTCTCTTATTAAAATTTTGCAATATTTTTCAAAGAAAACTTATAAAAAAGCAAGTGAAGGATCTTGGTTAAACATTTTAGTGTTCGTACTTTTTTTAAATGAACGAGAAGTTGGTTATGGATGAGTTTCATATTCTTTTTTTTTTTTTTGTTCCGACGTTTCTCCACAAGTGTTACGCCATCGCCAGAGCAAAGGAAAATGCTGATTGCTATCTTGTTTCTAATGCTCTTGTTATCTTGTTTTTCTTTGCCCCGATGAGCGCAGAAATCTTAAAGTGAAACATTAGCACATAATCGGAGAAATGCGTATTGTGTTTTTCTTCTTCATCTGCAATCTCTCGCTACCAACATTGCAAGGTTCAGGTAGTCCACCTTTTTCTGACCGCGAGATTTTTTATTAAGATTTTTATTCTTTCAGAAATAAGGAACCCTTCTTATAAAATATTTATAGGAAAGAAGAGATTACTTTGAAGTCAGTGATAATGCTTTCAACCACTATCGATCGATGACTTAATACAACGTATGAGCTCCTTCTGGGCACTCTCATGCTTGTTATACTAGGAGAGATGGGAGCGGTGCAGCAGCCTGGGTACAGCGGATCCTTGGGTGTGGCTGGGAAGGGGGTGACACGGGGGGAGGTTGCCATGGATACTGGGGAAGTCCCCTCCCCCCGGAATTATTTTCTCCCCTGTCATTGCTCCTTTCATCGTTTGGATCTCTCTTAACCCCGTTCCTTTGCCTGTTCACACTATTAGCCAGTTTTCTTTACTATCTAGAGTAGAATTGACAGCTCTTAATCACCTCTAGAATTACCTCTACACTAAATATTTATATTTTTAAACCATTCTTCTGTTAAATCAACTGATGCCTTGAGTGAAGTGCTTTGACTTCACCTCTTTAGCTCTTTATGTTTATGCTCTTGGAAACACGACTGTAATATATCTGTGTCGATCTTCTTTTATTATTGTTATAAAATGTCGAAGTATTTTCTATTTAAATACGAGATCAGTCACACGACATTCTCTGGAAGAGGTCACAGTGAAAACAATCTGGTTATGCGCAGTGTACATGCTTTCTAACTATCCGTGTAAAAATATTTAACTGTGTTTATTTAAAATATTTCAAACGTTTTGAACTAAAACAATCACCTTCGGGGTTGGTGTAGTCTCGCCAGTCCATGAACGACTTCAACAGTCGTTCATTCTACGTTCTACTGCACTTCCACCATCGAAAAATGATTTGTTTATTCAACACAATTATTTGAAAAATACTATGCAAGTGAAAAAAGTACTAATCTCTATATGTACCGAGCCCAAGAACCTTCGTGGGTTGTAGAGGTACAGACAGGCTTCATATCAAAAACCACTCATAGAGTAGTGGGAAACAATTATGTTGTGATTTAGTTTGGTACGGTTTGTTAAATTAAATGTATTATGTAATGCGTCCATCATCAACCCTTAATCCCTTGTTTTGTACCTGAATTCATTAAATGCTGAGGTTCACTGCATCCTGCTTGTGAAAGTAATGTAATCGTTTCCTTTTTAGCTTTTTACTTACGATGTAAATAAACAACTTGGGCTCTAATCTGACTACGTCAAACATAGTTTCTATGATTCATGTTCGATCAATCCAACGTTTTTAAGGATTAGCTAGTTGCGGAAGTACTAAGTAAAGTACTACAATTATCTGCTGTTTAATGATAGTATTGCTATTAGCGTCGGACAAATGGAACTAAGTGCTGTTTCTCGGTATAGTCCTCAGAAGGAGCTATCTATAGACGGCGGAAGTAGGGGGTTGGAGGGCATAATAGAGTTTTGACTGGGATCCGACGACTTTGAGAGCGATTATCGTCAATATTTGATGCGGGCGGCTGGGACCAAAGGGCCGGGTGACGAGCCCTCGCGTGACCGATGGGCATTAGGCCACTCGGACCCAATGGTTCATGTCCGCCCTACCTGTCCGCTAATTTAACGGCCTTGTCGTTATTTCCTTGATCTCATTAATAATAGCCTCTGTCTCTAAATAAACCACACCTATTATTTCAGAAATGGTTATTGGAAATACTCAATTATTCTTAATATTTTAAAAATACATCCTATTTGTTAGTTTAAGACTAATTTATCCTGAAACTAGATAAAATTCAGTTTATTCTTCATAGATAATAAAGGATTTGGTTTTTCTGATATGGAACATCCTTCCTCTCGCTTTTTTAATAATACTTTGAGCATGTATGAATTTGTTTCAAGGCTTGTGAGTTCATTAGTTTGAAGACGCTTCTTTACGGTTCACTCTATAATGTTCTTCAGAATTCGGCGTATCCATAAGCCTTTTCGATTTAAAATGGCGTCCGATTATACTTCTAACACTCGACTATTTATGAAAATAAATTATTTTCTGTTATAGAAATACGTGCACCTACGTTACTAAGAATTAAAATAGAAATTTTTTTTATGTTGTAATTAATGTTGATTTAGTTCATGTAATGTAGTTTTACTACACTTGATGTTTCGAGGGTTTTGGGCGTCTCGAGATTCGTATTTTTTCTACACCTGACCAAGGAAGTGATTAGCCGATTTCATGCTCTACCACCAGGTTTCCTCACAATTTTCTGGTACCCACTTTATAGAGGCTGGATTTCACTGCCTCAGCCTGGGTTCGAATCAAGAACCGGAGAACAGTTGTCTTGTCCTCTATCCACTTGCCCATCAGCTCACTAAAAATGCTTCAAAAGTTCTTTGAAAGATTTCTTCTGACTATTTTTAAAAGTATACATTTAGAATGATTCAGAAAAAAATAAACTAAATATTGGAAGTGGCGTGGCCGATATTTAGGGACTCCTCTCGTGGGAGCACCGTTCTCTTTGAAGGTCGCGTCTTTTTGTCGCTTCACTTTCTGCTTTTAGGGTTGAAAATAGATGTTGATAGTTGCTGTTATTAACTTTTATAATCTCACGAGAGTTAAAGGAAAGCGAAAAATGTGTAACTTATTTTAATTATGGCTTATTAAAAATTGCTTTGAAGAAATCTTATTTTATTATTAATATCATTTTAATGTATTTTTCGCAACACACAACAAATAGATGTCATATATAATGAATGATAAAGGAAATATTGACTGTAAAATACATTATTGGATAAGTTGGTTGTATGTGCGGACATTAAATAATGTACTCGTAAAAAGCCTATCATATTTCTGTGCCAACGTTTCTGCCTTAATTTTAGGCCTTCATTATGTAGCTGTCTAAAAGAATCTTAAGAATTCATTCAGATCAATAATATTTGAGAGCTTTGAGGTGATTCATCTAGTTTAATGAAGGCTAGAATATAAGTCAAAACTCTGTCACATAAATACAATAAGGTTAGTTAGGATAGAGATCCTCAAGGAGTATCTGACAACACATAGGATAGGGACTACCTTTAACGCCGACGTCGGAAGCCTTCATAACCAAGGTTTTTTCTCCATTAAAAATCCAGGACCTTCTGTTGGGTTCGAACCCCTAAACATAGACACAGAAGGCTATTATGCTAGCCACTATAGCACAGGTGAAGGTCATTGCACTAGGCAAATAATCAAACAAATCCCATTATTTAGAAATAGCTGTGAATCATCAGTAAAAAATTATGATTTGAATAAGTACTAAACAAATTATCGCGATTCGGTTTATAATGTATTTGAAAATATCTTCTCCAGTAATATTTTGCCGGTGATCTTTCCGCTGGAGCCATACCGTTCCAGACAGGCATAGACTCATCCGGAGAGAAAGGTCTGACCTTCCGCCTGCGCTGCTCTAGTCCAAGGTTGTCTTGTCTCCTGCCAAAATAATGCCATTCTGTCTCCAGTACATTTATTTACTTATATTCATACGCTCGTTTGCTTTAATTTCATTAAAAGTTTGATGGCATTAATTATTAGGTATAGTTTATCGTTTCATACTAAGTATGCCTTCGCAGTAATATTTAATTAACATAATTATCTTTCAACATTAAATAATCTATTTCTCCAATATTGTATCATTGACTATGTCATAATTTAATTATGAATTAAATATAGGGAGTTTTCAATAAATGATTACCCAAAACTGTGTTAACCATTTATTGTGCTACTTAACACTATGATTCCACAATAAATAATTTACGCTGTTTTTGTTTTTATATTTTCATTAGAACTATAAATTTCTTCAATTTATTATTTATAAGAATATTTTTGTTTAATTATTTGTATTATGAAATTATTAAATCAAAACAATAGGCAAGAATCACTCAAATGAAATTATATTTTGGGCCCTACAGAGAGTTTTATTTTTTGGGTTTACTTTATTTTACTTTCAATTTTTTTAATACTGCCTCAAACCATGGGACATTTTGAGATGTTTTATGTAATGTGAGATATTCAATGTAAAATTTCTTCTGAAATATTCACACGAGTTCGAAATATTTAACTCAGTTGATTTAAATTGAGAATTAAAAATCCTTTTGTATGATCACCGAAACTTCGTTATTCAACGAAAAATTGCTTGATCTCTTTGATAATAACAAGGATAAGCACATAGATACAATACAGCTGTTTAAATCAATCTGGTATATTTTATAGACACCCTAAAAAATACTAGAAATGGCAAACCAAGTCAGATTTTTTCTTTATGATGCTGATTTAAGAACGTGGTTTTCTAGTGTACTGAAAAATGACCTTAGCTATGTACTGAAATAAGTAACATTTTGGAGAGATTACCTGAGGTGTAGTGGCTAGAATAACAGCCTTCTATGCCCAAGGTCGTAGGTTTAAACCCCGTAGGTGGTTCTAGAATCTTTTAAAGGCAGTAAAAAATACATATACCGTCTTTCGGAAGGAACGTAAAATGCTGGGTGCCAGATACTCTAAAATATCTCTCTATCCTAATTATACCTGGATAGGCAAAATATAGGTTTCCCACTATAGCAACGTTCGAATAGCTAGGTAGCATAAAGTGACCTTAAATGAATAGCATACATTTTTGTTGAGTAATTATTTTAAAAATGTGGTGCTCGGAACACACGACTTTCACTTATATCCGTTATTAATATCAATTTAAGAATTTTAAAACAAATTTAGAAACGAAATAAATCGTTGAAGAATTATTTACGTTGGATTTTAATATAAATTGTGTTTTGTAAAATAATCTATTATATTATTATCTACGATAATCAGTTTGTTTTTTTTCATCACTCACTGTTCACTTTTTCCATAGTATGAATAAGATAATATTTTTTCTAAAATCATTAGCATTCCAACGGTATATTATACATCTATATTACTGTTCTTAAGTTAATAAAACATAAAATTTTTTTGCAAGTTTTCTCCTTTAGTTGGATATCTAATTCGTTCAACGTATGTATTTACCTGTTTTTTTTAGCAATGCTAACTAGATGATATGGTTATTTTTATAGAATCTACAAAATTAAAGGTACGTTAGAGGAAGAAAATATCGGAATCTAAGCCCTGTCACTCTTCAATCAGAATGAAACCTACATCATATTAAAGCCCATTAAATTTTACATCGATATAGCGAGTTTAATCAAAATCGTTAGAGCTGTTTACGAGAAAATCGTAAAAAGGTGCAAAATGCATGGTATAAAGTGGCTCTTCTGGAAAGCTCATTTTGATGAAAAAGGTTTTGTAACGTCTCGGGTGTATATTTGTCTTAATATATATTATATTATAATATATATTTGTATTGAAATATGAAATTTCAGTATCCCCTTACTATGTATTTTACTATGTTAGTAAGTGAAAGAAAAAACTGATTATAAATCAATTTTTCAATCGTATAAGTGATTGTTTACTTCAGTACAAAAGAAATATTTCTATTGTTATGATGATAAACTTCTATTCCTCATAAAAATATTCTACCTTTGTCCCCTTTAATAATTTTTCCTATTTGATTATAGCATGAAATTTTGTTAAATATAATCTAGTTTTATAGCCCTTTATGTTGTTATTGTGCTATTTCTGCTCCTAATGGGTTTCGTGACGGAGATGATTATTCCCCTTCCCACCTCGACCGCGGAGGAAGTTCCGAATGAGAGGCCCGAGAAGTGGTTCCTTGTCTCGGTTATTTTTAGCCTGGGAATTCGCTCACTGTGCAGTTGCAAGCCTTTCTTATTCAAGATTGTTCTTAATACTCTCCCACTGTTAGTACAATAGATATCTCATAGCTTCTTTTAGATTTTTATTCGATTGTTTGTAATCAACATTATTTATTATATTTTTGTATGGTAAAATTACTAAGAATTTGAATGAGAATAAAAAATACAATACACCCGTCTGTAATATCCATGATTACAGACTGTGATATTCTCTATTTTATTTTATTCTTTAATCATTTTTATTTATTGCAACAATTATACAATAGATAGGACATACCGTCATTATTTTATATTATTTTTTTAATCCATTAACTGACCCCTGACCCAACACTTACAATGCTTTTATTTCATAAAAAAATGCACTATCATCTAAATTTATGTATGTCGAAAATTATTTTTCGATTCCTATCTGAATACAAAAAATAAAAATGTTTCCTTCCTTTACAAACATTCTTCGTTTAACATGAAATTTTAATTTTAAGTAAACTTTTAGAACCTGTTTCATTTTTCATTTCTATTTCCCTTGCTTGAAAATATCTAGGATACAGAGTTTTGCTGGAGGTATTTCTCATGCAATGTGCGTGATACGGTGTACTCGTATGTGTATCGCCTAGAAAAATCTAAATATATATTTAATATTTAGGATTTAGGGGGTCCATTAACGCTTATCAATTATTAAATATATTATATAATTTAAATTAAAAATTATTTTGAAAATCCTACTATACTACTCTTGGTTGCTTGGATGTTTATTCGAAGGTTTTAAGTTTAAAATCTTCAAATACTAGTATTTTTACTTTGAATGCCTAAATAAAATTTATAAAAATGGTATAATTTTAGTTCTAATTAGTCATCAGTATTGTATCAATAATTATTCAAAAATATTGCCTCAAAATTATAGATATATATTGATTTCAACTTGATTGATTTATTTTAGATATAATTTCTTGTATAGGGGAGCGGCGTGGTATAGTCGATATTACACTATACTGTTGTTCTCCCGGTCCCAGGGTTATTTCAGCCTAGACCTTAGGGTACGGAGACCCTTCTGGGGCACGCCCAGCCCCTATAAATTGGGTATCAAAAATTGGTAGAAAGGCATGTTCTCAGCCTATAATCACCTCCTTCGCTCTATATGTACTGAACCCTAGACCATTCAGGGATTGTAGATGTACATGCTTGTAATTAGTTGCATGAATGATTCGCTGTATTACAAATGGAAACTTTTCAACCTAAAATGCAGCTTCCTGAAACAGTCCCAAGTTCAGATCGCTTTCTAACATTCTCAAATCTCTAGTCGAATAGCTCTTTTCGCGTTCGAAGAAGCAATAAATAAGCTATGATAGGATAATGGAGATGATGGTTGCCCATAACTCCCTTGTTTATGTTTAACTGCTTGGAAGTAGGACTACATAAATCAAAAAGAATTTCCCTATTGATGTGTGTGCCCAGGTACAGGTAGAGGTACTTGTGGTTGATGAGGAGAATGGAGCCTGCGGAGGAATGGCAGTATTTTATGCAAACGGATGTGAAAGGGGGACGGAAAATAAAGAGGTTAATGATAAGTGCACTCCGTTAGCCAATGATCTAGATAGTTCAACCTTCGTCGTCTTGTTATGTCCTTCATCTATTAGTATTATGTACCTATAGTAAGTTGTTACCGAATCCATCACTTTTGCATAATAATAAAGGCATATGCAGTTCAGGAGAGCGCATCTCTCTGGTTCAGGCTACATATGTTTGGGTTTTCATTGTTAAGCGAATATGTTTCGGCTGGAGGTTCAAAGTTTTTATTGTGCAGTTGTTATTTTTTTTTCACCTCAAAAATGTAACACGTTTGTCACGCCATAGCTCTGCAGCTGTTAGTAGAATCGACAGCTACCTGATAAAAGATCTATCCTTGAGGAACTGTATTGGTTTGAACGAAAAGGGATGTTTAGCGTAGATTTTGTTAGTGTAGACTATTTTTTTACTAGCTCTGTTTGTGTTTATTGGATCAGAAATTTGCCGACAGTTTTGTCATCAGAAATTTACTATAGAAATTTGTATTGTTATATGAGTGTTTATTTGTGGCTAGGAGCTAACTTTCTAATGGCTAGATGTACATAGTTGATAAAAAATAAATTTTGTTAATGGAGTATTGTTTTCTTTCTTTATCTTCTAAACTTCATCAAACCGTCTTTACCTAAATATTTCCCTGACTAGGAAATGCAGGAGATAATAGATAAACATATCCATTGTTCTATTGCATTTCTGGGGAAAGTAGTCAGTGAAAAATACTAAAACCAGTTGTTTTTTTTCTACTTGCCTATGTTTTATAATAATTTAACTTAATTGTTTTTATTTTATTTTGTTGTTTGCCTCTACCCTCAAGGGTAATTGACAACTGAGGCCTATTAGATTTTGTTGTTAACAGTTTTTCTTCACTTCAATTCATATAAGACATCTTTTGCTGTTCCTGCCAATTTAATTTTTTATCTTGCTGGTTCAAATAGAGTGCACTCTTAACAATATATGTTAGACAGTTTATGAAACGTCACGATATTCACAAGTGGTGGATCCAGAATATTTAGAAGGTTATCAAGGGTAAATTGGCCGTGTCCAACGCTTTTATAAATTGATATCAAGAAGGGTGATTAGTGAAAGATGTGTGTTGCGCGCACAAAATTTTTTTCTCCCTCCATAGCATAGGTTTTAGCAGTTAAAGGAGGGCTTACGTGCAATAATATGAGGAATGCAAGGGCTGTAGTAGTGACAATAAAACAAAGGTAGGTAAAAGTACCGCTACATGCTCCGCCGGTCACCAACCCTTGCCAAACCCACATGTCACCATAGCATCTATATACTGTACTATCTACGACTTATCTCGTATTGGTTTTAAATGTTTATATATCTTTAGTTTCACCTAACTATAAAATATATATTAAGAAAAGTATTGCGTAAAAAATATCGATTTATAGTTTTATCCGGAGATACACGTTTCAGGGCCCTCTGAGTACAAATGACCAAGTCCCGCCATAAGGTCAGTTTGTATGTGAAATACAAGTCTAGCTCAAAATCGATAAGTTGTTTCAAACGGAAATTTCGTATTTTATAAGCCTATATGCTAGAGATGTTTCAGCGACTTTTTTACCAAAATCGGCATATGAGAAGGTCTGCTTTATACCTTGCGTTTCGCACCTTATTACAATTTTCTTTAAGTGGCTCAAACTATGATCATAAAATTCTCAATATGTATGTAAAATTTAATATGATTTAGCATAATTTAGGTTTCAATCTGATTGAAATATACTGACAGAGCTTGAATGGCGATTTTTTTAATTTTCTTCCTTCTTAAGTATCCGGAATTTTCAAGATTTGAAAATATTGACCATTTCATCTTGTTAGCATTGATGAAAAACGACTAAATATACAAGTCGAACGAATTTTATTATGAACTAAAGGAGAAAAGAGTCAAGTACATTTTTAGGTAATTGTTTTTTTCCTGAACATAACTTAAGAATAGTAATATAGATGTATAAAATACCTTTGGAGTGCTGAAGGTTGTAGAAAACAGTTATTCTATATAAAAAGTTTTGGAAGAGGATGTAATGTGACGAATAGGGCGTAAACTTAAGTGATTATTGTACGTAAAGATTTTAGATTGTTATATGATTTTAACTAAAACACGTGTTTTCAACGAAACTAAATATTATTCTCTTAGTAAAACTCTTTACCCCCAACGGCTGAGCATTTATCACTACAATCACATTCAGCCTCAATATTATTTTCTCTTATTTCGGGTACCCCTTTTATTGAGACTGAGTCTGCCGCAGGATAGCTCGATACCACAGGGTCGTCGCCCCAAGGCTGAAATAACATCATAAATAATCACTCTGCCAGAACCGGGCTCGGACAGTACTTATATAAATGATCAATTAATTCCTAACAGCTGTCGTCCTGTAAAAATAACGTTACCGGTCGTCGGTATTTTTCCCTACATACGTGTTTTTTTTTAGAAAGTTGAATTAAGACTACTTCCTGTATATCTACAGAACTTGATGGTGTATTTTTTTTTTTTTTTTTTAAGATTGATTAATTTATTCCATATTGATTATTAGGGAAGGTCAGTATCAGTGATAAGAGCTTTTTTTTCTCTCTACTGTTTTAGCAGAGTATTCCAGTGATGGAACGATGAATTGCTGTTTTCGCTAGTCCAGGGTTCAAACCCGGCTCTTCAGGATAATTATTTATTATAGCCTTGTGAGGACCCCTATATAGGGAGATATATGATTTTTCTTTATAAAGTGGGTACCCATATTGAGAGAAATCTGACGGCTGAGCGTAATCTCGTCCTAAAGACTTGCTTGTCCAGCCTTTAGCCAAGAAACAGTTGGGCTTATCATTAATGTATTCCTTGATGTCATTAACTGTTGCAACGCATGGGGATCAACACTGTCCTACCTAATATGAAGGCTTGGACACATTTTTAGTTATGTATTCATTTCTAAACTTACCACTGGTTTCAGTTGACTCATTTAATCGTTAATACTCGTTTTATATTTCGCCGGATTGGAAGATGCATTTTAACACTCGCATTGATAAATAGCTAAATATGAAAGTTGAGTGAATTTTATAAACAGCTAAAGGAAAAATATGCAAACATATTTTTTTATACAATTATTTTTGTTTTCGAACATAAAAATAGGAATATATATGTATAATATACCGCTGGAAAGTTAAATATTTTAGAAAAAATATTATCATATATCTAAGCTTGTAAAAGTTAACGTAAAGCGATGAAAAACCGATAAAACTAACTGATTGTTTTAGATAAAAATCTGGTGTGGGCAACACACGACTTTCACTTACCTACATTTTTAAAATCAATGAAAGAATTTTTAAATACAGTTTGAGATAAAAATATGTGAAACTATTAAAGAATGAATTATATTGAATTTCTATAGAACATGTGTTTTATTAAAAAATCTATTATTTTATTATCTAAAACAATTACTTAGTATTATCGGATTTTTGTCACTCTCTATTAACTTTTAAAAGCTTGTGTATGAGATGATATTTTTTCTAAAATCTTTATCTTTCCAACGGTATATCATACATGTATATTACAGTTCTTATGTTTGAAAAATTGCATTAAAAATATATTATTTCTGTTTTCTCCTTTCATTGGGTGTCGAATTTATTCAATTTATATATTTACCTGTTTTTCATCAGTGGTAACAAGATAATATAGTTATTTTTATAGAATTAACAAAATTAAAGGTAATTTAGAGAAAGAAAATTTAAAATATTGGCATTTAATCCCTGTCTGACCATTTTAATCAGAATGAAACCTACATGGTGGTATTAAAGCCCATTAAATTTTACATTGATATAGCTAGTTTAATCAAAATCGTCGGAACCGTTTTGGAGAAAATCTAAAAAAGGTGCAAAATGCATGGTATAAAGTGGCTCTTCTACTAAGCGGGACTTGGTTATTTGGACTCAGGAGACCCTAGAATGTGTATTTCCATTGAAAACTGGAATTCGAAAATTTTCACGATCGCAATACTTTCCTTTACTATATATAGTAAGTAAAAGTAAAAATATAATAGATTATTTAATAAAGCACATGTTTATTTCGAAACTTTATTAAATTCGTCGATCTTTCTTCATCTCTGAGTGTATTTAAAAATTCTTAAATTAAATTTAACAACAGAGGTAAGTGAAAGTCGTGTGTTCAACGCACCAGATTTTTTTCGTCCAAGTTATAAGGTTCATTATTAAAAATAATTAATCAAAAAATACTTCCGACATTTATGAAGATTAATGATAATAAACTTATTTAAATTACTATCCCGATAAGACCGTGCGGAGTGACTGCATGGACCATTCCCGAGCTGTGGAGGACATAAGCTACCTATTAAGGATTAAACATTATAACTTAATGCCTTGCAGTTATCTGGTTCCACGATGAGAGATAGGGCTTTTGATGTTTGTTTTTATTGTACAGGAGTAGATTCCAACCCGGTCGTCATTGCCTAGTTATCATGAACCTCCGAGAAGGATTGTCAGTGGGAGACTGCAGTTGTTCAGTTAATGCCATTATAAAGCCGCCGTATCGGTCTTCTTATTGTCGTCTTGCATTCTCCTTAATTACCAGACAGTCATAACCTATGGTTGAAACCGTCTGAGTTGGGTCTGCGATTATTTTTTTAATACCCTTTGATGGTGATAAAAAAACAATTAAAACTGACATAAAGGTCCGGTATCTTCCGCCCTTAATTACGTTTAATTACACAAATTGTTTTCTTGCATTTTTACTTTTATTACCTGTAAAGGTGAAGTATAATGTATGAGAAAGGTTTTGGTTCTGATTTGTCATGGGAAGTGCTGGTTGTTTGGTTTACTATTTTCAATTATGAACCGTTGTAATCGACCAATAAAATAATCCTCCTCCCTCAAACTTTGAGCGCTTACGTTTTAAGACACTTAAAATCAACAGCATTTAAAGATAATCTTAACACCTGGATATAAGCCAATTAGTTTTGGAAAAATCTGGTGCGGGCAACACAGGACTTTCACTTACCTCCATTTTTGAAATCGATTAAACAATTTTCAACTACTGTAAGATATAAAAATAAGTGAAACCGTTAAAGAATACATTAAAAGGAATTTCTATAGAAACGTGTGTTTTATTAAAAAATCTATTATATTAATATCTAAAATAATTAGTTAGTTTTCTCGGCTTTTCATCACTCTCTATTAACTTTTAAAAGCTTGTGTGTAAGATAATATTTTTTTCTAAAATCTTTAGCTTTAAAACGGGATATCATACATATATTGTAGTTATTTTTATAGATTCTACAAAATTAAAGGTACTTTAGAGGAAGAAATAAAATATCGGAATTTAAGCCGTGTCAGACTATTTTTATCAGAATGAAACCTAACTGATGTTAAAGCCTATTAAATTTTACATAGATATAGCGAGTTAAATCAAAATTGTCGGATCCGTTTTCGAGAAAATCGAAACAAGGTGCAAAAACATAGTATAAAGTGGCTCTTTTTGATGAAAAAGGTTTTATAAAGTCTCGGGCGTATATTTGTCTTAAATATGAAATTTCAGTTTCATAGGACTTACCGTTTTCGCCCGGGAGTTACCACACACACAGACCTTTTTTCTGGACTTGATTATTTGGACTCAGGAGACCCTAAAGCGTGTATTTCCGTTGAAAATATTTACAAGAATCTGAAGTTTTTATTGAAAGCACCAGTAAAAAACGCTACCAACTTTTTTTACACCCAATACTTATAGGATTTGATTCATTTACTTCTAGCATGCACTATTGTCTGACCATCTGACAGTTCTATTAAAACTTAATCTTTTTCTAAAAGTTTTATCTTCCTCTAGCAGTATGATCCTGCCTTAGGTATATGATTGTAGGGGAGATATAAATAAATTAAAAGAGGTAGGTAAGATGGAGCTGGTTAATTGTGAACAAGTTCACTTCGGTGCCGTTTCCTGTGAAGATGGGTCGCGTGACAGGAAGCCTCACGTAAATAATTGTAGCCAGCAGCTCTCCATCCGGTCTCCAGGTCGTCTTCTTTTCTTCGATTCCATTGGCTCTCAGCTCATTGTCTTTGACATCTAGTCCACGTGTCTAGTCGTCTAATAGTACTATTGGTGGAGTATATCTGTCCTGGAGGAGGGATATCCACTGTAAAGAAGAACAAAAGGGTATTTGGTGGTTGCCATGTTAAGATGAATCAGCTTCCGTTCTTTGTGGACAAAGGCCCTGATGAAGACCTGCCACATGGGTTGAAACGTTGGATAATAAATAGTTTTTACTATTTTATTTCCTTTTATGACCTCCACCCGAACCATCTCATGCTTTATAAACATTTCACGGTTAACCATTTAATATTCATCAAAAATTATTACAGGAATATAATAAAAAAATTTGCTATCTTATGTAGATTTATTACTTTCACTTACCTATATGTAATTGCGATCGGGATAATTTTCGAATTCTAGTTTCACCGGAAATACACGTTTTAGGATCTCCTGAATCCAAATGACCAAGTCGCACATACCCTTCGCGTGTGGTAAGTCATACTCGAAAAAGATAGGTTGTATAAAACTAAAATTTCGCATTTAATGTGTATATATATATCTGAGATGTAGCAGAAACTTTTTTACCAAAATCTGCTGACAGAAAGTGCTACTTAATATCATGCATTTTGGGCTTTTTTCAATTTTCTCGAAAACAGATAACGATTTTTAATAAACATTCTATATCGATTTAAAATTAAATGCCGATATTTTAACATTTCCTCCTCTAATGTACCTTTAATTACACAGATTTGAAAAAAATTGACCATATTATCTTGTTAGCATTGATAAATAGCGTGTAAATATATAATTAGAACGAATTCGATATCCATCTAAAAGAGAAAAGACCAAAAATATTTGCTTAATGCAATTTTTGTGTTTTTTAACATACTAACTGTAATATAGTAATTTATAATATATACCGTTGAAAAGCTAAAGATTTTAGAAAAAAAATCGTATAAACAAAAATTATAGATTTGATCCATGGAGATTAATGAAAAGCTGACAAAACTAACTAATAGATTATTTAATAAAACACTTGTCTATCGAAACTCAACGTAATTAATTCATTAATTTTTTTTTCATCTCAGTGTTTGAAAATTCTCAAATTGATTTTAACAAAGCAGTTAAGTGAGTTAAAGCCGTGTGTTGCGCGCATCTGATTTTTTCTACACCCTGTCATAAACTTCTACCTAACATAATTAAATAATACTACCCTTATTAATTTACTAATTATATTTAGTATCTTCTCTTAATTTAGGTGCAACCACAGATTAAAATAAATATAATTCAATTTAATTTCCTACTCCTGTCTATTGATTCAGTACTTAGCTTGAAAAGGAAATCTTTCCAACAGAAAATATATTTTATGACGTTCAAGTTGACTTTTTTTTTTTTTTTTTCGAAGCACGATTGTGTATTTTCTCGTGAATTTCTTAATTAAATTATACCATATCCATTGTATTTGAACGTCGTAGGACCTTTTAATCGGTTTTGTGACTTCGACTGTTAATTTACTATGCGTAATTTATCCTTGTTAGTTTTTGTACAATTCGAACAGTTATAA
This sequence comes from Piezodorus guildinii, assembly GCA_023052935.1. Taxonomy (NCBI): domain Eukaryota; kingdom Metazoa; phylum Arthropoda; class Insecta; order Hemiptera; family Pentatomidae; genus Piezodorus; species Piezodorus guildinii. Next base: position 139,666,006 of record CM041296.1, on the reverse strand, counting down.
ACAAACTTTAAATTGCCTTATCCTCGCGAGACATATCGGTGATTGAGACGGTAGTGATAATTGAAGGCTATCGGGGTGACTTAAGGCGTAGATGGGAAGTTCCGTTATACAGTGGCTTGAATGAGGCAGGCCTTGGCGAGTGAGTATATCCACGCCTCCGTAACTCGGCGCCTACAATATATATGTTTAGTTGTAGTCTACCTCATTGTGTCATTAATAATTACCATGCCATATATAGCGAGCCTGGTTATGTGGTGAATGAATCTATTTCAACATCGTACTACCAGGGATATAGAATAGAAAATTAATCCTACGCCCAGGTGGTTTCAGTTACTTGTTTCTCATCTCGATGTGCAGTCTATATATATATATAATTGACAGTACCGTTTGTTTCACTCACTTTTCCTAGTCATCGCAGTTTCTCAAAATTGGCTGGTTTTACAAAGATTAAAGAAAAAAAAATTGTTTCCCAAATTTTCTAATAAACATCTTGATGTGCCATAAGGCAGTGATTAAAAAAAATCGTTCTCTAATTCGTTTATAAAATATATATTTCTAAAATATTTTACAAAATAGGCTTCCTGAAAAAAAAAAAAAATCTGGTGCGCGCAACACACGACTTTCAACTTACCTCAGTTGCTTAAATCAATTTAAGAATTGATTAAATTGAATTTCAATAGAATCATTTGTTTTATTAAATAATATATTATTACGTCTATACTGTTCTTCATATAAAAAAAAATAAAAATTACATTGGTGTTCAAATTCGACCGATTTGTATATTTAGCCTTCCTTCATCACTGTCATTAAGATGATATGGCTAATCTTGTGGAATGTACAAAATTAAAGGTAGTTTAGGGAAACAAAATTTAAAATATCGGCATTTAAGACCTGTTAGACTGTTTCAATCAGAATAAAACCTACATGATATTAAAGCCAATTAAATTTTACATCAATGTAGTGAGTTTAATCAAAATGCAAGGTATAAAGGGGCTCTTCTCGTTAGCCGATTATGATGAAAAAGTTGCTATAACATCTCGGGCGTATAGTTGCCTTAAATATGAAATTTCATTTTCTTAAGACTTATCCTCTTTGTTATTTTGGCTCAGGGGATCCTAAAACATGTATTTCCGTTGAAAACTGGAATTCGAAAATTTTCACGATCGCAATACATTCCCTTACTAGATATAGTAAGTGAAAGTAAAGAGTACTCATATGAAAGATAATCAAATATTTAACCACGTTAAAGTAAAATGGTCTTGATCTGACATGTATTAGCAATGATACTCTTATTTTATAACAAATATATTTAAACATATTGGTACTTGTATCGATTTCTCGTGTGTACGTCTCTTGGGAATATGTCCAATATTTATTAATTTAGTAAAAATGATTTAAATAGGCTTGTTTCATTTTAATGACATAATTGAAAATAGCATCTATATAACCTTTGGTCATGCATATTTCAGGTGATAAAGTCATTAACTACTATATTAATTTACTTTAAAATAAAAATCTAAGAATGTAATACGAAAAAGGATTGTGTAATCGGTTCACTATTGAAGTAATGTGAGATTTTCGAGTTTCAATTTAATCTCTTTTATAACCATACTTTTTTTACTTTCACTTATTATATATAGTAAGGGAAAGTATTGCGATCGTGAACATTTTCGAATTCCAGTTTTCAACGGAAATACACATTTTAGGGTTCCCTGAGTCCAAATAATCAAGTCCCGCAAAAGGTCGTGTGTGTGTGTGTGTGTGGTAACTCCCTGGCGGAAGCGGTAAGTCCTATGAAACTGAAATTTCATATATAAGACAAATAAACGCCCGAGACGTTACAAAACCTTTTTCATCAAAATGAGCTTACCAGAAGAGGCACTTTATACCATGCATTTTGCACCTTTTTTCGATTTTCTCGAAAACGGTTCCGACGATTTTGATTAAACTCGCTATATCGATGTAAAATTTAATGGGCTTTGATATCATGTAGGTTTCATTCTGATTAAAATGGTCTGACAGGGCTTAAATGCCGATATTTTTAATTTTCTTCCTCTATAGTACCTTTAATTTTGTAGATTCTATAAAAATAACCATATAATCTTGTTATCATTGTTAAAAAAACAGGTAAATATATAAGTTGAATTCGATATCCAACTAAAGGGAAAACTGTAAAAATATTTTTTTAAATGCAATTTTTTGTTTTTGAACATAAGAGCAGTAATATACATGTATGATATACCTTTGGAAAGCTAAAGATTTTAGGAAAAATATTATCTTGTATTCAAGCTTTTAAAAGTTAATAGAGAGTGATGAAAAGAAGATAAAACTAACTGATTATCTTAGATAATAATATAATAGAATTTTTAATAAAACACATGTTTCTATATAAATTCAATTTAATTAATTCTTTCATTGGTTTTAAAAATGGAGGTAAGTGAAAGTCGTGTGTTGCCCGCACTAGATTTTTTTTTGTAGCTTCATTTTTAAAATTTATTCATATGATTGCTATCGTCCTTAATTAATTATAGGCGATAATTTAAATTGCGACAACACACGAACCCTTACTGACCTAGGACAAACCACACAGCTTTGCCTGGCTAAACTAAACATTCCTCCTACCTGTGCCTGGGTCAAAGCCCTCGGATGTTTGTTTACACTTTGGCTTAGTGTTGATGATATTTGTAATCTCTATTTATAAATATATGATGTATTGTCTTAATTTATTGTTCTAATATTAAATAACTAAAGAAAGACTGTCCAGTAAACAACAGTGCATGCGGAAGAATAAGTTGTCGATCTTCACCAAAAGATGTATATACCTTCTAATACTGTTTCAATTTGTATTGTCATTTTCCTAGGTATTTTATAATTATTATTTTTGGACCGTAGGCAGAGATTTCCTTCGAATGTTTTGGTTGTAAGTATCTCTATGCGAATAAACCCAAATTTTCAGGGGTTAAAAAAAAAAAAAAAAGAATAAACTCAAAGCTTCCAACAGTGTATTATGCTTCGTATATAACTATTGGTTTTTAGAAGAAATTTTTTTTTTTTCATTTTCCTCCTTTGAATCGTAATACCATTTTTCTGTGTTAAACTTTTTTTAAAATTTATTTATTTTATTAAATTAAGAAAAAATTACAAAAATAATTCCATTTCAAATCAAATTAAATTTACTCTAGAGGAAGAACTTTTAGTACTGTCTTGAGGATAAAAGCCACATATTTTATGTCGATGTAGCAAGTTTAATCGAAATGGTTTGATCCATTTTCAAGAATGTCGGTAAAAAATGTAAAATGCATGGTACAAAGCGATACTTCGGGTAAATACATAAGATCCCAGCAACTGTATAATAACATAAATTTAGTAAATGTGATACAAGATATGTTGATATGATTCATATGTAGGGATACTACCCATTGGCATTTCCCCAAAGACTATGCTAAACTAGAAAGTCTCGGTATCTTCTTTTCAGACGCCTCGGAGGATTGTAGAAGAAGCAAGGATTGAAACTAGTGGGTTAGAGTGGGAATGGAGTTTGTCATGGAAGGAGTGGTACCAGGTTCGGGATACTTGTTTTAAATATCAAATTTCAGTTCCGTTAGAATTTTTATTTCCCAACTAAACAGATATGCGAACCATTTTGCGTGACTTGGTCCACCTAAATTTAGAAGGCCCTAAAACGTCGTATATTTTCGTTAAAAATCTGAATTTTTTTTTTAGGATCGCTATATTTTCCTTACTATATATTATATGTATAAGTTAGTTAAGATTATAAAGATTCATTATTGGAAATAATTAACTAAGAAATGAATTTAAATTATTCTGTAAGGTTTTTGGATTAATTATATTTCAGGGTCATTTATTGCATTTTATTGTTTCACCGTATGATGCTAATATTCAAATATTAATTTTACAAAAATCTACTAACATTTAAATAAAAACAACTTAAATTTGAACGTAAAAACACCATTCTACAAATTTAAACATTATTTATTATAAATACATTGAAATTGTGCGAAAATTCACTATCGTTGACTTATCACACACTTTAGGCTTTCACTTGACAGTCTGTATCATCGTTTAGCTCGGCCTTAGGAAGCCAGGTGTCCACCACATGATTTCGAAGGCCTTTTTTTTTCATTCTTTTCGAGATGCCATCAATAACATTATATGTTAAACAGGGATTTAAATAGCATGAAAGGCGTAAAGCGTGGTTGTAATGTTGGATGTTGGTTATTAGGGAGCCCATCTGGCGACCTTGGTAGAGTTGAGTCAATGGGTTGCCAGTGTGGCGCCACGGCGACCATTCAGTCTAGTCTATATCAGTTCTTCTCTCTTCCAAACTTCCTTTGGGTATGGAATTCTTCTCATCTCATGAAGGCCTTAGCCCCTCTCGATTCGATAATCCCAGTAGATAGCATTAGTCTCCTCTGATATAAGTACGGACGATAAGCTTTAAATGCATCTAAAAAATAGTCATATTTTTACTTTTATTCTTACCCATACATGAAACATACTAGAGTATTGAGATCGCTAAAATTTTAGAATTATAGTTTTCAACGGAAATACGTGTTTTAGGGTCCTCTGATTTCAAATAAGCAGCAAATTGGTCTGTATATGTGTATGTATGTGGTCTAGCTTGGCAATGATAAGTTGTTTAAAATTGAAATTGGTAGCATGTTAAAACATGGCAGATGATCCTAGTTAAGATCCATATTTTAATTTAACCTGGATACGCACGTAAAATCTAGGACTCCAACTGTCCCAAAAAACAACAAAAATTTCATGTTTAAGGAGCGTCCTATGCATGAGAATAATCCCAGCAACATTTTGAATGAAATCGGTGAACTGCTCTATACCTTCATTTTGTACCTTTTTACCATTCCCTCGTAAACTGCTGATAATGATTTTGATTAAACTCGTTGTTGTTTGTTTTTTATTTAACGTAACTTTATGCTGCTATGGCTAATCGGACGATGCTACAGTGGGAGTCCTAAATTTAGCCTATCCAGGTTTTATTTGGATAGGGATCTTTAACGAGTACCTGACATCGCACAGGTATAACTAAGGATTTTTTACTACCATTAAAAAACCCTAGGACCACTCGCGGTTTTGAACCTTTAGCATAGGAAGCTGTTATGCTAGCTACCCAGCTACAAGTGATCCCCATATTAAACTCGTTATAGTGATATAAAATTAAATAGACATTGATTTATTTCAGGTTTTGTCCTGATTAAAATAGTCTGACCCCCTTTCAATGACGGAATTTTCGAAATGTCTTTTTCTTATGAACGTTAAATTTTTTTTATTTGAAATAATTGATCATGCCTACTTGTTAGCAGTGATAAATAATGATTCGGTATGAAATATAAAAGAATTTTATTTCTAACTGAAGGAGAAGAGAGCTGAAATATTTTGCTGATCATTAAATTCTTGACTGCTCTCTGACGAATCGTATTTTGACAGCAAAGTTTCCTATTAGATATGATGACATTTTATTTTTTTAAATATTAGTTTCTCCTCAAAATGCAAGACTAATAAAGAAATAAACTAAAAAAGTTTTCTTAGACTGCTGAAATTCTAGTTTGGTGCACGACTCTCGGGTAATTTTGTGATTTTTCATTTTCTCTATATTCTGATTGTTCAACCAATTTTACGAATAGCTTGAATTCCCCTTCCTTATTTAAAATAGTCCATTACTTTCTCTTGTCAAAGACTTATAATATTATTTTCTGACCAGTAGATGTCATAGTTAGTTATTTTCATGTATTAAATCTGACTTCCTAAGCATGTTGAATAGCTTTGGAGTAATGGTTTATTTAATTTCTTTGGTTGTACTCTCTCATAACATAAGGGGTACTCACTACGTTTGCTATAGCATATTTTTTGTGCTATTTTGCTAAACCCGTCGAGTTTCTACAGTTCTTTCCTGTAGAAACTCGATGGGTTTAGCAAAATAGCACAAAAAATATGCTATAGCAAACGTAGTGAGTACCCCTATAGTGCTGATGTGAGATGTGCTATTCCTCAGAAAAAGTAAGTCGCTCTTCTTACCAACATGACCTTGACTTGAGGTTGTTTAAGGTTAGCCCGTTCTTTCCTCTTGGGTCTTTAATACTGTTTCATTTTTTTTTCTCTTAAATTTCTATGAGCTATAGTTGCGCGATGAGCCAATTTCTACTAATGTTTCATTCTTATCTGTTGATATTTAATTAGTTTAATAATTAGCTCGATTAAATAAGGTACGTACCTAATTGGATTTAAAAAATAAGTTAAATGGAATTTGGCTTGCATTTTATATCTTTGACGTATTACATCATAAAACTCATGTTTTCCTCAGATACGTGTTTCTATTTAATTTGCTAATCTTGACGTAATTTCTAGCCTACAGATACAGTATAAAAAAATAAAAAAAATGTACTTAATGATAAAAAGGAACTGTCATTTTCTTGAGATATATTTTTATAATTTATTTCATTATCTTTCTAAAAGTATAATTATTCGTATTTGCAACTGTGTAAACAAAAACAATGAATGTGAGGGAGGATTTAGAATTATGGTTTTTGTGAATTCTTGTGAAGAACTAACCTAAGGTTCCGAGGCCGTCATCTTTTTATCACCTTCGAGGTTATCTGGTAGTCATTACATGGTGTTAAGAGTTTCTCTAACTCATTTATAATAATTTTGGTTATTATTGTTGTTAAATATTTCATGATTTCGTGAAAATATATCTTCATACATAATATTGTATTTAATGAAAAATTGCGTAAAGATTTAAATCACTTACATTGCTGAGAAAAGAATGAGACTTTCATTGTTCAATCCAGGAAACAGACGTTTCTCCCGCTGTTTTCTGTTCATCTCTAGATAGGGAACAATTTAATTTTTTTAAATATATAATTGATACGGATAGTAATAGGTTTAATGTTATTGTGAAGATTGGAAGAGGAGTCTAAAGCCGTGTTATATAAGAGATCCGGTGAGAGGATGTGGCGGTTTTAGCACTGATCTATCTTGGGCCAGACTTGGCACTGCATCAGTCGGTCAGCTTGCCTCCGTGCCATGTCGTTCTTCTCTTCTCTCCTCTGTCACCACACACACCACACATATATAAGTAATTTTAGTTGAATTTTAAAATTTCAATATAATTTCTTGTAAATCAGAGTATTGTTTGAAACCCATTTCCTCTCCTCCCTCCTTCTTACACGTGAATTTATTTGTGAATGTAATAAATTTTAAATTCGTCCAGTCCGGGTTCTAACCGCTGTTTTTGAGGTCACGGAGGCAACAACATATTAATTCCCTTTGAATTTTTTTTTATTTATTTATTTTTGTTTATACCGATTAATTTCATTGACACTCAGATTTCAAAAAATTTATTCTACCCGCATACAGTAACATCGCTATTTAATAAAAAATAAAATAAAATAAAATAAAAAATAGGCTTTCTTCTCACGATATCAAGTTCCAGATGTGTAACCTTGTACCCAGTTGCCAAATAACGTTTTTTTTTCTAGTCGACTAAAAATCTTAAAACCGTTCTGTAATTTTTTTTTTTTTTTTAGGGACTGTCCTTAAGTCTTATTCCAAAGCCGCTGTAAATATTATCATACACTATAAATTCCTGTTAAGAATCATCAGTTGAAAAAAAGTCATTTTTGTGAAATTCAGTTTTTATTCCCAAGTTTTTAAAAAGTATATTTTATAGGGTTTTATGGAAATCCGTTTACTTATTACTAGTTGTTTTCAAATTATATTAATTACCAAGTCAAACGCTTTTAACTTTTGACTATTATTCGATTTTAGTGTTTCATTTATTTTTTTTTTTGATGGGCATAAAACATTTTTTTATTTATTTAAAAAGACGACCTTTACAGAACGTTTTATTTTGAATATTTTTTTTGTAGTTAAAGAAGACTGATATCTGTCAAAATAGGGGGAACACTTGACAGGGGGAGACAAATAAAGACAAAAACTTGTTTGTTTTTTATTTTATTTTTAATTTACCCGGTTTATAAATATCCTGACATCTAGATATCTAAGAATAGAGATGACATTCAAGTTTACTAATTCAAAAAAAAGAAAAAAAGTTTGTTTATTTATTTATTTTTAATTTACCCGTTTTAAAAATATCCTGACTTCTAGATATCTAAGAATAGAGGTGACATTTAGTTTAATAGTTTAAAAAAAAAAAAAAAAATAGAAAATTGTTCAAAGCGACTGAAGCAAAAATGTGTTGGACGGAGTGCTGTGAATGGAAGGAAATTCCTGAGGTTCCTCTAGCGGTAAATAACGGTTTGGATGCAGTTGTGCAGATAAGGTTGGGCCCATTCGCTGCATACCCGGCATATTATTGCACTCTTCTTTACTACAATTGTAGTCAGTTAAATCTATTTACCATGTCTCAATAAGGCTACTGTATAGTAGAGATAACCCTAAGCATGGGTCTCAAATCGTTTGACTTCAATACTAAAACGCTTTTGGTTAAGAGAGCTTGACTATATAGGAATGAAACGATTATATTCGGGAATTTAGTCTTAAGGATAATCTTAAATATTGCAAATCAGCTATAAAGTATTATAATAGCTAAAATATATTAAACAGACTTAATTATATGAAAGATAAAGGAGTTAAAAACCAGAAAAAATGAATTAAATAAAAAATAAATCGTTTGAGACAAAAACACGCTTATAATAATTAAAGTTTCGATTACAAACATTTATATTACTGTATCTATATTATTATAAAAAAAAAAATAATGCATCAGTAATTTTTTATAATTTTCTCTTTTAGTTGGATATCCCAATTCGTTTTAATATCGGTATTTAAGCCTTATCAGACTATTTCAGTCAGAATGAAACCTACATGATATCAAATTCCATTAAATTTCACATTTATTTAGTGAGTGTAATCAAAATCGTTGAAGCCGTTTTTGAGAAAATCGTAAAAAGGTGCAAAATGCATGGTATAAAGTGCTGTTCTGGTTAGCTGATTTTAATGAAAAAGATTCTGTCACATCTCGGGCGTATAGTTCTCTTAAATATGAAATTTCAGTTTCATGAGACTTTTCGTTTTCACTCGGGAGTTACCACAACACATTCGCGGACTTGTATTCGACTCAAGAGACCCTAAAACCTGTATTTTAGTTGAAAACTAAAAATTTTCACGATCGCAATGCTTCTCTTACTATATATTTCGTATATAAGGTATGTGAAAGTATAAAAGTAGTTAATTTTTTTTCTTTTTCTGAATAACCCAGTTGTATGTACTTCATTTGCGATAACCTCATATTTCCATCACAACTGACATGAATGGCTAAAAACATATTGTAACCTATTGATCTTTCTCTGTGGTTAAACTTAAAAATATGTATTTTTGATTGAAATGAAAACCTAATTAGGAATTAGAACTCGCGTTTAAAAGAATGTAAAGCATCTTTAGCTTATCCTAAAAAAAAAAAAATAGTTCTAGAAGGTAAATTTTATATTAGAAATGTCTGAAATTATGTGAAGAAAGGCATTCCCCTACCTTAACGCAATGTTATGGACTAAGTTTGTTTTGGCTATCGAATTATTTTGTTTGTTTTATTACGGATCTTCTAAGCTGTTTATTTGCTTAATACCTAGTACTTACTTTACTAAAAACACCATCAATTCACTTATCCGCTACTTATTAAAACGAGAACGAAAATATATGTCTGATACAATACTGTAACGAAACGAGTAAGTTTGATCTCTGTACTAAACACTGATAGAGCGTGGATCATCGTTCTGAATTTGTTGATAAAATTGTTTATATTAGGCTCAAATTACTTTCTAGAGATAATTTTATATCTTATTGTTGATTGATTTATCGTCCGATCCCTTATCTAATGTTTCTTTTGCTTAATTTTCGTTCATTTATAAACGGATGTGAGTCTAAAAAATTTTTTTTACATCCTCTTAAGAAACAGTAAAAACCTTGAAAAAAAAAAGATAAGATTTCTCTCACTTTTTCTATGTGAGAAAGCCGATTCAGAATTACCTGCATTTCTTTAAAAAAAAAATACTTTTTTTTATAGTACTTACTGAAAAGACGTAAATTAGGCATTCCATTTGATATTTTTTTTTTTACTTTCATTTACGTATATATGGAATGCGATCGTGAAGATTTTCGAATTCGCGTTTTCAACGGAAATACACGTGTCAAATGACAAAGCCCCCTAAAAAGGTCTCTGTGTGTGTCCGTGTGTGTGGTAGCTCCAGCACGAAAACGAAAAGTAGTATGCAACTGAAATTTAATAATTAAAATAACTATACGCCTGAGATATTACTGAAACTTTTAACCAAAATCAGCTAACCGGAAGAGCCACTTTATACCATGCATTTTGCACACTTTTCTACGATTTTCTCAAAAACAGCTGCAACGATTTTGATTAAACTCGCTATGTTGATGTAAAATTTAATGGGCCTTAATAGCATGTAAGTTTAATTCTGATTGAAATAGTCTGACAGGGCTTAAATGCCGATATTATGAATTTTCTTCCTCTAAAGTACTTTTAATTTTGTAAATTCTATAAAAATTACATGGTTATCGTGTTGTTATCATTGACAACAAATTTATATAGAATGAATTGTATATTTAACTAAAGGAGAAAACTGTGAAAATATGTTTTCAATACTTTTTTTTTTTTGTTTTTGGACATATGAACAGTAATATACATGTATAATATACCATTGGAAAGGTAAAGATTTAAGGTTATTACTTGTTTAATACCTAGTACTTACTGCTCTAGAAACAGCATCAATACACTTATCCCGCGCTAATTATTAAAACGAGAACGAAAATTACTGTCTGATACAACATCTTATACACAAGCTTGTAAAAATTAATAAAGAGTGCCCGGAAAGCCGATAAAACTAACTGATTATTTTAGATATCAATATAATAGATTTTTTAATAAAACATATATTTCTATAGAATTCAATTTAATTAATTCTTTATTAGTTTCACCCATTTTTATTTCTTACTGTATTAATATTTACATATATGATTACAAATGATATTTTTCATTATCAGTATATTAAAGTTCCAATTTTTACTTCTTCCCTTTTTATTCAGATATAAGATTATATATGCTTAAAATTCAGTTGGAAAGCTAATCAAGCTTATATAAAAATCTGGTGCGCCCAACAAACGGCTTTCACTTACCACCATTGTCAAAATCAATTCGATAATTTTCTTTTATTAAGATAGGCTTGAAAGAAGGTTAAAAAATTTATCGAGTTTCAATGGAAAGGTGTTTCATATGAAAAAATCTAACAGTTGAAAATATTATATATTACAAACTCTTACTTTTATCCGCTTTATATCAATCTTTTTTACCTTTTACAACGTTTTGATGAAATAATATTTTTTCTCAAATCTTCAGCTTTAAAACGGTATATTATACATCTCTATTACTGATTTTATATAAAAACTTTTCCCCTTTAGTTGGTTCGAACCCTGTTGTGGCAAGATCGTTATTTTAGATCTAATCTCTTATTTTCTCTAAAAAGTAGGTATCTAGGTATCTAAAAACTGGGAGAAAAGCTGGGGGACTGAGAATGATAAAAAAAACATGTTTTTTTGTGTGCGTGTATTCGTGATTGTACACAATTTTTTCAATAGTAGTGAATCTGTCTTTTTTAAAAAAAAATTTTACTACGATATCAATTATTATTTTAATTGAATTACCTTACTACTACACAAGCTACAATTATAGTCACGTTTTTTTTCCATTCTATTAATACGTGAAGGTAAATTGCTTTTAATTATATCGTTAATTTTGCGGCAAGCAGTTGAAGGATCTATTAAATAGTCGGTTAAGGTAATTGTAACTTTCTTCTTGATGTTTTCCGAATGAAGTAGCACAGTATCTTGGTTAAATTGACTTTTTTTCTCCCTCGTTTTTATTTAGTATTTTAATTGTTATTACTTGAACGTTATATTATATGGGTTATTGTAATTATATTTATAGCGTGTTAGAGGCGATAAAGTGTTTAAAATGGATTACGACGAACTCTTGCCAAGTCTCTACCATATGTTTCTTGTCTCTATCTCAGCTGAGGTCCGTTCACGAGTGACTAAGTCACTAGTCACATCTACCTCTTTGGCATCGTTTCAGGGCTTCCCTCCTACCTCATCTCCAGAAAGGAGGTTTGCCGAGTCAAATATAATTCTTTTCTTCTTTTTTTTCACATTAAAGAAAGAACAGCGCGGGCGGGCGGTACTACCCACGACTCAGCGAAAACTAATTTCGTTTCCAAGAAGAAAAACATTTAACAAAGTTTATTATTTTTTTGCCGAACCCTTTCTCGACCCTAGTAAATTAAATCCTTTGATGCCCTGCACCGGTTCGGAGAAATGCCATTATCCCTTCAAACCATGTAATAGCATCTCAACTAATAAGAGAAACAAAAGGCGGCGGAGTGTTGTTGTTTTGGTTTTAAGGGCAAAAAACTGCGAGCGATTATTATTGTCCAAAACATCTTTAGAAGACTATTAACGTACCTATGATGAGGGAAAAAAAAAAAATCGATTCTAAAAACACGAAATCAATAAAAATAAAACAGAACAATAGACAATATGATTTAATCTGAACTGCAAACATAATGCAACAAAAAGTAAAAATGTAAAGTGTGAGTAGTATCAAAAGGTGCGAAAAATAGCCTGGATGTGTTAAATGCGGAGTGCTCAGGTCAGTTTTCGTGTTGATGGCGTGCTCAAAACAACTTGCATCATTTATGCTTTAATTTTTAATAGAAATGAATTTTATCCTATCGAATATTGTTTTTGTATATTTATTTATATTATACGCTTAATGGAATAATATTTAAAAAAAAAAAAAAGAAAAGAAATAACGTTTTGTTGTTCTTGGTTAGTATTTTTTAATTATTTCGAATTTCAAACATTTTGCTATCAGAAACTATTAATTAGTGAGATTGCATGAAGTGAAACAATTTTCATGCAAAACAGCGGTCATAGTTTTGAAAATTAATATTATAATTCTTTTATAGGAGAAAACTTAAAGTTCTGTATTTTCACTTTCACTCACCTATGAGTAAGGGAGAGTAATGCGAACGAGAAAATTTTTGAATTTCAGTTTTCAACGGAAATATACTTTTTAGAGTCCCATGAGTCCAAATGACCAAGTCCCGCATAAAGGTCAGTGTGTGGTAACTCCAACGCGTAAACGAAAAGTCCTATGTAACTGAATTTAATATTTAAGACAACTATGCACCCGAGATGTTACAGAAACTTTTTCATTAAAATCAGCTTACGAGAAGAGCCACTTTATGCGATTGATGTTGCACCTTTTTACGATTTTTTCGAAAACGGTTCCAACGATTTCGATTAAACTGGCTATATTGATGTAAAATTTAATGGGCTTTAACGTCATTGTAGGTTTCATTCTGTTCGAAATAGTCTGACAGGGCTTAAAAATGCCGATATTTTTAATTTTCTTCCTCTAAAGTACCTTTAATTTTGTAGACTCTATAAAAATAACCATATAATCTTGTTATCATTGTTACAAAACAGGTAAATATATAAGTTGAATTCGATATCCAACTAAAGGGAAAACTGTAAAAAAAAAAATTTTATTTTTGAACATACGACAGTAATATACATGTATAATATACCGTTGGAAAGGTAATGATTTTTTAAAAAATAATATTTTATTCGCAAACTTGTTGAAGTTAATAAAGAGGAATGGAAAGCCGATAAAACTAGCTGATTGTTTTAGATGATATTATAATAGATTTTTTAATAAAACACATGTTTCTATACAAATTCAATTTAATTATTTCTTTATTAGTTTCACTCTTTTTTATCTCTAACTGTTTTTGAAACTTTTTTAGTCGGTTTTAACAACGGAGGTAAGTGAAAGTCGCATGTTGCCTCCACCTGATTTTTTTAATTGATTTTTATGTACTTTTCTTTAATTTTCAATACATATTTTTTCAATAACATGTTATGTTTAATTTTAAGAACCTTTTTTTTTTTTGATTAGTGCATTTTTTATAAGCACGAGTGTAGATTAAAATTTTACATTTAAAGATATAGCCCAAGTATTAACAGTTATTTTATATTTTTTACTTTTTAACTAGACAAAGAGAAAGCCGGACCAGTTCTAGTACGACAGTTGGTCATTTCTTTTCCTATAACCTACGCACGCACGGTTTCTCGACCCAGAAAACCCAACTATGACTTTAAAACTTTACTTATGATTATTATCTTGTTACTTTATTGGTTTAAATTGTTTAATTCTATCTTTTTATATACATATATCTATGTGAAAAATTTAACAGCGGTTTTCAAGAAGAAAAAAATTCGTATACTTTTTCAACAGAGCTATATATAGTTTTATGCTTGTTTAACTTTCATATTGCCTCACTCATGATGTTTCATGTTTGGAAAACAAAATTTACATTTAATTTTGTATGTTATCTCTTGTTTGATTGTTCTGTAAAATATTTGCACTGATGTCGACAGATACACAAACGTCATGTATCTATTATAAGAATCTTGACATGTGATTTTTCGACGACTATTTTCCTCTTTTTACTTCTTTTTAATTTATTTATTACTATGTTGAGTAACAAAAGTCATTTTTTATTCAATCCTAATCATGTTTTTTCAACATTTTTATCAATTTCTATCTTGAATTTTTATTTTTATTTTACATTTAAGTGCATTTTAAAGTATTTCAACCCATCAAAATTTGGCTGTGTGGCTCTGTTATTGTTAAGTCTCTTGTATATTGGATTGTGTCACATGAAATGTCCGTTTTCAAGGTAAAGGATTTTTTATTAAAAATACGATATGAAAACATTTTTCCCAACGTGACACCAACTTTTTTATCCCCGAACTGAAAAACTCTGAGCTTTGAAGTGAAACATAATCTGAAAACGCACTTTTCACTTGATCATCATTTTCAAAAAGTTTTTCTTTGACGAAGATGTCTAAACTCCTGAACAGGTGGTAATCTGTTGGAGACAAGTCGGGAGAATATGGTGGGTGCGGAAGAACTTCGTAGTCCAGTTATTTCAATTTTCGAACGGTATGTTGTATGAGAGTCCTTTAACTGTTTGGTAGGGATTTCCTTCTACTGTATGTTTGAGGTCATCGTTGTCTATTACGGACGGAGGTCTTCCTCGAGGCAAGTTTTCCAAGTCGGTATCCCCAGCTGAAAACTTAGCAAACCAACGGGGAATGGTCCGTTCATTAACACTCCCTTCCCCAAACGCCTTGCAAATATTTCTAGCGGCCTCAGCTGCTGAATGACCGAGTTTAAACTCGTACAAAAATATTACTCTAAAATCGCGTGTTTCCATGTTCATATTTGGAGGTATACTAAAAAGTGGGCAATTGATTGGGAAGCTAATGTTTATAATACTAAGGTTGAGGATTAGTAACGGTTTACTTTAAATATGTAAACATTCGAATGAAAACAACAGAGACCTGCAAAATCCTTTATGTATTTCAGAAATATAAAAACGGACATTTCATGTGAAACAACCCAATATGTTAGGAAAACTTAGATTAAAATTGGCGGGCGACGGTTTGAAGTTTTTAATCTACTACTTTCTTTTTTAGACCTGTAAAACAAAAATATATAATGCTAACATATTTTTATATGCCCTCGTAATACAGTTTAACTTAATTAGTGGCTAGCAGAAATGTTAATCTTTTCTTTATTTTTGTTCAGATATTTTTTTTAGAAACTGCTTGTCCAGTAGCTAGTTTTGAGTATTGAGTTAAAATTCTTTCTCATGGTCATCAGTAAATAAAGGAATAACTTTAATGTTTCAGGTTTACCTCAAATTGGTACTGTATTGTATAATTATTTTACTTTTTAATTTTGTTTATTATTCAGTTGAGTCACCAAATTCGTTTGTATTCAATACTAATAGGTTTTTTCAAAATTTTCATTAATTTATATAATGAATGTTTATGTGTATTTTAAAGTATATTAGTCCTACGAAATTTGGCTGTGTAGGTATTTTCATTTTTAACCCTTATTTATGTTTAGAAAACTTAAATTAAACTTGGCTAGCGACGGCTTTCAATTTTAACTACTTTATTTTTTAAACTTTTCAAACAAAAATAAATAGTACTTATATATTTTCATATAGTTTAAACTATTGAGAGCTTTTATCAACGGCCAACAGTAATAGTTATGTTTTTCCTTATTTTTGTTAAGATTTTTTTTTTTTTTTTTTTTGGTGGGGGGAAATCACTGGTCGTTGATTAGTTTTAAAACTTAATTGTTGTTTTCGTTATTCGTCATATATTTTTTCTTGTACTACTGTTTTGTGAATGCAGTTTAAATTCTTTCTCAAGACCATAAATATAAAAATAACTTAATTTTTTTTAATTTACTTGAAGTTTGTAGTATATTGTATCTATTATTTTACTATTTATTTTTTATTTAGATATTTCTCTAAAATATGAATGATGTAAGGTTGAGCTGTAAGTTGTACTAAAGCAGTCTGTGATGATATAGATGATTTGCGATATATTTTAATACTTTAATATTAGTATTATAACAATATTTTAATACTGTAATATTACTTAAAAAAATATTAATAGCTGGCGACTTGAACCGACTGCTATGCAGCTAGGGGAACCAGAGAGAGAGAGATAGAACCGAAGATAGAGAGGGAGTGATGCCGGGTTAGCTAACAGCTGATTCAGTTCTATTAATAGCGTCCCTATCAGCTGTTCTCTCCCAGCTGTTTCTACACTACGCTATCCATCTCTCTATAATATATTACACTTTTATTCTCTTCTCCTTTTATTAAGAGTAACGATCCCTATTTAATTTTATAAAATGGCTTGTCGAGTAATTTAAAGGAAGAATTTCATCATCTGTAGCACGATGGAAAAAAAAAAAAAATAACCTTTCGGGTTAATTAAAATTTTAAATTTCTATCCAAGCGTTACATTTTCTCTCTTTTCTTTAAGAGTATTTTAAACATATAAAAGAACTTTAGCAGCATAAATATTAATAAGTCCCATTACCTTGGGATTAAATATACCTTACTTGCCCGCGAGTGAGGCATATTTGAAATATTAATGCGTTCATATATTTATGAGAAATATACCAATAAAAAATGTGCACTAACTATCCTCTTTATACTTTTAAAGGCCTTACTATGCATTTAAAAATCTATTGAATAACTACCGGATAATTTGACATTCAAAGGATACATAATGCAGTCCATTGCAAGTGTGTTTTAAACTTTATATTCATGAAATTCAAAACTTCGAATTTTGTAAAACTAAAATCATCACCACACTTTAAAATCTTTAATATTAGGAGTTTTGTTTGTTTATTTATTTAACGTCACTTTATGATTCTGTGGCTAATCGGTTGATGCTACAGTGGGAGTCCTTTATTTGCCTATCCAAGTTTAATTATTATAGGGATCTTTAACGAGCACCTGACATCGTATTGGCTCGAGACCACATTTTTACTTATTAAGAGTTTTAATGGAGGAAATTAGCCGAGTAATAAAATCTGATGCGTGTAACACACTACTGTTGTTAGAATAAATTGGAGAATTTTTTTATTTTTTTTATTTATCTTCAAATTTTTTATTCATACCTGTCATGAATGTTACCAGTCAGTAAATTTGATGGAGTGATAGTTTGGCCTGGTTGGCTTGATGGAGAGATGCCTTCTGCAAGTATTGTCCGGCATGTTACTAGTGGCCGTGCTTTGTATTAGTGTTTGTTATGGAGATGTGTTTTATTAAATAATCTATTATATTATTATTTAAAATCAGTCAGTTTTATCGGCCTTTCATCACTCTTTATGAACTTTTACCATTTTGTTTATAAGATAACATTTTTTCATAATTCTTTAGATTTCCAACGTCATATAAAACATCTATATTAATGTTCTTATGTTCAAAAACACAAAATATGTTTGCTCTTTTCTCCTTTAGTGGGTTCGAACCCTGTTATGCCAGGATCATTACTTCAGCATCTTATCTCTTATTTTCTTTACAAAGTGGGTATTCAAACATTGGTAGGAAAAAGTAACATTTAAAAAATATTTTTTCCTTTTGTTGGGTATCGAGTTCAACTTATTTATTTAGTGATACAATAATATTATATGTTCTATAGATGATATTCTAATAATGTTGCTTTATAAATATGTTAATAATATTATTGGGCTTATTGGAGAGATTGCAACGTTCCCCTTTCGAGGGCAGACAAAGCCTATTAATACAGAGGATCGACCTACGGCTGCATCGAGGCCTACTGCTCGCACTCAGCAGTCCCGGGTATAATTTTAGGCTTTTGGCAGTCGACTGCTCAACCATAACCGTCGCTTAACTAATATTGTAATAACTTATTTTATCCTCCTTAGGGAACCAATAATAAAGAAAATTTACAAAAATCTAGTTCGGGCAACACACGACTTTCACCTACCTCCATTGTTAAAATCAATTTAAGAATCTTTAAATTCATTTAGGGACAAAAATTGAATTGAATTTCAATTGAAACATGTGTTTTATTAAATAATTTATAATATTTTTATCAACAATAATCAGTTAGTTTCATCGGCTTTTCATCACCCTATATCAACGTTTACTATTCCGCGTATTAAATAATATTTTTTCTAAAATCTCTAGCTATCCAACGGTATATTATACATCTATATTACTATTCCTGTGTTCAAAAACACAAAAATTGCATTTAAAAAATATCTTTTTAGTTTTCTCCTTTAGCTTTTTATCAAATTCGCTCAACTTCCATATTTAGCAGTTATTTAGCAATGCTAGTAAGATGGTATGACTAATTTTTTTGAAATCTACAAAATTAAAGGTACTTTAGAGGAAGAAAATTTAAAATATCGGCATTTAAGTTCTGTCAGACTATTTCAATATGAATGAAACCTACATGATATTAAAGCCCATTAAATTTTACATCCTTATTGAGAGTTTCATAAAAATTAATTTAAAAAAACCTGGTAGAGGCAACACACGACTATCGCTTACCTCCTTTGTTAAAATCGATTAAAAAAGTTTCAAATACAGTTAGAGATAAAAAAGAGTGAAACTAATAAAGAATTAATTAAATTGAATTTGTATAGAAACATGTGTTGTATTAAAAAATCTGTTATAATATTATCTAAAACAATCAGCTAGTTTTATCGGCTTTCCATCACTCTTTGTCAAATTTTACAAGTTTGCGTATAAAATATTATTTTTTTAAAAAATCTTTACCTTTCCAACGGTACATTAGATATGTATATTACTATTCTTTTGGTAAAAAAAAAAATTTAATAAGATAAAAAGGTGTGAAACCATAGTCAAGGCATAGTTATTTATATAGAAACATGTGTAGAAACAATTTTATACTGCTTTATTCTTAATTCTAACACATATGTTTCCGACGAAACTGAATAAAATTTTTGAAACTTTTTTCAACTCTGCCTTTATTTAATAGTTCTTAAATTTATTTTTAAAAACATAAGTCAAATCTGCGTGTTTCCTGATCCAGATTTTTAAGTTTTGAAATCTGTTATTAGATTTTTTTGTTTTAGAATGAGATTTTCTAATAATTAGAACATCTTTTGACTCCCACTTTATGATGATTTATTCATTGATAGTGTTAGTAAAATACCACCATTCATGTATTGGGGTCTACATTCATTAATAGATACAGATGTGTGACTGCCACAGCCCACCCAGACCTCAACGGACTGAAGGTTTTCTTGTTTAAAGGCAAAGGAGATATTTTTGGTTGCTTAATTGGTGTTATCTTTTTGGGTCGTCTGTACATGAAACACTGTCCTCTGTAAATTAGCTTTCGAAAAAGGTTTTTAAAAAAACTAAAAAAAAAAAAAAAAAAAAATCTGAGAACCGTTAATACTTGTTCTCATTCTTATTTTGTAGTATCTTATTTTAATTCTTCTGATTCGTAAGAGATTTTTCTGTAGTGTGTCAGTAAGTATAAATTCGGGGTTGATAATTCTTTTTTCAAACGTTTTTTTTTTTTTTAATATGCAAAAAAAAATATGAAAAGTCTTAAGAAAGGGAAAAAAATAAAATTCAAAATATTCCAGAAACAGTACACTGAATCCATTTTATATTATAGTAAATAATTAGGTACCAAATCATTATATATATATATATATATATATATAATATAATATATATATATATAATATATATTTTATTATTGACATCTTAACTTATTCTTATGCTTGTAATTAGTTATTCGCTAGTTTTGTTTATTGTAATTTTCAAATTGTATTCCAAACAGAATTTTTGTTAATTTTCTCTAGGATATATTACCGGCAAACAAATAATTAAAAAATATCCTTAATTTATATAATAATGAATTTCTACGATTATTTAAATCATCGAAGTCGGATCATCCGATTATGACGATCATTCGATTATGGCCTCTCCTAGTTGGCAGTATTTAGTGATATCGGTATGGAACCTTCGGCTTGGGTAGGTCTATTTTTTTTTTTTTTTTTTTTTTTTTTAAATAAATGATTTAATCATATTTATTTGTAAAAATTATAATTAATAGTAATAGTATTTGGAATTATCTTTAAATAATATATATATTGAATTAACCTTTTTTTTATTTTTTATTGTGCCTATAAAAAAACTTGTTTTCAAATTATATATTAAAATATTGTAAACAGTCCAATTAGTTTTGACGGTGGGAGAAATAATAGTCATAGTTGTATAAAACTTCGATTTTTATTTTAATTATAATGATTATTTTATATATTTTGTTATATATAACAAGATATCTTGAAGATAGCTGAGGAGTGGGGTTGGAAGGAGAACGGTGAATGAGCCGTGGAATGCGGGCGGAATGGCGAGATGGAGTCCACTGAACTCCCTTCACCTCTCCTCTATATCTCTCTTCGCTCTATATATCTATATGTATTTACTATTATAATATATTTTATAATATATTATCGGTTCGTATATATTATCCTTCTCGTTGTATGTATTGATGCAACGTAACTAACTGTCGATTAGTCACCAGGTTTGTGCATTCTAGGACCACCGGTGCCGCACAGTGGGGCCGAATGGCCAAAAAGCGGAAACAATTTAATATCTCGAGAACGGATTAGAATAAAAACCTGGGACTGGTCTCATTCGACTCAAAACAAAATAATACATCAAGTTAAATGGTATTTATTGAAATTTTAAAGAAAATTAAATAACTAATGGGAAAATTAAAGCCAATTAGCAAGATAAATAATACTTACAAATTAAAATTCAAGGAAGTTTAAAAGCCTGGAGAATTTCATAAATAATTAAACTAGAGATTCAAAGTCAAATCTTGCTCAAATTGAAAAGAAACTTACGATTTCAAAGTCAAGGAAATTATATTAACAGTTGCTTAGCTTTATCACTGATTTCCAGACGCTGTTTCTTTGGTTCGGGTCTCATGTTCGTGATAAAAGGATCTGAAGTCTCCAGTAGCTGGATTTTTATGAAAAAGGTTTTGTAACGTCTCGGGCTTTTATTTGTCTTAAGAATGAGATTTCAGTTTCATAGGACTTGCCGATTTCGCCAGGGAGTTACCACACATACACACACACAGACCTTTTTGCGGGACTTTGGACGCAGGGGACCCTAAAATGTGTATTTCCGTTGAAAACTGTAATTCGACTATATATAGTAAGTGAAAGTAATACAATTACTTTATTAAAAAGAAATTATAAAAAATAATCTTCTTGCACGTTTCTATGTGTAATTCTACGGTTATCTGTTTATGCATGTATTTATTTTTTTTTTCTCGGGGTTTAGGGTTCTTTTTTTTATGCAGTATTGGTAAAAATATCAAGATTCATCACATGGTACCGCCACTGTATTTATATATATTTTCTGTTCGATAGAAAGACAAAATCTTTATGATTTCACGTGTACATTAATAGAAGAGTTGTCATGTGTTGTGATCCGGTCCCCATCTTCAGCTGTGTACACCTTCGTTGAATAACACTGAATGATAGAACATTTGGGTGAATGGTCGATTGGAACAAATACAGGTGATCGTGAGGGTCTCCATGTTAATTTTTTATATTGCCTATTCTCTATGAAAATAGAATAAATAGAGGAGGATGTCTATGAATAGATTTTATATACGCCAAAGTATATAGTTACTTCTTACATTTTGTTTTATTTGATGTTGGTCTCCATGTTAATTTTTTTATATTGCCTCTTCTCTATGAAGATAGTATACATGGGAGCATTTCTATAAATAGATTGTATATATGCCAAAGTACGTTAGTCATTTTGTTAATATTTGATGTTGGTCTCCATGTTAATTTTTTTATATTGCCTATTCTCTATGAAAATAGTATAAATAGAGGAGGATGTCTATGAATAGATTTTATATACGCCAACATATTTAGTTACTTCTTTAGTAAATCGTTAGTCATTTTGTTTTATTTGATGTTGGTCTCCATGTTAATTTTTTTATATTGCCTATTCTCTATGAAAATAGTATAAATAGAGGAGGATGTCTATGAATAGATTTTATATACGCCAACATATTTAGTTACTTCTTTAGTAAATCGTTAGTCATTTTGTTTTATTTGATGTTGGTCTCCATGTTAATTATTTTGATATTGCTTCTTCTCTATGAAGATAGTATGCATGGGAGCATTTCTATAAATAGATTGTATATATGCCAAAGTACGTTAGTCATTTTGTTAATATTTGATGTTTCCAAAGCTTTTATCTCGTCCTCTTTAAAATACTACGTCATAAATTATTTAAGTTCTTAAATTAGGTACCAGCTCTTAATAATAACTGTAAGTATGATTAATATGAACGTAAATCGTAAGTATTTTATACAGTTGGTAGTATAGTTGATCTTGAACCCTATCAACCTCATATAATTTAAACATGTATAGATAGGATAGGGGGAAAAAAAAAAAATTGAAAATTTACCGTTGATAGCTGTTATAACTGTCAATTATTGTCCTCAATGTTTTGACAGGTGCTTGACATAAATCAGGCATTTAGTCAGGGTCGCAGTAGGGTACCTAAGCGTCCAAGGGTACCTTAAACGAGGGGCAAGGGGTACCTAATACCCTAATAATTAGGTACTTGAACCTCTGCCTGGCACCCTAACCTTTCCTGTGTTGTCTTTAGTTGATTTATGTATTTCATAAGTTATTTTGTTTAAATAATAATGTTTTTTGGAGGCAAAAGAAAAAAAAATTAACTGTAAAGTCGAAGTCTAAAGTCATCGGTAAGTGGTCAGAGTGAATGATTTCTGTTATATTTTGGGGCTTTTACAGAGACTCTTTGGATGAAATTTGTTTTATTTTTTAATTAGTTCTTTGTACTTGAACCACTGTCTGCCACTTCAACGATTCCAGTGTTGCACTTCAACCTTTACAGTGTTGTCTTTGGTTAATTTATGTATTTATTTTTGAATATATTATGTATTCCTAAGTTTTTTCCGAGGACGAAAGACAAAACTGTAAAGTCGAAATCTAAAGTCATCGGTAAGTGGTCAGAGTTACATACTGTTACATTTTGGGGCTTGTAAGACGTCTTTGGATGAAATTTATTTATTTATTTTTAGTTTTAAAGTAGTTCTTGGCAAGGCATTGAAGTTAACCTTCGGAATTTGAATGTGTTAAATTCCACTTTTTATGACCTTTTGCATACTTTTAGATGCATTTTGAGTCAGGAAGCTGAACGTTTACTTGTGAATTCAGTTGGTTTTAAAGAAATGCTTTTCATGAATCTCAACTTTTTGTTCTCCTATGGACATTCTATGAACGTTTATTGTTCTTAGCTATTCATGCAATTTATTTGATTAGAATAAATAATCATTATCTTCAATTAAAACACATTAAATACAATTTTGTGCGAAAGTTGGTAAAAGTGTGTATAACTTAGCACCAACATATCACATGACTTTATAATTAAGTTGTACAAAAGAGATCAGTGTTATAAATATAACTTGAAACCCGGTTGCGAAACTTGATGAAGTTTCACTCACTTTCTATTCGTTCTGAGAAACGGATCGAGGCAGGAGTATCGGTAGGCCGAGTGAGTCATAGCCAGCTGTTTTCCATACCATATATGTTTCCAACCATCGCAGCCTTATTGCTTTCTCGAAATCGGTCCAAACTCGGGTCGAACGTATAATTTATGTTAGGCGCCACTAGACGGATATAGCTTTCCAAATACTTCACCTCGTGAATTTGATAAGATAATGTCTGTCATTATGATTATGTTAGTTTAACATTTTCACCTCCTTTTTTTCTACTTTTTTTTTATCTTGAATGTAAGATATATTTTACTACTGCATCCACTGTAAAAATTTCCTTTCCTGTTTTCCACGTAGACTAATCCAATTATAAAAGAAATGTTTTGGCCTTATCGTAACCCGGAGCCAACAGGTTTCCATTCATAAGGCACACATGATGGCGTGCGGCATAAATAACTGATTGTCAAGGTTGCAAAGTTTCTCGTCGGGTCGTTATTGTTGTTCATGTTTTCCCTTGGCTCGGTAAAACAGAATAGTTCTTTTAGTTTCTGTCGTCAAGAGTTCGTACGATCTCAAACTCCTTTGCAGTGTTTGTACTATCAAATAATTCGTTTACCCATTAGTATTATGGTGAGGATGTTTATATTTGGGCTGGGTGCCCTTTGGTTAATTTTTTTTTGACAATGAACTTTTCTAATCTACCAACAAATAAAATAACACCTCTCTTCCCTCAAAATTTGAGGGCATCTGTTTCAAGATAAAAAGAATAGCGAATAAAAAAATCATTTAAGTTTGTTCAGAAGTAGCAGAGATATAGCGTATTGAAATTAGTGGTGGTGATAGGCTATTTTAATTTGAATCATTTATTGCCTTTTATATTAGTTGATTGCCTATAAACGGATATATCCTAATATAGTTATTTGGAAATAATAATTTGCAGTGTTTTTTAAGTTTCTTGTTTTTACTACCAACTTTTCAAAATCCAATTTATCTAATGTGATATCTAGTGTGAAAATAATTAAATAGTATGTCTGATTAGATATAATTAATTCAGGAAGAAAGATAGAGAAATTCTGCTCCTAAACGCATTGTAAGAAAAATACTCACCAGTTGCAGTACTCGACATCTTGCGCTTCAGTGCAGAATTTCTCTTTCTTCATTTATATTCATATATACTCGTATTCATATTTATATTCTATCTATCTGTCTATATATATGTATGTATATATATATACACACATGCTTATGGCTTGAACCTGTGCTAAAAGATATAAGCGCTAATAATACCAATACAACAAAATGACATTGAAATGTCTGATTTATTATTAACAGAACGACCATGACAGAGTTTTGTTCTGAAAAAATGCGTTTGGAACCACCCTGTACCATGTCTAAATTACCGTATAGCTTCAGGAATTTTTAAAACAGACTTGCATATCCTGAAATACTGAAAAGATTGTACTATGTTGTTTTGTTTTTTGTATACGTTTTATAAACGAAGTTCGAATTCACGGAAAAGATTCCACAATATTTTGTTTACATAGCTTGAAAACTAAAGCATAATATTGTGGGATATTGCCACACGTAGAGTGTTACAGATAAAAGAAAGCCTCAGACTCAAAACATTGCTTATCTAACATAAACAAGACAGGCGCTGGCGTCCTGCAGGGAGGCAAAAAGCTCTGACTCAGTCGGGCTGGAAGTCATGACCCTAAGCGCAGGCTGTCATTAATAATACTCACTGTCATATTGCCAACGTAGCATCTTCTATAGAAATATACTTGTTAAAGAGATCTGAGGGAAGAGGGATTTTTTTGGATAGCCGGGAATTTATTTGGGGAATCAGTGTGCAGCTTATTGGTAGATTGTAAAATGCAATCACATCATGCAATGCATTAAAGTGGAATGTGTTTCTTGGTAATTGTTTTAGAGGAGTGTCTCAAGTGATTTTAATTTTGTTGACTCAGATGGTTTTTAATGTTATTTTTAAAATATTTTGGCTTACAATTAAAAAAATCTGGTGCAGGCAACAAACGACTTTCACTTACTTCCATTTTTAAAATCAATGAAAGAATTTTCAAATAGAGTTAGAGATAAAAATACGTGAAACTAATGAAGAACTTAATTAAATTGAATTTATATAGAAACATGTGTTTTATTAAAAAATCTATTATATTATTATCTAAAATAATCAGTTAGTTTTTTCTTCTTTTCATCACTCACTCTTTTCATCAAGCTTAAATACAAGATAATATTTTTTCTAAAATCTTTAGCTTTCCAATCTATATCATACATTTATATTACTGTTCTTATGTTCAAAAACGAAAAATTGCATCAAAAAAATATTTTTTCTGTTTTCTCCTTTAATTGGGTATCGAATTCATTCAATTTATATATTTACCTGTTTTTCATCAGAGGTAACAAGATAATATAGTTATTTTTATAGAATCAACAAAATTAAAGATACTATAGAGAAAGAAAATTTAAAATATAAACATAAATGATATTAAAGCCCATTAATCCATTAAGTGGCTCTTCTGGTTAGCTCATTTTAATGAAAAAGGTTTTGTAACGTCTCGGGCGTATATTTGTCTTAAATATGAAATTTCAGTTTCATAGGACTTACCGTTTCCGCCCGGGAGTTACCACACACAGACCTTTTTGCGGGACTTGGTTATTTGGACGCAGGGGACCCTAAAATGTGTATTTCCGTTGACAATTAGAAAATTTTCACGATCGCAATACTTACCCTTACTATATATAGTAAGTGAAAGAAAAAAAAAAACAATTTGTCATGAACTTTTACATCTCTTTGTATATTGTGCCTTTTCTGCCCTTTTTTAAAGTTTAATTTTTTCTCTTGTGCATCACCGTCAAAATTAAATTATATACTGTGCCGGCAATGCATAGTTTTATACTGTTTTTTATTTTTTTTGTTTTGTATGTTCCTCAAAAATATTTACTCTCATTATCTTTAGTTTATCATGTTTAAGACGATACATTTGTAGTAAAGTAAAAAAAAATGGCCTACGTAAATATCTATGCCGACGTACTTTTAACGGATTTTCGAATTTTTTAACGGATTAGTGGTTTGTTAGTTAACTTGACATCTATCACCATTGAATCTTCTTGTAGGATTCGATTTATCGTGACACGCTTCTCTGTGAATGTAAACATAGAATGGGTAAATTAATGTGTTGTTAATAGAGTCATGAGTTGCGTCGGAGTATGAATGGCTATTCAACTACAACACTGTTTCAATATTCATAGATGTCAACTACAATAACAACCCACCACGTTAAGGTTAGTACGAATCTATATTCCATCCTTTTGGACTCATGGGGTCATTTGCGCATTTTTTCGTTTTCTATTCACTCTGCAACCAAGAAGGTTCATTTACTTGTCTTACTCAGCAAAACTCGCCGTTTTTAACCCATTCGTAATAAATGAAGTGTCAAGCCAAGAATATCCAATGGGGCCGTGGATGATGTGCAGTTGATGGTGTTGTTTATTAAAGTCGTTTGGTTTGGCAACTTTCTATTATTGATGTTTCCCAGCATCTCTGTCCATCAATCAAGTCGAGGTTACGATGGGTCAAGTACCCATTTCGAAAAGGGGTGCATGTCCTAGTTTGTTACCTGGCAAGGAGTTTGTTTGGTCTGCAGTCTGCCTGTCTGTCTGCAAAATGGACCTCGAATCGCCGTTTTTGTTGAGGATTTTGCATCAAGTTTTGGAATCTGTTAGCGTAATCCTTCATTGGGTGGGTATCTTCAGTAGAAATGGGGCCTTGCTGTCGGTAAACTGTTTTGAATATCGATCTTTAGTGACATTCCTGATTAGATCACAGTCTCTTATAACCCTCGATGAAAAGAAAAATAAACCCCAAGGAATCCTGTTACATCGAAGTCCTTTGCCACTATTAAAATTATCGACGTATTGATTATATCACAGTATATCATAATTTATTTCGGCGCGGTGCTCTGCTCTACCCTAAAAAATATAAATAATTAACACGCATCCCACATCTTTCAGTTTTTTGCTTGAAATGAATTTTATGCTTTTTAATTTTGCTCCAAAAGTAATATTATACTTTTTCAAAGACGTTTTATCCAATTGTTTATGCATTGAACATCACTTTTATGCTACTACGGCTAATCGGACGTTGCTACAGTCCTAAATTATGCCTATCCAGGTTTAATCAGGATAGAACCACCATTTTCGTCCCTTATGAACCATAGACGGCACAACAAAGATTTTTTTACTCCCTTTAACAATGCTATGTCCACCTATCTAGTTAGTATGGAAATGGCTAGAAATAATCTATGAGTAAAACTTATTAAACACAATTTATGGGAATTGTCACTTTTTTTTATAATATACGGCTTTATTTGTTACATGTTTATTGCTATCCAACTGCATATTATACACCTTTTTTAGGACGTATGTTCTAATAGTAAAAAAAAAGAATATTTATACTCTTATCTGGTTTAGTTTCTTCCAAAATTCCTTCATACTTAATATATACTATTTTCTTATTAATGCAGAAATGATTAATACTTTTATAATTGATGAAATTAAAGCATCTTCAGAGAAAGAAATTTCGAGAATTCGGTTTTAAAACCTTGTCAAGCTATTTAAATGAAGATGAAATCCACATGATATTATGGACCCATTTAATTTTACATAGATTTAATGAATTTAATCAAAGCTCTATAAATTGGCTCTTCCGGTCAACTCAGATCCATGTGAAATTCTATTGATTTTGTTGTGTTATTGTATAATTATGGTGCGTTTCTGATATTCATCATCTTACGTATATAAATTGCATATTTACAGTACTAAAGATCTTTATCTGGTCTGAGTCGTAGATATTAGCCAGGCTGGGAAAAGAATAGGGCCCCGAGACAGACATAGCAGACAAGCTATTCCATTATTAAGTCGAAGAAAGACCTTAATAACTGGATCGCGTGACCTGGCCATTGCTGTGTCTGTCCCCGTCCGAAATAACCAAGCAACATTCCAAACTTATATTACTCACTTATTAACCTCTTTCATTATACCTTATTACAATTATTATTTATTTTATTTTAAATATTTTATGGCGTTGATGGTGTATGGTGGAGCGGCTGTATCTGCAGGCCTTTCTTCGCGCCGGCAAAGGCGGGCGGAATTTGTGGAATGTCGTTTCCCGTTGGAAATGGCTGGCTGTATCCTCTTGTGTTTAATTCCAATGGAGCTTTCTCCCGTATAATGTTTATTATTCAATTATAATGTCAATAATAAATTAGTTGATTGAGATGAACATTGTATAGTAAATATATAAATTAATCCGTGAAAAAAATCTCGTGCACGGAACAAACAACTTTCGCTTACCTCCTTTTTTTTTTCGAAGAAAGTCCTTAAAGGAAGCATTTACTTTACAATAAATAATATAACAATTGACATCAGTATCTACAAATATCACTCTAGTTTATACGATTTTCCCTAATTTCTATTGACTAGAACAGTTTTGTATGTTTGATACATTTTTTTTAAATCTTAAGTCCTCCAACGATTTCTATAACTAATATACTTCAAGTAAAAAAAAAAAATAAATAAACCTATATTGTTCCTTCGGTTTTCTCCTTAAGTTGTTAATTGAAATCTTTCTTATTTCATATTTATTCATTTTTTATAACTACTCAGAACAATAATAATAATTCTTTATTTATTCTGGAACAAGTCCCTTTTTTATTAGAAGACGATTTCTAACAGAGGTTTTACGATTTTACGAGGTTTTCAATATCACTTTCACTTTCAGGAATATTTAGTAAGGGAAAGTATTGCGATCGTGAAAATTTTAGATTTCCAGTTATCAGCGGAAATACACGTTTTAGGGTCCCCTGAGTCCAAATGACCAAGTCCTGCAAAACGGTCTGTGTGGGTGTGTGTGCATACGCCCGTATCTATACGGTATAACGTTGCCCGCACTAGATTTTTTTATTTTGCCAATTTACTTGATTATATTTTTATTAAAATTTAGATTTTTTTTCAAATATGTTTCAGTAACTTTTTTTTATGTTATAAAATAATAAGTTTAATGTGAAATGAAATTAAATATGAACTCAGTACCTTTTGGAAAGAGCTATAATTTTGAAACCTCTTGAAGGACTTGCGTGTTCTTGAGATGTAATCGAATAATGGGTTTTGACGAAACTCTGTACTTTTACTATTTTATATACGATTTTTTTAAATTTTATTTTTGGGAATCCTTATCATTTTACTGATTGGATGAAGGAGTCTAAGAAGTTTTTTTTATTTTTTTTTTCAACCATTGCAATATAGTAATACTACGATAGTTTAATAATTAATTTCGATGTAACAGGCAAGATATATTTTTTTTTTTTTTTAATATATTTATTATTTTATTTATGTATTCTGCCTGCTGACTTGGCCGTAGCCCAGCGTGGAACCTGCCGAAGACTCAGGATGACCGTACTATTATAAGGAATTTACATTTCCTTCTAACAAACCGGTTCTTTATCTCTTTTTCTTTTCTTTTTCTTTTTTTTGAATAGAGGGGGCACTGCCTTTTAAGTACGTCTTCAGCTTCTCCGTCGCTCGTTTGTTAAAGAATCCTTTTCAAATTCTCCTTTTCTTATAACTTATTCAAACTTGAATTCGAAATTATTTCTCTTATATGTTAGCGTGTATCTCGAACGAGATATTCAATTTTACCTTAAATAATTTTGACCTTGATCATTTAATAATTATAATTTCGAAAAAAAAAACGTAAGTGGATCGATGCTTTCTAAATCGTCCACACTTTGCCGATGCCTTTTTTTATTTTAGTTATTTTGTATCTTTTTTTTAATTTAAAACCGTGGATAAAATATTTTTTGTGGTTAATAATTTTATTATTGAGCCATTTTTAAGTCAACTTCGTGGTTGTTAAAACATGTGTTAAGAAAATCTCTTTTATTCTGGTAATTTTGTAGATATCAAACCAAAAGAAAGAAATACAATATAATAAGAATCTTCCTAACACTTATTGTCATGACAACACATCATTTAAATGATAAAGAAAATGTTTAAAACAAAAATCTTGAAAATTAATAAAAAACAAGATATCTAGCGAGTTGAAAGTTTATAAAGGGAAAGAGACTCACCTTTCATTATTTGTTCATAACTGCTATAGTCATATTGTTGTTTAGTATTTTTTTTTCCATATAAATTTTTAAAAATGGCAAACACTTTTTTTTGCGATGTTCATAAAGAAATATAATAAAGAAAAATTATAAAAATAATACAGATTACTCATCTATACGATGAATATTATTGACACCCATTTGGTAACTTAGATTCAGCTGATTCAATGGTATAAAATTGTCTTAGCTTTTAAAATGACGTTTTCTTTACAAATAACTATTTAAAAAAAATTCCTGTACAACCCATTAAAGGTCTTGGGTTCAGTGCTTATAGAGATTCATACTGATTCACGGTCAACGGGCGTGCAATGAGGTGGTGAGGCCTAAATCACACTCGGCCGCCAGGTTTTCCCTAATTTTGAGTTCCAACTTTATAGAGGCTGGGTGTACCCCAGGGTCGCTCCACGACTGAAATAACAGTATAAATTAGGGGGGGGGGCATAATCGAATGATTAATATGCATTCTGAGAGACAATATGCCACAATTCCCGTATCTATGATGGCCCATATAATTTATGTGAAGGTCGTTCGACTATCCGAGCTTCTTATAATGCCTCGATTGTCGTTAAACAATTCAGTACGAATAATCGTTCGTTTCTCCGAACCGATTAATCCGATAATCGATTAATTCGAATGATTGAAATAATCGAATGATCCGATAATCGTCATTCGATTATGCCCACCCCTAGTATAAATAATTCTGTCTCAGCCAGGATTCGAACTCAGGACTCGGAGAACAGTAGCCTAATGCTCTATCCACTAGGGCACGCCGCTCCCAACAATAAGTTGATTAAAAATAATTTTGCATATTTCAGAACAAAACAAAAAACTGGAATGATGATGAGAGTATTGAATACAGTTTTGGTCCTTAAACACATTACCAAAGTGGCCGAGAAAATTGTTTGAAAAATTCACCACGAATTTACTTAAAATTTTAGCGCGCTATAATTAGGAAGGTTAGAAATGAGTCTCACGCTTCTCTGTATAAGACAATTTATTTTATAATTTCTAAAGGCGCCTGTGGGATTTAAAAAGGTACACTTGAGACGGATGACGACGATGAGGCAAAATATGCAGGCTACGACCTTGGTATGCCTTGGCCACTTGCGATTGGGTGTCCATGTCATTATCCCATGGAGATGACTCAGTTGGAATGCAATGCTCCATCTTGGGATCATTTGGTCGCTGTATGTGTATATATATTAATCTTTTGGATATTCCAACTCGAATTGATTTCTTAACCAGTTTCTTTAATATTTATCTAAAATGTACTAAGGTTTTCTCTTTGAATTCGCTCAAAATATAACAAAAACCCTTCTTTTTTTTTTCTTTTTTTTTTTTTTGAAAATTCTAATTGCATTTTGAATCTGATTGATGTTTAGTCACGACTGAGTGACTAACAAATATTACCATAAACTTCTAACTTTCGAGATTTTAATCATCATTCTCTTTTCTTTTTTTGTGTTTCTTAATTAAACACAAAATTAAACTCCTTCTCCATTCTTGCCTTTGTCTAGTACGGACTTTATATATATGATTTTATACCGAACCTATTTTGATTAATGGATGTGTTGATTTAAAAAAAACTCTTAATTATAACAGCCTGATTTTCTACTTCTCTCTTCCTATGAGAAACAATACGTGTTTTTTAATATATGATATAATAATTTAAAAATAAAGTTCATCAACTATTTTAATATTGAGGGGCAAAACAATCAGAAAGGCAGCAAATATTTTTAACTTAATATAAAATATCCTTCAAATTTTGGCGCCCGAACAGGCAATGAAGATTATTATAAATCCGCCAAAGTTTCGCTTTTGTTGTAGAAATCTTTAAAAAAAATTAAGAATTCTCTTTGAAATGATTATAAAAACGGTTTTTTTATGTAGGTGAAGAATCATCTTTATCTTTATATCTTTATATGGTACTGATTCCTTTTCATGTTGCCTCTAGTCAAAGCCAATATCGTTTTTTATTAAATCAGTCTTGACCGATGTTATAAAATGCCTTCATTGATTGTTCTTGTTTATCGCAGATATGCAAATATATTTGGCCACGTTCTGTCTACTTCATACTTAGTCGTAGCTTATCGCTGGGTGAGGGTCAGGTACTTCCTTTTATTATAACAACTCTTGAAGTTGAGTGGCTAGTCGCTATCTAAAAATCAGGAAATGGCGTCAGTCTTCTCTGATTGTGAAAAATTGCTATAATGAGCAGTACGCCTAATGATGAATATTATTGTGAATTCGTGGCTCAGTTGAAGGCAGGGTTGTATACCGGATATGGAATCGAAATGGCATGCTAAATACCTAAGGAGCCTCAATTGCAGGGACGAAGGCTGCGGGGTGTGGTTGCTATTAAGTTAATGACAGAAGGCGGCGTAAGGGATTCGGACGAAGGGAACGATGGCTGGGGATAATTGGAGTGCGGTTTCACCTTGGGCCGCAAGGCTGTCTGTCGGCCAGCTGTGTGTGCTCTCTGGGTCAACGCGCACTTTCCCTCTGCAGCAGGGCGAGGATGGTTGTTAGTCTGTAAGGGAAGGAATGAGGAAGGAGGGTTCGAGGTTATCTACTCGCGTCGGTGTGTTTTAGCGTTGTATCTGCTCTGAACAACTATGGACAGTCCAAACCAAACAGATAACGTCTAAATGTGTAAAGAGTAAACACACAAACATATACTACACTAACAAATATGAAATGAATGAAATGAAAAAACTTCTTTATTATCCTGGGACTAAAGTCCCTTAAGAATAAAATAAAATACATAATTGATGACCGGAACAGTGTGGTCATGATTTAGAATAACAAAATACTAAACTAAAAAATAATTAAGGTAGTAATATATGTACATATTTACAAGTCAGACTTTCGGAATAAGAAGAACAAAAAAAAAAAAAAACAGAAATAGCTGGTTCATCAATGATAATTTTAGTAATACAAACACATAAAAAAAAATAATAATAATTGGTATTTATAGCATCTGCAGTTTGAAGTTATTGTCTGTTTGACTGGGTAAGGAGAAGGTGGTTGAAAAGTAGCGATTTGAAGGAGGAAGCAGTACTTGCATGACGGATCTCAGGAGGAATAGAATTCCAAAGAGTGGTTGCTTTGGCTAGAAAGGACTTGTCAAAGGCAGCAGTACGGTGAGGAGGAGGGTAGAGGTCAGAAAGACGGGATCTAGTAGAACGGGACTGAATTGATGATTTAAATTGAAGGGATTGGAAGATGTAGCTGGGACGATGAGTTCTGATAACCTGGTAGAGGAAGGAGGCTAGGAAATACTGGCATCTGTAACGAGGATAAAGCCACCTTAACTCGGTGTAATACTGGGTTATATGCGTGTCTCTGGTGATTCCGAATACAAACCGTATTGCACAGTTCATAATACGCTTAAGTTTTGCTTCGAGCTCACCTGAAAGTCCGCTGTACACCTCGCATCCGTAGTCAAAGTGGGGAAAGACAAGAGAAGAAACAAGGAGTTTACGAATATTGAATGGTAGGAGGTGATGGAGGCGACGGAATTGCTTTAGGGTTGTTATGGTTCGGCGGGATATTTGGGAGATGTGCGGTTTCCAAGAGAGAGTTTGATCAAGAGTAATACCTAAGTTCTTGACAGATGAATGAAAAGAGATAGGAGTATTGTTTAGGAAAAGGTTGGGGGACTGGGAAAGGATTTAAGGAGAGCAGGTGATGCTATCAGGATGGCTTTTGTTTTTTCAGCGCTTAGCAGGAGTTGGTTGCTGTTTGACCAAGCACTTATATTGTTTATGTCCTCCTGAAGTTTAGAGATAGCATCAGGATATGTTGCCCTTTCCGCAAGATCCAGATCGGACTCAAGAGCTACAGTGGTAAGCCAAGCCAAAGTGCCCCTTTTACTGGTTTGATTTTCCATGTTTTTGCTAAAGTGCAACTTCAGATATAGTGGAACCGAAAAAAGGGTGCTTTATGTGTTTATAGGTTGTATCAAATGATCCTTTCTATATCAAACAGCTACTTCTTTATTCAGTTACCCTCAGGAGTTTAAATATCCTAATGAAATCTGCATATTTAGGACTCCCACTATAGTATCGTCCGATTAGCCACAGTACCATAAAGTTGTTCAAAAATGTCTAAAAGTTAAATTTATCTACTAATTGATGAATATTTTGGAATAAAAATCAAATAAATAATGGCGTCGTCAATGAGGAAAATAAAAATAAACAAGTTTATTCTTGTTATATAATTACCGTTGCTAAAAAGGTTCTATATCGATGAGGTTATAAATGTGGTGTACACCTAACAAATAAACAAAAGGCTGAGTAGGCCCATGGGTCTACTGAGGTATTTATTGACTTTGCCAAACCTTGGTAAATCAAATCTAGAAAACCTGATGGTTACGTATCCCGGTTAGGTAGTATCCCGTCTGTTAGCTCAGGTACTCTTACAAACCTTTCAACTTTAGCACTGATCATTATCTTTTACAGCGGAACAATTTTATTTCCCACAATCTCTATTAAATTATGAAATTGTAGTTATTTTCACCGTAATTAAAGATTTTTTACGCCTTTTAATGGAGGGCCCGCCGTACTATCAATTACCACCTTCCTCCCCTCTACCACATACAGGCGTGAGACCACACGTCACGGACTAAGTACGTCGTGTATGATAGAGCGTGACGTTCCGTCATGGTCGGGATGCGCCTGCAGGAAGGGGCTAGGAGCAACCTGCAAGTGCATATTCTCTGACCACATGTTTCATCACGGTCGGTGCCTGCTGCGTTTGTTGTCGTATGATCGTATTCACATAACCATTGTGTCCTTCCTCAATCTTTTATTCATTCTGTTGTCAAGATGTCTCGATCAAAACAC
This sequence comes from Piezodorus guildinii, assembly GCA_023052935.1. NCBI lineage: Eukaryota > Metazoa > Arthropoda > Insecta > Hemiptera > Pentatomidae > Piezodorus > Piezodorus guildinii. The sequence continues at coordinate 139,629,945 of CM041296.1, read as the reverse complement.
TAATTAGAAATATCGGTAAGGCAGGTAGGTGCTTCCTGATCACAAATACAATCTGCAACAACGTTGGGCCTAATCATAATTGTTAATTCCATCTTCCCCTCCGTGCCAACGGAGTGTGTCTGATGTGAAAAATTAATGAGTAGGTTTGTCTCTTCTCAGTAAGAGCCAATTTCTCATTCTTATCTTGAAAAAGTGCCGTTATTTTTAGTTACGGTAAGCTAGGAGCGTGTACCGGAGTCCTCAATGCCAACAGGTGTACGTCAATTGACTACGCATGTCAACGCAAAACAATGGGACTCTTTCTTTATAGCGACCTTGCCAATCCTCCTGTCTTTCGTTCCATTTCCACTCCTTATATATATGTGCTAGTATATACCTGGGATATATCTTTAGTATGGTTAATATACATGAAGAAAAGGCAATGCTATGTTAAAGTGAAGTGATAATATATCTTACTGGTAACATACATCCATTACTGTTGTGATTAAACCGTTTTGGGGCCATGGCTGTAGTTAACTGTCCAATAGATATCCTTACAAGGTAGTTGTTACGACATGTATTAATGTAGAAGACTTCACCTAACTGTCTGATTTATTTAAATAAGTAAATAAATGAGAATATAAAATTGGTGCATCGTCATCCGAATTAAACATAACCTAAGCGCAAACTACATGCTTGTAAGCAGTGCAATTTTGTGCTTGTGGTATTATCTATTCAAGACCCTTTATATAGGCTTAATTAAATGAAAAAAATAATCATAACATCAACGATATTCATAAAAATACAGGAGAAGTTGGTTTGGAATTCAATAGCAAAAATCTGGTGCGGGCAACACACGACTTTCACTTACCTACATTTTTAAAATCAATGAAAGAATTTTCAAAAACAGTTAAAGATAAAAATACGTGAAACTATTAAGGAATTATTTAAATTGAATTTATATGGAAACATGTGTTTTATTAAAAAATCTATTATATTATTATCTAAAATAATCAGTTAGTTTCATGTTCATTTTATTACTCTCTATTAACTTTTAAAAGCTTGTGTTTGAGATAATATTTTTTCTAAAATCTTTAGCTTTCCAACGGTATATCATACATGTATATTACTGCTCTTATGTTCAATAACGAAAATTTGCATTAAAAAATAGTTTTTCTGTTTTCTCCTTAAGTTGGGTATCGAATTTATTCAATTTATATATTTACCTGTTTTTCATCAGCGTTAACAAGATAATATAATTATTTTTATTAAATCTAGGGAAGAAAATATCGGCATTTAAGCCCTGTCAGACCATTTTAATCAGAATAAAACCTACATGATATTAAAGCCTATATAATTTTACATCGATATAGCGAATTTAATTAAAATCGTCGGAACCGTTTTCGAGAAAATTGAAAAAAGGTGCAAAATGCATAGTATAAAGTGCCTCTTCTGGTAAGCTCATTTTGATGAAAAAAGTTTTGTCACGTCTCGGGCGTATATTTGTCTTAAATATAAACTTTCAGTTTCATAGGACTTACCGTTTCCACCCGGGAGTTACCACACACACACACAGACCTTTTTGCGGGACTTGGTTACTTAGACTCGGGGGACCCTAAAACGTGTATTTCCGTTGAAAACTGGAATTCGAAAATTTTCACGATCGCAATACTTCCACTTACTATATATAGTAAGTGAAAGAAAAAATATTTATATGATTTTTTGTTGACGTTTTGGTCTAAATCTTTAGTTATAATGAGTATGAGAGATTTTTTTTTTTCATTTTCTTCGCCGACCGAACCAGCTTCTGCATTTAGTTATATGGTCTACTTATTGATGGTAGCATGGTAACAGCTAACATAACATAACAGTCTCCTATGCCCAAGGTCCCGGGTTCAAACCTATGCCGTCCTTCGGAGGGGACGTTAAAAGATGGTCCCGAGCCTGTGCTTTATCAGGTACTCGATAAAGACCCCTATCCTAATCAAACCTGGATACTCAAAATTTAGGACTCCCACTGTAGCATCGTTCAATTAGCGACAGTAGTATAAAGGGACGTTAAAAAATAAACTTATATATTTATTAATATAATTTTATTTTAGTGTATTCATTTCATTATATCATTTAATTAATTTGCTTTTTTATTTTTTCAGGTAATTATTTCTGTTGATCTGTTTTGGTAATGCTGCTGTGATTGGTAAGTCTTAACGTATTGATATAAGTTGTGATCCAAACCGGTGGGAATGTGAACCGATGTATATTGGTTTACCTTGAAGGTGTAAATAATTTATGAGACTGTAAGTGATGCTTCGATTTTTATTTGCTCCTGTCTGGTAATGAGACTGTTGATTATTTCGCTTCAATCTCAATAGTTGGATTATGTTAAGTTGTGAATATCATTAATTATGGAATTGTTTTTAGTATAGATTTTTTAAATATTAATAACAGTATTAATTGTAATATCTAATTTTTTTTTTTAATTCACATTCCTCATTTGAACATTATTCGGCCCAAAAGCATAGTTGACGACAGGAAGAATTATTATCTTTGTTTTTAACATTGAAACCTCCTCATATCTATGGAAATAAGTTAGGTAAATGTAGTTTATATCTGGCTTTGGCGAAATTTCCATTTAAGCCTTGTTAAAAAACACCATTATTATTATATTAGAATTTCCAAGAGTTACACCTTTTAATTTTATACTTATATTAACCTCTACTTGTTTTGTATATTTTCTGAATTTCTTGTTTATACAACGAAAGTTATATTGTAAAAAAAAAATGCTCGTATTTTGCAAGAAATGCAAACATTTATAATAAATGTGTTATTAGAGTAATTTATTTGATTATTTTTGCCCTAAAATTATGAATGTTTATGTAATTTTTTTAGAACTTTAGTTTTACGTTTTACTGTTTTTATGTGAAAGAAATTAAAAGTGTGCTGAGTTATTTTAGGGGAAAAATTTAAATTTTCAAACGTGAAAAAGTTAAGGAGTAGGGTGTTTTTTAGATAAAATCAGGTGACTGAAACGATTGTAATACAAATATGTCACAATATTATTTTTTTAAATTCCATTATTACCTCCTGGAAATCAACGTTTCATTTTTAGGATAGTTTTTTAAATATCCGACGTGCAGTTCAAAAGGAGCATATTTAAAATGAGACATAATTAAAGTCCAAGATGATTTATATTTATTTATAGACAAAGTAGCAACGTGAAGTTAGAAATAAAGGAATGGAGTGTAAATATGTCATCTTCCTCAAATATAAGAAAGATATTTTTTTATAAATGTTATTATACGTGGTAGATGGTCGGTTCAGGTGTGTAAAATAACTTTGAGTCCATAGATGTTAGTTGTTTTTTTTCAGAGTAAAACAAGAAATATTTCAGTGTTCCTTAGTAAGAAACATGTATTATTCTTTTTGTTTTTAATGGTGGAATCAAGTTGAAAGAGCTGTTAACACATTTTTTTTTATCAGAGCGAATCGGAAATAAAAACGCAACTCGCGTGAACTCGCGTGACCTCGCGAGAGATTCAACTCATTACCGAACCATGCGATTCCGAATCCCAACCAGTATTCGGGAATACTGACGTACGTGGTGGATCGGGGAATAATTGAGCCTTAAATAGCGTGGAGACCGGAGGGGGGAGATCAGCTGGTGACAGTCAACAAGAGATTAGCATTAGTAAACAGCGGTGCCACGGCCAAGGCAAGGTGTACCCCTATCTCCTCTTCTATCTTCCTCTCTCTTATCTATCTGTCTGTGTGTGCTCAGGGTCGGGGTATCTAAGGAGGGGATGAGTAGTGGGGCTGAAAGGTTGTATCAAAAATCTTAGGCAGATCAATTAATATCTATCTCTTGATCCTGTCTCGTTATGCTAAATGATCTAACTTCGAATTCTTTTAAAGGAATCTTTTTACAGTAGAAAACAAAACAAATGCCGGTACCTCAACAAGCCGTGAAGGGAAGACTCCGAAGAGGGTTCGTTACACATAGGAGATCCCTACTGTTTCTCGACCAACTTGGGTGAATGGAAACTAGGTCAAATACCTAGACCTAGACCTAGTTTCTATTCACCCACCATGCGCTCTGATGATGACCCACTAAGGGGGGTCGAAACGTTGGCAAACATAATAGTTGAACTATTTAGTGTTTCATTAGACCTCCACCCGGACTAATTCCTTCCAGTAATTCTCAACGGTCAACTAATTACATCCACTAAAATAAATAATTATTCTACCACAGACAGGAATCCGAGACTCGGGCAGCATATGCTTATGCTCTATCCATTAGACAATGGTTGCCAACAGGTGATCCGTGGGTCCGTTGACGATGACTAGGAGGTCCGCGAGATTTCATTGGCAAAATTATTTTAAATTTATATTACCTAAAAAAAATATTTGTGAATCCTAGGTATATAAAAAATAATCAGACATGCTCTACACAGAAAAATTCAACATTTTTAAGTGATGTATTTCCCAGTGGTGTGACAACTGCTGAACCACAACCTCAAAATTGGTCATTTTCCAACATTTCGAAAACTTAAATGAGAGATGTTACTTGTTATATTAAAATAATGAACAATATTTGATTTTTTTTTTTTTTTATGGATGTTTAAAAAAAATAGCTGTCTTGTTTAAATTTAAAATGTTAGTAATTCGATGTTTCACGGATTGAAGTAAATTCCTACAGAGTAGTTCTTTTTTATTCCTTTCCATTTCTCTAACGCAGAGTTACGGTAGCAGTATTTTGCATGAAATGTACGTGATAAGCTTTATTCCACTAATCTTAATATATATATACCTAATATTTAGGATTCAGGGGATCCTTGCCAGTGAAATGATTGGACAAAGAGATCTGCGAAAACTTTTTGTTGGGAACCACTGCAATAGACGATGCCTCTCCTTATGAAAGAAAGTCCCAACCCCTAATCCTAATGGTTTGATCCGAATCATCGCCTTTAAATCTTCTTTAAAAGTGTTTTTTGAGAATAAAACTTGGTATAAGGTTCTTCCAATTTATCTTAACGAAATTATTGCAAGCTTTAAAAGAGAGGTACTTCTATTCAAGACTTGAACTCCTTCCCGTTCGCTTAATATTAACTAGTAATGACAATATTTAAAATATTTTTTTAAAAACTTACCATTACAATCCATGAATGTCCTTTAGCTCTGATCTTATAAGAGATATCATTTCCATGCCCGAATTAGTGGTAATAGGTAGCATGGTCCGGTGGAGGATTAACGTGGGCGGATGGAAAACATGGAATTTCCCCTCCCAAAATGAACAATGAAGAAGAAGTAAATAGATGATATTTAAAGTACTGTTTGGCTTGAATAACAAGTACATTAAACTTCTTTCTTTCTCCTCCGAAACAAAATTTTCACCTTTAAAAATAAAAGTCTATCTGGGTTCGCCGATTATATGTTAGGGATCTCGAGTAATTAAATAGTATTCCTCTAAAGATTACTGAGAGCATAGAAGATAGTTGAACCTGATAGGTCTCTTTATTGGCATTATGAATAACTCTGCAGATTCAAGTCCGAATACCTGAAGCAAACAGAAAGTTTTATTATTCTGTACATTACCGTGACTTTGGCTTGGCTTACCCAAGTTAGGGCACCTGTTAGTTTGTCTGGAAGCTGAGTATTGTGCCAATAAAAATGTCAACTGAGTTAAATACTTTTACCTGTATACCGTCTACCTGAATCCGGACACACCTTTCCATAACGATGTTGACATTCCCTGAGGTTTAGGAAAGGCTACCTATTTCTGACCAACAGATTAGACCAAACGTTACCTGAACCTGGGTCTTTAACATCTCTTTTACCTTGGCCCGAAAAGTCAGCTGTGAACTTTGACCTTGAACTCGATAAAGGTTCATGAAGTAATTATGTGTTTACTTATGTAATCTTAACCAACCTGTCCTCATTTATTTACTATCTCGATTAATTGCTTTTTATTATTTCGCAGTAGTATGCGTTCTGTTCTGTCTTATAAATGTTTACTATTAATCATCTCCACCCGAATCCCAATCACATGGTGTTGACTGGAGTAGTAGTAGTCCTTCTGAAAGCATCTGAGAATCATGATTCGTAAGATAAAAATGATTTAGTAGGATTTTTGTTCTGTACTGTTCTCGTTTCAGTCTCAGAATTGTTAGGAGACCTGTGAGTGTAGATAGCTAACATAGCAGCCTTCTATTTCCAAGATCAGACAGTAGCCATAGGATTTTTAATGGGAGTAAAATCCTTAGTTATGCCGTCACGTACCCGTTAAAGATCCTTATTCTAATTAAACCTAGGTAGGCAAAATTCAGGACTCCCACTGTAGCATGGCTCGATTAGCCACAGCAACATAAAGTGATGTATCTTTAGTATGAAAGTATGGATAAATACCTCAGAAATGTTTTCATAAATAGAATTATGATAAGGGTTGACAGTTAAATATAGAAGCATGGAGAATCAGACCAATGCTTCATTAGAATAATTCTTTTAAAAGTATTGATTTTTGGTGAAAGATAGTCGCTACGCCGAAAGTAGATCTGACGCGTCGAGCCGTGTGTGGAATAGATAAGCAGTATTACAGGACTGGTGTAGTATTTGTAGAGCGTCAAGGCTATATTTAGACCAGATCCGGTGGATAATAACCGGTAGGTTGGTGGTCCTAATCTAACCGGTAGCGAAATAACCCCCTTCGAAGCAAGCGCCATAGTTAAGTTGTTAAGCAATAGTGTTACGTAACAATCTGCATTCCTTCTTCACTAACCGCATTTTGTGTAATGCATAATTGTTGTTTGGAACGTCTATTGGCGTTGATAACAATATCCGTCCAATCTAGTGATGATTGCTATCCTGTTCTGTACGGTTCTACAACCAATACCATGTTGATTTTTTTTACATTGAATGCATTTACTTTGAATAATGTTTCGAATAAAATTGTTTTAAAAACCACTTAGATTTAAGAAAACAGGTCAAATTACAGGTGTTATTTTGGAAGTTTATAGAGCCCCTTGCATAAATAAATTGTCAAGAGAGTGCCTTGAGAATAGATAGGTACCTAATCCTTGGCAAGTTAGAAAAGGTCCTCCTTCTTCTCCCATCCTTAATATGTTTCTCTTCCACCGTTTTATTTTCTCAAACGTTCCAAAGAATATTGTACAGGTCTCAGGTCAGGAGCTGAATTGTTGGGAAGCTGTGAAGTCAGAACTGCATTCAAATCAGATTTTTCGCTCGATCAAATTAAATGCACTCATTTTCAGACTTAGCGCATTCCATACGCATCTTTTAAGGTAGAGGAATGGTTGTAGGGCGATAAACAACTATACCATGGCGCTCGAACATCTCTTAAACTTAACCTCAGCTATTTCTCGATACCTTTATCTCATGTTTAACTGTCTTTAAAGTAGTTCTGTACCAGATATGAATGCACATGCTGTTGGAATCCCTTCATGTCTTAGATGCTAAATGGCACACCAATAAATCAATTGTTACTGTTTAATTTAACCGTGTTATTTTTGTGATAAAGTGAACTTAATATGTCTTAAGATTCCTTAATGGAAAATAAGGGATGGCGTAATTACTAAAAAAAAGTGCTTAAAAATAGAGCGGAGGGAGGATAGTGACCCATTATAAATGGACATTAACCAATGAGTAGGCGGGAAGGGAAAGTAAAGGCGGGATTGTCTGCAATGCGGCGGCACTGCGCATGTGCTTATCTTCGCTTCCCGCCGGCGGGAAGCCACCTTTTGTCTTATTCTAGTGTAGAAATATATCTTATATAGATTATGTATGTACTGTCTATTGGCTCATTTAAAAAAATAATAATAATAAAGAAGCTGGTGCCTCTTAAATCTAAGAATAAACAAGGGTGTTCGTAGGATCTTGGTGGAAGGAGACACCAAACATTAGGGGGTTCAAGAGGTTAAAAATGTACTTTAAAACACTGTTAACATTCCTATAACTTCAAAATTTAGTGCTTAGTTGGAAGTATTAACAGTTCCCAACCACACCATATTTTTTTTTTTTTTTTTTTTATAATATATTTTATTGTTTTTTACAACTGTATATACAAATACAATAAGTAAAATGGCTGAATTACAATAACAGGCATGAATAGACATGTAAAGAATCTACCCAGTGGTAGTACTTCAAAGTTTATTTCATGAGCAGGTCTCGAGGCCACCGTCTTTTCAGGCGCCTCGGAGGATTACCGGGAATAGATGTAGATGAGAGGTTACGGACAAGCGGGTTTGAGTGGGCAGGTAGTTTGGAATTAAAGGAGGTGTATCTATCGCGGGCCAAGTCTGCAACCAGTGGGATATTTAGGTCTCTATCCACACCATATTTAAATTATTAATATCTTTGTGTCTTGTACCTCTGTCGGCCTACACCCATGTCTATGAATAGTCTTGATTTAAGCACACAGGGAATTTTTACTGTTTCTAACCATTAAGGCCGTGCAGGTTTTTGAGCAAAATTATAGGTACCCACTTTTGTAGTCTAGATGAGTCCCTGAAGGCCCTGAAATAACAATAAATGATCATCCCTCCACAGCCGGATTCCAAATTGTGATCTGCACTTGAGAGAACATTTGTCAATTTGTTTATGTTCATTGAATTTTATAATTAATAGAAATTTGTTGTCGAGTATAATTTCAGAAAGCTATTTATATTTTTGTGATATTATTACTGTCCACCAGATTGATTTAATAAAAGTTCATTTTTTGCAATATTCTGTAATGATGATGAGATGCGCTGGTATTGCATGATGCAGCTTCAAGACGCTCTTCTGCTGGAGGCCGCTCGTACTTGGCCCATTCCCCTGGAGCCCGTGAAGCGTGAACTCCGCCGCCGACGAAGCGGCATTCGCTCCGACACGGCTATGAACCCCCGGAGGCAGTTGTTGAAGGAGAAGAGAAGACGGAGCCTGATGACCTTTGTCTGTCGGACCGTCGTCTGGTGGCTATTGATCCTAGCGAGGATACCCTCTTGGGCGTGGTCAGGCATGACGTCCCCCCGGTGACGTCACTCCCTCGCTCAATACTACTACGCTCCGGCTCCCTTACTCGAAGGCCCTTCTCAACCGTCGCTCTAATTACACAGCCCATTTTAGTCACCTTAAGGGCCGCTATTATGAGTGCGGGTTCGTTTGTAGCCGCTACAATCTGACGATTCATAAGTATTCCGCAGGTCTGGCGGCCATCCTCTGCTCAATAGTGAGCCCTGACACCTGGCGGAGTACTAGCGGTATGCCGCGTAGTACGTTCGTTGATCGGTATTCTCTGTCAATGGTTGGTCGGCTCTTCCTTGTATGGGTCAGTCTCGATGAATGGGATTGATAATATTCGATTTGATTTTTGAAAATATTTAAGGAGTACGTCATTTAAATGAATTTTAATTCCCCTCCCATTGTCAGAGTTAATGGCAGGAGAACATGTACATATGTTGAGTTATTTTTACAATTTACATAGAAAAGACACATCACATCTTCGTGTTAATTTGTTTCCTCTTGTTTTTAAAAGGGAACGAGAGTCGTCTTTCTAAAAGGATTGTACATTACTGACTTTACACGTGACTGTTACTCCATTCAGGCAATTTATTTATTTCATATTTTTCACTATTCAAATTTCTTCTCCGGTCTCATTCAAATCCTCTCCAATACGTGTAAATTAACTAAATTATGCTACAAAAGCCCATGATGATCATTTGAAATTAATATTTTTAACTAGTAAGATCATTTTAGTGGTGATCAGGACAGAAGGAATATTAGTTAGTCCACATTGGAGGTTTTACAAAGTTGGGCCTTAATGAAGATCTGCAATGTGTCCGAAATGTTGGCATTAGTCATGACTATTTCGATGCTTTTCCTTGACCACCATCCGGACTATCTTTCTTCTGAATTTCTCAATGTGTCAGATATTCATAATTGATTTATATTCTATCTTTAGTCCTATTTCTGAATAAGTTTTGTAGAGAGGTTGCTAAAATTTATCCTGCAAAGAATATGTTATTAACTATCGATCTGCATTTTTAAATCAAGGAACGGTAATAGCGAAATGAAGCAACTTTATATCGTTCATTTGGAAGATTCCGGTTTTGACGGATGGTGGAGGATTTGGCAATTACTGACGGAGTATCCTAGACATGCAGAAAGTCGGCGTGGGGTTATTAAAAGCGAGCGACCGGAGTGGGCAGGACTGGTTGTTGGCATCTATTCCTGTCGTCCTCTGCGTAATCTGCCAAGGTCGCTGAGATGCTCAGTCCATCTTAAAGTTAGATATCTCGTGCTATCTCCTTCGATTGCATTATCAGTTCTAGTTTTAGCGATATTAATTTCATCCATTATATTTCTGTGTAGTCGTCTTATGCAATGTACGAAATTCATCGCTCACTTTCTTTCAGAATCATTCAGCCAGCTGTCCTACCTGTTGTATTGTTCTGGTCTACCGTCGGATCGGTGGCAGGAGTAGGGTCGGGCGAAGGTTCGTTGCGTTCTAACTGAACATGTTGAGGCAGTCTCGGTTTAACCTTGCCGTACGTCATTCAGTCACTATCAGCGTACTCGCTCTTCATGATTATACACTCATTTCGAAATTCATATCGAAGGTGTCAAAGCAGATATACGTAAGAGCCCGTGCGTGATAATAAATCGATTTTTAAATTTCTCGATTCATGTTTCGCTTGAAATTCAGCTTTTACGAAATCTATTCTCAATTATTTGAAAAACATTTTTAGAGCATATATCATCAAACTGTACTAGGCATCCAAAATTAATCTCAATGTCTGATAAAGATGCAAGGAGTGCCTAATTAAGGACAACCCGTGAACGGTCAGTTAGCCATATTTGTATAGTGAAACAGGATAGTCCTCAGCTAGCTTCAGATTAGAAACAAACGACAGGCTTGATTTATGTCAGATTAATTTCTATCATTCTATTCTATGATTCTACCAGTAGTTAAAAGCAATCGTTATGTAGAACATTCCTTTAGATAGTTCTCACTAGGTTTTGTTAGACTAAAACATTGGTATAAAGGAAATACTTATTAGAAAGAAAGGAGTACAAATAATTGTTGCTAAGTATATCAATTGTTTGAAACATCGTCAAAATCTTGATGATTGTGATAATTAATGATGGTACCCGCCGACAGTCGGTGGGATTGGAAAAGGAAGGAATTTCACCCCAGAATCAATAAAGGAGAGGTTAAAATTAAAGTACTGCTACATATAATAAATACCCATGGGTATAAGTACTGCATTATAATCTCCGTTTGACAGGATGGTTAAGAAATTATCTCACAAACTGAAATGAAAACGGTCATAACATGGGTTAAAGAAGTAAAAGACGATCTTGAACGGAATGGAATCAAAATTGAAGAAATAATGAATAGAGGAATATTTGGAGAAAGGCTACGAAGGGGTATTTCCAAGTCGGAAACAAGGATGTAAGAACGGGAACCCGGTAGATGGAAAGAACTAAAACAGCGGTTTTCTGAACATATGATGGTTCTTTTGTAAGAAATTGAAATGTTGGAGAGAATGAACATAATGGACTATTGCGTTTAACCTTCTCTCCTTCCCTCTTCTTACCATAGCAGAACCCCTCGCTTAAGAAACGAAAATTCTACCGTATGCACCGGTACCTTCTTAACTATTCCGTCTCAAATCATGGTTAGTAATGACCTTATGGTCAATAATCCTAGCTTAATCATTGTTCTCTTTTTCCATTATCGAACTTATTAACAATAAATAGAGATAAGATGATAAAGTATTGGGCTATTAGATAAGGAGCCGCTATTGCGCCTCGGACAGTGAGGATATGAAGCGAGAGCTGTGATTGGCTGAGCGCGGGCCGGCAGGGCGTGGCCGCTCCATTGAAAAGTCTTGAAAAATACCTTGGCATTCCTCGTCCAGTTCGCTAGGCTCTTGTTTTTATCCCCCTCTCCTCTCTCTCCATTTGCCAACGCTTACTCACTTACCTCCGGCTCTGCATTCTTCCTCTGTGTTCCTACATTCCTCCGTCTTTATGTATAAGCAGTAGAATGACTTCTAATCACTGCCTTGTTGAAGCTAAGGTCGACTTAAAATGTGGATCGTTGGGTGTTTTGTCTTGATTCAGATCATATTTCAGAAACATTCAGCATACAATTTTATCGCTTCTCTTGATCGTTACAGAAAATGATAACCTTTGCGATATCGGCTGCTTATATCAAGATAGTAGCCAAAATAAAACAATGATACCTGAATTTAGAGCATATAGTTGATTTTTTTATTTTACAAGGCAGCACTATTTCTTATCTCAAGTATTTGGCGTGCACCATTTAATATTCTTAAATTTTCATTACTTCCTGCGAGGTGTTTTGTTTTCGACTTATTTGAAAAAATATCAGGTTTCTTCTACAGCATGTTTAAAATTGTGGCTATCAAGTACATCACGGTGTCTGCATCATTGTTTCTTATGGTCGGAACAACAATTTTTTTTTTTTAGAATTTAAAATCTAGAGAGAATAATTAAGTGGGTTTTGAGAAATGAACATTAAACATCTTTGGGTGAAGGCATGATAACCTGAAACGTTTTCAGAATTAAAAATATTTACTAAGGCTGTCTCCTGATTATTCTTCCTGTTATCGTATTAACTGAACACTTCCAAACTATAATTTAAATAGTATTTTTCCAAGCTTTAATCGTTCAACTTCTTTCCCGATATTTTGAGGATATACTGTGTACAAAATGTTACTAAATGTTATTAAATAAGCTTTGAAGTGGAGTTTTGATAAAAATTTTCATATTTCTCTCTTGTAAATCTTCTTTAGAGCTGCGACATGTAGAAAGCTTATTATTTTTTTTTTTTGTGCTTAAAGTTGTCATCATTCGGAGATAAATGGTAACGGGTCTAAAAAGCAGATGAAGGATCGAAGATTCAATTTTTGTTACAGCTCTGTTTATTTTAAACCCTGTATTCCTATTAGCGGTAGGAAAGTCAAAAAGTTTGCCTTAGACCCCAAGGCTGAGTTGTCAAAACCCATAATGCCTCTTTTCAACACAAAGCCACCAATGTCTTGGACGGTCCTTCATCTCCTCAGGTTATATTACCTGCCATAAACGTCAGTATGATTTATACTGCTACTTACTTGAACTTAAACCCAATAAACAAACACCCTTAGGATAAGAAGATACCTGAAGAAAACAAGTACCTTGGTCCCTCTTTATCCCTTCCTCATGATACCTGCCACTCATGCGGTCGCTTCTTGACCAGGTAATAAGCACCTTGTACCTGAGCGTCTTAGCTCTAAGGTTGTTAGTAACCTACTAAAGGCAGATGATGGGTTTTGGGACCACGACTTGTCAAACTGGCGCTAGCAGCTTAATGATGGAAGTCTTTACCTGTCCTAAAACCATAATTCACGTTCCGGGGAACGTGCATTACCTGGGAATATTGGGATTGTACCTATTTTGTATAGACGAAAATTGCGTAGAAAATCTCATTGTCTTGGCTTTTAGAAGGTTGTAAGAATATATTTTAGAATTTTACAAAGGTGCTAAAACGTGTGAAGTGAAGATATTGGTGTTTGGCGAAGGAAGCGTGCCTTATCTCAGCTCGCCGGTGACTGCCTGAATAAACACTCCCTTATCTCATTCCCTCTTGTCTTGCTGTCTCTCCTCCCCATGCTTTGACCGATCCTATTGTAGCGCTTCTCAGTTCTCTCCTATAGTAATTATTGTCTGAAGTTATGTAGGGTAAGATCACTGCTAAATGGTTGAAGGATTGTCTTTATTGCTTGCATCATCCCTTAGGCGCTTCGTAATCGGATTAGGCAACAGGGTTTGTTTACCCCGGCCTATCCATATCCCCTCTTGGTCCAATCCGTCCGGTATGTTTGTATATAATGTAGTAACGTTGTTGAAGTTATTTTGAAACTATATAAATCAGTTATTTATTATATACGATTAAGAGTGTATAAAAGATAAAAATGTTTCATAAACACACTATTTTGCACTGTCTGTGTAAATGACTACAATATTAAGCTTATGAAACTTTTTATCGCCTGTCATTTATCTATCATTATTGTTATGGTCTGCCAATATTGGTATCTTAATATTAATAATTCAATTGGAAAGCTTCATCTCGTTTATCAACGTGTAAATGTTTTGATCGAACTTGGCAGGGCTGCGAGCGATGAATACAAAGTGGATTTATAATTTTGTCTTGCCGTCCAACGCCCTTTCCTAATTTTGGCAAAGATTATTGGCGTTAATAGAATGTTGATTTTTTGTATGCTCAAAATAAATCATCTTCAAATACACGTTGAAATGCTTACGTATTTGTTGCTTTCTGCTTCTCGATTCTAGTTTCTACTCCACCTTGTACGTCTGTTGGCTTTGCACCGACGGGCCCTAGATTGATTGCGATTCCTGAAGTTGTAATTAACTCTTGGCCAAGGCTGCTCCCTCGTGTTTGAACTCCCTCAATGGTTGTAGGCTACCGTTGTATCCGATTCTGCGGTTTAGTCTTCCCATTATTACCGCTTAGTAGTGATTTCCGATGTATCGATTCCTACGTCCTAGGATCTAGCTGTCCTTTAGATTGTGCAATCCCACTAAGTGTCGTATAGACGGTTTGTTATATTACAAGTCTTAAATTCCCACAAAATTAGGAAGACTTGCATTGTATTTATGGCCTTCGTGGGGTAGAGATGGTGTTTATTGGCTTCATTAGTCCTAGGAAACTGTATTGAAAGATTAGTCAAGATGTGATTGTGCATACCTCTACAACCTCTCCGAATTGAGTTGTTTACTTTAATTTGGGACGGGAACTCATCTGTTTCCTTGGAGTAAAAATAACATTAAAGAGAAGGTAAATAAGTGTCCCTTATACGGCTATTAAATGTTTAGAAACATTTAAAAAGAACAAAAACTTTCCAATCTAAGACACTAAGAACTATAACAAACAATAACACTTTACACAATAACATGCACATACCAATGATGCAATCGTACGGACGCACTACAGACAATTACATGGAAATCCTCGTCTCTGATTCCAGGGAATATTCGGAGATTGAAGAGGTGCTGGGTGAGGGATCTGCTGATATATTCTTGTTAGATTTGAGCCAAGACTGTGGGTGCCACTGGACACAGCCTCAACTTTATGCTTACCATGCTTCCTTGTTAGCTTAGTGCTTATCATCATCTAGTTGTTTAGCATTTTCTTCGCTGGTGAGGATGAATATTTGAAAGTGGAAAAAAAAGAAAGAAAGGCAATAAAAAATGTTACCGTACTGTATTATTGCATGAGCTGACGTTGTGTCGAGCAAGTTGTATTGTTTATTTGAGAACGAATTCCAAATTGTGGTATTGAACCTTTTTAGAGTATTTATGATTTTTTTTTATTTTCGGACTTGCGAAACATGGAATATTATGATAGATCCTGTCTGTAATGTGCGCTTTCTAATGCTAATCGCTTAGATATTATTAGAAAGCCATGATTCGTTAACTTCATTTTATTCCTTCTATCATCATTAATCTGTAATTACTTTTCTCCACTAATCTATTGCCGCATGGGACGTCCACCATTACACGATAGGGGTATCGTGGAGGTTATCCAATATTTCAAAAATTTCGACCATTCATCACCCGTGATGGATAATTCATCGGAGATGATGGGACTGGGGTAATCACTTAGTGGGAAATGTAGAGGAGAGGTTGGGATTTATCCTAACTATTATTTATCAGCTTCTATTTTTAAGACGGAGCTGAAGGGAGGGGGTTGAGATAGTGGTGGGGGGTTAACCTTGAGGTGCGCGGGACCAGCTGAGCGGCGTCAGCTGAAACTGCGCGCCATTTCTGAGGCCCCTTCTGGGGCTTCCCGCCATTCCTCTATAATCGATCCTCTCCTTCTCAATTCCCCATCCAAGGCTTCAAGAAATCGATTTTTAAAATAATTGCCCTCCAACATTCTCTGATAATAAATGTATACAGGTATTATTAGTCAATTAAAAATTAATATATTATTATTATATACCTTGAAACATGTAGTAATGGAAAGTATTGCGATAGTGAAATTTTTTTAATTCCAGTTTTCAACGGAAATACACGTTTTAGGGTCCCCTGAGTGCAAGCACTAAAACGAAACGTCACAAGAAACTGAAATTTCATATTTGAGATAACTTATAAACCCGTGATGTAAGAGCAACTTTTTCATCTGAATCAGCTGACCAGAAGAGCCACTACATACCATGCATTTTGCAACTTTTTTGCGACTCAAAAACGGCCCAAACGATTTTGGTTCATCTCGATATATCAATGTAAAATTTAAAGGGCTATACTATAATATAGGGTTTTTGTGATTAAAACAGTGCGACAGGGCTTAAATGCCGATATCTTAAAACCAATTACGATATCATCATGTTAGCATTGATAAAAATCTAGTAAATTTACAATTTGAACGAATTAAATATCCATCTAACGGAGAAAATATCAAAAGTATATTTGTATGTAATTTTTGTGTTTTTGAAAAGTAGTAGTAATACGGATGTATAATATATCCGTATGTATGGCTTTGTTATTTCTTATGCAGATATTATTATTTTAAGTTTCGGAAATATATTTTCTTTACCCAAACATCTCAACAGCTTTGTCACGTTTTTCTTTTAATACAATTTTATCTGTCGTTGTTAAAATCCGATAAAAACGTTTCAGCTGATCACTTAATTTGGACACTTATCAATGAGAGATACGAGGGAGTGTTCAGTAAGCTGATTGCTTGTCTTGTTTGCTTTACGATAAGGAAGTTTAAAAAAGAAAATTAAGAGTTAAAATATTTCACCGGGTCGGTATCCCATGGAGTTTAGAATCTAGGGCGAAAAGGTCTGAGTTGGCATATCCTGTTTTCCATTAAGGTTGTCGGGTCCAATCCTTTGATCATGTTAAAAAAAAAATCTCTCCTGAAGTTGTATTTCTATATGCAGCTTTACAAGTTTAATTTGTATTTTTTACTTACTTACTTTAAATCCAGATTTTTAAATTGATTCCTGACACCTGACAGTGTCGTAGTTTGACGACAATTGTCAAATCTTAATTAATGCTGGGTAAAACCCATTTAGTGTCGCCTCTGCTATCTTTTGTTTCGTTTCCTTTTATTATCTCAGCGCTGTTAGTTCTGTGATTTTTTTTCCCTGCTAGATTACATTTTGGGTAATTATTTCAACAATATTTACATTATTAAATGGTAAAACAAATTGTTACAACTCATCATTGTGTATTTCTTTATTCGTTGCTTTAATGTTGATATTACAGTAAGATAACTGTTTTGTTTTTTTTTTGTTTTTTTATAATCATTTCTACTCTATTGAAAACAAGTTATTAAAATGATAAGTTCCTCGTTTGATGATTGTTTTAGTTTTAATTTTTATTTTCACTTACCTCGACTGTTAAAATCAATTTAAAAACAAAAAATCATATATACTTAAATTAAAAAATATTCTAAGTTGATTTTAATAAAACCTATTAACTCAATCACAATAAAACTTATATTATACTAAAGACCATTACATTTCACATTGATATAGCTGGTTTAACCAAAATCGTTTAGAGCCGTTTTTGAGAAAATCGTAAAAAGGTGCGAAATACATAAAGTGGCTCTTCTGGTTAGCCGATTTTGATGAAAAGATTGCTGTAACATCACGACGTATAGTTGTCTTAAATATGAAATTTCATTTTTGTACTACTTTTCGTTTTTGCGCTAGACTTACCACACACACACACAGACTTTTTTTTCGGGACTTGGTTATTTGGACTCAGGAGACCCTCAAACGTGTATTTCCGTCGAAAATTTTTACGATCGCAATACTTTCCCTTCCTATATATTTCATATATAGGTAAGTGAAATTAATAATAATAATATTTATTTATATACAATATTTGTAAGTATATTGAAAGTAATGAATTGGAACACAAGAAGATAGGCTTTAAAATAAAAATAAAAATATTTTTTTAATGTCCTTTACCTGGATAAAATTATGAAAATCAATATTTATGTTTATCCCTTAAAGGGAATTAATAGAGAAATAGACAATGGAGAAAGAAATAAAGCCGGTAAAGGAAGATAATGCCCCAATTGAGGGGAGGAAAGAGATGCTTGCCCCTAATGCCCCTTCCTCTTCCTTTACCATTTACCAATTGCCATCTCCTCTTTCCTCCGCTCTCGGCAGTAATCCCTCATCAAAATAATATATGCATGTCAATCGTGAATGACTCTCTCATTTAATTTTATTTTGTAAATTTGTAAACATCCTTGCTATATGTCGCGAAATTTATGATAGATGATGTGTGCGGAGTATGTGTTAATATAATGTAATTTTTACTATCACTTACCTATATATGAAATATATAGTAAGAGAAAGTATTGTATGGACTCCTGAGTCCAACTGATCAAGCCCCACAAAAAGGTCTATGTGTGGTGACTCGCGGGCGAAAACGAATAGTCCTATGAAACTGAAATTCCATATTTAAGACAAATATAAGCCCGAGATGTTACAGAACCTTTTTCATCAAAATCAGCTGACCGGAAGATCTACTTTATACCATGCATTTTGCACCTTTTTACGATTTTTTCAAAAACGGCTCTAACGATTTTGATTAAACTCGCTATATTGATGTAAAATTTAATGGGCTTTAATATCATTTAGGTTTCATTCTGATTGAAATAGTCTGACGGTCCGATATTTAAAATTGTCTTCCTCTAAAGTACGTTTAATTCTGTAGATTCTATAAAAAAAACTATATTGTCTTGTCAGCATTCATAAATAACGGCTAAATATGCAAGTTGCAAGTTGAGCGAATTTAATAAAGGATAAAACTGAAAAAATATTGATTTTAATGCAATTTTTCGTTT
Organism: Piezodorus guildinii; assembly: GCA_023052935.1. Classification (NCBI taxonomy): domain Eukaryota; kingdom Metazoa; phylum Arthropoda; class Insecta; order Hemiptera; family Pentatomidae; genus Piezodorus; species Piezodorus guildinii. The sequence continues at coordinate 139,611,071 of CM041296.1, read as the reverse complement.
TTGAACAGTAATATAGATGTATAATATACCGTTTGAAAGCTAAAGATTTTAGAAAAAATATTATCTATACACAATCTTGCAAAAGTTAATAAAGAGTGATGAAAAGCCGATAAAGCTAACTAATTATTTAAGATAATATAATAGATTTTTTAATAAAACACATGTTCTATAAAAATTCAATTTAATTAATTCTTTAATGGTTTCACTCATTTTTTATCTCTTATCTGTATTAGAAAAATCTTTAATGCATTTTAAAAACGGAGGTGATTGAAAATCGTGTGTTGTGTGCACCAGATTTTTTTCTGTTTTCTACCTGATAGGCGTCAGCGTATGTCACCATATAATTCGATAGACCTTCCTGAAGCACACCAATCCTCTGGGAGAGATAATAACCAAATCACCTCCCTGTACAACCGTTGACCTTAACCTTCGTACCACAGTAGAGAAATGTTCTTAGTACTGTACCCGACATTACCAACCCAATCCATGAGGGTAGGGTTGTGTGCAACTTGTTTTTTCTAGCTAAATAATGTAAGAGATTAAGGCTTCTGTCAGAAATAGATTAAATTATTGAAACGGTTTATAATTGGCATAAAATATTGCAAATATATCAGGCGGTGAATTCTCCACTTACTAATTTAGATTGATGAAATACGTTCCTTTAATGTGTTAAGTTAATTTTTAACGTATATATTTAAATTAAGAAAGTTTTTATTCTCTATTTTATTATGTTAAAAAGGCTGTTTTGGGGTCAAAGGTCATATAGGAATTTGAATTTAGGTGATATTTCATAAGAATAATTTTCTTTCTTTTTTTAATCTTTATATATGTCTAAAATTTTTTATTTATTTTTATTATGATTTAATGTTAATTTCACTGTAATTTCATTTGATAGATTTTGAATTTTGTCTTACCAAATATTTCGCAATTTTAAATTGTGTTTGTGTGTATATACCAATAAATAATTTAAGGTTTTTCTCCTCTTTCTTGTACCTTTTTCTCTTTCTTATAACAGCATATGTAGAAATATTTGTTCTAGCTGTTTCTCTGTGACTCGCTTCTAGTACCTTAACATAAAGCGTCATTACATATTTTAAATAACATTTAATTCTCTACAATATTTATTCTAACATTGACGTGGAGAAAAAATATAATTTACTGAGTTATTGGGTTCTGAAATGTTGCCAACTGTTAAAAGAATAATAATAAAAATGTTTTTAGTGTAGTTGAGTTCAACGTTTTTATAGAACTAATTTTTAAAGTTTAAATTTTCCAATACATTCATAGAAATTAATTTCTCCTATATCCATCTCATTTCCAATTAGTATTTCTTTATCTAATATATTTAATCCGAAATGCCTGTAATACTTAAGTTCATGGAATTCTTACATCTTGTTTGAAGTAAAAGAAACTTTAAGTGTAATAGGAAAAACGGTAACTTCGTTGAATTTTAAAGGGAATTAATTGTATGGTTTGTTTATCTGAGAGGGTGCTGGTTAGCCGACCTCGCCTAGGACACTGCACAGTGAAAATGTCGGGTTTATTTTTAGTTGAAGAAAATCTGTTTGGAATGTGAAAGTTGCGCTGAGGCAGTGGTTGTGCCGGCCCCAGTCAGCTGTCTCGGCTTTTTCTCTCAATTGTCTCTTATTTACATTTCCTTCTTACTTATTTATATTTTCAATTTTTTTAATTCCTGACGATTTTTATTTATTTAATAACTTAAAGTTAACATTTATTAACACCATAATTTTCATAAAGCCTATTATTAGGAAGCTACGGTCGTGGTTCTAGAAATTGCATCACCTATTGCTTTAATGTTATATAGTAATGAATTTGATCCAATTGAATATTTTATTTTTTTATACTTATTTATACCATACTTATTGAAATAAAAAAAAACTGCCACTACAAGAGGCTGGGACTGCCCCAGGAGTATGTCTCTATACCCTCTGACCTCTGACCACCACTCAATGTTGTCGTTTTAATTTCAAATTCATTCAAACTAAAAAAAAAAAAAAGAGGTTGGTCCATTATTTAATGGAACTAGATTTTGAAAAGATATATAATCCAAATTATCATGAAAATGGTATGCCTTAACTCAAAATTGCCGGTTTCTGAGAAGAAAAGTTTAAAGGTTTTCATGTCCTTTAATATCATGAAAATTCAGACGAAAAAAAAAGCAATTACTCCTCGTTTCTTATTCATACATTCATTGTCAGTATCATGTGAAAGTACATACAAATTAACTTCAATAATTACTTTTAAAAATTAAAAAAAAAATTGCTTTGTTCTTTTTTCGTGCACGTGTATGTTTGCTTTCACGTAGCCATATGAAATATCTGGTACCTAAGGCAGGCAGTATATATTTCAGTATTCGTGAAAATGTAGTGAGCTTTCAGCGGATATACACGTTTTAAGGTTTCTTGAATCCGAATGACCAAGTCCTGCAAAAAGGTCTCTTTGAGTGAGTATAAGTCGCAAGAAACTGTAATTTCGTATTTAAGGCAAGTTTATACCTGTAATATTACATACACTTTTTTAAACTAAAATCGGCTAACCGAAAGAGCTGCTTTATATGTGCATTTTGCACCTTTTTACGATTTTTTTTAAAAATGGCTCTAACGATTTTGATTAAACTCGCTATATCTGTATAATTTAATGGGGGTATAATATCGTGTAAGTTTAATTCTTATTTAAATTGTATGACGGAGTTTAAAACGCCGATATTTTAAATATTCTTCCTCTAAAGTACCTTTAATTCTGTAAATTCTTAAAAAAAATAAATAAATAACCATATCATATTTTTAGCATTGATAAAAAATCGCTAAAGTTGAACGAATTTTATAACCAATTAAATTTGAAATGAGCAAATATTTTTTTTTAGATATATATATTTTTTTAATATGAGATTAGTTATGCAGATGTACAAGAAAACTAAAGATTTTTAGAAAAAAATGTATTTTATGTACAAAGTAAATGAAAGTGATGAAAATTGAATAAAACTAAATTATTTTAGAACATAATAATATAATAGATTACTTAATCTGAAACGCACGTGTTCATCGAAACTTAATGCAATTCTTATACCCTTTATTTTTTAACTCTTACTTTATTTAAAAATTCATAAATTAATTTTAACAGTGTTGCGCGCACTATTTTTTAAATGTTTTGGTTGAATACATTATTCTTTATTTAGCCAATGTAAATGGTCAGGAATTACTCTTTTTTGGCAGAGGTCTTATAAATTATTAAAAATATTTAATATTCGATATAAATATATTTTGGCTTTAAAATAAATTTTAATTTTTTAGGAAATTTAATTTTCTATGAAACAGCACTAACAGAAAAAAACCCCTCATAATTCTCTTAAAAAATAACTGAGTTATTGAATTAAATCACTTTTAATCGGACGCCATTTTAAAAATAATCAGCTTGTATCAACGTCTGGGTATTGGGATTATCGTTATATGCCCTAGTATTTTGTTGATTTAAAAAAAAAAAAAATGGTCAAGTAGTTTCGGAGAAATGATTTTTTTTTTCTTGATCTCGAAAATCTTATTTTTTTATCGCGCTTCACTGATTTATCCATTAAAATCGACTATTTTAAGAAAATAAAATTGAAGTGAAGAAATTGATGTGGCGTGGAAGGAAGACTTTAGATGGAGGGAGATAGGTGGCGGCACCTGGTGAGGCTGATAGCCAACTGGAGTTCTTTGTTCGCTCCCAAGGACACTACCACCACCACCTCACTGTCACACCAACACACTACCACTACCACACTGCCACAGCACTTGCCTACTCCACACTACACTTCATTACTATATCTTCATGTCTATGTCTTGCCAATACAATAGACCTCTTAAAATACAGGCTCGTTGCTTAGTTAACTGTCCCCTCTCCACTCTCTTCATATCTCCTCTTGTACACTTTTCCTTTTTAGTTTTGTTTTTTCCTCCTTAGAGAGGTCCCCTACTACTATCCTCATTCATTCTCATCCCCTCATTATCCCCACTCCTCAGCTTGTCCTCTGAGTCGATGGATTAGTGTATTTTAAATCATTTAAAATGTTATTACCTCATTGCAGGTGTAAACTATACACCGTTGGAGTAATCAGAAATTAATGAAAAAGTTTTATCATATCACTGGCAAGAGTAAGAGAAATAATTATGAAACAGAAATGAACACTCAAAAATTATTGTCACAGACTTTTGGAAATAATATAAATATTATTTTTCTATTTTGTAAGATGTCATTATAAATAAACTTTATTCTAGAGAGAGATACACTTTATTCAACAAGTGGTGCTTAATTGGGTTGCTAATAACACAGCTTACTTTGTTTTTTCCTTAATGGACAATTTTTTATATAAATATATTAACATCTTAAAAATATTAGCATGCAATATACATAAAAATAGATTTTTTTTTTTTTTCCTTTCAATTTTTTTTTTAACACTTTTTTTCCTTTTAACATTTTTTTTCCTAAATTATTTTTCTCATTTTTTTCTTTTCTTGTTTATCTCTCAAATTTATTCATTAATATATGTATGTAACAAAAAAAAAAAAAATTATATATTAATAATGATCACAATAATGCCTATGGCAACCATATGAAACTCCAGCATATACAATAAATATAATAAAATAATAATATTAATATCACAATAAAAAGTTAAAAGATTAAAACATAAATAAAAACATATACACCCATGTCCCTCCATCGATCCCTGTTTCATTCGCTATGAGTAAATGTGACGGTGTATAATTCCCAGACAGTCAAACACTCCCTGTCAAGCACAACTGACTATTCTGTCGTAATTTTTTAAGCTTAAAACTTTATCATGTTTCGTTAACACAATTTAATATTGTAGTTATTAGTTACGATTGTAGAATATAGTATTAACATTGAGTAGATTTTGTTCAAGGATTATTCATAGTTGATGCTTGTCTGTTTTATTAATTATGTAAACTGATATTTGGACCCAGTCCAGTCATGTATATAATTCTCTGCTGAATGTTGAATATCGTCACCAAATAAATCTAGCTTAATTCCATAATTGGGAAATCACTTTTCTCTCTGCAAGATTTTTCATTATCTCATGTATGAATTTAAGTTAACATGGCATCGATCGAAAATCATGTAATGAAAGTGCAACTAACAAAAAATTGATCTGATATTTGCTAGATTGAAATATTGTAGTATGTCAAGTATAATATCAGTGTAATATGTTGGTGATAGTTGATTGGAACCCTTTGACATTATAATGGCTCCTATATCTTTATATTTTTACAACTATATAATTGTTCAATATCCTGTTTCTTTTGATATGCTGATTGAATAATTTTGTATTGACTTAACTTTTATTATTTTCCCTTATATTTTATTTTTTTAGTTTGTTAATTTTATATGAGCATCTTTAAATTCATACGATAATACTATTTATTTTATTAATAAAACTTTGAATGTAGTTAGTAAAGCTTATTTTTGTCATCTTAATATAATTCATGTGACATAGTTTTACATGGAACGATTATGAACTTGTTCCATTTAATAATAATTTTAAAAGATGCAATATTTTGTCTAAGGTTTTTCAAATTGAATTGATAACATTATTTTAGAATTAAAAATTGGAGAAAAAAAAAAGTTGTCTATCCCAACTATCTATCATAAACTGAGCTTCTATGATTATTTAGTTTTAATTCATCATATTTAACAATTTCAGGCTGCAATCCTGCAACAAACCGCTGAATACATTTACCAGCTTGAACAGGAGAAGACACGGCTCCTGTCACAGAACTGCCACCTCAAGCGCCTTCTCAACCAACATGAGGGAGAGGCGTCTGCCAACACCAAGAAGCGGAAGACAGATTCAGGTATATTAAATATCTTTAGTTTAAAGTAATTGATTATGATTGAATCGCGCTTATATGGCAAATAGATGTAAATTATGTGGGTCTTTAATGATCGAATCGTCAAATACTATTTTTTTTTGTAATAATTAAACATTGCATGCTATTGTTTGTTTCTCTGGTTGTAGGTTAGATTATGAATTTTTTTTATTATTTATTATTATCTATGTGGCAAATAGTTTATTCTGGAGCTGAACTAGGAACTGTACGACATAATTGGGCATTAAATTCAATCTGTCTTATTTTAAAATCACTTAGCCTTAATGAAGTAAAGAAAATGTTTATATTTATTGTGTGCTAAGGCATCTTGAGTGTCAATTGGATTAGTCCGACTGAAATTCGAGCAGCTTTTATCTATTACAAAAATATAATTTACTGATATGCCTTAAATTTTAACTCTTTAAAACTATAGGTTGGTTTTTTTTTTTTTTTCATTTTACTTTGAGCCTATGTCGAAGGTCCAAGTTGTTGAGCTCAGTATCGTAATCTGCCAGGAAGATGGCTGACCATTTTTGTTTTGTATGTTCATTTAGGTTTGGTGGTTACGGTGACAAATCCGATATGTGAACCCGTCGAGGAGGCAGCAGACCTAGTGCCAGTCACCCCTCAGTCCGCAATCATCTCAAGTAGGGCTTTTACAAGTGTTTAAAAATAATCAATCTCCTTTCCTCATATTCCAAAGATATCTGCTTTACAACCAGTACCAATCCCGTTCATTCCATAGTTTCACACTTACATGTCTCATTCTCTTCTAACCTACCTTACTAACAACGTAGCATATTATTTTGGTATTCATTGAATATAATTTTCATCTTATGTTTTTTCTTCTTGTTTGGGTGGTCAGGGTTACTCTTCAGCCTTAGTATTTTGAGTTGTTTCTTATATTATTTATGGTTTATGTTTAATATTTTATGGTTGGTTTTATTTTAAATTAGCTTGAGTACTCAGAAATTGCATAGGAATTGTATTTTGCTTTTACACATGTACTGCAATACAAATAAAATTATTATTTAAAAAAAAATAATGATTTATTATATATTTTATTGAATATTAGGTAGTTGACTGTACGAATATAATGAATGATAAGTTGGTTCAGATGATGGTCAGTATATGATTATAAAAATTGTGAAAATTATTTATTTTGTGGCCATCATTTCGAGCGCAGGTCTTAATCTGGGCTAAAAAGTAAGGGTTACCTAAAAAGGTGCAATGTAAGGGTTTGTATAGAGATAATAAAAAAATAGAATAGAAATATTAAGAAAATTTTAACAACAGTAGTCAGTGGAAATGCAAAATAAAAATATATATTAAAAACTAAGAAAGCAATGAGTTAATACATGACATAAGATAATTAACAAAACTAACTTTCTTAACTATTAACTAACTACATTCATTCTAATTTATTAACTCATTACTTTATCAGTTCTTATTACTGTTTATTTTTCACCTTTTTTTTTCTCAGAATATATGCATTTATTTCTCTATACAAACCCTTAGGTAAAGAAGGAATCAATTAGAAGGTACATGTTAGATTTTCAGCTCTCAAAGAGAATCTAACATGTTTGTCACTATTCAGATTTCTTTGTTAATCATTAGAGTTAAAAAAATATTCAATGAAAATTATTATTGAGTTAAAATTGATGACTTCTTTTAGATGATGACCAAGTAAAAATAATTATTGACCTGTATAATAGCATAACTTGTACCTTCCGAGTGACTCCTAATAATTGCTCTCCTAAACCCTCCTAGATAATTGCTTCCATTATGAACAAGACCTTACTCTGTGTTTTATTATTTTTTAGCGGCAATATTGGCTGACAAATATTTTATTTTTTTTATTTTTGAAGAGTTACCAGTTTGGAAAAATTGAATTAAATAATCTCTAGAACACTATTTGTAGAAATATTAGTAAAGAAGTGAGTAGTTATTTAAAATACTCTATTAATTGTCTTGTCGACTCTGTAAAAACTTAAAGTTTAGGTTTAAGAATATTGTTAAAGATGTATCCTCTAATTAATCATTGCAGGACTAGTTGATGGTTATTTTATATTTTTAATTTTCAGAGGTTGATTTAGATACAACTGTATCCGGAACAACAAACGACCTCATCGACGTGAGAGTTCAACTGGATAGGGAAAGGAGGTTACGCATGATCCTAGAGGAGCAGGTGCGCTCACTGGAATCGCAGCTCTATCCCGAGAGGATCAGGGAGATCACTCAGCAAGTTCAGCTCCAGTATCAGCAGCGAGATGATGTAAGTTTAATAGTTTGATAGCTTTATTGTTTATACTAGATGTTTACTTGGTGTGTGGATGTATTAGTTCATATAGAAGAAAAAAATGTCTCTTTTGTTGAAAGATTATCAAACTATCATTGCCAACATTTTAAGTTTATTGACTCTGCCTAAAAAGTTTTCTTTTTGATAGAATAATCAAGTATACTTTCTACTAATAAAATCAGAACTTTTGGTTATTCTTTTATTTAATTTTTCAGATCTTTTAGAATTAGAATTATATTTTGGAGTCTTTAAAGTGTTTAATTTAACTAGTTATTTTTACATGCTTGGAGTCTTATTTCTTTCCGAGTTCAAGAAGAGCAGTGAATTTGCTGGTTAGCTATTTAAATTATAACTGCCCAAGGTTTATTCGCTAACTTCTAAAATTTTAGTGACCTGGGTCTTTTAAAAGTGTTATAACAGAATTTTTTTTTTAATTAATACTTTATTTATACTATCACCTTTTTAACTGTCATACATTAATTATTTTCATTATAATAAGTTAATAAATGTATTTTCTGTTTTATTAGCAACCAGAAGATTCAACGGGTGCTGCAGTGATAACTCCAATGAGGCGGGAAGTCCTGTCAGGTGCTGCTGAGACTGTGGCGGCAGTGGCTAATCTCCAAGTGGTCTCTGGGACCTCCCTCCAGCCGGTGGCACACACGGAGACTGTCATAGCCACCGTAACACCCTCACCCCCGCACTCTCCGCGACTGCCGTCCATCCTGGAAGCTGCCATCAAGGCAGAGCCCAAGGTGGAAGTGGAGCGTTTGCCCTCTCCCCACTCTCTATCCAACGATGACAGAATGTCGCAAGCAAGGTATGTTGTAATGCTAGAGTGTTAATGTCCGAGATGACTAATTGCTAATATTATGTCTATGTTGGGGATTAATGTCAACTTAATTTTTTCAGAGTATATTTGGCATCAACATCGAGACAAAACCTTGAAACTATTGTGGAGGCGATCCGACACCTGGAAGGAGACAGCCTGTTCGACGGAGTGGAGGGGGCGGGAGGAGGGGATGGCGCCCCTCAAGAGGCTCCCCTCGCGCTCACCAAACACAACTCACCTGAAAAACAGCACCTCATCAAGGTGAAGATGAACCAGTACCTCCAGTTCCACCAGCAGCAAAGGCCTGGGGTCATAGTAGTAAAGCAGCATACGTGATCTCCACGTTCGTAGATGTGCATATAAATATATATTCCTATGTATATATTTATATATACATAAATATATATATATATACCTTTCTTTTTCTTCCCCTCCCCCTACACAAACTGTTTATTTTGTATATCTCTATAAGAAGCTCGATTTGCAGTGATCTTGGCTTATTATGCCTATTTGAAACAAAAAGGACTTTCTAAAAATACAGTGTTTACAGTTTTGGAAATTGATGTATTGATTTGGCCATCTTGTGCATAATCCTTAACTTGCTGGCTATTGCAATGCAGGTATTAGTGGACATCTATTTCCCCATCATCATCTTTATTTTAATATATTTATATTGTTCCAAGTTTTTTAGGTGCAAAAATTACTATAATAAATTGTAGTGGTGTTTTAAGATTGGATTTATTATATGTAAATGTAATATTACCTTGAAAATCCTTTGTGAGAGGGTTGCTATGTTACCCATTGTAAATTTGAAAATAAAACTATTTAATACAAACTTGTAAAGTTATTGATATTAATTTTAATTAAAGTTATCTTTTTTCGATGATATTTATTCGTGAAGTAAAACTTCTCTGATAGATGTACACTAAAAAAGGATTGTTTCTAGATCAATCTTGTTATCTCGAACTATAAATTATCTATATAATTGATATTTGATTGACAACATATTAGCAAAGAATATTGTTACATTTAGTTGAATTTAAAATATTAATGTTTCAGTGCGTGTACATGTATTTTATTATAATATAAAATGAGGTTTAGAAATACCTTCTCCTTGCTGTAAACGTGTGTGGGAGGGATGTTTTTGTTTTTGGCGTAGTGGACTGACACCTTGCTGGAAATCATGACGTGATGAGGCTCATGATTGAGAAGCTAGGTTCGTCTTAGCTAGCCGTCGAGCGCGGTGAGGTTTGTTCATTCGTGAACATCGCTCACCGCAATACCAAGACTTTTGCATTTGTAGGTAAAATTTATTTAATATTTTCTCACAGGACATTGCCTTGTGTTGTTAATTGTTAAAGCGATTTTAGTTTTCGCTCATCTGACTTTTGTTATTCAACATCAGACTGTTGCATAAAGACTTTTTGTGTTATATAATTTGTTTTGTATTTAGTTTTTTCGAAAGGGGTTTTTTCAGAGCTGAAAGTGCTTTTTATACCACCCCGCAACTGTTTATTATGTATGTATATTTAGCACAGCCCACCTCAAGGTCTGTACCCATTCCTTTGAATAAAGTATGTGTGATTTCAATGTGTAATAATATGCAGTATATATTGAATTAAGAAAGTAATTTATTTTATCTTTTTTTTTTTTTTTTTTTTTTAATATTTTGCAGAAATGTGTAAAAAATTGTATAAGTGTATAATTTTTTTTTTTTTTTTTTTTAAATGTGTGATTGCGACTTAGTATGATGGACACCTTAGCTTAATGTGTATATGTATACGTATGTTTAAAGAATTCTGTAGTTTATTAGATTAGCAATTTGAACAAAAAGTGATGCAAAAACTGTAGTAAAATTGTGCTAGTTTAATAGGTTGGCAGGGGCTCTATCTCTTGCGAACCTTTAATTTTAATAGTATTTTTTGTTTTATTTTGTTTTTAAAAATTGAAAATGGCAACATTATGTTTTTATTATATTAAGATTAAAATATATACATATATAAATACTTAATTGACTTATATACATTTGATAACAAAAGGGTGCGTATGTATAATTGATAAAGAAATAAGAAAGAAATGCAGGGAAATATTTTACTATGTTATTGCGAGGTAATTATGTAATTAAGCCCTTAAGGAAATTTAAAAAAATACCTTGCATTTTTTTTTAATGTAAATAATACAAATGCTATCAATTTTATTTATTATTACTATTTTCTATAATTATCATTCAACTATAACAGGACTTGCATTATTATAACCCTCTCATTTTATATGTCTAAACATTGAACACAAGTATTCACAGAATCATACACTAGACAACACTCAACACTGACACATGTAAAACAACACGCACACCATATTTATTTATTTTTTCAATATAATTATTTATTTGAAGGGCTGGCAAGGGTTGTATATTGAAAGTTCCTTTCCCAAAACGTATCGGTTCTATAAGGAAAAATATGTTCTTTTTTATCGTAAGCCACTGCGTACATTATTTGACTAAATCAGCTTTTATTATTAGTTAGGGTTTTGATAGCACTAGCCATTTGTGAAAGTTTACTGTTTGCTTTGTGCAATTGTTTTTAATTGTGAAAGTTATTAAATTCATGAAATGAATTCTCTTTTTTTTTTAATGTAAATAGGTAGCTTTTACCTTATTTGTATACATAATGTAGAGAAAAAAACAAAAAAACTTTTTTTTTTTTTTCCAAACGCTTTAAGACGCATTGTTTGTACGAATGTGTGTGTGTCTATAATGGATCTATTGACTACGTATCTCGAATAATACACACATTTATACAATGCTGTTTTGAAATATTGTTTGCAAGTTTGTTATTGTTTTCCTGAAGAGAGTAATTTGTTACTGTCTAGCACACTTTTGTTTAAATTGTAATTATAACTATATATACATATATATATATATATTTTTTCTTTCGGACAAATTACTACATATTCTTTTTATCGAAAGTTCACTAGTAGTTATTGATTATTATTGTAAAAAGATTTGATCTATTAAATATTGCTCAAATTTTCATTTTACTGAATGTCATATAGACGTGAATATTATTGTAGCTTGGTTAATTTTTAAAGAATGAATGTAATTTATTATGTAATTTGTATTATAAAATAACCATTCTCTTTGAGTTTTTCTTATGTACTTGACATAATGTACAATGAAGAAGCTTTGTTCATTAAATGAAATTGCTGTCTTGTTTACTTATCTTAAGTACATAAGGAAAACGATGTATATTGAGCAAGCTCGTAAATAATAATGAGGCTGGAAAAGCAGAGCATTTTTTGATTACGGAAAGAAACGAAATGAATGTAGATTAAAAACTTTACATTTATTTCGTTCTAAAAGTGCAATCGGCAGGTTAAAAAAAAAATTAAGTACAGCATTGCACTCGTTAGGAATAATGCACTTCTCAAAAATATTTACGGACACAGAGAATGGATTTTGGATAAAATTTAGCCAAGCTTCAGTGAACCTTTATTCTTGTATTTCTTGCTGGTCGTCTGTGTATCTTATAATACAACTGTACAAAGATTAAATATAAGGATTTAGATTTTTTAAACATTTATTCATTGAAAAAAAAATCTCTTCCAAGATATTTATAATGCATTGGTTTCTGTATATAGCATCTTATATATCTTAGGCCTAGCAGTTTTGTTTTCTTTTTCCAAAAAGTAACATAATTGTTTGAAGGTGTTGTATATTTATTTGGCATTGTTTTTAACAATACATCATTTTAAACTATGATTTTGTAATTTTTTATTTATTTTTATCAATCCCTTGTTCCCTTCATTCATTTGTCGAACAAGTGTAGTGGATAAGAGCACTAGACTTTTGTTCTCTGGGTTCTGGGTTTGAACCCCGGCTGTGGCAGGATAATTTTTTATTCTGTTTCAGCCGTGGGACAAGCCTGGAATAGGGAGACCCTTCTGGGCCACATCCAGCCTCTATAAAGTGGTGCTATGGTTCATCCATTTAAAAAGATGGATTGAATGGGATGTCATGGATGCCATTTAATAAGGAATTGAAATAAGAATATTTTCCAAAGGGTTTTGTGTCTTCCAATTTATTAATTACCATGAACACATGACTAAATGATTTATTTAAAAAAATCTGGTGCGGGCAATACACGACTTTCACTGTTCAAATCAATTTAAAAACTATTAACTATAATTCAATTTGAAAAATATATTGAGTTGATTTTAATAAAACGTATATTCATTTTCGTAGGAAACATATGATTTAGATTAAATAATAGAGCTATTAAACTGTTAATCTGTAATAAGTTTATTCCCCATTTGTCACTTTATGTCACCTTTTAGAACTTTGTGTATAACAAAATGTTTTTTTCTAAAATCTTTCTCTTTCCAACGGTATATTATACGTCTATATGACTGTTCTTATTATTAAAAAACAAAAAATTACATTAAAAAATATTTTTGCTGTTTTATCCTTACGTTGGTCATCAAATTCGACCAACCTGTATATTTAGCCGTCCTCCACCAATGCCATTAAGATGATATGGTTAATCTTTTGGAATGTACAAAATTAAAGGTAGTTTAGAGGAAGACAATTTAAAATATCTGCATTTAAGCCCCCTCAGACTATTTCAATCAGAATTAAACTTACATGATATTAAAGCCCATTAAATTTTACATCGATATAGCTAGTTTAATCAAAATTGTCAGAGCCATTTTTGAGAAAATCCTAAAAAAGTTCAAAATGCATGGTATAAAATGGCTCTTCTAATTAGCCAATTTTGATTTTTAAAAAAGTTGCTGTAACATCTTGGGCATATAGTTGTCTTAAATATGAAATTTCAGTTCCGTTCGACTTTTCTCTTTTGCGCTAGACTTAACAGACACACCGACCATTTTTTGGGACTTGGTTATTTGGACTCAGAGGGCCCTAAAAAGTGTATTTCCTTTGAAAATTTTCAAGATCGCAATACTTTCCCTTACTATATAATTCATATATAGGTAAGTGAAAGTATAAAACAAAAACATAATCATTGGATTGGAAAATAAAAGTCCTTTAGGTTTTTATGTCACTTTGATTCACTTCTTATCTGATGAATTAATTCCTAAAGGGGATTATTTATCCTGTTTGTAATATGTCAAAGACTTTATCTGTTAACTCTTGTTGATACGAGCTTAGTATTGTGGTTGCAATTGCGCTGTGAATAAGGAAATAAATATCATTCATTATCAGCAGATTTTGTTGTACAATTAAAAAAGCTAATCGTGCTGCAGATGGGTGGTCTAGAGGACTAACATTTAACAATAGTTTAATGTTCTCCGGGTTCTGGGTTCAAATCTCGGCTGTGGCAGAATATTATTTAATCGGTTAATAAAGCTGGGGGATGACCCTAAGGTATGGAGACCCTCCTGGAGCAGACCTAGCCTCTGTAAGTGAGTACCCAAAAATGGGAGAAAACACCTGGCGTCTGAGTGTGATATCTCGGACTAATCACCTCATTGCACGGACGTTGGCCTAGAAACAGTACAAATCTCTATATGTACTGAGCCCAAGACCCTTCATGGATTGTAGAGATACGGGTTTTTTTTTTTAATCGTGCTGTAGAAGCTCAAAGAAAAATTTGTAGGATTTATGAGGACGACTCAACCGAACACACCCACTAAAATTGGTTTGCCAAATTTCATGTAGGAAAAGGTGTGGTTGCTCATATGAAATTGAAACAAGCAATGTTCAGACCAGTGTTGACCAAAATTCCTCCTTCCCCCTTCCCTCAATCACTGTCAACATTGCTATGGTCCTAATTGTTGGTCCCTCACTCTCTAATTGAAGTCAACTTGGCAACACGCATATCTCTTATGATTGACTAAGGAAACAACAACAAAACAAGCTATTTTTGAAAAAGTTGTTAACAGTAGATGAAAAATGGATATTTTACGATAATGTTGTCTGTAGAGAATCTTGGAGACTTAGTAGTGAAGCTCCTAGAAAAATGTCAAAACCTGAATTGCATTCAAAGAAGGTGATTTTCATTTAGTGGAGTTCTTAGAGTGTTATTTTCTATGAGCCTATTGTCATCAGGACAAACAATTGATTCAAATCTAAGCTACTCACAATTAAATAAATTGTATCAATCAATTAGAAATAAACACCCTGAACTGGCAAATAGGAAGAATGTGTTCCACCAAGACAAAGGTCCCACACCCCATTGGACTCTCACAATAAATTTTTGAGCCTTGGATGGGACCTTTTGTCCCACCCTCCCTATTCACCTGCCCTAGCTCCAAGTGATTATCACTTATTCCAGAACTCCATGAATGGAAAGGAATTCCAAAAGTAAGAGGACGTAATAAACCATTTGGATCAGTTTTTTAACAATAAAATCCAGCCATTCTATATCCAGTTATTGGAAAGATGGGTAAAAGTCATACTAAATAAAGATAAATATATTATAGATTAAAATAAATTTTAGATGAGGAAGATGGTTGGGGGTGCGGTAATTAAATAGAAACACACATTAAAACAAGTGCAATTTTAATTATGTGCCGACTTAAAATAGCACTTGTTTTAATGTGTGTTTCTATTTAATGACCGCACCCCCAACTATCTTCCTCATCTAATTTCTCAACGGTCAACAAAAACTCCATCAAAATAAATTTTATGTCTAATACGCATTAAGTTTTATTTCACCATAAAAAAACCAAAAGGACTTATTTGCAGAATCAATAGTAGACATTGTAATTACTTTATTATATAAAACTTAGCTAAGGACCTACATGGAGACTACACCTGTGCTAAGACGGCCACTTTTTTCTAAAATTGGAATATTTTCTCATTCTGGGGTTTCCACTTGTTTATGTTTTGAAGGTGGTTTGTTTATTGGAAGGTAGTGTTGTTTTCTCATCAACTTAAAGGGAAAAATTTAAGACATTATGCTACCTTACTACACATTAAGGAATGAGGCTCTGGAATGTTAAACAAATTTAATTCTTGAAAAGTAACTTATACCATTTTGCCATCTT
Source organism: Piezodorus guildinii (assembly GCA_023052935.1). Lineage (NCBI taxonomy): Eukaryota > Metazoa > Arthropoda > Insecta > Hemiptera > Pentatomidae > Piezodorus > Piezodorus guildinii. The sequence continues at coordinate 139,595,041 of CM041296.1, read as the reverse complement.
AGCGAAATATGTTCTTATGGCTTCTCTGGGAAGGATGTCAAATCTTGGATATCTCTCTGCATCATCTTCAGGGATGGTATCTTCTTTGATGTCATATGTTTTGGCAGACTGCTTTTCTATGGCAGCGTTTTGCCAAAAAACTGCATTTATTGATGTATTTCTATCAGGTTCTCAAGGAATACTGTATTGCATAAAACCATTTGTAGTTCCTTTCCAAAGGTGTCGTGTTCACAATTTCACGATAATATTGGTGGCATGCTAGGGATGATAAAGTTACCAACAGGTTTTAATTAATACATTATTATTAATGTTAACAACTAATACATATCTACATACATAATCTATAAATATTCACATAACAAGCGTTTAAGTATGTTTGAGAATATTGAGGAAGATGAAGATGGAAATTGTCTTAGGCACCACCTTTTGGCTTCATACTCCTGCATTCAGTTCCTCCCACAACTTCACTTGATGTTCATTTTCCATAGCTAGAATTAGACTGCCTCCCTCATTCCAAATTGTCACACTCTTCACCTATACTCTTATTTTTTTCTCCAAAATACTATTTTTGGAAATTCAACAGGCAAGGCTAATGGTGGGAAGTGTTCTAGAAAAAGAGGAGGAAGCAGTCCAGCAAACATGTTAGGGCATTTTTTTAATTTGTATGTTGTATAGTTTGTCGATTTCTGCCTAAGCTTTGCCCTATGTTTTTGGGAAATGAGTTTCCAAAAAATATTTAATTGTTTTTTTTTAGTGCAGCTGCAAATCCACGCACTTTTCTTCCACAAGAGCCTAAATGTCCTACCGGATAGGATTTAAAACCTTCCTGGTAGTACTTTTTAACTTGCAGTTCTGTGTAAGCTAAACAATTTTTTACTTTCACTTACTTATGTATGAAATATATAGTAAGGGAAAGTATTGCGATCGTGAAAATTTTGGAATTTGAGTTTTCACTTAAAATACACGTATCAGGGCACCCTGAAGCCAAATGACCAAGTCCCGCAAAAAGGTGTATGTGTGGTCAGTCCAGCACGAAAACGATGAGTTTTATAAAAAATGAAATTTCATATTTTATACGCATATATACCTCAGATTTACTATATACCACCTTTTGCAACAAAATCGGCCGACCAGAAGTGCTATTTTATACCATGAATTTTGGACCTTTTTATGATTTTGACAAGAACAAGATTTTGATAAAACTTGGTATATCATTGTAAAATTTGATCATGTAGATTTCATTCAGATTAAAATTGTCTGACAGGGCTTAAATGCCAATATTTTCTTCCTCTAAAGTACCTTTAATTTTGTAAATTCTAAAAAAAATTTACTGGTAGGAATTGGTCCATGTGGCGGTCAATAAATGAAACAACCAAATAGTTTCAACTATTTATTGTGTGCCAACGTTTCGATTGTGGGTCATCATCAGGGCGATTGTAGGAGTGAGAACCCAACAATCAAGAGTATTTGAGCATTTCTCTCTCTCTCTCAAATACTCTCACTCCTACAATCGCTCAGATGATGACCCACAATGAGGGTCAAAACGTTGGCACACAAAAAATAGTTGAAACTATTACTGACCGCCACCCAGACTAATTCCTTCCAGTGATTCTCATACGGTCAACTAATTATTTCCACTAAAAAAATAAACATCTTATCATCTTATTAGCATTGATAAAAATGGTTAAATATACAAGTATAACGAATTTGATATCCAACTAAAGGAGAGAAGAGCAAAAATATTGTTTTAGGCAGAACAGAGCATAAACTTAGGTGATTTTTGTACATAACAATTTCATAATATTATGTTATTTAATATAAATAATGTTGTTGAAATAAATAATGAATGTTTATGAATAAACTGAATACAATTCTTCGAATTCTAACTTTATTTCATAGTTCTTAAATTGATTTAATCACCTGAGGTAAGTGAAAGTCCTGTGTTGCCCCGCATCATATTTTGTTTGTGTAAAAGATTGTGCTGTAAATGTGCATTTGGCATAGTGCTGTGTATACTATAATGTAAATTATCTATCAAGAAAATTAATAAAATTTCAACTAAAATGCTACAATAAGTTATTTCATTGATCAGTATACTGTGTGAAGAAACAACCCTTACAGTTGGACGGCATTGTTTTGTTCTGTATTGTTAATAAAATAAAGCATTTCTCTCTCTCAAATATTATACTGAATACATAATCCCTTATTTACATACTGTCCTTGAATGAGCCAAATGATTAAAATATGAATGATAATATTCTGTTTATAATATAAAATCAATTATAATCTGAAGTTATAAATTGAAAATATAATATATAAATAAAAGCTGGATTAAAATTTGTAATATTAATTTTATCATGTACTGTTCAGATTTCTCATTAATCTTTAACTAGTTCTTATAAATATTGTGTCATTGGTGCATAAATTTAAACTTAAAAGTTTTCAATGACAACATTATTATGATGGTTTCTGAACAGAAAGAATTTTCATTTTATAAAAATACTAGCTGTAACCCGCGAGTTTGCTCGCGACTATTTCATTTTTGTTAATATATATACTTTTACAATTAGAGTAACTATAATACATATAATGATCAATTATTTAAAGCCAGGTTTTAATTTTATTCAGTTAAGTTTACAATAAAATACTAATATAAGGAGGCATACCCATAATTAATAAATATGTTTTAGCTTTTAAACATAAATGCTGTATATTGTTTTAACTAGTTAGCAAAATAAATATGAACCACATTCGTAAGTGAAGCTTTCCACAAGGGAAAAACCTAGCTATTTAAGTTTCAGAAATAATTTTTTCTATGTAAAAATTGTTTTTGAGTAGCATAAATCTTTGCTAATACTGATAATTCACCTGTAATTTTTAGGAGATATATTACTTTTAGAGTTATAGTTAAACACGCAACTTTTTACAAGATTTTAGTAATATTTTACCTTCCCTCTTATTCAAGACTCCCCATTTTAGTAATTAGTTTCTTTTATACATTTTGTGGTTGTTTAGCCTATTGAAATCATTTTTTTAAATCCAATAACATTTGAATATGTTTCTATAGGAACCTACACACGAAACATGGATACGATACATTTGTATTTGTTATAAATATAAATACATTTGTATTTGTTATAAATATTTTAATATTTTTATTAATAAACATCAGATTAGAACGATTTTGCTTCCAGTTGGATCGAAATTTGATTGCCATTAAGTCAACACTTTGAACACTTAAACTCAACTGGTTCTAGTGTTATTAATTTGGTTTTGTCTTATAGTCGGTTGATGAGATGAGAGACACTCAGGCAAGTAATATTTGATGTATTATATTTCCAAAACAAACTGGGTCTCAGCCACTAAATTTTATTCTATCGTACTTAATATATAGAGGTATAATATGTATGAATTATATAATTTTTCACTCAGTCCTTTTTGAGATATTTTACTGTAAATATTACTTAGCTGGAAAAAATCCTGCTTTGAATATTCATATTGAAAAATTTTGATAGCTTGCACGATCAAAATTTCTAAAACAAGTAGTGCAATGATAAGGCTATATATGGAAAAATAATTAAGCATGAAAATCATTTTTGACCTCCCTTGTCATAGCTTGCCAAAGGTTTCAGTTGATGTGATTTTTTTAAACCATTTTCTTGGCTAGTTAGGTAATGTGTTGTAAGGACAAAAATTTTATAAAATATTCTCATTTTCATTCTATTTTTTGTTTGGTTCTTAAATATGCAAAATTACCGAAGTTAATTAGTTTTTAAAGAAAACGTTATTTTAACATTTAAGAGAGTTTTATAACTCCGGAACCAGCTTAGTCTCAAAGACCAAATTCGTATCACATAAACAGATCGTATAGATAGGTAATTTATATAAGTTTCATAATTTTTCACTGTCCCTTTCCAGATATTTCCTGTAAACATCGCGAAAAATCAGTGTTAGCCAATTTTGAAATCTCATATAGAAAAAATGTACTATGTTCTCAAGATCGAAATTTTTACAGCAAGTAGGACTAAGACTAAACTTTATATTAAAATCTTGTTAAAAATCTCGTTTTTTATTCATTTTCGAGAATTTTTTAAACAACTTTCTTCACTATTTAGGCAATAAGTTGTGAGGACAAAAAATACGAATGTTATTGCTAATTTTTGTAAAAATTAAAGGAATTAAAAAGGTTTTCCCATCACATGTTTCTGCCCATGAAGCTGACTTAAAACGGCTGCAACACTAAAAATATTGGCCCGAAATTTTTTTTTTATTTATGGTTTTATATTCACAAAAGTATAGGGAATAACTGGTTAAAAAATCACGAAAATCAAAAATGTGGAAAGACAAAATTAATGAAAATTTGATGATTTCAAATGGATTGACCCTCCTTCATAATCAGAAACAAAAAATACTTTTTTTATTTGTATTAACATTTTGATTTATTATTTTCAATAACGAACCTCTGAAATCTACCAAAAAAAAATTACTCCCCCTTCAAAATTTGAGGGCTTATTTTTCAAGATGTGTAGAACCCGAATAATGAATAAAAATCCGTTTCTCCTAGTTTATAAATAAAATAAATGTCAAAAAATGTCTACAAAATGAAAAAAGAATCATTGAAATCAGTTAAGAACTAGCAGTATAATGTTTTGAAATCAGCAGTGGTGATATGCCATTTTTCTTTTAATATAAATAAATAAACTTTATTCACATATTTACATATTGAAAAAAATGTTAACAATGATTTTGGATGAGTCATCCTTTCAATCAGAAAATATTTGTCTTTGAATCATTTATTGCTTTTCTTATTACTTAATTGCCTATCTACAACTTTGTAAACAATTATATCCTAATATTATTATTTGAAAATAATAAACCATTCTGTAATAATTTTCAACATTTTTCTGTATAATTTTATATATATATATATATATATATATATATATATATATATATATATATATATATATATATATATATATACTATTTTAAAAACCATTTTTTATAATTATTTATTTACCTTGAATAATATTATTTCATCAAAATATTTCCATTTTAGTCAATTCACCATTTCATTCTTGCCAGAACTGAGCTATATTCTAAATAGATATTTGCCCTTTGCAATTGTTTATTTAGCTAATCCTTCTCATTTATTTATTTTATTTAATGTGTGTAATCTAATTAATATGAACAACAAATTTATTTTTGCCTGTTATCTTCTATAAAAATTGTTAAAAAAAATTTTGTTAGGTTTTTATTTTGTATTGATCTGTTTAGTTTATTCTTAGTTTGCTTATTATGTCTGAATAGTACATATTCAGGTTTTTTGTATCTGTTTTGAAATTCACTTTGTGTTTAATGTTTTTTTATGGTATGAATCCCTTTCATGATTCTTCCTTTTTTTTTGCATTTTCTTTCAGCCAGAAAATTCTTTAAAAATGATTTTAAAAATGAAAGTTTTGGCTTAGTCTTATACTGTGTTTCATTAATATTCTTATATTCATCAATTACATAAATTATTCCCCTTTTATATAATAATTAAAATATATGAAATTCAGAGTATGGTCCTTGCCAAGGTGTATAAATACCACCGAAGAAGTTGAACTGTCCACCTTTAAATCATTGGAAACAAAAAAAAAGAAGAAAATTGAGTATAAGAAAAAAGAAAGGCGTGTTTATGACTGTCTTAAATTCCCAGCAGATCTTTAATTTTCAAACATATATATGTATTAGACAGCGTTAACAAAAAATAACTTAAATTGCATCTGTTCTCTCCTTGCTTTAAGTTGAAACAGAACATGCGCAGTATACTTTTTGTGTTCCAATGAGATCTCAACCAGAACGAAAAAACCACACTGCGCATGTCCTGTTTAACCACTGACAAAATCAGTTACGTGGGAACAGAGTTATTTTTAACTACCCCCCTCCAAACTATTTTTAATCTAATTGACAATTATTTAAAAAATCCTGGGGGTACGCCATCAAATACGAAACTTAATTGTAATAAACTGTTTGATTATTTTTCTTAATAATGATTATAATTTGTGTCTATTTATGTCTTTACCAATCTCCGATTAAAGTTGGAATCATAATGTTTGTCGGAATGGTATCATTCCATTACAGAGTAAGGAATCAATGTGATGAAAATAATAAATAAAAGGATATTATTAAATTTCTAATTTATCATATTTTGAATAAATGCTAAAGGTTTAAATATTAAATAAAGAAAAAGGATTTGATGCAAAGCAGTAGATCGATGTAATATCGATTAGTTTGTGTATTAACCATGGGTGTTATTTGAATTATTAGTTATAGTTGAGCATTAAAGATTTCTTAAATATATTTTGTTTATGAATGCTTCTAGTATTTTCTTGTAGACTTATGCATTTAGAATATTTTTTAACGTAGTTATGAAAATTAATAGTGAACAGAAATGCAGTAGGAAAAAAAATAGGAACAGAAAACGATCTAAGAAACGAAGAGGTAATAAAAAGAAGTTCAAATATCATAAGTCTCATATTACCAGGCGAGACCGTATGCCAGTTCACTTAGCGAGGATGAACGGGGAGAGTTTTTGGAAAAATTATAACAACGTTATTCACTGGCAAAAGAATTATTTGAATTACATACATAGTTGTCACTTGTCTCCAGAAACTTCTTTAGCACTTAATGTAGGTATATCATTTATTTATTTACTTATAGGTAAGTGAAATAACTTTTTAGAATAACAGATCAGAATGTTTTTTTGCTTTGGTAAATTAGGCAGGCTCTTTATGGACACCTGATAGTAGGGTGCAGACAGTTGATACTACTTCAAGTGAAGTAGATTTTGTTGATGAATCAAACAGTGAATTACATGATTCACATTATGAAGAAGATGAGGAAGAAGAAGAATTCGAAGTAACGGAAGAAATGATGAATTTTCTTGAGCAAAGTATGAAGCACAAGGAAGCTTTAAGTAAGTTTGTTTCTTATGTTGTGTTTTTAAATACATACTATTGTAAAACTAAAAGTTTTATTTTCTTAATAGGATTGATGAAAGCAGAAGCCGCTGTCGATTCAAATAAAGTAAAAGAAGTTGAGGAAGCTCCTGAGAAAGGTTTAGGCCGAGGTAAGATTATTATTATATCATTATGTATTGCATGCTTTAAAAATATTGACATTTTGGTTTCTGTATTGTTGTTATTTATTGGGTTGTTCTCTGATTATTGACCGTGTAACAGATTTATTCCTCATGCTCATGAGTTTACTTAATATTTTGCTTTTGGTTGTTATCATCATCCTTGTTTCAAAGAGTTGTGCAAAGTTGACTGGACCTTCTTATCTCCTAGTTTTCTAATAATCAAATTTGTGCATTAAAAATCTTTGAAGTCGATCTTTTGATATTTAAAAAACTTAAAAGCTACTCAGAATTTTTAAATATTCAAGTTATTTTATGTGAAATTCAAATAAATAGCAGTTGATTTCTGTTCTTATAATCCGAAAACAACGAACATTTTCCTGAAGTGTGGCTATGACCATCTCTGTGAATAGCAAATACCAGCCAATGTTTGCAAAAAAAAAAAATAAATAGATTGGCTATTAAGGAGTATATTTAACTAATAGCTGCAGTATACATTTAAGAGGTTTAAACTATTTAAAAGTATATGAAGATATTGTAGTTTAGATAATATTATTTAATATAAATCTTTTGATTGAAAATAAATAAATGTTGGAAATTGTGTCGTAATTAAATTTATGGTGAATGATGAAGCTGAAATAATGATTTATATCACATCTCAGGGTCAAAATAACCTTTTCTTTATTAAGTTGTATGTTACCAAGAACTAGTGACAAGATAAGGTTTCTTTATTTATTTATTTTTTTTTTAATTTTGAATTCTCTCTGTACCAAATCACCATATAAAATAAAAAAAATATGGTTTCTAATATTCAGTTCTGGGAATTAAAAAAAAATTATTTATAGTAATTTACAACTGTATTAAAGAACACAATAAGTAAATATGAGGAATGAAAAAAAAAAGTCATGAAAATGTCTTGAGAAAGAACTACCCAGTGGTAGCACTTAACTATTTTAAGGCAGTAGGTTATCAGGGATATCTCAGGAAGATAAATTACGGACAAGTGGGTTTGTATGAGCAGGGAGTTTAGAATGGAAAGAGGAGTATCTATCACGGGCTAGGTCTGCAAAAAATGGGATATTTAGGACATTATGGAGGAGTTGATTTGTAACAAAATAAGAAGGGGCATTCAGGATTTTGGATTGTAAGAACTGGATGCGGGAGGAATTAGATGGTTTCGTAGAGCCCCAAAGCTCGATTCCATTTGTCCAAATAGGTCTGATAATTGTGATGTAAATGAGTCTTATGTAATATACTGGAAGTATTGAACGTTTGTCTAGTAAGTGTTGTAGTAATCAATATCTTCGAGCAGTTTCTTGTCGTTTCAGTCTTGTGTGAGTATTCTGGGAAATTTAAATGTATTTTATAGAATTTTCAGTCTAAATATATTTAATTTATTACTATAACTTAGCAAATTTAATTTATTACTATAACTTATGATTATTGTTGGGGTATAAAGAACCCCTCTTTTGATCCTCATTGATTTCTTTCTGATTAATTGTGATGAAATTTATTCTTAATCAATGAATGCTTTTAATTCCTTCCTCTCTCTCGTGAACATCTAAATGCCATTAGACCCAAGTTCTTGATTTATTTTTAATCACCCAAAATATTTTCATCATAAATAGATTTTTTTTTTTTTGTAAATTAAGAAAAAAATATATGAAGAACTTGAAAAAGAAAAAGTAAAAAAAAACTTTTTTTACTGCATTTATATTTGTTTACTGATAAAGAAAAAACGGCTGTACAATGAGGTGTGATTAGGCCTTGACCACGCCCAACTGCCAGGTTTTTTGGTACCCACTTTATAGGGCTACCCCATGAGGGTCTCTGTAACCTTGAGTCACCCCCCGACTGAATTACAAGAATAAATAATATTCTGCCACAGTCGGGATTCGAACCCAGGACCCGGAGAACAGTTGACTAGTGCTCTATCCACTAGACCACGCCGCTCCTGTTACCTGATATAATATTTTCAAAATGTATGATCATCAATATTTAGAAATATGAAGGATTAGATGATTGGGATGGTGGTAAAAAAAAATAGAAAATAGTGAACAACTATTTTTTTATATAAATAAATATACTATTATATGTAAATAAATAGTATTTTAGTATTTTCTAAAGTAATCAGACCGCCACCTAAATCATCTCACTCTTCAAATTTATCATATGGTCAGCTATTTAATATTCAATAATTAAAGAATATTCAATAACCTATCAAATGTAGACCAACTTTTTTCTAGTTTATTATTTAATTAATGTTTAGATATATATTATTTGTCATTAAAGTATTATGACTTTTTTTTTTAGATGATATAGAAGAATGTCAAACCCCAAAAGGAAATACGATTGATGAAAAGAGGATTTCAGAAATGGCTAAGCTGTATGGTAAATCTTCACCTATGATTTTAGGAATGGAAACTGCTCTTCAATTAACTTTTAATAAGAATTGTGATGTATATAAGCCAGCGTTTTGGCCATGTCTACCATTGAAAATACAATTCAATGATAAATAAAATATTTTTGTTTTTTTAAAAGTTAAGTTATGTATATATTATACCTTTTTGTTTCAAATTACATACAAAGTTATTTTTTAAACTTTGTTCAGGTTTTAAAATTGTCTTTCTCATCTGCATGTAGAAGTTCAATTCTTCTGTTGACAGCTTCTCATTCTATGGTTGATTAAAATTATACTCTTTGGAAAATAGCTCAGACAATTGTTTAGATTTAATTTAAAGATGAAGAATATATATTTTTTTTATAAAATTCATTTATTTATCCATGCCTGTCATATTTTAAAAATAAGAATCTGGTGTGTGGCAAACACAAATTTCCCGTATTTCTTTGCTTGAAATAAATTACATGATTTAAATTTTGTGCAAATATTGGGTTTTTTCACATGAAATGTCCGTTTTTATAGTTTCTGGAATACATAAAAGGATTTTGCAGGTCTCTGTTGTTTTCTTCCGAATGTTTACATATTTAAAGTAAACAGTTACTAATCCTCTACCTTTGTATTATAAACATTAGCTTCCCAATTAATTACCTACTATTTAGTATACCTCCAAATATGAACATGGAAACACGCGATTTTCGAGTAATATTTTTGTACGAGTTTAAAATCGGCCATTCAGCAGCTGAGGCCGCTAGAAATATTTGCAAGGCGTTTGGGGAAGGGAGTGTTAGTGAACAGACCATTCACTGTTGGTTTGCTAAGTTTTCAACTGGGGATACCGTCTTGGAAAACTTGCCCCGAGGAAGAACTCCGTCCGTAAGACAATGATGTCCTCAAACATACAGTAGAAGGAAACCCCTACCAAACAGTTAAAGCACGCTCAGAACAACTAAATGCAAGTGCATCTACCGTTTCCAGACATTTAAAGTGTATTGGGAAAGTAAAAAAGCTCGATACATGGGTACCCCATGATCTCACTAATCGGCAGCAAGACCCCATGTTTCAAAACATATCGTGCAAAAATTGAAAGAACTGGGCTACGAAGTTCTTCCGCACCCACCATATTCTCCTGACTTGTCTCCAACAGATTACCACCTGTTCAGGAGTTTAGACAACTTCGTCGAAGAAAAACTTTTTGAAAATGATGATCAAGTGAAAAGTGCGTTTTCAGATTTTGTTTTACTTCAAAGCTCAGAGTTTTGATCGCACAGGCTCTGAACCACCTTTTTATATCCCTTTCAAAGGACACATAACTAGGATTTTTACTCCAATTAAAAAATCCTAGGACCACCTGTGGGTTTGAATCCATGACCTTTGGCATAGGAGGCTATAATGCTAGCCACTGTGCTACAAGTGATCCCTAAATACATCTGTAATAGCCCTCTAATAATGTCTACTACTTTATTTGTTACTTATTAATTTTTCAAAAAGTATGTAAAGTTTGAGGTATATTATTCTTATTACGACACATAAAAAATTTATCCTTTTCTTTCTTTTATTTGATTTTCAAATCCTATCATATTTCATATTTACCATTTTCTTCTCGATACTAATAAGGAGAAATGATTACTTTTTTTTTAACGACAAAATTTAAGGTACTTTTAAGAAGAAATTACATTGATGTGGTGAGTTTAATCAAAGTCCTTTGAGCAAAACGAAAATGTATTTTATAAAAGTCCAACATACATGGTACAAAATGGCACTTCTAGTCAGCCGATTTTGATTACAAATGAACTGTAATATCCCAGCCCTATACCTTTCTTAGATACGTTATTTCATCTTCGCAAGACTTAGTTTTGGAGCTAGACTGCGCACAGTCCTTTTTATGAGACTTTTTTTATATAATTTAAAGCAGTTGTGGCTAATTGGAGGATGCTGTAGTGGGACTCCTAAATTTTGCCAGGTTTTATTTGGATAGGGATCTTTAAGGAGTACCCGACATCCCACAGGCCCAGGGCCACCATTTTATGTTCATGTCCTTTCCATTACCTAGGATTTTTTATTCCCATTAAAATCCCACCTGCCAGAGTTGGGCCATTTCATGTGACACAACCCAATATTTAGAGAGGTGGTTTTTGAAGTGAAACGGGAGCTCTCAGTTCTTTTCTATGCAATGAGGATGTCCAACTATAAATGAAATAGAGACTCTTTTCATTCATTTCTAGAAAGCACCGCATAGTATATTCAGAAATATGGACCATTTCAACAGAATCAGCAAAATTACTTTTTTTTTTTTTTCTTTTTCCATGAATGGATGGCATTGGCATACACCATACAGCCATTTAAATATTATACCTTATTGGTGAAAACTGTTACAATTACCATATCATCAAATTCTTTTTTTAATCGATTCTAGATATTTATTTATACTGAAAACTTTTTTACTATTTGTTAATTTTAATATATTTTCATAATTAATGTTCTGATTATTATTTATTTCAAAAATCATTTTTTCTCTTAGAGTTTTATATGCGGGGCACTCCAATAATATGTGTTTTAGGGTCTTTCTGCCACCACATTTGTCACATTGGGGAGATTCTCATACGCCTATTTTATGAAGATAATTGTTGCAGATCCCGTGATTTGTCCTTATTCTTATATATGTTTTTACTTTAATTGGTTTGTTAAAATCTTTTTATGGTATCTGAAAGTCTACCAGTTGACCAGCTGTGATGTCAGATTTAGTCAATCCATCTTTGAATAAAACTTTGTTGCCTGAAATTCCTGCATGACCCTTAATCCACCTAAAGACTGTGTGTTTTTTATCTTTGACTGCTATGTAGTGGTTTTTCATGGTCTCCATTCGTAAACTACTGGTGTTTTGGTTGATATTGTTACTTACTTACTTGTCTCAGTGGAAATGAAGTTATGGATACGTAGTTTAGGGATTCTCAGGTTACAGCACGTTCACAATACCGTAACCTGGGAAAAGTTCGAAGAATCCCTAAACATCCTTTACTCCATTGAGACAAGAAATCTGATTTGGGATGTGCGTCTTGAGGGTACCGGACGTCCGATGGCCGAAAAGAATGCTTCCACATATACCACAAGAAAGGAGGAGAGGGGTCTGGGGGAATTCATGAGGCTATGGTGGCAGGAGGACTTTAGGAGGAAGATTATCACCACAAAATTAAATGGCCACGTGTAATATTAGGATAGGATATATAACCTTAGGTTGTAATAAAGTTGTTTATGTATATATATATATGGCTTGAAGTTCTTGAGGAGGCCCGGGTTCTTGTTGGACCGTAGCGCCCGGCAGTAAGTATGTATGTATATATATATATCAAAACTATGAATGCGATGGTGGTCGGAACTAGGCCAAGAGGAAGACCGAGAATGAGTTGGGGTGACATAATCAAGAAGGATGCCACGGAGTTCCACGCGGTGAACTGGAGGGTCATTGTCCAAGATAGGCAGAGGTGGAGTAGGCTAATAATATATATATATATATATATTATATATATATAATATATATATATATATAAATCGGGGAGCCCGTGGGTGAGTGGCTAGCGCGCTAGTCCCTAATGCTATGATTGTGAGTTCGAATCCCAGTTCCTTCGGCGCTTTTATTAGGATGTAAAAAAATGGGGATTCACTCACAGCCTCTCCTCCGGGTATGCGAGACTCGTCTGCCAAATGGTGGCCACTCACAAAATTAGGCGCAGGAAGTGATGAACCTACACTAAAAATTGCATCCTGAAACGTGTGTGTTAAACTCCCAGGAGTTTGCACCGCGAGGTCCAGGGCCTACACGGCCTGTCGCGCCATTGGAAGAAGATATATATAAATCGCCCAAAATGGTGACTGACCTGAATGTATTTTTTTTTTTTTTTTAATCTTAGCAATGTAGGGCTATCTAAAGATATTTATCGATGCCTCAAAATTGCATTTTAATCTCCTACTTACACATTGCATTATTTTTTTTTTTTCTTTGGCGCTAGTGAGTTTGCTATCAAGTATTCATTGAGGGCGTAAGGCAAATTATGCGGTCTATGGATACTTATCATTTTCTTTCGTGTATTGCTTCTTCACTTAAGTTATAAGTTTGTAGGCGACGTATTAGTAAATACACATGTTTTCAATTACACACCTGTTTATCTATTTCAGGTTCGTAGCCCAACAAAGTCAAAGTTATGAGTGAGTATATTATAGTATGTATTATTTAAATCGCAAAATTGGCCTGATTCCTTCCTGAGGCATGCTTTAAATTGAACATTCATTGAATTACGAAAGTAATTATAGAACCGAATTTTCACTTATGAGCTTGTCTTTACTTTGGTTTACGATTATGTCTAAGTGCGTATATTGCGGAGACACGCAACCTTGCAAGAATTTAAAATATCAGTCAAATCAACCTTCCCGAGCTAGTCTTCTAGGACCGTCAATAGACGAAACGCTGATATATTTGATCTGTGCACTTTCTTCAACCCTTGCTCAGAAATTGAATCTACTTCATAACGATTTCGGAAGACGTAGATCGGATGGGCATAGAAGGAGCTCAAACTCTAGCATTGAACGAAAATACCATAAACGACTTCGTTCTAGTGATCTTTCGTCGAGGCCTAGCGATTCGGTGAGTGTATAATTGACAGTCGTTCCATAAGTATCTACATATGTTAATAATTAGGCTTTATGCAATAAAATAATCATATATCTGATTATCATCATGAACGTTTCCACAATAATCTGTTTCGTATTTCAACCATGAGAATATAAATGGGGCTATATCACGCGGTACGAATTGATAACTTAGTTAATCAGGGTTGCCTATAGCAAGGTGGCTAGCATAACAGCCTCATATGCCAAAAGTCCAGGGTTCAAACCCACTGGTGATCCTAGAATTTTTTAATGGGAGTAAAAGATCCTTAGTTATGCCTTCCTTCGGAGGGGACGTTAAAAGTTGGTCCCGAGCCGGTGCGATGTCAGGTACTCGTTAAAGATCCCTACCCTAATTAAACCTGGATAGGCAAAATTTAGGACTCCCACTGTATCATCGTCTGATTAGCTACAACAGTATAAAGGGACTTTAAATAAATACACAAACTTAGTTAATCTTACAATATTTTTAACGTCATCGCATTTCCGGATCTTGGGGTTCGGAGCTTCAACATTAATAGCTGGAAATAATATAGAGTCAGTCTGGTAAACAATACTTTATTTTACGGTACGAGCACGAGCCGAAACGTCGGCAAAATTGAATTATTATTCAACAGACTGACTCGTGATGAATTCAACAGTCGATCATACATCCTCAATATTGTTCAAACATATCTTTATCTTTCTACTCAAGCGTAAAGCTCTGACAGTTCAAAAGTTGCGTTGTTACATATTTCTGCTTATTTATATCTCGGATTTTCTTTTTAACAAAACAAATTACAGAAAAAAAAATTCGCAGTTTTCTAAACTCCTTTATAAATTAAAAAAAGTACAGATAGCAAAATGAATCTTGTATAATTTTTTTTCAAAAAATAATTTTTGGATTTCATTAATTGTTGTTGTTGTTTATTTATTTAACGTCACTTTATGCTTCTATGGCATAATCGGACGATGCTACAGTGGGAGTCCTAAATTTTGCCTATACAGGTATTAGGATAGGGATCTTTAACGAGTACCTGACATAGCACAGGCTCAGGACAACCTTTTAAAGGATGGCATAACTAAAGATTTTTTACTCCCATTAAAAAATCCTAGGACCACCAGCGGGTTTGAACCCGCGACCATTGGCATAGGAGGCTGTTATGCTATCCACCCAGCTACAAGTGATCCCTTACATTTATTATTCTTTCCATTCTAATTATTTTCCGGTTCTTTCAAATTTCATATTCAGCTAGTAAAAACTTGGCATTTATAATTGAACCATACGTCCAATGAATTCAATGTGTGAAGGAGTTTCTCATTTCCCTATTGTCCTAATCTTGTAGGCGAGATATAAAATCTATTCTCACATTACTTTTTTTTTTTTCGAGATCTGGCAGAGCATGCGCAGTACATTCTTTTCGTTCTGGTGAGACCTGTTGGAATAGAAAAAATGTACTGCGCATGGTCTGTTTTATCTTTACCATAACATAAGCAAGGAGGGAACACACCTAGTGTAGTTACGTTACCAGAAGAGTATTGATATCATATAAATTATAAAAATATTTATGAAACCAATAATATATCGAATAAGATCAATATATAATTGTTTATAAATTAATCGTTTTCATGATTGAAATTGATTTTGTTAGAGGTATCATCCGGCGAATGGAAAGAAGGAACATAGGCACAGGAGTTCATTGAATAGCGAAAACATATCGTTCCGTACAAGTGAACAATTTCCACCAGGAATTGATAAATCTTATTTCAAAGATGAATCCATGAAAAGTTTTTCAAGAAATTCCCAACAATAAAGTTATAAAAAATAATTCCTCTACTGAATTGATTTTAGAAGTAATGAAACTAAAGTTTTTTTTTATTATATTTTATTGAAATTTACAACTATATAGGAATACATCAAGTAAATATGCTGAAAAAAGATAGTGTACATGAAAAACATGAAGAGAAACTGCCCATTGGCAGCACTCCAGTAATCAATCTAAACAAGAAGGTCTCGAGGCCATCTTCTTTTCAGACGCTTCGGAGGATTGTCGGGAATTGAAGAGGAAGCAAGCATTTAAACTAGTGGGCTAGAGTGGGAGTGGAGTTTGTCATGGAAGGATTGATACCTGGTTCGGGCCAAATCAGCTACAAAGGGAATATTAAGGTCATTTTGGATAAGCTTATTCGTGACAAAATAAGGAGCGTTGAGGATTTTGGATTGTAAGGATTGGATACGGAAATAATTTGATGGTTTAGTGGAGTCCCATAGCTCAACTCCGTAAGTCCAGATAGGTCTTATGATGGTCATGTAGATAAGTCTTTTTTAGTTAAGTGGAAGTTTAGAGCGTTTGTCTAGTAAGTGTTGAAGGAACCGAAAGCGGCGAGCAGTTTCTTGTCGTTTCAGTCTAGTGTGCGGATTCCTTGTTAAGCGTTTGTCAAGTAGAAGTCCTAGGTAGCGAATCTGTTCAACTGGAACGAGCGGAATATTATTAAAGGATACTGTAGGGCAGGATGTCATAGGTTTAGGACGTAGGATGAAGATAATTTGGTGGGATTTGTTGAAATTTATTTTAATTCTCCAATTCTGACACCATACCTCATGGTCTTTGATGTGGGATTGGAGATTTTGAGAAGCGACAGTGGGATCATTGTTGACTGATAATACACAAGTGTCATCTGCATAATATAAGTAGAAAGGAAAGTATTAGGATGTGATGGGATATCAGCTGTATAAACTGTATAAAGAATGGGTCCAAGGATACTGCCTTAAGGAACACCAGCAGACTGAGTAAAAATGGATGAATAGGAAGAAACTAAAGTTTGAATTTTTTTATTACACTTTAAACGATAATCATCAACATGGATGAACTTATTTGTCATTAGATAGAGGTTTCTGCTCGGTGTATATTCTCCAATTGTTCTCTCTCCAATTCTCGATCAGAACAACTGGCATGAATTGCCAGATGTCTAGAAAAAAAAAAGAATGACACCGGCGAGGAAACAGACCAAATATGATCGGCTTAAAGGTCCAAATCTCGCTGGAGACTTGTTAAAAATGTTAGAGTGAAAAATGGATGCAATAGCAATGGATAGTTAAGCTAGGACAATGGAAAACTAAAGAGATTTAACAAACTGCTGGTCTTCCAGTCAGCAGAAATCGTATGAGATGGTTCTGGGTGGCGTGATTTGCGTCTTTAACTATTTAAAATTTGAAAAATCTGGAGCAATATGGCTTATTATTATGGGTTATTCTTGAAAGTGATGTGTGGAACTTTTTTTCTAATCTTATTTTAAGACAAGCTGTTGTGCGCGACTTCGTCTGCGTCAATTTCAGTTATTATGATCGCTATTAAGACGTGTTTAATAGAATATATTGGGTTGTCCGAAAAGTTCGTAGAGAAATATGGACAACAATTTGAATTGAACAGCTTAAAATTTATTTATTTAATCTACAAAATAGTTACCACCGTCAGCGATTACTCTTTTCCAACGCCTTGAAAGGTCCATTATCTCTTTTTTCCAAAAATCGCTGC
This sequence comes from Piezodorus guildinii, assembly GCA_023052935.1. Classification (NCBI taxonomy): domain Eukaryota; kingdom Metazoa; phylum Arthropoda; class Insecta; order Hemiptera; family Pentatomidae; genus Piezodorus; species Piezodorus guildinii. Next base: position 139,577,346 of record CM041296.1, on the reverse strand, counting down.
CCTTCCTCCTGTAGAACAATAAAAGGTCCGTTCTGACGTCATCTTCTGAAGAGTAGGATTTCCGTTGTAGAAAATTTTTTTGGAACTCAAAAGATGGAAATCCGAAGGAGCAATGTCAAAAAAGTACGGCGGGTAAAACCTCCCATCTGACAGGGCACTGATGAATTTAAGGTTTTGTGCCTTTAAGCCATAATCAACAACAACCTCCCATCTGAAGCTTAATAACTTTTGCCGAGTCGTTAAAAACACATGGGGCCCAGTGTTGTCTTGGTGGAATAGCACTCCTTTCCGACTCGTTAGCTCTGGCTGTTTCTCTTCAATTGCTGCCATCAATCGGTCTAACTGGGTCCGTATTTATAGCAAAAGTCTGTATTTATAGTTTGGTTTTGTAGAAGGAGTTCAAAATGTATGGGTTCCTTCCAATCCCACCAAATACTGATCATCACCATCCTTAGATGCAAGCCGGCCTTTTGTGTTGCAAGCGGCGTCGTTCCAGGCAACCCCCAAGATTTTTTTCGGCTGGTGTTGATGTAGAGAATCAATTTTTTGTCGCCAGTAACAACTCGTTTCAAAAATGGATTATCCACATTTTTTTTTCAGCAGCAAATCACAACATGAAATCCTTTCAAAAATAACTTTCACTGAGCTCATGGGAAATCCAAACGTCATAACGACAGACGTACCCGGCCTTCTTTAGATGATCAAAAACGGTCGATTTGCAGGCTCTTAACTACGCAGCTATCTCACGGACAGTAATTCGTGGATTGTTTATGTATCATCATGTAATGATCATCATAATATCCTCAATGCCAAGAGTTGGACTCCAGCTCCAGGGCTAGCCCGGGGTTCATCTTCCAAATTGAAATCTTCTGATCTAAACCACTTCTGAACCGTGCTATCAGCAATTGAATCGCTGCCATACACGGCACGAATCTTTCTTGCAGTTTGGGATGCTTTTTTACCTTTTTTAAAAAAGAACATCATATTATGCCGAAAATTAACTGAATCGTCACTCATGTTGGCTTGCAATAAACTACACTACTGATCCTTAATAAAGACGAATTCAGTGTGTAAACATAGTTAATTCCATGAGGATTAAAGGGATAAATAAACATTAGCCTCATGATTCATTGTTAGTAGAAAAAACATAAGGTAAATTTTATTTTAAAAATCTTTAAATAAAATAAAATCTGCATAAATGATATTTTTGGTTTTATTTTCTTATGGCAGGAGAACATGCTGATTTTCTCCGCAAGCCGATCTTGACGTAAATCGATTCCTACGTGTTTTCATGCTTGCCCATGTGATTTATTAATTGTTACGGCAAAAGATAACTTAGCAGGAAATTGAAATATTTTAAAATAAAAAGGTAAATCATTTGGAATCGTTGGGATTAGAGGTCAATTTTCCCTGTTTTTTCTCAGATTTTCGACTGATTCTTCGGTACTATTGGTCGCAGCGAGATGTTATATTGCCTATAGCCTTCCTCGATAACTGGAGTATCCAACACAAAAAGAATTTTTCAATTTGAACCGGTAGTTTCTGAGATTAGCGCGTTCAAACAAACAAACAAACTCTTCAGCTTTATAATATTAGTATAGATTTTTCTTGAGTATGGAACGAAATTATAATAAAATAGGCTAAAATTAGGCTGAAGATTAAATTTAAAGCTTAATGTCATGAGTAAGCTTAAGCTTATTGCAAAGAAACAAAATTGATAACTCGAGTAGGTATGGAGACTCAAAGAAACCTTAGACTTATCCAGAGCAAAAACGATCATGCATAATCACAAACCAAATAGATTGTTGTAGGACTCTGATATACTTCATTTTCATTCTCTGCAGTCTATCAGCATTCATTCCAATCGTATTCATAACTTAAATTGGATGATCTGCCACATCACAAAAAAAAAAAAAAAAAAAAACTGGTGCGCGCAACACACGACTTTTACTTACCTTCGTTTTTAAAATCAATTAATATAGTTTTTAAGAATGTTTAAATACACTCAGAGCTAAAAATAAATTGTTAAAGAATATATTTACATTGAATTTGAATATGTGTTTTAATAAATAATCAATGATATTAAAAAAAAAATGAATAAACTTTATTCACATATTTACATATTGACAAAATGTTAACAATGATTTTGGACGAGTCATCCTGACAATGAGAAAAAAAAAAATATATATATATATATTTTTTTTTTTTTTTTAAATTATAGTACATTAGCCTAAATGACAGACATATGGTGAAATAAAATTGAGGTTATATTGCGATTGTAGGAAAAATTATACAGAAAAACCTTCGCATAAAAACTACACATAAAATAACTGAGAATACATAAAATATTTGAAGATACATACAATAATTGAAAATACATAAAATAATTGAAAATACATGAAATAATTGAAAATACAAAAATTAAACGAAAATACATAATATGATTGAAAATTAGAAATTTATAACATAAGAAAGTAAATTAATTTAATAATACCTGTTTCGTTCTCTTATGGGTATATCGTTTTAGTGAAAATTTATTGTAATTACCGATTTCCTTTATTAATGGATTTTTAGAGACGGAGTTTTACTGAAGTAAGAAGCTGTTTGTCAATGATATTATTATCTATTAAAATCAGGTAGTTTTATCGGCTTTTAACAACTCTCCGTGTATAGTTGTCTAAAATATGAATTTTCAGTTTCATAGGACTTTTCGTTTTCGCCCGGGAGTTACCGCACACGGGGACACACACACACACACACACACACAGACCTTTTTCCGGAACTTGGTTATTTTCACTCAAGAGACTCTAAAACGTGTATTTCCGTCGAAAACTGGAATTCGAAAATTTTCACGATCGCAATACTTTTCCTTATAGGAATATATTTATTTCATATATAGGTAAGTGAAAGTAAAAATAAATAAATAAAATAAGCGATGACAAAACATATATATTTATACATTGGGAGAAAACTTCAACTTCTGCTTCGCTTTATCTTAAATTATTTTTAAATAATCATTATTTTTATTGTTGGAAATATCAATCAGTATAAATGTGTGTATCGTTTAAATATTGAATGGTTTTTCAAATTATTTGGTAATGAAATAAGGGAATAAATACTACTGAATAGCCATTAATGTGGTTGATGACGTTATCCTTGCTTTGATGATTCTTTACTTTTAAATTATCCTTGGCTGTATTCAAAAGGGAACTGAAAAATCAGATAATTCTTATTAAAGAAAAATGAAAAATGTCTCTTTTTAAGATTTTATAACAAGGAGTTAGATTAGATAATTGCTCTTTGGCTTTCTTTAGAGGTTAACCGGCATAGCAGAATATAACCTTTTTTATCATTCAAACGTGAGGCCTAAGAATATATTTTAATCAAAATGTCGATATTAAGGTCTTCTAAGTTTTTTCGGTATTTTGTTACTTTTGCCCGGAATACTGTTTTTACCAGACCTACCGAATATGATAACACTTTACTAAGAAATAGTAAACTTCTGGTTAACTCAAACTTCAGGTATGATAAGATAATTTTCAGTATCATGAACAATATCATAATCGTTTTGGTTTTTCGTTTCTTCTCACATTTCGTTTATAGTTCATACCATCTTACAATTTTATATGTACTTCTTGGTATTTGACCATTGCTGAGAAATCTTGTTTAATTGTCAGTTCCACACCTTGCCTTTCCGCTTAATTTGGTTCATTTTAAACTTGAACTTGAATGTTGTTAATGATATTATCTTGTCTCATTAATTAGTACTAAGTTATAATAAATATTAAGTTTAAACTAATTGTAATTTAGAAGCATTATGAGACAATTTATGTTCAATTAATTTCTAAAATTCATTATATTTGATTTCAAGGTAAAATAAAAATTACATAATTTGAATTCATCAAACACCTTTAAAACATTTTAACAACCTGCACTTTAAATGGTTGTTTTCTTTCTATATTTATAGTACAGACGACAGATTGTCGCTACTAACTTTACTTGACTATTGAAAACCACATTTTCGGAATCCTTTTGTTTATTCAATTTATTAGTAGCATCTTCTAGGAGTAAATTTTTATAGACAGAAAGGAAGAGAAGTTAGTTTGAGAGAGAAAAAAAAATTACTCATGGGGAGTTACAGTAAAACCCTTTAAATACTTGTTCCTTGAAAAGTATCCATTTACTCATTACTTAGATAGTGGTGACATTTTAATCATATTACAGTTTACAGAAAATATTGAAAATATTATATTCCTCTCCTTCGTCACTTAAATGATTTGACTATTCTCTAATAATCTCCTAAGTCCTATCATTTAAATTTTTAGTTTTATAAGTTGGATATATTTAGATTTGTTTGTTTCACATTATTTTGAAATTGGAAATAAACCTGTCATAATATATATTGGGGGAGCGGCGTGGTCTAGTGGATAGAGCGCTAGTCTGCTATGCTCTGGGTCCTGGGTTCGAATCCCGGCTGTGGCGGAATATTATTTATTCTGTTAATTCAGTTGGGTGGCGACCCTAGGGTATGGAGACCCTCCTGGGGCAGACCCAGCCTCTATAAAGTGGGTACCCATGTTAATTGGGGAAAAACCTGGCGGCTGAGCGCGATTAATGCCTAATCACCTCATTGCACTGCCGTTGGCCTTGAAACAGTACGAATCTCTATATGTACTGAGCCCAAGACCCTTCATGGGTTGTTGTGGTACAGGTTTTTTTTTTTTTTTTTAATATATATTGTCTTGTGAAATCTGTCTATATATCTTGTGAAATCAATCAGATATCAGAAATGAAATAAGAGAATATGATAGCTTTTTTCTTTAGTCTTTATATGTTAAAGGGCAAATAATTTAGCATCCTTTATGTTATTCGATTGGAAATTTACTCTATATTACAAGATTTTTATATACATATGCCATAGTTCTTTAATTTTACTGAATTTAATTGCATTTTTTTGTTTTTCCAAATGGCAAAAATCTTCCAAGAGATTAAACTAACCACTAAGTATTATTAAAATAGGATTGAGATGCTAAAAAAAAAAAATCTTCTCAAAAGACTTCTTACATATAAGACTTGATATTACATATATATTTGTTAAGACCTTTAATCTAATAACTTGTTTCTGTAGTATCAGCTGTTCTCCTTTATTTCTATATATTTTCTTGTAATATTTAGATTATTGTTAATATCAAGGCAAATTGTGTATTGAAATTATTTTGGTTGGCATTAATAATAATTGTTGGTTTGTTTGGTTAACATTACGTTATGCTATTGTGGCTAATCGGACAATGCTACAGTGAGAGTCCTAAATGTTTCCTATCCAGGTTTAATTAGGATAGGGATATTTAACGAGTACCTGACATCACACAGGCTCGGGATCACCTTTTTATGTTCCCTTTGAAGGAAGGCATAACTAATGATTTTTTACTCCTATCAAAAAATCCTAGGACCACCTGGGGGTTTGAACTTTGAATAAAAAGCTGTTATGCTGACCACCTTGCTACAGGTGATCCCTCATAATTGTTGGTTTGAATTTGGCCTTTGTTATATTATATTTATCTCATTGAAGATCTATACTAATCATTACATTCATACTCTCATCCAGTAATTATTTACATAATTATAACTTATTATATTAATCTTAATCTATTTTCATGTATCATATTTTGATTTATTTTATTTATGTTTATAGTTATGCTTCTCAGCCTCTTACACAAAACAAAAATATTGAAAAGTCAATTCAAAAACTCGACCAAGATGTTCGCAGATCAGGAAGAATTACAAAGAAGGAATTGGAAGACGTATTTAATGAAATAAGGAATTCAAGTAATTTTATTTAATTGTTGTTAATATATTAATAGCTATTATTGTTTACCTATATTGTTTTATAAAAGAAATTCTTGAGTTGTTTTACTAATTATAGAAAAATTGAGAAAAACTGTCCATTTCAACAGAGTGAATAGAAGAGTTCTTTCTCATTTTTAATAACAAAGAAATATGATTTAAGGTAAAATTATCAAATATGGTTTTCAGATCCGCATAGTGTTAAAATGGCTACTGCAGAAGTTGTATTATAATGCAGCTTCTACTACTTTAGAAAAAAAAAAATTGTCTACTGATTCATAGATTTCAAATTTTATTTTCATTACGCATTTATTTTCCTTAATACACTTATATAATTCGGAAAACTAGTTTTATGGATGAAAATCAAAATGAATTCCTCTAAATGCATTCATTGCATTACTGACGTTTCTCCTTGTTTTCCAAATAAAAAAAACAGAAAAGAAGTTTCTTATTAAAAATCTTTCTATTTTAGTCCTAAATAAACATATTTATTTGGGAGAAGTTAGTTGAGGGTGCAGTCAAATGAACACACAATTAAGTATGAAATTAATTTAATGGTACCACAAGTTTCGGCCTAAATTATAAGCCTTCTTCAGGGCGAAGGAGTGAGAGTCTGTACTGTTCTATGTACTGTTATTGGGTTGTTTCACATGAAATGTCCATTTTTATAGTTTCTGAAATACATAAAGGATTTTGCATGTCTTTGTTGTTTTCTACTGAATGTTTACATATTTAAAGTAAACAGTTACTAATCCTCTACTTTTGTATTATAAACATTAGCTTCCCAATCAATTACCCACTTTTTAGTACACCTCCAAATATGAACATGGAAACACACGATTTTCGAGTAATATTTTTTTATGAGTTTAAACTCGGCCATTCAGTAGCTGAGGCCGCTAGATATATTCGCAAGGTGTTTGGGGAAGGGAGTGTCAATGAATGGACCACTTGCCATTGGTTTGCTAAGTTTTCAGCTGGGGATACCAACTTGAAAAACTTGCCCCGAGGAAGACCTCCGTCCGTAATAGACAACGATGTCCTCAAACATACAGTAGAAGGAAACCCCTACCAAACAGTTAAAGGACTATCAGCACAACTAAATGCAAGTGCATCTACCGTTTCCAGACATTTAAAGTGTATTGGGAAAGTAAAAAAGCTCGATACATGGGTACCTCATGATCTCACTGAGTGGCTGCTAGACCCCATGTTTCAAAACATACCGTGCAAAAATTGAAAGTGGAAACTGGGCTACGAAGTTCTTCCGCACCACACCATATTCTCTCGACTTGTCTCCAACAGATTACCACCTGTTCAGGAATTTAGACAACTTCGTCAAAGGAAAACTTTTTGAAAATGATGATCAAGCTACATCTTCCAATCCCTTCAATTTAAATCATCAATTCAGTCCCGTTCTACCAGATCCCGTCTTTCTGACCCCTACCCTCCTCCTCACCGTACTGCTGCCTTTGACAAGTCCTTTCTAGCCAAAGCAACCACTCTTTGGAATTCTATTCCTCCTGAGATCCGTCATGCAAGTACTGCTTCCTCCTTCAAATCGCTACTTTTCAACCACCTTCTCCTTACCCAGTCAAACAGACAATAACTTCAAACTGCAGATGCTATAAATACCAATTATTATTATTATTATTATTTTTTTGTGTGTTTGTATTACTCAAATTATCATTGATGAACCAGCTATTTCTGTTTTGTTTTTTTGTTTTTCTTATTCCGAAAGTCTGACTTGTAAAGATATACATATATTACTACCTTAATTATTTTTTAGTTTAGTATTATGTTATTCTAAATCATGACCACACTGTTCCGGTCATCAATTATGTATTTTATTTTATTCTTAAGGGACTTTAGTCCCAGGATAATAAAGAAGTTTTTTCATTTCATTTCATTTCATCAAGTGAAAAGTCTTGACAGCCCTGAACAACTGCATATCACATGATATGCAGTTTCATCTTCCTCCTTTGCAGAATCTGCAAGTCAGTGAGTCAACTAACCCTATATTATAGAGATGCCTGTTAAACTGACAATGTCCTGTATAATGTTCTGTCACTATCAGTTAATTTAGCCCAGTATTTAAATTTTGAATCAGATGTTTAAATTTATTTGATTTGATTTCACTCGTGGTGCCAAAATCCTATTTTGTTCTTTTCCTGCTGGTAAATCCATATTTTACAGATTTGATGCTTCAGTTAGTAAGTATTTCGTATTGTGTTTTTTTTTGTTTTTTATTTTGTTTAACCAACAAAGAAAGATATTTCTCAGTGGGGGATTAAGGAAATATACATAACTGAGTAATTAACAATATAAAGATGTTAGTTATTGGTAATGTATCATGAAGGTTATTGTGACTGTTACCAACTTATAGCGCGTTTATATTCTTCCAAAAAGTACTATATCCATATTTTATTGTTTAAAAGTTATAGGAAAAGTGAAATAATTTGGAAAAATAAGTTGGCAACACGCTTAAAATCAACTTTAGATTTTAATAAAAAAAGAATCAGGTAAATTGATCCTATAATAAATAAATGACAGATTTTTGCGTTTCCTGTAAAATTGTCAAAATTGGATATATGTAGTACCTTTTGGAAATCAACGTCTCAATTGTTGAATGTATCTGATAACATTCATTGTTTTTTTAGGTATCACTATTTCCTGGAGGTTCAGTTTTCAAAAATCATATACATGCTGTACCTAATTTATGCAAAAATCCAGTCCATTTGATAACTATGTACTTTAATATTTTACTTTTATTCTTCTTCTTCCTGCTTAGTGCCTTTCAGTGTGGAAGGGCCTCTGACGATGCAATATTATAAACCATATCGTGTATTACCATTGAGTGGGAATATACATTGTTTTAATAATTATTTAATAATCAGTGCCTAATAATAGTAAAAATACCATCCAATTATAATAATAATACATTTTGCTTTTAATGTATATATATATATATATATATATATATATATATATATATAATATATATATATATATATATATATATATATATATAAGAAGAAAAGTAGGTAATTTATAAACATTAATATTTAACTAAATGTGACATAAATATATTACCTGTTAAAATAAGTTATGCTATTATGATCAGGGAAAACAGTATCGAAAAATCAGGGATTATCTAAATTGCTGAATACCATTTTACAGTATATTTATTCATTATTAAATGGACTGTCTATGTTAACAAAGACTTAAGATGATTGGGTAACATAGGTCAAAATCAAAAATTAAATATTTAGTGTAATTTTTTTAAACTCTCGATCTTCGTAGAATGATTATTTTATTATTATGAAGAAACTTTATATTATTTATTTCAGCACTGAATAGTTAATTTTGTGTATAACATTCATTTATAATTATTATCTTTTTTTTCAGGATATGCCTCAAGCACCCAATCTCTAATGATTATTCGGTGCTGTGGTAATTTAGTTCCAGAAGAAAACCCTGAAGTGAGGACCAAGCTTGTGAATGAAATTTGGTCTACGTTTGAAAAATTAGGTGAATTTAAAATGTACTCTTTATATAATTAATTAGATATATACTTGTATATATACTAGGGATGGCCATAATCGAATGACGATTATCAGATCATTCGATTATTTCAATCAGTCGAATTAATCGATTATCGGATTAATCGCTTCGGAGAGACGAATGATCATTCGAACTGAGTTTTTAAACGATAATCGAAGGACTTTTTTTTTTTTTTTTTTCTTCTTATTACATAAATTTTATGGATATTTGTACCTATTAATCATTCGATTATTGAAATCATCGAAGTCCGATCATTTGATTATGCCCACCCCTAATATATACCCTTCCATTCGCCTACAACACGCCCTGATGATGACCCACCATGGGGGTCGAAACATTGGCAAACAAACAATAAATAGTTGAAACTATTTAGTTGTTTCATTTAATGACCACAACCTGGACTAATTCCTTCCAGTAATTCTCAACGGTCAACTAATTATATCCACATTTTGGTAATATTATCTTTCTTTTTTTAATCATGCTGTGCCCACTATAAATTAACATTATCTGAATTGTTATTTTTATACTTCCTCTTTGACATTAATTTGCTATTGAACGTTTCCAGGAGTTCCGTTTGACATCAGTCATTACAATGCCCTGTTACGAGTCTACATAGAGAATGAACACCAATTTTCGCCTTCAGAGTTTTTAGCCGATCTGCAAACGAAAGGGATCGAACCTAATCGTGTCACTTACCAGCGACTGATAGCGTCTTATTGCCAACGAGGTGACATAGAAGGTGCCACTAAGATTCTGGAATACATGAAGGAGAAGCAAATGCCTGTCAACGAATACATTTTTAATTCTTTAATAAATGGACATTTTCAAGCTAAGTAAGTTGCTTTTGATTATCTCTCTAATGTTTAAAAATCTTGTGTCACAGTGTTTATGATCGTACTCCTTGGGAACGGCTCAACTGATTTTTATAAAATTTTGTATATCAATTAATTAGTTGGTTTCTATTTCTTCCCAAAAAAGTTTATTTCAGTAAACTTTAACGAGTCAACATTTCGGGGGTCTTCTCCATCATCAGGACTCACCGAGTTGTTTGAAAGTTAAAAAAAATTCGAAAATTTTCACGATCCCAATACTTTCCCTTACTATATATAGTAAGTGAAAGTAAAAAGGGGGATGGATACAAAGAATATGTGAGATGGGATGGTTGTTGTTCCCTGTTGGTTATTTTTTAAAGTCAATTTGAACAAAATAATGTTTGACAACATTTTAAAGAAATGGATTTTTGAACTTTTAAACAACTCAATGAGTCCTAATGATGGGGAAGGTTCCCGAAGTGTTGACTCGTTAAAGTTTACTGAAATAAACTTTTTTGGGAAGAAATAGAAACCTTTTGCAATCTTCCTTTTAACCTGTTTTTATTATGAAATTTTGTATTTATATTTGGTAGGAATGAGAATCGGTTCAAAAATATATTTCATACTACTAGATGATTTGCGTGTCCCTATACAGATTTTTTTTTTAATGGATAAGATTTTTTTTTTTATTTGGCATGAAAAAATAATGTGACCCAAATTTTCACTCTCCTTTCCCCAAACTCGCATTTTTAATCATGATTTTATTATTTTGGTATGAACGATATGCAAATAATTTAACTGTCGTTGGTATTTAAAAAATCTGTTGCAGGCAACACACAACTTTCAATTATTTTGGCTTTTAGAATCTATTTAAGAACTATTTAAACAACTTGAAGTAGAAAAAGTTTAAATTTAATTTCATTGGAAACATGATTTAGATTTAATAATAAATAGATATTTATTTATTTGTTAAAGAAAATAATCTTGTACAAATACAATAGGTTTCTTTTCCGCCTATCGTAGTGGAAATACATAATACATAAAATAACATATCAAATTATATTCCATTAAATTAATAATATACTTCTGAGTCTATTCATAGTTTTTCTTTTTAATTTATTAATGGTAATATCTAATTTTCACTAGAAGGGTATATATTTGATATTGATAGTAAAAACAGATAAATATTAGCCAGCTTTTCGATGCTATCAATGTTCACAATGTTCTCTATATTTTCACTTGGTAGTATTATTAATTTAATGGAATATAATCTGATATAGTTTAGATTTAATAATATAACAGTATAAAATTGTCATGCATAATAATCAGCTATAAGTTTAAGCCCTATTCTTCACTATACATTAACTTTTATAAGTTTTTATATAAGATAATATTTTTTCTTAAATCTTAAGATTTCCAACAGTATATTATGCATCTATATTACTCTTCCTATGTTCAAAAAACCAAAATATTACTTTTAAAAAAATGATTGCTCTTTTCTTCTTTAATTGGTTATAAAATTCTTTCAACTTTTATGGTACATAGGTCCCAACCTCACACACTTACAATATATTCGTTATTTTTTATTTAACAACCAAAATATTCACTAGAAATAATTTATATGGAAGAACAACATTTGCCCCGCAGCTAGTCATTTATAATATGTGTTAAAAAAATTAGTTATATTTGTTTAATTTGCCTTGAAAAAGTTTATTTCAATTAAAGACTGAGTGAGTTACAGAGTGAGATAAGAGGCAAGTGAAGTGGTTGTGAAATTTTACGACAGTAGCAGGAGAGGGGGAAGGTGTAATTGTTTTTTAATAAAGTCGGATAATAACTTCAAAAATTCCTTCTAAAAAGTCCTATAATATAATAAAATATTATTTTAAATATAAGATAACAAAACTTAATGAGAGGTTTGGGGGTTCTCTTGATGGTCCTACCCAAGCTCAGCTCGCCCTCCCATGCTACAGAAAGATGTCTCACCTCATCTAGGAGTGTGGCTAAGGAACTGCTAGTTTCTTCATTTTCTTGCTGCACTCTAGCAGTCAACGGGTCCATTTGAGTCCCTGTCTGGTCATGCGAGAATGATGAAGATCATCTCCAACAACTCCTCGCCTCCATTTCTTCCTCGCTATCTGAAAAAGATTTAACCAAAGTGACAAACCCCTGCCTCTGTCATCTGCAAGTCCCATCGGACTCCCTGGGAGGGAGGGAGGGGCACCACGAGGTGACAGTAGGCGTTGGTAGGGATAGAGAGTACTGGAAGTTTACCAAGCAGTGGGTAGGACACTATGGCTTAATAAATTTACAAAGGAGTTGTCTTGGGTATCCTAAGGTATGCATCCTCCGTGTGGAGTCGGAACCTCACCCAAAGAAGAAGAGAAGACTGGCCAATATTCAGTGACTGGCTCTGCTTAGGGTCATGAAAGGCTAACAGAACGATGTCGCACGAGTCAGTGCGGGTGCTGGCCAGAGCGATAATTAATACCGGGATCTACACACTCGGATGCAGAGTGCCAGGAGTGCTGGACGGAATCTGGTTAAGGTGCAACCCCAAAAGTAAGGTGCACACCTACACGGGGTTGCACCGCATTTGCGGACAAGGTATTGCCTTAAGTTACACACCCGTGTACTGGGCTGCATCATAGTTCCTTTCAGTACAAATGAAAATTTAAAAATTTCAATTATTAAGAGTTGGTTATTGGGAGAAAAGACATGCGTACACCTGGTGCACTACCCCTCTACTCCCTCATCTCGTGTGCCAAAAATGGCTAGGTAGGGAGAAAAAAAATGAAGTTAAATTCACAAAGAGTGGGGGAGACGCCCGCACTTATCTCCCTCTCTAGCCCTCCTGTTGCCCTACCCCTTTTATACAATAGTTTATTTTCAAGAAATAATATTTGTGAATTCAATTTATAAGGTTGCCATTCACACCAAATGTCTTATCTCTTAGAAAGTTTTTTTATCATATATAGCTGTGTAAGCAATCAAATTAAGTGGTTTTCCTAAGTTGGTTTAAAATTTTAAATCAGGGATGTTCAGGAGGGTTTATAATTTTAAAATTATCAAGAGGTCAAGAATGACCAACTAGGTAAGTTGTATTTTCTTCCTCTAAAGTACCTTTAATTTCATAGATTTAAAAATAAAAAAAACCTTATCATCTTATTAGCGTTAATAAAAAGTTACTAAATATACAAGTTGAATGAATATGGTAACCAACTAAAGGATAAAGAGCAAACATATTTTTATAATAAAAAAAAAAATTATTGCCGAACATAAGAATAGTAATATAGATGTATAATATACCATTGGAAAGTATAGATTTGAGAAAAATGTTATATAAAAAGTTGTAGAAGGTTATGTAAAGTGACAAATAGGGCTCTTAAACTTGAGTGATTATTGTAAATAACAATTTTATATTATTTAATCTCATAAATTGAACACTTATACTTACTTACTGAAGCCTATTTGGACTTATGCTTCACAGATACAAGGGACTGCCAAAAAGTCACACTTGTAAAATTCAAATTTTTCAATCCAAAACTTTTAGAACTATAAGAGATTTACCATGGTACGTCAGCAACATTTAACATACAGACCTTCACATGCTAACAGTAAACAAACAGATTCAGACCCTCTACCAACGTTTTCATGACAACTTACCAAGATATACCAACATATTAATACAAATCATGGCCATTACCAACTTGCCCCACAACACTCACAGATGCAGAGGGCTGAAAAGAAGTTGGATTAGGGACCTCCTAATATAAATGTCGATTAGGAAACATGCCAGGAAGAGGTGCCTAGCTAGGATATCTCTCTATCATACCTATCACCCCACATCATAATTTTGTACATTCCAAAAGATTAACCATATCATCTTAATGGCACTGATGAAGGGTGGCTAAATATCAAAGTTGAGCGAATCTGATAAACAACTAAATCAGAAAAGTGAAAACATATTTTTTTATAGAATTTTTTTGTTATGAACACAAGAATGGTAATATAGATGTATAATATACCGTTGGATAGCTTAAGATTTTGGAAAAAATATTATCTGATACACGGAATTGTAAAGAGTAATGGAGAGTGATGAAAAGCTGATAAAACTAACAGTTTCTTGTTCCTGAAAAGAGAAATTCATGTTGACCGTGCTGCCACTTGGTGGCACATCAAGGAAGCAAAGCCCCTAGTTGTGATCATCTTGACATTTGAGTTGGAGGTGGTTACCCCAAACACTAACTGATTGTTGTAGATAAAAATATAATAGATTATGTTACTTTTCTTTTTTAATTTTTTTGGAAGTTTTCTTAATTGGAACATTTAAAAAAGCACATAATACCTTCCATTCATCATCTAATCCTTTTATTTCATTATTCCTTAACATTTTTTCATCCAAGTCGACGTTTCGGGGTTGTTTCCCCATTTTCAAGACTTATTCCTGGCTACAACATTTTTCACAACATCTCATAGCCACTGCTACTTGTCCTATATTGGCTCACTGTTTTGAAAAAAACAGTGAGCCAATATAGGACAAGCCAATATGAATGTTCCTTTCTGGCCCGTTCGACCAGTTTCTGGTATTCCCTTCCATCAAACATCCGTCATGCTCCCTCCCTCTCTAAATTCAAATACCATCTCTTTCATTACCTTTTAGCATCCAAAATGACGCTACCTGACAATGTAATCATTTTTAATAAAATTGTATTCAATATTCTTATTATTTTTTTTCTAGAAGTATTTATTTATGATTTTTCAGTTTTTTTATCTTGAAAATTTCTTTTGTTTCAATCGTCATAGTATTTTTTATATTGTAATTAGAAGACTTTGTTTCTTATTTTTGTAGTATATTATTTTCATTTATGTTTTAATTAGTTTGTCTTTTATTAATTCTTAGCCAATTAAAGATCCTTTATTATTATTGTAAAGCTTATGTTATTCTTAGAAGACTAAATATCATAATAATGTAAATATTCATTTATTTTTTTCTTCTTTTTGTTTTATATTTAAACTCATTTATTTTCCATTTTGTTCAACACAATTATTTTCTGAGGATTGTTTTTATTTTAATTAATTTTATTTTATTTGGTATTATGTATATATTTATCCATAATTGTAAATATTAGTTAATTATGTTCATTTTGTCTGTTGGCCAGACATGTATATTATAAACTGTACAAATTTATTATTCTCAAGGGACACTGTCCCAGAATAAAATTTATTTTCTATTCTATTCTATTTAAAATTTTTAAATTGATTTTAACAACTGAGGTAATTGAAAGTATTGTGACCTATTTTAAAGCCAATCCTAAAGAAAAATTTTTTTTTTCCAGTGATATTGAAAGTGCAGTAGGTATTTTAGGCGTCATGAAACAGGCTAACATAAAGCCTTCAGCAGAAACTTATACTACTTTGATGTGCGGATATGCGAAGAATGGCGATGTTGCAGCCATTAACAATGTCCTATCGCAATGTGAACAAGAAGAGATTGATATATCAGACAGAGATATTTTAGAAGTTATATACACTCTCGCGATAAATAAGCATGCTGATCTTATTGAACAGGTATTTTAACTGATTTTTATCTTAGATATCCTAACTTCTTGTGTTTATGAATAAATTTATACTAATATTAAAAAGCTGAAGAGTTTGTTTTTTTGAACGTGCTAGTCTCAGAAACTACTGGTTTAAATTGAAAAATTCTTTTTGTGTTAGATAGTCCATTTATCCAGGAAGGCTATTGGCTGTATAACATCACGCTGTGACCACTAGCAGTGAAGAATCAGTGGAAAATGTGGGAAAAAACGGGTGAAATTAACCTTGCATCCCAATGATTGCAAATGGTTTACCTTTTAATTTTAAAATAATTCAATTTCCCGTTAATTTGTCTTTTGTTGTAACAATTAATAAATCACAGGGGCAAACATTTAAACACGATTTACGTCAAGACTGCTTTTTACACGGCCAACTACAGTGAGTGTCAAAGTATTCAGAATTCGTATTTATTTTCATTTAATAAGTATATTTACAAAATCACTAACCAGATAACTGAAATGTTTATTTTTTTAAAGAAATCTATACGCTTTTTATTTAGTTTTGGTTGCTGTGCAATTTTCAAAAAGTTCTCAAAATCTCTCTTCCATTATTTCTTTTAAATTTTTGTAGGCCCCACTAAATAGGAAAATCAGGAATATTTAAAATAAAAATTACCTCAAGGAACAATAAGTGCTTTAGTGGGACAATATTTTGCAACAATCTTTTAATTAATTATTATGAAAAACTTTTCATAGACTATAATGAATGATTATGCATTAAGGTTAATCTAATGGATGTCTATATATGATTAATGCATTAATATAAATCGGAAACAACGTAATTCCGAATACTTTTGACACCCCTATTTTTATATTTTTCGTAAATGAACATTGAAACCGTTATATAGCAAGTAAATTACACAATGATAGTGAATTCCGAATTCTTTTGAAACTCTCTGTATATGTCGCATTGTCGTGATCGGGTAGTAGAGAAAATCTGTATGTTCTTCTGCCACAAGAAAATAAAACTAAAATATCATTTACGCAGAAATAATTTAAAATATATTCTTTTAAAAACTTCTTAATCGCGATCATAATAAGAGAACTAAGTCGCGAGCAACAGCTAGTTGTAAATAATTAATGAGATCTTTACTATAGAATTCACTCTTGATCTACTATATGTTAATAGCCATATTCTCAAAGTTGGGTTGTACGATTGGATTCAGAATTATTTCATGGAGATACATCCAATCACTTCACTCTTTGATTGCATAAGTTTTTATTTTTATATCTTTGTATTCCAAAATTGACTCAGATGGTTCAAACCCGGCAGATGGCCCTATGTTTTTTTTAAGAGAGTAAAAAATTCTGGTTATGCCGTCTTAAGGGAATGTCAAATGGTGGTTGGTTATGTGGTTGTGTGATGATGTGGTTATGATACCTGGGCCTGTGTGATGTCGGTTATTCATTTAAGATGCTTATCCTAATTAAATCTTGATAGACAAACTTTAGGACTCCCACTGCAGCATCAGCTAATTATCAACATTAACATAAAGTGACATTAAATGAATAAAAAAAGAATAAGTTGACACAAACAATAAAAAAAACAACCCTTTAAGGTTCTTGGGTTCAGTACTTTGGACTTTAAGACCAAATTCAGGGATTTTGTAGAGTTTCCTGATTCCGGGTTTGAATTCCGCCTGTGGCAGAATAATTATTTATTATATTATTTTAGTCTTGGGATGACCCTGGGGTTGGGAGACCTTTGGGGGCATGCCTAGCCTCTATAAAGTGGGTACCCAAAAATTGGGAAATAAATTTGGGGGCTGAGTGTGATCTAGGCCTAATAACCAACTTCCATGGCCTTTTTCTGGAAACTGTATGAATCTCTACATCTGTTGTTGAGATAATGTATAGTTCAGTACAAGTTTAACAAAATTTGCAAATAATGCCTTTTTTAAATTAAAAAAAAGAAAAAGTTTTCTAAAGGATTTTCATCAATGTTTTGTCAGTCTGTGCACTATACTTTCAGACAAAAGCTTTTGTCCTATAAATTATCATTTTTAATGGTTTTTGAAATTATCAAAACTTTACTGTTTACTTACTAATTTCCACAGATTTTCCAATCTATGAAACATGTTTCACTCATGTGATTACAAACCCTTCTTCCCTTTATAGGTATAGGTAATTAGCATACTTGCTCGTACCAATCCTTTGAATGGGAAGAGAGTTAGCATGTTAAAAAGTGCCCTGTGTTAATCCAGGGTATGTTAATAACACACAAAAGTGTGTTAACCCAGTTACCTCTGATAATATTTCAATTCATATCCTTTTTAAAAGGGAATCGTGTCGAGAACTCTCTTCCATTTTGAATCGTGTACTAGTTATCAATTATGTCTATTGTTTATAATCAGTGAGAAAGGCGACAAGTCCTAGGGCAAGTCTTTTAAAAATATAGAAATTATTTATCTGAGGTTTCAAAGCTGTTTATTCATTTTCACAAGGTGTGTGTGTTTTAGGGGTGGGCATAATCGAATGATCGTCATAATCTGATGATCAAATGATTAATATGCTTTCTGAGAGGCAATATGGGGAAGCCCGTGGCTGAGTGGCTAGTGCGCTAGTCCCTCATGCTACAGGTTGCGAGTTCGAATCCCAGTCCCGGCGGGCTTTTATAAGGATGTAATTAAATGGGGATTCTCTCGCAGCCTCTCCCCCGAGTATGTGAGACCCGTCAGCCAAATGGTGGCCACTCACATAATTAGGGTAGGGAGTGATGACCCTACACTATAAATTGTATCGTGAAACGCGAGTGTAAACTCCCAGGAGATTACACTGCGAGCCCAGGCCTGCACGGCCTGTCGCGCACAGAAAAAAAGAAAAAAAAGGGCAATATGCTAAAATTCCCGTCTCTATGATTAAATGTGCATATAACTTATGCGATGAGCAAAAAAAAAAAAAAAAAATTAAAGGTCCTTGTAACTTGTAATCCCTCGATTAACCTTATACGATTCAGTTTCGAATGATCATTCATTTCTCCACACCGATCAATCCGATAATCGATTAATTTTCGATGATTGAAATAATCGAATTACCCGATAATCGTCATTCGGTTATGCCCACCCCTAGTGTGTTTGTGTGTGTGATTGTACAATTAAAGATAATACAGAAAAAAGTGGGGCATATATGCATTATTAAAAAATAACATTATTATTAACATTTAATGCCATATTTTATATACTATTGATTTAGAGAAAGTCAATATTTAAAACATTAAAATAGAAATAGATAGCTAAAAAAATACGGATAATTAAATTACAATGACTTTAGTAATAATGAAAGGGTATACAGAAAAATTATGACTAAAGATAATGAACAAAAATATCAATATCCACATGAAACAGGAAGCATTTAAGTATGAAGTATAGTGGATAAATAAGTATTAATTTCATCTCTATGTGAGGGATAATGTGAAGGAAAGGTGTGTTGGGTGGAGTAAAAAGGAAAAAATAATGAAAGAGAGAATAAACAAAGTACGCACAGAATTCCTGTATTTCTCAACTGTCAACTAATTATATCCATCATTATTATAATCTCTTATATATCTAACTTTGAATTGATATACTACCTGTTATGCGCTATCGTCTTACATATGAATATCTTTTTTTTTTCTAGTTGGCAGGTAAACTGAAGAAATTGCCAGGATTCAACCAAGATGCGAAGAATGTCATACTCCGCCTAATAGTGAAAGGTGAAGACGAGGCAGGCATGAAGGTGTTTCGCTTGATGACACCAATCTCTGCCTCCGAAGGTGAGAACGTCGTGATTGGCAACTTCTTTATCAGGCAGATGGTCAAGTGTCAAAGGGTAAGTATTATTAAATCTATATTTATAAATGAAAGTAAGAACATTTTACTCAATTTTATATTCATAGCATTATCTCAAAAATGACTTTGGTCGTGAAGAAAGAAATGTTTCCTGGCTCTTCTCCTTACAGTCTAGATGTGCAAAAAGGCTGGGTTTAGAAAAATTTCCTCCTAGCGCTAGAAAAAAAAAAAAAAATACAAATAGAAAAATTTGGAATATAATCAAATTTTTAACCACATAAAATAAAAAAAATCTTAATTTAACCCATATTAACAAAGATTATAAATTTGAAATAAATATATTGGGTTGTGTCACATGAAATGCCCGTTTTCAAGGTAAAGAATTTTTATTAAAAATACGACATGAAAACAAGATAATTTTATTTGAAGTATTTACCTTCTTTTTCTACACATTTTTCCCAACGTGACACCAACTTTTTTATCCCCGAACTGAAAAACTCTGAGCTAGAAGTGAAACAAAATCTAAAAACACACTTTTCACTTGATCATCATTTTCAAAAAGTTTTCCTTTGACGAAGTTGTCTAAATTCCTGAATAGGTGGTAATCTGTTGGAGACAAGTCGGGAGAATATGGTGGGTGGCGAAGAACTTCGTAGCCCAGTTCTTTCAATTTTTGCACGGTATGTTTTGAAACATGGGGTCTTGCTGCCACACAGTGAGATCATGAGGTACCCATGTATCGAGCTTTTTTACTTTCCCAAAACACTTTAAATGTCTGGAAATGGTGGATGCACTTGCATTTAGTTGTGCTGAGAGTCCTTTAACTGTTTGGTAGGGGTTTCCTTCTACTGTATGTTTGAGGACTTTGTTGTCTATTACGGACGGAGGTCTTCCTCGGGGCAAGTTTTCCAAGTCGGTATCCCTAGCTAAAAACTTAGCAAACCAATGGCGAGTGGTCCGTTCATTAACACTCCCTTCCCCAAACGCCTTGCAAATTGGCCGAGTTTAAACTCGTACAAAAATATTACTCAAAAATCACGTGTTTCCATGTTCATATTTGGAGGTATACTAAAAAGTGGGTAATTGATTGGGAAACTAATATTTATAATACAAACGTAGAGGATTAGTAACTGTTTACTTTAAATATGTAAACATTTGGAAGAAAACAACAGAGACCTGCAAAATCCTTTATGTATTTCAGAAACTATAAAATGGACATTTCATGTGAAACAACCCAATATTTAAGAATAGTGGTATTTGTCTCCATCCAGTGTCTATATTGAGGATGTATAGTTGACGGTAGAAATTATCGTAGGTTGAAATAAAATCAGTTTATGCTTGACATGGCTTAGTAATGCCCTCATGATGGCTCACAAGTTTAAGCTGAAACGTGGGCAAAATTAAAATATTAAAAAAGAGTGACTCCTGATGTATACGCTCAGCTATCCGTGAAAGAACAGTACTTTCAAGTAATCACTAAAATTTTGAGGGTAGCTCGATTAAAAAAATTATATTATATATATTTATATATAATTATAAATATTTAAAAAAAATAGTGGACTGTATAGATTTAGAAAAAATAAAATAATAAAAAGTAACGACGAATTACACTACATTTATTAGACTAAAATACATATAAACAAGATAAGTAACAAAATTAAATTAATTATATACTTGAACAGCTTTAAGAAAATGTAGGAAACAAAATTATCCTAATTAAAAATATTGAAGAAAATATGAGAAACAAACTTAACTTAATTAAATAATTAATTAAATAAAAATTTAAAAAAATATAGGAATCAAAATTAAACAGTTTTAAGAATGATAATTAAGAAATTAAATGCTCCAATAATGAATATAGATTGGCTATATTCATGTAAAGACGTCCGATGTCCCGTTGAGTGTTGAAGAAAATGACCGCAGGGGGCTCTTCCAAGTTCCAAGAGGAACGATGATAAGATGAAGAAATACGTTTACAAATGTTCAAAACTTCTTGGGAGGAGACTGGGGTCTATGGGACGGCACAGCTTCACCGTTCAGACGCTACCTTAATACTCGACTCGCCACGAGTCTGTCATAAAATAATTTAAGTACGATTGTCTTCTACTGTCTTTCTCTTCTACTGTTTTTCACTTTCGTGGCAAAAACTTTGAATTATATTTAAAATAGGTATTTTTAAAAACAAATAAAAAATAAAGATTAATACAAAAAAATGATCTTATGATAAATATCATAAAAATTTAAGATTTTTATTTTCAAATTAACAGCCATGAAAAAGCATGGACACTCAATTATTTCTAGCTATGGTTCAAGAGTTATGAATTTTTTTTATTTATTGAAATTTACAACAGTATTAGTTAATGTATCAAGTAAATTAGCTGTCAGATAAAATTTATGAAGAGAAAATGCCCATTGGCAGCACTCCACTAGGTAATCTGAACTATAAGGTCTCGAGGCCATCTTCTGTTATTAATTTATTAAAAATGGTTTCAATAGGCTAAAAAAACTTCTCATTTTAAGAACATAATAGAACATTGTATTTCTATAACCTGTTATCAGAGATATTTCAGGTGGAAGCTCGATATATTTAATATCTCATTATTATTCATATTTAAGTTTTGAGGTCTTATCACCTAATCTTCAGAATAACGTATAAAAATCAAAATTGTTCCTAATTCTAATACCAAAGTTCTTTTAGCACTTCTTATATGGTGTCCAACTCCATATTTTAGGTTAATTTACTTGGTGTAAAGTATGAAACCGGAATTTTTTTTGTAAAAATGGTATGTCTATTTTTTGAAAATTATAAAAAATATTTTATTCAAAATAGATAGTCCCCATTGGAATATATATATTTTCTCCACCTCTTCAACAGGTTATGAATGCCACGTCCAAAAAACAATTCTTCCTTTGAAGAGAACCAGTTATCGGTGAGTGCAAGGCCCAATGATGCGAATAGATGGTATTCAGAAGGAGGCAAGTCTCGAGAATATGCCGCTTACGCTAGTATTTCCCAATTGAACGCCTTGATCATATCTGTGACCTGTATAGCTGTGTGAGGGGGCATTATCATGAAGCAAAATGACTTTATGTAACCTTTTTGCATATCCTGGTCGTTTTTCATGTATTGCTCGATTTAATTTGGTTGTTTGTTGTTGGTAGTGATCAATGTTGACGGTTTCACCAGGTTTTAATTGCTCATAATATTATATCCTTTTTATACCACAAACGCTCGGGATCGTTTTCTTTTCAAAACAATTTGGTCTTGCAGTGGATGTTGATGGTTATGGTTCGCCTGGATCCACCCATGATTTAGGATGCTTAGGAATCTGAAAATATATCCACTTTTCATCACTTGTCACTATTCGATGAAGAAATGATTTTCTTTTACATCTGACAAGTGGTTTTTCAATTTCCTTGATGTCTTTCATTCAGTTTATGTGGTACCCAGTTTTCCACATAGCTTTCAGACTTCAGAGATACTGCTTTTTGCCTAACATTTAATGGTTTTGTGAGTTCTAGTTGAGTCTGAGTATCGTCTTCATGCAATTAGGCTTGGAAGTCCTTGTCTTCAAAGTTTTTCGGTGATTTCTCATGCTCCTTGTTTCTCTCAGCTAAATCACCACCTTTAAATTTTTTTAAACCACTCAAAGCATTTAGTTTTGCCAAGAGCATTCTATGCGATTCTGCAGCAGTTTTCTAAAAATGATAGCAGAAAACCAATGCTGTCCGCAAATCATAATTTTTAATCACAAAACTCCACATGTTTAAGGTTATAGAAAAATATACCGGTGTATGAAACTTAGGTTATTGTGTGTTGACAAACTGCGTCAGCTGTTAGAGGGAGAAGATGGCACTACAGAAGTGGTCTCACGGTCTTACTGGCGTAAGACTGATAGCAAGCACCATCTATAGGGAAATTCCGGTTTGATACCTCTACACCTGGTAATTTTAAATCACTATTTACGAAGAGTATAAATTTATTATTGTATTCAAAATTAGAAAACTCTCTTCTCATTAATATTTTTAATATCACATTTATACATATTTACGTTTTGAGGTCTTATCACCTAATCTTCAGAATAACCTAACAAACCGAATATAAAAAAATGTGACTCATCTACAATACTTTCCTTATTTAATTTTTTTTTAGTTATATAATTTTTAAAGTGTTCATGACTGGTAGATGTACTCAAATGACATTTTTTTTTTTTTTTTAATCAGCCTGCGAGAAAATCATAGAGCTCTGTAACAATTTGAAAAATTCAGGCGAAAATCCATCTGGCATCTTTGTTGCCACTGAAGCAAGCTTGTCATACGGTGGTCCAGAATTGAGTTTAAAGCTTCTATCTGAGTTGGCTAAAGAACATGAGGTATGCCATCATTACTACTGGCCAGTTCTTGTGCAGTTTGGAAAAATGAAAAATTTTATAGGTAATTGTATTTCATAGAATATTTATTCTACTTAGTGTTTTTATTGTTAAATGTTTTGTTGTTTTTAGTTTAAATGTATTTTGATTTGTTATTTTAAATGATGAACCTCTGTAATCGAACAAAAAATAAAATAAAAAGTACCCCTCCTCAAAACTTGAAGGGTCGTGTTTCAAAATACACAAAACCCGAATAATGTATAAAAAAAAAATCCATTTGGCCACCGTAAGCCGTTCACGGCTTTTCTCCGAAACTACTGGACCAATTTTTTTTTGCAAATTTGCCACAGAAATACTGACCATGATCCAGGACGATGATATTAGCCGATTAAGAATGAATTTATTTAATAACTCAGTTATTTTTGAAGATAAAGGTAATTTTTTTATAGAGTTTTCCAATCAATAAACCATGATTAATTATAAAAAATAAAAGAAAAAAAAAATTGAAATTTTACGCTTAAATTAATTAGCTCGTGGCTTATGCCTAAAACCACATTGGTAGTCTATCCACGATTCAGTGCTCTGATATTCAAATTGAGGAGATTGATTATTATTTTCCGTATTTAGAATGCTGTCAAAGTGCTGTTTAAATTTATTTAATATCTCAGCCGGATCCCAATTGTATTGTTATTTGCGTCTTTAACCCCATTCAATAGGGGTTCAAATCTTTTACATGATTGTTAATACCTTTGTACATCTCTTTTATGTTATTTTCATTTCTGTGTTTTTTATTTTTAATATTTTATTTTAAGATACTCCCTTTTCTTATTTAGTAAGAATTTTAAGAATTAAGATCTGCCACCCGTGGGACCTCTCCATACGTGGTAATGAGATCCGCGCAAGGTTTAGAATCAGTATACCGTGATTAATTATGAAACAGAAAAAAAAAAAAAATTATTGATTGCCACTACTTATAAGTGGTGTGATTTCCTGTAACTCAGTTATTATTGATGATAGAGAAAAAAATAGTTAAGTGTCCTGGAATCAGGAATTTTTATTTGAATTATTTTAATGAAAATTAAAAGAAAAGAAAAAAGGAAACAGTCAATAAAGAATTCTATTATAAATGCTATTGGTTTATTATTTTTAATAATGAACCTTTTTGATGAAATTTGATTGCTTAAGTTTCAAA
This sequence comes from Piezodorus guildinii, assembly GCA_023052935.1. Classification (NCBI taxonomy): domain Eukaryota; kingdom Metazoa; phylum Arthropoda; class Insecta; order Hemiptera; family Pentatomidae; genus Piezodorus; species Piezodorus guildinii. Next base: position 139,552,203 of record CM041296.1, on the reverse strand, counting down.
ATACACACAACCCCAATAACCAATTTCATTTAGGGGATTATTTCTCTACCCAGGCAGCGAGGAATATTAATCATAAATTTGGAAAAGGAAGTTCTATTGAATGAATCATCCGTCATTGGTTTATAAAATTTTCTTCAGGTGATATGACATTTGAAAATCTGCCCAGAGGAAAGTGTCAAACATCATTGGAGATGTGGAAGAAGACCCTCATAAAACGGTCAGAGCAAGGCACAAGTCATATTATAGTTTCCAGGTATTTAAAATTTATAGGAAAGGCAAAAGAAGCTCGATTCCTGGACCCCACAAGAGCTTAACGAACTTCAGCATTTGAAACATCAAGAGACGTGTGTTTCTTTGCTTGCTTGTCAAAGAAAAGAACAATTTCTTGGATGGGTAACAACTTGTGACGAAAATTGGATCATGTATGACAATTTATGTCAATGTTTAGACTCCTTGGCACATGCCAAAACAGAATTTCCATCCGCAAAAAGTTAATGTTTACGATATGGGGTTCTATAGCCAGTGTCATTCAGTTTTCTTTCCTACCAAAAGGAAAAACAATTGAAAATATGATACTGCTTAGAGATGGACCAATTATCAAAATTTTAATAAAAACCAAAGCAAGATACTGTTAATCAGGAAAGGGTCCATTCTCCTCCATAATAATGCCCGACCACATGTTTCAATACAGGCAGTAAATAAATCAAAGGAGTTGGGCTATGAAATCCTACCATACCCTCTTTATCATCCCTACACACTTCCATTATTTGGAAGTTTGGACAACTTTATGCCAGGAAAATAATTTACCAATGATTTAGACATTGCAGATTAGAAATAGCATTTTCTGAATTTCTTTCAACACTTGACCCGTAAGTTTTTCAAATCTGGGATAGAAAACTTTGTAAGCCATTGGCAGAGGTGTACCAAAAGTTATGATTAATACTTTGAATAGAAAATATTTTAGATTTGATCTTAATTTTTTTTTTCTCCCCATAGGTATAATCGATACAATAAAACAAATGATACAAGAAATAGGACAGCCTGTGACCAGTGAGACGTTGAGAGATTATGTCGCTCCTTACATCCCTCAGAACGAAGAAGGCGTCCTCCTTTTGTCTAAAGGTGGCGTACCTGCGCCTACAAGTGCCGCTGCGTTGATCAGTCATCTTCTCACGAAAAATGATATTAAAACTGCTGCTAAAATTGGTAAATTTTCAACTTTAATATTTGCTCCCTTTTACACATTATGTACATTGACTTATCTGTTCTTATTACTCTTGCTTATTTCTTATTTAATTAATTTTATTTTCCAGGTTTGCGGTTCAGGGCCAATTATACATCTCCGCAGCTGTGCAGAAACGTTGTCCTCTCCTTCATCGGCACAAAGGACCTGGAATCCTTCATCACCCTGGTCAGGATCATAGACGACAGTTCCAAAGAGGAGGATAGCGATATAGCTGGAAAAATATTGCTCGATTTTGTTCAGCTGTCGAGGAAGGATAGATCCCAGCTATTGCCGGAAGTATTAAAGGTAATAATAAATTTTGGTTGACTTTTTTCAATATTGATTCATTGTATAATCCATAGGCGAGAGGTAGGGCGGATGTGGCAGATTTTCAAATTCAAGCTCCCGCAGTTTTTGTGACATCACACATAAGACATTTGGCCGGGCATTGTTCTGCAACAATATGGGCCCCTTCAGCTTGACCAAAGATGGCATAATTATTGTCAAGTTTTTATGCACTACATTAATTTTGTTACAATATGATTCGGCCTAATAATTGGTTTCTCCAGGATTCAAGAAGCTGTAATTTATCAGAAGTGAGGCATACCAAACAGTAACCATCACTTTTTTTACTTTACCTTACTTCGTACTGAAATATTTAGAAAGTATTGTGATGGTGAAAATTTTCGAATTGCAGTTTTCAACAGAAATACACGTTTAAGGGTCCCATGAGTCCAAATAACCAAGTCACGTGAATACGTCTGTGGGGCTAATTCTAGTATCAAAAAAAAAAGTGGTACAAAACTGAAATTTCATATTTGATCCAATTCTAAGCCCGAGATGTTGCAGCAATTTTTTTTTAGAGGAAGTCCTAAATTTTGCCTATCCAGTTTAAATTAGGATAGGCATCTTTAAGGAGTATATGACATCGCACAAAATGCGATCATGAAAATTTTCGTATTCCATTTGTCAACGGAAATACATGGTTTTATAGTTCCCGAGTCCAAATACCTGAAATTCATATTTATGACAGATATACCCCAGAGATGGTACATCTACTTTTTCACTAAAATCGGCGAACCAGAAGAGCCACTTTATATTACGCATTTTGCACCTTTTTACGATTTTCTCAAAAATAGCTCTAACAATTTTGATTAAACTCCATATAACAATGTCAAATTTAATGGGCTTTATTATCATGTAGGTTTTATTCTGATTGAAATAGTCTGACAAGTTGTTTGTTAATGTAAGTTTTGGTTTTTTGAAGATAAGAACAGTAACAGTAATATAGGTGTAAAATATACCGTTGGGAAGCTAAAGATTTTAAGAAAAATATTATCTTATACACATAGTTGTAAAATGTAATGAAAATGGATAAAACTAACTAATTGTTGTTTTCATAAACTATTTATATTGTTATATTAATTAATCTAAAACATGTGTTTCCAATGAAACTAAATATATTTCTCTAAACCTTTTTGATCTCTATTAGTTCTCAAATTGATTTTAACAACCGTGGTAAGTGAAAGTCACGTGTTGCCAGTACTTGATTTTTATTTATTTATTATTATTTTTTCCTTCAGGCATACCTTGATAATGGTTTGGCCATCAGCAGTCAAGTGGCCGAAGAGTTGCACAACATGCTCAACGGTACGGAGCTCACTTCAGACATTGAAGAACTCCTTTCGAAACTGGTCTCTTCAGAACTGACCCCATTGGAACTGAACAGGCCAGCTCGAATGAGAACTTCCCCGTTGGTAAGTTTACATGCACTACTGCTATTATACACAATTTATCTTTAACATAGGCACACAGGTGTACAAGTATGAAACCGGAATTTCGCAATAGATGGTACTCGCTATCAGTTTAAAGACTGCTTCTGTAGCGCCATCTTCTCCCTCTAACTGCTAGAGAAGTTTGCCAACACAATAACCTAAGTTTCATACACTGGTATATTTTTCTATAACTTCAAACATGTCCAGTTTTGTGCCTGCGAACTATGAATTGCGGATAGCATTGGTTTTCTGCTATAATTTGAAGAAAGCAGCTGCTGCATGCAGCATAGAATGCTTGTCGAAGCATATGGTGTACATACTCTTAGCAAAACTCAATGCTATAAGTGGTTTGAAATATTTAAAAGTGGTGATTTTGACATGAGAAACGAGGAGCATGGGAAACCACCAAAAGAGTTTGAAGACAAGGATATGCAAGACTTAACAAGAACTCGTGGAACAATTAAACGTGACACAAGAAGCAGTATCTCTTCATCTGAAAGCTATGGGAAAGATTCAGAAAGTGGGAAAATGGGTACCACATGAACTAAAAGAAAGACAGCAAGAAAATCGAAAAACCATTTGTCAAATGCTGCTCATCAGATGTAAAAGTTTTATTCATCGAATAGTGACAGGTGATCCAGGCAATCTATCAACATTCACTGCAAGATCAAATCATTTTGGAAAGAAAATAATGCTGTGCGTTTGGTGGGATCAAAAGGATATAATATGTTGTGAGCAACTAAAACCTGGCGAATCCGTTAACACTGATCGGTACTAACAACAAATGATCGATTTGAAAAACAACTAGAATATGCAAAAAGGCTACATAAAGTAATTTTGCTTCATGATAATGCCCCCTCACATTCAGCAAAACGGGTCACAGATACGATCAAGGCGTTCAATTGGGAAATACTAGCGTATGCGGCTTATTCTCCAGACTTGGTTCCTTCTGATTACCACCTATTCTCATCACTGGGGCCCAGTTGCACTGACCGTTTAAGTTTACTAATCTGGATAAGTAAATCATGGGTTAGCAGAAATTCCGTTGCACCGATCATGGTTAGCCCTAACTCGATGTTAAGTGATCGCAATTAGCTTCCCACCTCGATTATCCCATGTCAATGTTACCTTCTTTACTTATGATTTGAAACATTGTTTGTGTCAGTTTCAGTTTGTTTTTTCTGAATATTTTTGTAATATTTATCCCAATACACCGAGGAAAAATGAACACAATCTCTTCAGATGAATATTCAACATCAAATGAAGATATAATACAACTGATAAATATACTTCCATGTAATAAGCTTTACAAAGTAAGGAGGAATCCCTTTAAAATTTATGATGATGTGGAATTCATAAGAAGGTATAGATTTAAAAAAGAAACAGTGCTCAATATGATTGACATTTTTAATATTAATGATTTTGCATCATATCCTACAAACAGGAACATCCCAATAACATCTTTAAACTAGTTACCCTTAACCTTGAGGTGTTATGCTACTGGTAATTACCAGCAGGCTCTTGGCTCAATTAATATTGATAAATCTACAGTTTGTAGAATTATTCCACGCATAACAGCATTAATAGCCAGGAAGTCATGAGATTTCATTAAAATGCCTGTAACAGAAGTTGATGAAAACAAAACAGTGTCAGATTTCTACAGGATAAACTCTTTTCCTGGAGTAATTGGTGCAATTGACTGCACTCATATTAAAATCCAGGTGGAGCTAATGCAGAACTATTTCGAAAATCAAAAAGGGTGGTTTTCATTAAATATACAAGTAGTGTGCGATGCGAACTTGAAAATCCTTGATATAGTTTCGCGGTGGCCTGGCTCTGCGCATGACAGTCATATTTTCAATTCAAGTGCATTACGAGTGAGATTTGAGTCAGGAGAATTTGGAAATTTTTGGCTTTTAGGAGATAGTGGTTATGGCTGCAAAACATATTTACTGACACCAATTTTAAACCCAACAAATGCTGCAGAAGAAAAATATAATGATGCACACATCAAAACTAGGAACTTCATTGAGAGAGCGTTTGGTGTTATGAAAAGAAGATTTCCTTGCCTTGAATTCGAATGGCTCCAAAAAAAGCCGTAAATATTATTGTAGCTGTAGCTGTCCTCCACAACATTGCAATAGAAACCATCTACTACGTACCAGAACCAGAAGATTACTTTCCTGATGTTGCTTTACCATCAGAAATTATATGTGATAGTGGTATAGCTATTCGCAGAGCACTTGTCAACAAATATTTTTCAAGAAGAAAGGAAATGACAAATGTGTTGTGCGAATGCTGTGGTGTTTATATTTTTACTATTTTTGGAATTATTATTGTGTTGTTTGACTCTAGTTGTGATCTTTTTAGAGTTTTCTCTTATGTATATATTATCACAATCTATACAATTTATTTTATAAATAACATTCAGTTTTTCATGTGGTAAAATCTTTAAGGTTTGATAAATGATTACTTAGTTTATTATTGTTATATAGTCCTAATTTTGTCTGCGGTAAATCAAATTCAACAAGTGTTCTCTTAATTTCTTTGGATAGATGAGGTATGAATTGCATTTTTTGATATTGGTATATATTTCTATTCCTTCCACTTATCATCTGTATATTTATCGCATTATTACTATTGCCAATTATTGTTTTTTTATTATTTTCATTCTGGTAAAAATCTGTTATAGTTTTTTGTTTTTGTTTTAATATTTCATTGTTCATAATGTTATAAAATTTTTGGCTTACACCGGGCTAGTTAACAGCAAAAGTTAACTTTAACACAGGCTGTTGGTGCAACCGGGCCTAGGACATTCACTCCCTGAACAACACTTCGATTCATACAAAAATGGCTCGACAATTGGTTCTCTTCAAAGGAAGAATTGTTTTTTTTTTTTCATGGCATTCATAACCTGCCGAAGAGATGAGAAAAATGTATAAATTCCAATGGAGACTATTTTGAATAAAATATTTTTTATAATTTTCAAATAACAAGACGTGCAATTTTTACAAAAAATTTCTGGTTTCATAATTCTATACCTAGTATATATTGTAATATAATCATTTTTTATTTTCCTATAAAATGGTAAATTAATTATAACAAATTTTATTAGATTAAAATTGATTCTCTTAATGTTGGGGCTCTGACAATCAGCCGCAATTATTATATTTATTTTCTAATTATAATTAAACTTACAAAATAATTAAATAATAATCAGGCTGGAAATCTTGAGCTGCAGGTCCTTCTTCTTCAACAGTCCAAACCCAACTGACTTTTTTGTACCTGCTCTTTCTAAGGGTTTTTCCTTTGTTCCCTCCTGTCCAAAATGGAGACTCCTTGTTTGTAAACAAACTTTCATAATGGATGCTATGTTTGTAAATAACCATCCAAATTGGAGCTGTTAATTTCAATTTTAATTTTAATCAGATTATTAGCATGCCTAACATAATATTTAAATAGTAAATAAATCAAATATATAATATAAATTTCTTGTGTCTCAATGTTAGTTACCATACTCCTCCTTGCCTGATTTTTGTGAAATTTTATATGCATAGTCAACAGGTCTGAGAATCGCTTTTTTTTCATACCCCTAAATGATAAAAGTTGTCCAACCCTAACATTATTTTTAATTTTTTGGACAAAAATTTTAGTTACTATTTTTTTGTAATGTTGCATTAAAAAATACATACAACCCTAAATGTTCACCCTTCTATCACCAACCCCTATTTTTTTAATAGTAGTCATTATGTAATAATAGTCATTTTAGTAATTTAATAATTTTCCATTCCGCTTGATAACTGATCAATTATGTCTCGGTGAGTTATCCTTGCCAGACAGAGGTCCACCGGTGTCACTTCTCAGCCAGTAAACAGCAGGGAGTAGAGATGAGACCGAAACCGGTCTCCTGTTTCTCTCAGATGATAAGCCTTCTCTCACTCCCTCCACAGTTTTCGGCCATTATTATTGTTCATGCATCAAGCATAGTAGTAACGTTTACAATTATCATTTTACTATCTCAGTGTAACTCATGTTTTTCACACAGACAATTATATGTGACGATATTTCCTTGGTTCTTACCTACTCCAAACTTTAAAAAATAGAAAACCTTCCTATATAACTGTGCTTCTCACTCTCCTCTCTGATATCCATTCGTTAAATACTAGAACCCAATCAATCAATATTTATACCCCATCGTTTCTCGTTCGTTCATCATCCTTCTGGAATTCGCATACCCACCTGTATCAGTAAAGCCACCGCTCTTTCTTCCTTCAAACATCAACTCTTCCACTACCTACTCTTATCTCAATCTTCTGTTCCATTGTAAAACATAGGTATATATATATTATGAATTTAAAAAGATTTATAAACATAATGAATATTTGATCTTTTATATGCATTTATATATATATTATATATATATATATATATATATATATATATATAAGTTAAGGATAGGAGTCGGGCAGTATTAGCCTTAATACCATCTTGGGATGTAAACAACATCCCAAACATATAAAAGGAGGATTACTTTCATGAATAAAGCAGTATTGTTTCTGGAACCGTGAGTGTTGTTATTTCTTAACCTTTTTCTTTTTTTTAATTCATTTGTCTTGACCAAGCATAACTGGTGCCGAAACCCGGGAATTCAGAACGGGCAGGCTATTGAAGTAAGTGACTTGTTTTTTTTAACCGCCGTAAAATTTTGAAGTTTTATTTTTTTTTTTTTCTCTTTTCCTCTGTACTTCTCTGATAAGCAAAAAGAATGGACGGCTTGATAAGACCAGCAGTTCTGAATATACAAGAAAACCCGCAAGTCCAGGAAGTTCAGCCCCCGCCTGTGCCGGAACTCCCTCCGTTACCCAGGAATACTCTAGCGGAAGCACATGCTAATGCCATGGCATGGATGAGGATTAAAACGGCGACATGCCAAGATCTGAGGAAAGCGATTTCGGATCTGGAACGTTTCGGTGGCGAGGTAGGTGACCTAAACCACTTCCTCAAGGGCGGAGACCGTCTCATGGCAAGGATCGAGGCTAAGGTAGCAGAAGACCTACTACCCCAGGGGGACGCCGAAGCTTTGAGGGCGGCCTTAGTTTGTCGCGTGAGACGTAACATCTTGAACCAGATTCAGGCGGATGAAGAAACACCATGGGCGATAGTCAAGGAAAGGTTGAAGAAAGCCTTCGGCGGAGGACGCTGGACCCCGGAAGAGGATATCTTCCAGATGTTCCGGGAAAGACGTTCACCTCGCCAGACAGCCGGACAATATGCAGGAATCCTACTTGCAAGATACAATAGGATAACCGAAAAGATGCGGGAGACAATGAGTGCGCCCGAGGTAGAAGGCCGAATGAATTTCTTATCAACGATTCTCAAGGTGCAGTTAGCCAAAGAAACCGGGAAAAGAGACTCCCTACCGCGGGATCGCACATTCATTGAATGTGCCCAGGATATGGTAGATTCCAGCGCGAGAGAAGAAGAATCCAGGATGGAAATAGAGGAACCTGGATGGAGCATAATACCCGACAGACGTCTGCGGAACACGCAGACAACTTGGAGACGGAAAGATCAGGCGTATGGAACCAGGGACAGACCTACGGCGGGCGGAGAGCGGAGGTCAGGACAACAACGAACGAAGAATGGGTTTCGAAGAGACGATAGGAAGTGCCACGGTTGCGGAAAGCAGGGGCATCTGGTAGCCCAGTGTCCTCGTACTAAATGTTTTGAATGCGGAACCGAGGGGCACATAGCCAGACAATGCCCGTATATGGTTAGAAGGCCAAATGCCTCGCGGGATGAACCGATGGAGGTAAATATGCAGAAGATAAAGAGAGCTCGCATCCCATCTCGAAGGAGCGGACCTTCAGGAGAGGTCACCGAGGCTTCGGATACTTCAGAGACGGATGGTGAAGAACCAGGGAGCAGCGGCAGTGGAGGAGAGGGAGGCAGCAGGTGGAGCCACCCGCGCCGAGCAGCAGCCGGAAGGAGGCAGAGAACTGGGATCTGAGGAGTGTGCTCGCAGAGAGGCGACCGCACAGCAATATGTAATAACATCCGAGGTAAGCAATGCTGGTTGCCTATAATTAAAGTGTCTGGGGGAGTGAAGTGCTTAGTAGATACGGGGAGTTCTAGCACCATAATGACTCGGGAGGCGTTGGATAAGTTGTGCGATAGAGAGAGAGCAACTCAGATTCGAAAATGCGATTGCCAGCTGATTACATTGGGGGGACCGTGTAAGGTAGAGGGAGAAGCAGAGATCGATTTAGGTCGTTGGGTGGAAAAAGGGGGAACTTTAAAGGTACATATAGTGGGTAACATGACCCGGGAATACCAGGTGATAGTGGGGTGCGACCTGCTAGGACGGGCAGGGGCAAGAGTCAGAAACAGCCAGGGGATCTGGAGCATTAGGCTCGGACAACAGAATTACAACTGTCGGGAACTCGTAAGTGGAAACAAGGCGCGGATAGGCGCGGTTAATAAAGTGGACGACTGGAGGGACCTAATCAGGGCGGAATTTGGCGACATTTTTTTTCGAGAAGGTGAGATCTTAGGCGTGACGGGAAGGACGGTCCACGAGATCCCGCTGAAACAAGAACGGATCACTTATGTTAAGGAACGACGGTATCCTCAGGCGCTTCGCAAGCACATTCGGGAGGAGTTGGACAGTCTGCTGGCACAGGGGATCATCGTTAACAGCACTTCGCCGTATAACAGCCCCTTATGGGCGGTGAAAAAGAAGGCGGTCCCAGGGGATAATACCGAACGGTACAGGGTGGTGATAGATTATCGGCTCCTAAACGATAACACTGTGGACGAACGTTATCCGATTCCGCGTTTTGAGGATATCTTAGACAGACTGAGCGGAGCGGTGGTATTTAGCACGTTAGATCTTAAAGCCGGCTATCATCAGATCAGGATGCACCCCCGGGATCAGCCCAAAACGGCTTTTACCTTTGAAAGGGGGCACTACGAATTTACTAGGATGCCGTTCGGGCTCAAGAACGCTCCCATTACATTCCAGAGACTGATGGACGAATTTTTGAGGGGCCTAGACGAAACTGTCTGTCAGGTCTATATGGACGACCTGTTAGTCTTTAGTAGATCAGTGGACGAACATGTGGTACACTTGCGCCAGGTTTTTCAGAGGGTACGGCAGTTCGGTCTCAAATTGTCCAAGGAAAAGTCGACACTGGGGCAGGAGCAGATCAATTTCCTCGGCCATACGATTTCTCGTGAGGGTGTCAGGCCGGACGCTACGAAAGTGGAAGCGATTCGACGTATGGCGATTCCCCGGGATGTAAAAGGGATCCGTCGCCTCCTCGGGACACTTAACTATTATCGCCGGTTCGTTCCGGATATGGCGGAATATCTGGTCCCTATTAATAATTTGCTGAAGAAGGGGGCTAAGCTTGTCGTGACGCCGGTAATGGAACATAACATCCGTAAGTGCATGGATCGTTTACAGGCTGAACCGGTACTGGCGTTTCCGGACTTTTCTAGGCCGTTCACCATTACTACCGATGCTAGCGACTACGCAGTGGGGGCGGTCTTGTCGCAAGATCGTGACGGGGGCGATCGTCCCGTGGCGTATGCGAGCAGGCGCCTCACAGACGCGGAGACCCGGTATAGTGCTTTGGAGCGGGAGTTGCTGGGTGTGGTGTGGGCAATAGAGCATTTTAGGCCCTACGTTTTCGGGAGGAAGTTCCGCGTCCATACCGATCACCGGCCGCTGCAATGGGTCGGGAAGCTGAAGGAGTCCTCGGCGAGGGTCGCGAGATGGAAGGAGTTTTTGGGTCAGTTCAACTTCGGGATTGTCTATAAGCCTGGGAAGGACAACGTCGTGGCGGACTGGCTGTCCCGAGCGATTATGATCAATGCCGTAGAGGAAGGCGAGCCGTCCCGCGACGTGAGGCAGTTTTTGAGCGAGTGGACACCAGACGGCGAGGGGGAAGCTGGTGGTGCAGGAGTAGAGGGTGGTGCGGAGTCGCCGGAAGACGGGAGCTCAGCGGACGATAGGCCAGTGGAAATGGAGGAAATTGATGAAATCATCAATGATAAGCGTCGCCAGGTCATCTGGAAAACGCGAACCGAAGGGACAGTTAAAATCGAATATCGTACATACGGTCGGTGCAAAATTAATATCATCTGGTCTCAACCGGGGGTTCGCGACGATCAAATTTGCAGGGCGTTGCTGGATGCATCGGACCCGGGGAAAGTGCACCACCTTTACGTGGGGAACGCTACGATTTGGGACAAGGTTCGACGTATATGGCGCTGCGAGAGGATCGGTGTCGATCGGTCGTTTATCCGGTGTAGGTACTCCGTGGAAACGCTTCAGGACGAGGAGCGGCAGAAGGAGGTCACACTCGCGTACCACCAGGGTAAAACCAACCACCGTGGTGTGAATGAAACATTACACGCGTTGCGTAGGAGGTATTTTTGGTGGGGGATGAAAAAAACCATTCAAGACACGATCGGTGCGTGCGAAGTGTGTCTGCGCACAAAATACGACCGTCACCCCCCGCGGGGTATCCAGGAGGAGACGCCTACAGGGGACGCGCCTCTCCAAGACCTCCAAATCGACACTTTCACCTGGAGGGGTTACAAGTGGGTCACCATTATAGACCTCTTTAGCAAGGTGGCCATGGGGTATCAGGTGCTCGACAAGTCCGCAGAAGCAGTATTAGAGGCCCTTCACGTCTGGATGCAATTCTATGGCGTACCTGGGAGAATTTCCTCGGACGGGGGACGAGAATTCGATAACGTTGCGCTACGGGAAGAAGCGAAGCGTCTCGATATAGCGTGGCATTTCACAACGCCGGGTCATCCGCAAAGTAGGGGTAGCATTGAGAGGCTGCATAGCACTCTGAGCGATCACCTCCGTGTGTTTCAGGGCGAGAAGGGTTTGGAGCCGGACGTAGCTATGCGGAAGGCAATCGTGGCCTACAACCACTCCATCCACTCCGTCACTGGGTTCTCCCCGAACGAGGTTTTATTCGGGTTGAATGGGCAGCGTCGCGACTGGATGGATACCACTGCGAACGAGCGTTGCGTAAGGGACATCGTGGCCAATAGGGTCGAGGTACGTAAAGTGTGGGGCAAGGTGCGGCACAAGATACAACGGGAGAAATGTAGGCGAGTGGAGCGGGAAAACCTCAAACTGCGTGATCGGGTGGGCGACATCAAGATAGGTACTATCGTCTATCGCAAACTGTCCACTAATCGGGGGAAGGAGTTGCTTCGGTACGACGGTCCTTTCAGGGTAACCGCGATCAGGGAACATAATCTCGTCACGATCGACAGTCTTCGGGAGCCTAAAAAGCGGCGCACAGTTCATATAGAACAGCTTAAGCTTCCAATCTTAGATCCGCGCTAGCCACCGCGACCTGTCTTGCTCTCGCCTCTGCACGCCTCCTCGTTTCTCGTTGTGCAGTCCCGTACGTTTTTTTTATATATCGGTTTTTGTATTTCTGTTTGTGGTGGTGCGAATGTCAGTGCACCGTTTTTGATGAACTTTGTTCCTCATGTTATTTTTTCTTTTGATTTAGGTTAGTGTGTAGATATTGAGAAGTGTTATTGTAGTATATATTTTTTTCTTTTTCTTCTTTCTCTTTTCTTTCTCAGTTTATATGCAAGTGTGTTTTTGTTTTTTAGTGATAATTCTGTGCAGATCTGTTATTTTCCTTTTTTCAATCATTTTAGCTTGTAAGATTGCAACTAAATTGTCATTGTAATTGTACAGTTAGTTTTGGATTGTAGGGTATCAAGGCTAAGGACTGCTCTCTCCATTTTGGGTAAGAGTTTCCAAAAATTGAGAGTATCTTTGTAAACTGGTGGGGGGGAGTTAAGGATAGGAGTCGGGCAGTATTAGCCTTAATACCATCTTGGGATGTAAACAACATCCCAAACATATAAAAGGAGGATTACTTTCATGAATAAAGCAGTATTGTTTCTGGAACCGTGAGTGTTGTTATTTCTTAACCTTTTTCTTTTTTTTAATTCATTTGTCTTGACCAAGCATAACTTATATATATATATATATATATATTTAGTAACCAGACCATAAGGATTTCTTTTTGTTCATTGTTCATTATTCTAAGGGGACTTGATCCTAGAATAAATTTTTTTTTTCTTTCTTTCTATATTGGATTAATCTGGCACTTAATTATTGTAAAATTAATATTTCAGGCAGAAAATGATCTAATCAGAATTATCAAGATGGAGACTGCTAAAGGAGAACCAGCTTGGAACTTGAAGCGGCAACTTTTTGTAAATTATTGTACGAACAAAGATCTTGAGAAAGCTGAAAAGCTCAGAAAGGTATAAACTATTATATATTGTAACTAGTGAGTCGCCCCTGTTTTGCTCGGAATTAAAAATGCATTGATTGACAGATTTAGAGTTTATCTTATATGTATATATATGTATATTTTTGTAAAATATTAAATATAAATTTATATATATATATATATATATATATATATATATATATATATATATATATATATACATACATACATACATACATACATACATATTCGGCGCAACAACCCGTTATCGAGTCTAGGCCTCCCCCAGCAGCCTCCGCCAGACGGCTCTGTCTTGTGCTGCAGCAGTCCAGTTCCTGATGTTGAGCAGGCTCCTTGCATCCATCCCTACACCATCCAGCCATCTTGTTTTGGGTCGCCCTACTCTCCTTGCTCGGTGCACCTCTTCTGTCAGTATCTTCTTAGGAATCTCAGAATCACTCATTCGAGCCACATGGCCGGCCCATCGGAGTCGTCCTAGCTTTATAATCTTAATGACATCAGCATCCTTAAAGATGTTGTAGAGCTCCCTGTTTTTTCTTTTCCTCCAGACTTCTCCTTCTCTTACTGCTCCGAATATTCTTCTGAGCACCTGTCTTTCGAATATTAATAGCCTGTTCTCGTCCGCCTTAGTAGTTGCCCATGCCTCTGATCTATAGGTGAGCACTGGACGTACCAGGGTCTTGTAAAGATTAATTTTTGTACTGGAGGAAAGGTTTTTGCTCCTAAAATGCTTGGATAGGCCGTGGAAGCATCTGTTTGCACTATTTATTCGTCTGCTGATATCCTGAGATACATCGTTCCTGGAATTAATTTCGGATCCTAGGTATACAAAAGTCTCCACTCTGTGGAACTTATAGGGGCCAATGTTCAGGAATGCAATATGGTCTTCACCACCACCCCCTACTCGCATATATTTAGTTTTATGCTCATTAACTGTGAGACCAAATTCTGCGGCAGCTGTTTCAAAAGCAATGAATGCCTCCTTCAATGCCTTTTCTGAAGTCGCCACGATGTCAATGTCATCGGCATAACCTAACAGCTGTACAGTCCTGTTAAAGATGGTACCTGTTGTCTGAATTTTTGATTTTCGCACAGCTACCTCTAATGCCAAATTAAATAGAAGGCAAGCAAGGGCGTCTCCTTGTCTTACTCCACTATTGGTTCTAAATGCCTCAGAAAGATTTGACCCCACAAGGACAACGCATTTTGAGTTTTCCATAGTCATCTTTACAAGTCTTATAAGTTTTCCTGGGACTTTAAGCTCTTCTAGGGCCTTGTATAGTTCTTCTTGACCGATGCTATCATATGCCGACTTGAAGTCGACGAAGAGATGGCGAGTGGTCAGCTTGTATTCCATACCCTTTTCCAGGATCATCCGTAATGTAAAGATCTGGTCGGTGGTTGAGCGGCCTCTACTAAAACCTGATTGGTAATTTCCAAGTTCTCTCTCTGCGAATGGGACTAGTTTCTCAAACAGGACATTAGATAGCACTCTATAAGCACAAGAGAGTAACACAATTCCCCGATAGTTAGCGCATTGATTTCGGTCCCCCTTCTTGTGCAGGAGACATATTACACCATGGTCCCATTCCTGCGGCATCCTTTCTTCCATCCAGATATCCAGTATGAGCTCGAACAGTGCCTTTTCCAACTCCTCACCTCCGTGCTTCAGTAGCTCCGCCTGGATGCCATCGATGCCAGAAGCCTTGTTGTTTTTGAGCTTACCAATGGCATCTTCAACTTCATCTCGGTCAGGTGGTTCTAAGTCATCTCTTCTGTGCGATATGACGGACGTGTCTGGATGCTGATCTTGTTCCTTAGTAAGAAGCTGCCTAAAGTGTTTTCACCCACCTTTGCAAAACTTGATCCTTATGAACAAGAAGTGTCCATCTTCATCTCTGCAAGAGGTGACTTTTGGTGAGAATGTTTTTCTTCCATCATTAACTCTCTGGAAGAATAGTCTGGACTCGTTAGCTTTTTTAAAATTTTCCATCTCTTCAAACTGTTTATTTTCCCAAGCTCTCTTCTTTTTTCTATGAATTCGTTTTTCCTCTCTTCTCCTCTCACCATAAATCTGAGCTGACCTTCTTGTGTGGCGTTGCAACATTTTCATGTAGGCTTCATTCTTACAAGCTGTTGCATGGAGACATTCTGTATCAAACCATGGTGACCGAGTAGGCCTATCTTTATAACCTAAGGTTTTCGCGGCTGCTGCATTCAGAGCTTCAGAGCATTTTTTCCACTGTTCTTCAATGCCATCAGCAGATGAACGCGTCCTTTTACAAAATTCTTTTTTAAAATTGTTCTGATACCTAGCACAGATTTCCGGCTCTTTCAGTTTATCGATGTTATATTTTCTTGCCGATAGATTTTTAGAACATCTGGTAACGGATATCCTTGTTCTGATTTTAGCTATGCTTAAATAATGATCCGTGTCCATGTTTGCTCCTCTGGAAGATCTAACATTCATCAAGCTGGATTTATGGTGGGAGTCGATTAAGAGATGATCGATTTGATTGGCCACAAGGCCATTTGGTGATCTCCAGGTAGCTTTATGGATCTTCTTTCCTGGGAAAAGAGTAGTGCCTATGGTTAGTCCAGAGTTTGTGGCAAAACTTATAAGCCGATGACCATTGTTGTTGCTATCCATGTGTAGGCTGTAGGATCCAATCGTTGGCTTATATGCAGGTTCTCTGCCAACCTTTGCATTTAAGTCTCCAACAACAATTTTCATATCATATTTTGGGCATGCATCCATGACTCTTCCAAGGTCTTCGTAGAATTGATCCTTTTCTTGCTCATCAGCCACTTCCGTTGGGGCATGGCAATTAATAATGGTAATATTATAAAACTTACCCTTAATTCGAAGTCTGCACAATCGGGGTGTCACTGGATCAAAATCAATGACAAGTTGCTGAGCGCGTCCCCTCACAACAAACCCAACTCCAAAACTGTGTTGAGTTTCATGGCAGCTATAGTACAGAGTATGGAATTTCTTTTCAAGAGTCCCTTTACCTAGCCAGCGGATTTCCTGGATTGCTGCTATATCAATTTTATATTTGTCCAATTCCATAAGGAGGGCCCTAAGCGCCCCTAATCTGTGTAGAGATAAAATGTTCCAATATGCTAATTTTAAGTCAGTGTGGCGGTACCGAAGTCGTTCCCTTTGAGACAGTCCGGCTTCTTCTGTATCTTGAGGTTTCGTAATTATTGTACTTTAAGGAGGGCGGGTAATCAGCCCACTGCTCCCGAGTCAGGTGGAGGGACTGCCTCCTCAGAGCACCCTGACATACTTCCCCATCCGGGGCGGCTTCCTAGGGAAGGTGACCCTAGGGTGAGTATTGTAGATGACCTTGTGTCAGTGTAGGTGAATCGTGTACTGTTCTTTGTATATTTGTGCAGTATACTGAACTCGGGAAACCGGAGGATCGTTAATCCCCAACTAGCTGTGCACTTCAGCCAGCCCCTGCAGCATATATATATATATATATATATATATATATATATATATATATATATATAGATAATATATATATATAAATATATACATGGCTGGCAATAGAACATATTTTCAACACTTCGCACGCGTCCATCCCTATTGACTGTAAACCACGTACTAACCGCCATTCCCGGAAAACATCGCACACCGCATGTTCTATTGCGCATTTCGACTCCCTTTTTTCATTGGCCAATCCCCTCTCGCCTTCTTGATTTTCCACAATCTGATTATTTCTGCCTATATAATATATCACAACAATATATTTAGATTTTTAGTGGGCTACACCGTATCGTATTGCATACATTTTGGGCGAAGTACCTCTACCAAAATTCTATATTCTGGAAATGCCCTAATTGGGGAATTGGAAATGAAGATTTAGGACTTCCACTTTATTATCATCCGATAGCCACAGAGGTATAAAATGACGTTTAATGAATAAAAATAACCTACAATGTAAAACTTATACAAAAAGTTATATTTGTATACAACTAAATAAATAAATAAATGAATGAATAAATAAATAAATGAATCAAATAATGTCAGTAAAAAAAAGCAATTATATCACTTAGAATGTTAAATTTATCTGTGTAGAGCGTGTGATTCTTATTGAAAGCCAAGACTTCACAATTGTTTTATGTTAAGGTAATTCATAATTATTCCCCAGTGACATCCCGTTGAACCACTAGTCGGGCAGCACTGATCTACACAATTGAGACGTTGATTTCCAAAAGGTACTAAAGGACATTTTATACAAAATTGATTTTTTGACATATTCGTATTTTCATCATTTAGTTTTATCTAATGGACTGTCAAGTCCTATAAAAAACGCGATTTAGAAATTCAGTTATTTTCTAAATGTACTGATTACGCATTTAGTTTCGATCCAAATCATACTATTACATTTTATTCCTTAACTTTAATATAGTGTTATGAATTTAGTAAAAAAATAATTCTAGATTTTAATGTGTTAAGAGTCAAATAGTTGTTTTAATAATATATCAATGAGAGGGTTTGGCGCTTTCTATAACATTTATTAAAATGGATATAGTACTTTTTGGAAATCAACCTCTCAATTTAGGATCCAGATGAGGACAGGAGAAAATCATGACAACTTTAAGAAATCTCACATTCCTTAGATGTGTTGCAATGCAGTTCTGAGTATAAATTATAGAAGTTTTTGTAGGGGAGAAGTTAGTTCAGGGCGATTGAAGGAGGGAGACTAATAGAAGTACAAAACTAATAAAATAAAAGTTTTTATTTTTTAACTTAGAAAAATAAATAGAATTTATTTTTTTTTTAATGCTTCAATTTGGATGAATTTTCTTATTGAACTCATGGATGTCTTTTCTTTGTTAACAGGAAATGGAAGAAGGTGGCTTCGAATTTTTGATTGGTTTAAATGCAATAATGATGGATCTGTATGTGCATCACGAGAAATTATCAGAAGCTCTTGAATATTATAATAAAATATCAGGGAATGGAGAGACCGACTTGGATCCTGTGAAGTTGATCAAGCTCGGAGGGCTTTTGGTTAAGAATAACATGATTCAAGGTAATCCATTTTATATAAAATTTCTTTAGGCTGTGAAAGATTAATCTTAAAACCATTGGGATAATTTGAGCTGAAAGATCTTTTGTACTCTTTAGTCATTGTTATAAATAACTAACTGACACGGTAAACGTTGTGCTGCTATATAAATTATTGTGGTACCTTATGTGTTTTTCTCAAATGGCTCTACCGATTTTGATTAACCCATTCGAGACCGATTGCACACCGTTTGTACATTAAAAATAATGTGCAATTATCAGTTACTCTGAATTAACTAGTTGTACTTTAGTAGTGTAAAGTACAGGAAAACTAAAATTGGCATTGGTTTTACTGTGTATAAAAAAATCTAAAAATATCTGAAGCCTTTCTTACAAAGAAAAAAACCATTTATCTCCTGGGACTGTGTTTGAAAAAAAATTGTGCTTTGATATCATGTAGGTTTCATTTTGATTGAAATAGTCTGACAGGGCTTAAATGGAGATAATTTAAAATTTCTTCTACTAAAGTACCTTTAATTTTGTAGATTTAAAAAAAAAGTTAGCATATCATCTTGTTAGCATTTATAAATAACTGCTAAACATACAAGTTAAGTGAATTTGATATCCAACTAAAGGAGAAAAGAGCAAACACACTCTTTTATGAAGTTTTTGTGTTTTTGAACATACGTGGGTGAATCAAATATAAACCAGACTTATTTTTTAATTTTAATATTTTTACTTTGAGCACAAAGAAAAGTACACCTCATTTTTCTACATAGTCTCTTGATTTGGAAATACATTTTTCCCAGTGCATAGGTAATTTTCCAATACCATGCTCATAGAATGAAGTAGGTTGTGTCTTCAGCCAATTGAGCACACAGGCTTCAACCTCATCATCACTGATGAATCTCTGACCTCCCAAAGCTTCCTTGAGTGGCCCAAACAGGTAAAAGTCCCAACAGATAAGTCTGGACTGTAGGGATGGTGTTCCAGCGTCTTCCAGCCCAGTTGCTCCAATTTTTCTCTCGTCAGGGCCGCAGAATGCGGGCGAGCATTGTCCTGAAGAAGAATCACTTCTCTCATCGGTAGATCCCTTCTTTTGCGGCAATATAGAAGTCTGACTTCATTCAAAATGTCGCAGTAGTATGTGGCATTGATAGTCCTGCGTTCATGAAAAAAATCAAGATGCAGCAAGCCATGCTGGTCAAAAAACACGGAAGCCAAAACCTTCCCAGCTGACAGCCGTGACTTGGCTTTCACTGGTCCAGGTTCCCCTTTCAGTCTTCACTCCATACTCGCTTGTTTTGATTCAGGGGTGTAATGGTGCACCCAAGTTTCATCACAGGTGATAACGTGAGTGAGAAATGAGGCTCCCTCATCCTGAAATTTTGCAAGACGACCTTCACAGACCTGCAAACGGTTCAGCTTCTGCTCAGCTGTGAGAAGTCGAGGAACCCATCTGGCACACGCCTTACGAAGCCCTAGCTCCTCTGTGAGTATGGAAAAAGTGCTTCCATAGCTTATCCCAACCTCACTTGCAATGGCACTGGTGGTTAGACGTCTGTCACCTCCAATAAGCTGTTGAACATGGCTGATGTCTGCTGTGATGCTGGAGCGGGGTCTGCGGTCATGGCTTTCATTCTGAACACAATCACGACCCTCCACAAACTGTTTATGCCATGCAAACACTCTGGCACGAGAAAGTGTCTCTTCCCCAAACTGTACAGTCAACCTTCTCAAGATTTCAGCCGGTTTTACACCTTCAGCAGCAAGAAATTTGATGATAATACGTTGCGCAATCGAGGGGATACATCCTGCTCAGACATTGTCACGACGGTAACTGGTGAGTTCGAGGGCATGCGCCCGCCTTCTTCCCCCATTCCTGGCATCCCTACCCAACTCCTCTAAGCGCGGGAACGTTCCCGCACCTTCACTGGGCTTCCAGGACAAAAAGTCACGTTTATATTTGATTCACCCACGTAAGAACAGTAATATACATGTATAATATACCATTCACTCCTGTGATGTCTGGTTGTTGACAAAACTGAGCACTGCAGGTCTATATGCACAGGATATGCAGATGATATCGCTGTGCTAATTGAAGGCAAGTTTCTGGAAACAATCTTGAAATTGCTTAAAATGGCAATGCTAATTAAACCTGGATTGACAAAATTCAGGACTCCCACTGTAGCATTGTCTGATTAGCCACAATAGCATAAAGTGATGTTAAATAAACAAGCAAACAAAAACCTGTACCTCTACAACCCATGATACAACCCTTGGGCTGAGTACATATAGAGATTCGTACTGTTTGTAGGCCAAGGACCGTACAATGAGGTGATTAGGCCTTGATTATGCTCAGCCGCCAGGTTTTCCCCCCAAATTTGGGTATCCACTTTATAGAGGCTGGGTGTGCCATAGGAGGCTCTCCTTACCCCAGGTTCGCTCGACAACTGAAATCACAGAATTAATAATTCTGCCTCAGACGAGGTTCAAACCCTTTTGGGCCTAAAAAGCACTTTGCTCTTCCAAGAGGTCAGGTTCCACCTGTGGTCTCAATCTGATCTCTAGAATAGAGGTATATAGTTCGTAAAGGACTTGAGAGAGGCAGATAGGTCTGTAATTAGAGCAATCCCTTCGGCTTGTTTTCTTGTGTATAGGTATTATAACATTGAACTCATATTGCCAGAGAACAAGTCTGTCCACTAGACTGCGCCGCTCCACTCCCAAATTTTACAATTATCTTAACATAAAGTATTTTCTTATTTATTAATACATATAATGTTATCTTTTTCCAGAGGCTTTTGATATATTTTCTAAGCGGAAGGCTCTTGATGTCGATTCTCGATCAGAAAGACCTTCTCTATTGAACATGTTCTGTTGGAGAATGCTCAATATTTTGGCAGAGAACAAGGATGTCGAAAACCAACGGAAAATGTTTGACCTTCTCTTGGAAAAGAATTTTATCATTCCTAACAACATGTTGCTTGGGCCTTTGATTAAAATACATCTTCTGAGGTATTTAATAAATAAATAATAGTATTTAAAAAAAAAAAAAAAATCGTATCTCTTTAATACATTTTGGGGAAAGTTAATTCCAAGGGCAGTCATCAAAACACTTAATTAAGCTTAAACTTAATTTATTTGTGCCAACGTTTCGGCCTAAATTTTAGGCAAACCACTTTTTGAAAATAATATGTAAAGAAAAAAAAAGTAAAATATATATGACGAAAAAAATTGTCAATATTCTCATTAAGTGGGAAACATTATAATATGATATATAGTGAATAAGTATTTATACATATCTCTACAAAAAATAATATGTTGGAAAAGTTGTGATGTTAGGAGTGGATAGGTGAAAAGGTGAGATTTAAATATAAAATACGTACCAATTGAAGGAGGGAGATCACTATGAAAAATTAAGTAATTATAGCGCCATATATTGGGTTGTGTCACATGAAATGTCCGTTTTCAAGGTAAAGGATTTTTATTAAAAATACGATATGAAAACAAGATAATTTTATTCGAAGTATTTACCTTCTTTTTCTACACATTTTTCCCAACGTGACACCAACATTATTATCCCCAAACTGAAAAACTCTGAGCTTTGAAGTGAAACAAAATCTGAAAATGCACTTTTCACTTGATCATCATTTTCAAAAAGTTTTCCTTTGACGAAGTTGTCTAAATTCCTGAACAGGTGGTAATCTGTTGGAGACAAGTCGGGAGAATATGGTGGGTGTGGAAAAACTTCGTAGCCCAGTTCTTTCAATTTTTGCACGGTATGTTTTGAAACATGGGGTCTTGCCTGCCGCTCAGTGAGATCATGAGGTACCCATGTATCGAGCTTTTTTACTTTCCCAATACACTTTAAATGTCTGGAAACGGTAGATGCACTTGCATTTAGTTGTGCTGGAGAGTCCTTTAACTGTTTGGTAAGGGTTTCCTTCTACTGTATGTTTGAGGACATCGTTGTCTATTACGGACGGAGGTCTTCCTCGGGGCAAGTTTTCCAAGTCGGTATCCCCAGCTGAAAACTTAGCAAACCAACGGTGAATGGACATTTCATGTAAAACAACCCAATATTTTGGAGATATTGACATTTTGTATGTCATTTATAAGTAACTTTTTTTATTAAAATACTATGACCCGGCAAACGTTTTGTCATAAAAATTATTTCTAGGAAATTTATAGTGTAGAATAAAATTACTAACTTATTGTAAGTGTCTAAGGATGTGGTATATAACTGCAAGGGGCATGGAGCACTTTGAACGGTAAGGGAATATAAAATTTAAAAAAACACTAAACATTCATTTTTTTAAGTTATTATAATTTATTCCTTTAAATTATATACATCATTAATTAATTACGTCAGAAACACCAACAAATAATATCAATATCTTAATGCTATAGAGTGAACAATATTTTTTGTTAGCCCATCTTTAGCTAACACAAACTAACTGGATGGTTTACCCACTCAAGAGCATGCCACGTATAATTGTCCGTGTGAAAAACTGAGATAGTAAAATGATAATTTTAAATGTTACTACTAAGAACAATAATAATAGCAGAAAACTGTTTAGGGGGTGAGAGAAGGCCTGTAGTGTTAGAGAAAGAGGAGACCGGCTTCGGTCCCATCCCTATTCCGTGCTGTTTGCTGTCTGAGGTGTGACACTGGTAGACCTCTGGCGGGGGTAACTTACTTAGTCATAATTGGTCAGCTATCGAGCAGGATGAAAAATTATTAAAATACTAAAATGACTATTAAAAAATAGGGGGTGACAGGAGGGAGAAAATTTAGGGTTGTATGTATTTTTTATTGACACATTATAAAAAAAATTTTGTCCAAACAAATAAGAAAAAATGTTAGGGGAAGACAACCATTATCACTTAGGGTTATGAAAAATAGATAATAGCCGATTCTCAGACCTATTGAATATGCATATAAAATTTCATAAAAATCGGTGAACCCGTTTCGGAGGAGTATGGTCACTAAAACTGACACGAAAATTTTATATATTAGATTAAATATTTTATTGTGCTCTTTTGTTTCTAATTATTAATATAATTTCTTCTACTTATCATCTTTGTGATTTTCTCTCCCATTACTAAGCATTTATTACCCTTTATTGTGTCTATAATATTTATTTGTTATTTTTTCTTTATATATTGTTTTCAAAAACTGGTTGTTCCCTTTTGTTTCATAGCCCTGAAGAAGGCCTAAAATTCATGCTAAAACATTGGCACAAATAAGTTAAGTTTCTGCTTAATGGAGTGTTTTGATGACTGCACCCGGAATAAACTTTCCAATATATTCACAAAGTCTCACATCAGTCACGTCAGTCCATTCTCACATCATTTTTGTACATTTTAATTGAACTTAATTTAATTGAAAATAAATTGTTAACTTTTTTCCCGAAGAGATGATTTGGAATCTGCTATGAACGTTTTTGAAGAATGCTGCATCAAGTACAGGGCCACGCCTTGGAAGAATGAAATTGCGTGCAAGCTGATTCAGAAGGAGGACCCAGTTGGTTTGCAGAGGTTAACCGATCTGTCTACGCAGATACACGGCGAAATCAACAGCCTCTACGATCTTGTCCTGTCGTTTGTCGAATGCGGAAGAATAAGACAAGCCAGGAAAATTCTGGAGGTCTGTATTTGTTTATAGTTAGATATCAATTTTGTCATATAAATATCATTTAATATTAATGATGAATGTATAATTATTCTGAGAGGAGTCTCTTTAGAGTAATAGTGCAGGAAATAAAAAAAGGGCTTTAGAATCTTTGAGTAAAATAATAATTCAAAAAAAAAAAAAAAAAAAAAAAGGAAGGAATTAGTCCTGGTAGTCAGTAAATAAAACAATTAAGTATTTTAAATTAATTATTGTCTGCCAATGTTTCGACCTCCATTATGGGTCATTATCAATGCCAAAAAAATACAAAAGGAATTCAATGAGTATATAGTAACATAGTAAAAAGAATACAGAAAAAAAGGGGTATACAAGTCAAGTATATGAATTACTAAAAATTACAATAATGCTAAATACAACATTTTATATACTACTAGCTGGCCCGGCAGACGATGTCCTGTCTGAACTATTTTATTAAGCTTATAAGCTTATTTTAGCCCTAGGAAAGTTGAAGTCGAAAGAGTGAATCGGATCTTCTAAATCTGCCAGATTCTTGGGGTCTGTTTCATTTATCAATGATTTAACTGCATACATCATTACTGACATTTATTTTTCTTCCTACAGAAGCGTGATGCTTCAGAACATTGATATAATATAAGAGACCTCATTTCTAGAATAAATTGACCTAATTTCTATTTTTAAAAGATTTCATTTAGAAAAAGTAATTTAATAAGCATTTTAAACTGTTCTGATTCACCCATGTTGTAAATGGGAACACATAACATTTTCAATGTTGTTCCTATTTACCCCTACTGTGGGGTGAATGGGAACAGTAATATATATTTTTACTTTCACTTTATATATAGTAAGGGAAAGTATTGGGATCGTGAAAATTTTCGAATTATAGTTTTCAATGGAAATACATGTTTTAGGGTCCCCTGAGTCCAAATAACCAAGTCCCGCAAAAAGGTCTGTGTGTGTGTGTGTGTGTGTATATGTGGTAACTCCCGGGCGGAAACGAAAAGTCCTATGAAACTGAAATTTCATATTTAAGACAAATATACGCCCGAGACGTGACAAAACCTTTTTCATCAAAATGAGCTTACCAGAAGAGCCACTTTATCCCATGCATTTTGCTTCTTTTTGATTTTCTCGAAAGCGGTTCCGATAATTTTGATTAAACTTACTCTATATATGTAAAATTTAATGGGCTTTAACATCATGTAGGTTTCATTCTGATTAAAATAGTCTGACTGTGCTTAAATGCTGACATTTTAAATTTTCTTCCTCTAAAGTACCTTGAATTTTGTAGATTCTATAAAAATAACCATATCATCTAATTAGCATTGCTGAAAAACAGCTAAATATGCAAGTTGGACGAGTTTGATAAATAACTAAAAGAGAAAAGAGCCAAAATATTATTTAATGCAATTTTTGTGTTTTTGAAAATAAGAACAGCAATATACATGTATAATATACTGTTAGAAAGCTAAAGATTTTAGAAAAAAATGTTATATTAAACAAAAAACTGTAAAAGTTAAGAGAGTGATGAAAAGCCGATAAAACTAAGTCATTATTTTAAAAAATAATATAATCGATTTTGTTTCTATAGAAATTCCATTTAACTGATTCTTTAATGGTTTCACTCATTTTTATCTCTAACTATATTTGAAAATTCTTTAAATCGATTCTCAAAATGGAGGTAAGTGAAAGTCGTGTGTTGCCCGCACCAGATTTTTTTTTCTTCAAAAACTACTATTCAAAAACACACACCCAGTAAATATGTAATAGAGGGGATGTGGACCTAAGATTTGATGTATTGTTCAATCAATTGAGATAAAAAATAAATTTGTTATATTGCTCAAGATACCTTAGAGTGTTCCTATTCACCCCATTTTACGGTAATAGAAATTATTTACTTTTATGACTACGCCTGAAGGACCATGTTTAATAACTGTCAGGTTTAATGAATTTATTTCTCAGCCTGTATTTTTAAGAAGAGCTTTTCCCTTGCAGACACCTGGACTGAGGAGCAGAACCCAGCGCTTGAGCTCGGCCTGCGAGAGGTACGACAGTGAAGGTCATGTCACCCACCTCGAGAACTTGGTGGAGGTGACCAAGGATCTCCAACACATCGACAGATCTGACATCTATTACCATCTTCTCTCTTCTTATTGTGAGTTATTTTCTGTCATTTTTTAAGTTAAAACTTTTTTAGGCGTGTTGAGTGATTTTTGACAGGGGTAAAAGCTTGGATTTCGTAATGATCGTAATGTTACCAACATGCTCTAGACTGGTGCATGCGGTCTGTGTATATCTGTTTATTACAGAAAGTTTAACAATATCAATTTCCGTAAATGTTATCGTTGATTATTCTGACGTGTCACTTTTCTTATCAGTGGCCATGTTTATGGTTATCCAGAGTGCTAATGTTGAGCTTAGGTGCCTTCCACCCGGCTTTGGGCGCTAAATTCTCTAGCCCCCACGTTTTTAGAAATATAGGTTAGGATATTTATCCTAGGTTTCTTCCACCTAACTTTTGGCACCAAAAATGCAAATTCAAAATACTTATTAAAACCCTGTTCTTCCAAATACTTATCTTTATTTAACAAATAACTGTCGAAATAATGGCAGGAAATTGAACTCAGAAATGCATACATTTATTTATGAACTAACTAATTATCAAAGACTTCAATTTTATTTACTTGATAGAACTTTCAATTTCAATTTTATTTTATTTAATAAAACGTGTTTTAATAATGATTATAATAAATTACAAAAAATACAAAAAAAAAACAACATGTTTTATTAAATAAAATAAAATTGAAATTTAAAGTTCTATCAAGTAATTAAAATTGAAGTCTTTCATAATTAGTTAGTTCATAAATAAATGTATGCATTTCTGAGTTCAATTTCCTGCCATTATTTCGACAGTTATTTGTTAAATAAAGATAAGTATTTGGAAGAATGAGGTTTTAATACGCATAAGGCACCCAGTGTACCCGGACTTTATTTAGCCTGGAAAGCATATTAAGATTATTTTTGCATTCCTCTACTAATTTGGACCGTGTCCTGTAACTACCCAAAGCTCCAATAGCAGCTTGACTATCAGTATGGATAGTTATCTGTCTGTCTCTCATCCCTTCTGAAATTAGGGTTTGAGCACAGATATTTATTTCTCTTTTAACAGAAATTTATATTACTGTTATGAACTATGTATTTTTCTGCGATCTTGGTATATTGTGTTTATTAAAAAGCTTAAATCAGTCAATCAATGAGTAATTATTTCAAATTATATAAACAGCTTTCTCCTTAGGCATCATCGCCATGCACACTGCAAATTTTTTTAAATCAGTGCAGCGTATTTTCCTTTTCGGAAATGAGGAATGATGAAATAACGAAAATGAATTTTTTCTCTTCTATTTTGAACAAGCAAACAAAATACCACTGAAAGATAATGATTCAGGATGAAACTGATACTTAAAAGCACCTTAACCAATCCTTTTATAGACCACATAAATGTAAATATTATTGACCAAGTAAACATGATTTTAATAACACAGAGAGGATTAAATTGAAATATTGAAAAATGCTAAAACTAATTTTACAACCCTGTATGAATGCCCTCATTGTAAATTTTATACTGACCAATCAAAACATTCCATTGCAAATTATGTTTTCAGGTAAGGCAAATGAGGTAGACAAAGCGCTGGGATTATGGACGCAAATGCAAGACGAAGATGTTCAACCCAGCGAAGCGTTCTTAGCAAAGCTTGGTAACCTCTTGAAAAAACACAACAGGCCAATTCCTTTTGCCGTTCCGTCCATGGAAGGTATATTTAATCAAGTTTATGTTTCTTTTATATATTATTACACTATTGTAATATTATTATTATTCATATTTTTTTACATTCACATTTCAGTTGTTGAAACAGATAGAAAAGGAATTATACCAAGTACAAATCTAACTTTGAAAAATTATCGCGCAGCTGTTAATTCGAAAGATGCCGATGAGGCTCTTAACTGTTTAAAAAGGTAACCAAACTCTATTGTTTCTTTTTTTATTATTTACTGCGATTTTTTATGTACAAAGTCCAAGCGTATCAAGAACATGTTTATATGATTCATCTTTGGTACCTTGAAGAGGTCTCCAGTGACCCATTTATACGGTAAGTTGAAGTGGCTCCTACCTTCCGTACGGAGACAATATTTTATCGGATCATACCTTTACGAAATGGTTAACTCCCAACACCTTATATCCGCAGTATATATCCACTGTATCCTACACTTTAAATCCTCAGTCCAACCTCTTGAAACTAAAGCTCGCCATTCTTACCCTCACATTTCTACCTACAGAACTAAATCTTTTGATAATCCCTTTTACAACCACTCTCCAGACCTTATCTAATCATATATACCATGCTTCTTACCTTCTCTCATCCAAATCTCTCCTTTTCCTACATCTTCTGGCATCTTAAACAGACGAACAACAAATGTAAATTTGCAGAGCAATCATCTTAATTTTAATGTCCCAACAACTCCCTCCTGATAACATGCCGTCACCATAGAGTAAAGCACGAGTTGATGAGGCTCCTTAAAGAACGAGATTTTGCCTGCTTCGAGGAAGTTTATTGTGTGAATACGGATGGATCCACGCGATATGCTGATATCGTGGCATTTCCTAAGACCGGAAATTCGGCTGTCATTCTGGATTCTACCGTGAGATATGAATCTAACGACCTTGAACAGGCAAGTAAAGTGGAAAGGGAAAAGAGAGGAATCTACGAAAAATGTATCCCTTTCCTCAAGGAAAAGTTCCGCGAGAGCCATGGCGAGAGAGACTTCTACGTAAAAGACCTTTGGTTCAGAGCCCGCAGAGCTGTGCCAGGTTCAACAAGGAGCTTCATGGAGGACATAGGTGTCGATTTAAAAGACGTAGCAAGAATAGCAGAAAGTGTGGTTCTCGACTCCCTGGGAATTATACACCATCACATCTACTCGTAACAGGTATAATTGGAGGGGCATGCGTGTGGATCTGTGTTTACTTATATTTTAATTTTAATTTTTACAAATTTTTTTTTATTTATACAGATATTGATTTTAGGTGCTGAGTGTTTTGGTATTGTTTTTATTTATGATAGTGTGATTTTTTAGTATGTAGTTGTTTAATGTATTGTAATATACCCATTTTTTATAATTATAGTGGTTATTAATTTATTATTTGTTGTTGAGTTAGGCAGGCTAACAATAAGGTAAAAGATAAAATTTGAATAACAGCCCTTATTTTTTTGTATGTAAACATAACCTCCATTTTGGATGCAAGGGACATCCCAGGTAAAAACCCAGGTAGAAGAAAGATACCTGGATATAGTCAGTTTTGAGTGGAGAGTTGGGGTTATGAGCTGATAGGAGTCAGTAGTTTTTTGAGTGGGACTTGGAGAGTGTGGAGTTGAATATGAAGAGGAGGAACTGCTGTAGGGATATGAAGAATCATTGTTAGCCTGCCTGCATATTGTTTGTTGTGTTATTTTTGCAAGTTATTATTATAATTAAAAAGTTAAATAATAAAAATGTGCCTGATTGTCAAGAACCCATACCATACCCTGAGAGTAAATTGAGTAATAATTAAGTAAAAATATTGTGTGAAATGATTTTTTTATAAAAGAATAACTTTATAAAAATAAGAATATTATAGTATATATAATTTGTTGTTGTATTTTGTTTTTTTTAATTTAATGTTCGATATATATGCATAGATATATTTAAATATTTGAAAGAAAATGTAAAACGGTAGAGAAGGAAAAGAGAAAAAGAAACAAAAAAAAAAAAAAAAAAAAGAAAAATAAGTAGGGAAAAAAAATTAAAAAGAGTAAAAAAGGAAAAAAAAAAAATTGTATTTATAGTTAGATAAAATGTTAAGAATATTCCTGTAGGAAAGAATCGGTATGCTGTGTTATAGCAACCCAATTAAGTTGGGCAGCATCATTTTGTTTGTTTATTTATGAATAAAGTGTATCTCTCCTCTAAGACTTAATTATCTATTTTGGCCAAATCCTAGTGTTATGGAATAATTAGTTTATTTTAAATTTCCTCAACTCTAGTATTGCTTAGAAGGTTTCTTTTTTTCCTTTCTAGTTTTTTTTTTATAATCCATATTTTTTTGTACATTTATCTATAGGTTTTGTTTGTTTCTTCTTTTTTTTTTATGCACATTTGTAAATAAAAATATATTTTATTGGTTTCTCAGCGAGACATATTAAAAGGTACTGTACAACGTTGTTAAATATAGTTTATTATTAAATAGAATAAAGTTTATTATTGTTAATATTATTAAAAAATGGTTTGATTTTGGTATTTTGTACTTTCACTTACTTATATATGGAATATATAGTAAGGCTAAAATATTGTCTCCGTACGGAAGATAGGAGCCACTTCAACTGACCGTAAAAGTGGTTCACTGAAGATGAATCATATAAACGTGTTCATGATAGGCTTGGACGTTGTACATAAATGTATTCTCTAACCTGATTTATTTAATATGTGTCTGTAATTTCTTTTATTTTTGTAATATGTCTTGGTTTTGTTATAGTGTGAAAGATAGTGAACTTTCAAAAGGAGATCGGTCGAAATTGGTAACGCTTCTCAGTTCCAACGGGCGCCTTGGGGAAGCCACCAAGATAGTCTTGGACTGGTTGGAGAAGGATCAAAGGGTCACTATCAGGACTTTGAGCTATCTCATTAACCAACTCGCATTGATGGGAGATGTCGATACGTTAAATAATCTTGGAAATAAACTCGATAAGGTAATATAGAATTGATTATTATCTATTATAATTTAATCGATATATATTGGAAGGAATAAGTCCGGGTGGGTGTCAGTAAATGAAAAAATGAAGTAGTTTCAACTAATTATTTTCTGCCAACGTTTTGACCCCCATTGTGGGTCTTCATCTGGGCTAAAAATAATACAAAGAGTGTGTAGTAACGTATATTTGTGATAGAACAATTAAAGGGAATACAGAAAAAAGGGAAGTGTATACAAATTATTAAAAATTACAATAACATTAAATACAGTATTTTATATATTATTGAGTTAAAGGATGTCAATCATAATAATAATAATAAAAGGGCTATACAGAACAAATTATGATTAAAGATAATGTACAAAAATTAGTCATCCATCACGTGATTTAGAAGGAGGTAGCGGAAACTAAGAGTCGTATTATTATTTTATATCTACAGTTATGGTCAGAAGTTTGAGACCACCTATGGTTTACCATCAATTAATCGTTTCGATTTTTTTTTTTTTGGCATTATGCCACTCAAATTTTTTCTCTTTGTGTATTATGTGGGTTACACTACACAATTCAACTGAAAATTCTTTTTTTAACTAATTAATTAATTAAAATGAAATGTAATAATTAATCAATTAAATTATTTTTTAAATAAAAAAAAACAGTTAAAAACTTTTTAACTGTTTTTTTACAGTTCACGCCGAAGGTAACACCAGTGTTACCTATTATATTATTTATTAACTATATATTATGTATTATTTATTAGGGCAAAATAATATAAAAATAAAACATTTTAACTGCCTTTCGAGTTGTACTTACTGGCAGAAATCTGAGCTTAGGATGAATTACTAATTTCAAAATAAGCACTAACTACATGTCTGAATGGGCAATAATCGATGAAACTTAGCATGAATTCAAGCGCCGGCGTGAATGTGTTAATGAAAAAAAAAAAAAACCGAAAATATCTATGCAGTGAACTTCATACAACTTTGGCAGTTGGGAAATCAGTAAATCAAACCAAGAATAAAATTTATTTTTTGAATTCCCCTTTGGGGATTACTAGACTGTGAATAAAGCTCCAGAAACAAAAATCACTTCGGTTATTCTTATTCATTTCATTACCTTAGAAGTCTCAGTAATAATTAGAATTAATCAAATTATTTCTTGTTATTTACGATATTGACAAACCTTTCTTACACCTAATCAGAAAATTTATTTATGAATAAACTAATAAAAAATCTGGTGCGGGCAACCCACAACTTTCACTTATCTCCGTTGTTAAAATAAATTGAAGAGATACAAATATATTGTTAAAGAATTAATTATTTTGAATTTATATAGAAACATGTGTTTTATTAAATAATCTATTATACTTTTATCTACAACAATCAGTTAGTTTTATTGGCTTTTCATCACTCTCCATTAACCTTTAAAATTCTGTGTATTAGATAATATTTTTTCTAAAATCTTTAGCTATCCAACGGTATATTATACATCTATATGTATCACTATTCTTGTGTTCAAAAACACAAAATTGCATAAAAAAATATGTTTTCACTTTTCTCCTTTATTTGTTTACCAAATTTGCTCAACTTGCATATTTACCTGTTATTTATTAATGCTAATAGGATATTGTTCCAATTTTTTTTAAATCTACAAAATTAAACGTACTTTAGAGGAATAAAATTTAAAATATCGACATTTAAGTCCTGCCAGAATATTTCAATCAGAATGAAACCTACATCATATTAAAGCCCATCAAATTTCACATCAATATATAGAGTTTAATCAAAATTGTTAAAGCCATTTTTGAGAAAATCGTAAAAAGGTGTAAATACATAGTATAAAGTGCCTCTTCCGGTCAGCTGATTTTGATGGAAAAGTTTCTGTAACATCTCAGGTGTACAGTTGTCTTAAATATGAAATTTCAGTTTCATAGGACTTTTCCTTTTTGCGGGACTTGGTTATTTGGACGTGTATTTCCTTTGAAAACTGGAATTCGAAAATTTTCACGATCGCAGTACTTTCCCTTACTATGTATAGTAAGTGAAAGTAAAAGATATTTATGTTTTATTTTGGTATTAATAGAAGTTATTCATGATTTATTGATGTAAACCATAGCTGGTATCAAAATTTTGACAGGCAGTATATATAGAGATATTTATATTACATTGAATATTTTAGGATCTTAAAAAGATGACTTCGTTTAGCAATCGAGTCGCACACAGCATGACAGAAGCTGGAAGAGCTGATGAACTTCTCGCCGATATGGAGGCAAAAATAAAAGCTGCCACCTCTCCCGAGGAATTAAAAAGTTTAGAGGAGGAGTTTCCTAGAGGTGGCATATTCTCATTGTTAGAGTCTCCTGATCTTGTCTCCAAGTGTAAGTATTTCATTTATTATTGAGTTTAAATGAAACAATCTGGAACGGTATTGGCAAAAATTATCTCATCAAGAATAAAATCATTTATAATGACCTTAATAATAAATAAATAAATTCTTTATTATCCTGGGACAAGTCCCTTTTGAATAATATTGACATAATATATAAATTGGGCTTACTCTGGTCTTAGAGTAACTAATTATTTATAAACAAGTTAACTAAAACTAATCGAAAATAGACATATGCAAATATGTATAAAATAAAATAAAATAGAGTCTTATTTACAACTTTTTTCTGACTGCATGGTCATAAGATGAATGAATAAGAGAGTTGGAGTGACGGATAGAAAGAGGAATAGAATTCCACAGGATTGAGGATCGGATAAGGAACGATCTGTCAAAATGTGCAGATTGGTGGGCCGTTATGTATAAATCTGAAGGCCTGAAGGACAGCGGGAATGGACAGAGGATTTGAATTGTAAAAGGTCGAAAATGTATGATGGATGGCGGGATTGGATAACTTGGTTCAGGAATGATGCAAGGAAATACTTGTGACGATTGGAAGGGTAAAGCCACTTCAACTCGCTACAAAATTCGGAGACGGAGGCGTACCTCGGGACCCTGAAGATAAATCGAACAAAGCAATTAATTAGGCATTTTATTTTTACTTCAAGATCCCCAGAAACACAACCGTATATGGTACATCAGTAGTCAAAGTGGAGGAATATTAGAGAGGTAACGAGGAGCTTCCAGGTTTCATTCGGGAATAGGTGACGGAGGGGATACAGTCGCTTTGAGGTGAAAAAGGTACGGCAGGAAATGTCGGAATTATGGTTTTTGAAAGAGAGGGTTTGATCAAAGGTTACTCCCAGATTCCTGACGGTCGGGTAAAACTTAATAGGATTACTATTTAGGAAGAGGGTTGGGATATGTGGAACAGTTTTCGAGAAGTAATGGGATTCTATTACAATGGCTTTTGTTTTTTCAGCTTTTAGTTTCAGTTTATTGTCTACAGTCCAATTACTTATCTATACCCAGTGACCTTGTTTTTAGATATGTAGCCGATTAGGTCTCAACCAGGCTATATTCCTTCGATGACAAGCTCCATTCCCCCCCTAACCCACTAGTTTTAATCCTTGCTTCCTTTTTGATTCCATATAAACATGCAAGGTGTCTGAAAAAGAGATGGATTCAAGATCTTTTAATTTAGAATTCTCATTGAAGTGGTGCTATAGTTGTAGTATTGAGTTGCAAGTAGTTCTAATGATTCATTCTCTGGCGTGACAGGCCTTACACGGCCTGTCGCACCACTGGGAAAACTTTAGTTAATGGTTCTTAAATTTATTTTAACAGCCGAGGTAAGTGAAAGTCGTGTGTTGCTCGCAGCAGATTTTTATTGATGTTTTACAATGATTTAAGGCGGTTTGAAAACATTTTATTATTGGAACATGAAAATAATCATTTTTAAAACCAAAATAACTCAAGTTTTGTTCTGGTGGAAAGTTTCACTCACGTATCACTCACTTAAACCAAGAAAGAATTTAATGATCTCAAGCAAAGCCGCAGGATACAGCTAGTAATTTATAAAGCTAAATAGACTTACTACTTGCTGTGTACAGAATTTTATTAATTAATTAAGGTCGCTAAAATTATTGTTTCGTGCTTATGAATATAAATATATACACTACCCAAATTTACCTATTGAATAATTTTAAATGTCTTCTTTACATCTGAATTCCTTTATTTGCATGTTTATAGTTTATCTTGCTTATTGCTTGTTTATCCAAGTCATTTTGTATATATGACAGTTGATTGTTACTTATTTTTTCCTCTAGTCGAAGAAGTCGCTCGCTTGTACAGAGAGAAAGGAATCTTGGTGCCGACAAATGTTCTCTGGTCCCATTACATCATAAAGAGGGACACTGAGAAAGCAACAGAGGCCTGGTCTCATCTCAAGTCCCTGGATAAACTTCTCTTCCAGCCGATTCTGAAGCACGCTCGTAAGTCAGGAGATCTTCCCCTGATCAAGGAACTGCTGCAGACTTACAAAAGTGCCAATTTCCCAGTCGAGGGTTTGGGATTGATTTACAGCACTGCTGTCGATATCGCTCGTGAGTATTTATATAACATTAATCTTATTATACTTGAAATAAAAACTATTGTAATTAATTACTGTTATCGATTGATTGGGATCATCTGTGGTGTAGTGGCTAGCATGACAACCTTAATGCCCAAGGTTCAGAGTTCGAACTCGGCAGATGGCTCTAGGAATTTTTTAATTTAAAAATCCTTGGTTATGCCATCCTTCAGAAGGGACATAAAATGGTGGGCCACTCTGTCCTTATTTAATGTGGGTATGAAAAATTTAAGACTCACAGTTAAGCATCATCCGATTAGCCAAAGTAGCATAAAGGGACGTTTAATAAATAAAAGTTTTTTACGTTATTGAAATTAGTTATAGGGAGCAGTGTGGTCTAGTAAATAGAGCCTAAGGCTACTGTTATCCTGGTTCTGGGTTCAAATCCCGGTCATGACAGGATTATCTATTCTGTTATTTCAGCTGTGACGCAATCCTAGGGTATGGAGACCCTCCTTGGGCACACTCAGTCTCTATATGGTGGGTACCTAAAAAATGTGGAAAAATCTGGGGTCTGAGTGTGATTTTGGCCTAATCATCTCATTGAGCAGCCATTGGCCTTGAAGTAGTATCTTAAATTATGTTGAATGGACTTGGGTACCTTCAAATTTTCTAATGAATTTGGTTGTTAATTTTGAAAGTGACCTAACTCCATTCTTGATAAGAAAATGCATATTAACCACTTCATTGCCACCATTTTAATAGGAACTATAAATTTAATACCCTTAGGTAGACTTAAGTAGTATGACGCATTAGTATCCTATAGGTATATTTTTAAATTCATTGAAATGCAAGCCCCTTAAATATCTTGATTTGAAGATAAATGGATGGCTTCAAAATTAATGGCTTAATTGAGACATTGGCTTCCTAAAGGTACTAAAGGACATTTTTATAGAAATTAATATTTTCACATATTTGTATTCTAATGGTTTAGTTGTATCTAGATCCGTCATCAGATTTTATTTAAAAACATATGAATCCTTTAAAATCGTATTTGAAAATTGCATTTCATTCCAAAAGGTACTAAATCCACGTTTCTTTTAATTCCAAAAGGTACTAAAAACATTCCCTTCCAAAAGGTACTATATCCTATGTAAACAGATAACCTTTCCTTTCATTTTATTCCAAAAGGTACTATATTTCTTATTATACAGCGGAAGCACCTAACCCTGTAATATATTACCATTAATTTATTGTTTTCTTCATTTTGTATTTTTTTATTGGTTCATTTAGTACGTCTTGAATCACTACTATTGTTTTGATCAATAGTTTTAAACTAATAATCTGTTTTTAGGCTTTTTTAAACAAGTTAGTTGCGTCGTTTTGATTCTTGTAGGTTGTCAATTAAATTAAGTTTTTTTTATAGTATTTCTTCTTGTAGCAACATAAATTTTTTTTTTTTTTTAGGTTAAATAAAAGCCCAAAAGTTATTTATTTATCAGTCTCTACAATTAAATATTGTTTAAACATAGTAATATATAGATAAATTTGCAAATCACAAATAGTAAATACAAGTTCAAAACAAACTTCATTATTACATACTTTCTTATTATAGTGTCATAAATAGATAAATTGTCCTTTGAATATTTTCTTTCTTTAGGAAGAATAGATAATCAATGCAATTAACAAACAAAAAAGATATTTCTCAGAGTGAGAATAAGGAAATATACATAACTTAGTAATTAACAATATAAAGAGGGTTAGTTATCAGTAATGTTGTATTAGGAAGGTTTTAGTGACTGTTACCAACTTACCAGCCTTAATAATTCTAAAAAGTACTATATCCAGGTTTCATTCCAAAAAGTACTATATCCATATTATATCGCTTAAAAGTCATCAGAAATGTGCAATAATTTTGAAAAATTAGTTGGTAACACACTCAAAAATCAACTTAAGATTTTAATAAAAGAAGAATCATGTAAATTGGTGCAATAATAAATAAATGACAGATTTTTGCGTTTCCTGTAAAATTGTCTAAAGTGGATATAGTACCTTTTAGAAATCAACGTCTCAATTAATAAAATTTTATTTTTTTGAAAATTATTTATTTGCTTTTCTTATCATTTTCAGTTGCATCAGGAAATATTGAAGAGTGCGAAAAGCTTCTAGATACAGGAGTCCAGGAGTGTACGATCTATAATATTTCCAGAGGAACACTGTTAAGAGTAAAGAGGTTATTCGAAATCAAAGAAAAGGAATTCAAATACACCATTCCTGCGGTAATTCGTTCAATCAGTATTTAAATTTTTATGTGAAAGATGAGATGGTTCAGGTGGTGGGAAAAAAAGATTAGGAAGTAGTGGAAAAGCTATTTATATAATCTAATCTAGACCGCCACCCAAACCTAGCTTCTAAAATCTGTGAATTTTCTCACTCTCACAAGCGGTATATAACACCTTTTTTGGTAATTATGTGTTACATACTTGCTCTATTTTTAGATTATATTAGCGACTTTTGCACTAAATCAGTAGGAGATTACCATGTTGGACACCAAACACGAAAGGGTTGCTCTTTTAAAGCTGTCATATTAAGTGCTTTTTAGTCCAAAAAAGTATTAACTCTTCCCAAAAGTAATAAATAATAATAATAAGTAAATTATTTATTATCCTGGGACATTCCTAGAATTACAATTACGTGGACAATAATAATACATATTAACAAGTTAATAATTACTTGTCATAAAATAGACATAATTAATATGAGAAGAAAACAAAAACGACAAAATAAAAATAGCAGCGAGGTTTGGACTTTCAAAAACAACTGTGTTGAGGATAATCAAAGAACATTTTACTATGAGCAAGGTGGGTTCCAAAAATTCTTTCAGTTGCTCAAAAGGAGGAACGAGTTCACTGCTGCAATGAATTTTTACGTGAGTATAATGCCAACTCGAAGAAATTTTTAGACTCAGTTGTAACCGGGGATGAGATAATGGTTCTATATTATGACTCACTCAGCAAAAGGGAGTCCATGGAATGGAGAAAACCAGGAGAAGCAAATTTGTTGGGACTGTAAAGGAATACAGATAGGTTTTAAAGAAAGAAATACCACAATAAATGGTGAGTATTATGCAACCCTAATTCACTTGTTACTAGAAGCCAATAAAGATAAGAGGCAGAGAAAGTTAAGCAGAGGTGTCTGGGCTCTTTCATGACAATGCCCCTGCCCACACAGCATTGATTCCTGAGGTTGCGAGAAGGAATGTGGATTTTAAGATCTCTCATCCACTCCTCTACAGCCAAGGCTTGGCCCCAAGCTACTTCTACCTATTTTCAAACTTAAAATCTGACCTTCATGGACAGTGATTTATCACTGACAAAGGCTCCAAGCAGCAGTGGAAGAATATGTTTTTAACAAAGAAGAGAATTATTGTTTTCATGTATAGAAATGTTGTCACTACTAAGTGTGTTGAACTTGGAGGAGAATATATTGACAGTAAGACCAATTTTTTTTCTTTCACCTTTCCTTCTGTCCTAGGGCCCGGAAACTTTTGGAACTTACTACAGCTAAATATACAAGTTGAATGAATTTGATGAACAACTAAAGGAGAAAAGAGCAAAATATTTTTTATTTTATATTTTGTTTTTACTTTCACTTACCTATATGTGAAATAATAGTAAGGGAAAGTATTGGATCGTGAAAATTTTCTAATACCAGTTTTCGACGGAAATAGACATTTTAGGTCCCTGAGTCTAAATAACCAGTCCCACAAAAAGGTCTGTGTTTCCGTATGTTTGTGGTGAGTCCTAGCACAAACAAAAAGTCGTATGAAACTGAAATTTCAATTTGAGACAACTAAATGGCCGAGATGTTACAGTAACTTTTTCTTCAAAATCGGCTGACCGAAAGATCTACTTTATACCTTCCATTTTTCCTCTTTTTACGACTTTCTAAAACAATTTTGATTAAACTCATTGTAAAATTTAAATGGCTTTAATATGACGTAGGTTTTAATTGTTAATTAATTGAAATAGTCTGCAGGGCTTAAAGGCCGATAGTTTAAATTTTCTTCCTCTAATGTACCTTTAATTTTGTACATTTGAATAAATTAACCATATCATCTTGTTAGCATTGATAAAAAAAGGAATAATACATAAATGAACGAATTCGTATCCAATGAAAGGAGATTAGAGCAGAAATATTTTTGCATGCAATATTTGTGTTTTGGAACATAGAAATAGTAATATATATGTATAATATACTGTATACACAAAAATGTAGAAGTTAATATCGAGTGACGAAAAGTCAATAAAACTAACTGATAATAATTTGATTGATTATTAAATAAAACACATGTTTATTTTTAAATTCAATGTAATTAATTCTTTAACAATATATTTTAGTCTCTAACTGTATTTAAAAATTCTTAAGACCAATTTAAATTTATTTTAACAACGGAGGTAAGAGAAAGTCGTGTGTTGCGCACACCAGATCTTTTGATAATAAGAATAGTGTTATAGAAGTATAATATACCATTGGAAAGAGAAGGATTTTAGAAAAAATATTATCTTGTACAAAACGCCGATAAAAATGACTGATTATTGTAGATAATAATATAATAGTTTATTTAATAAAACACATTAAACTATACCATATCTTGTATGTATATACCTAAATATGTTTACTATATATTTTTAATATATGTATATTATTCTTATTCTAAATATATATTTTTCTGAAATTCTAGAAACAGCAACGTCTTCAGGCCTCCTCATCTTCGTCTTCAGACAGCGACAGTGACGGCGAACGAAACATAAAAAAGGCAACAAACTAATAGTTTTAAAATAAGTTTTTATACCTTATTATATATTTATATTTGTTTCATCAAATTGTGTTAGTCGCGACGATTAAGTTTTTTTCAAACTGCTCGTCAGTTGCGTAGTAGTTGTTAGTAATTACTATGATATTTCTGATAGTTGAGATAGTTTGTAAATTATTTTTCACTAATGTGCATTTTTTTTTTCTAGTTACAAAAAAGTTCATTGAAACTTTGTGCATTGTAATAATATATATTTATTTAAAAAAATAAATACCTTGATTGTATTAATGCATAAAAACTTTTGTTATTAATACCATAATTAGATTTTGCAATTATTTGCTTTAAAATTGTTTTTTGTTTTATGTCGAATCTTGTCTTGTTATAAGCAATGCATTTTTCTATTAATTAGTTTTTGTGAAGTGTTATTAGCTTTAAAAATTAAATGTATCTTGTACAGTGTAAATATTTTTAAGATTAATGTATATATGTTATTAATAAACTTTTTTTTTTTTGGATCTCCTTATAGTTATTAGAATTTTCCTTTATCTATAGTTAGTAGAATCAAGTAAAGATAGGCACTGGTATCATGTGTCAAATTAATTTGTTTAAAATCTTATTCCATATAGGAGAAAGTTTCTGGGATTATTTTTAATAGATCGACAAAAAAAAAAATGTTATCTTATTTACAAAGTTGTGGAAGGTAATATCAAATGATGAAAAGGGCATACAATTAAATGATTATTGTATGTAAAAAATCTAAAACATATGTTTCTAATGAAACAATGTAATTCTTTGAACTTTTTCAACTCAATTTTTACTTTCACTAATTATATATGTAATATATAGTAAGGAAAAGTATTGCGATCAGGAAAATTTTCTAATTCCAGTTTTCAATGGAAATACTCGCTTTAGAATCCCCTCAGTCCAAATAACCAAGTCCCGCAAAAAGGTGTAAGTGTCTTTGTGTCTGTGTGTGTATGGTAACTCCAGCGCAAAAACGAAAAGTCGTACGGAACTAAAATTTCACATTTACAACTACTATATGCCTGAGATGTTACAGCAACTTTTTCACTAAAATCGGCTGAATTCACTGAATTCACCATATGATCTGATTATTAAATCTAAAAAACAGGTAAATATACAAGTTGATCGAATTCGATAACTAACTAAAGGAGATAAGTGCAAACATATTTTTTTAATGCAATTTTTTTTGTTTTTTAACTTAAGAGCAGTAATATAGATGTATAATATACTGTTGGAATGCTAAAGATTTTAGAAAAAAATATTATCTTATTCATACTATTCTAAAAGTTAACGGATAGTAATGAAAAGCCGATAAACTAACTGATTGTTGTAGATAATAATATAATAGATTATTTAATAAAACACATGTTTCTTTTAATACCTAATGTTAATAATTCTTTGATAATTTATTTTCGATTCTAATTTTGTTTTATAATTCTAAAATTTATATCAATTACGAAGGTAAGTGTAAGTCATGTGTTACGCGCACCAACAACCATCACCAACAATGATTCTTCAGACAGCACCAGATCCCTCTTTTTTAGCTCCAAACCCCTACTCTGACTGAACATTTTTCTACCTGCCCTATTTTGTACCTACTAGTCTGCCTCATATAATATTTAAATAATTAATAAAATATATATATATATATATATATATAAGTTTGTGTTGTTCTTAGGTTTTACAATTTTATCTATGCGACGTTTTGAGAATTTATTGTTCTCTAATTATTTTATTATTATTTTATTATTATTATTTTTTTATTATTATTTTATTTAGAGAATTTATTCGAAAATTCTCTAAATAAAATTAATCAAACATGTAAAATAGAAAATAAATACAGGATGGAGTTCAAAAAAGGCATGATTATGAGAACAATAAATTCTCGAAACGTCGCATAGATAAAATTGTTTATTCATTGACTGAAACCTAAGAACAACACAAACTTAAATTATCAACAGTCGAGAACTGATCAAACAATATAGTAAAAATATATATATATATATATATATATATATATATATATATATATATATATATATATATATATATATATACATATATAGTAAAAAAAAAACTATCTTAATTTAACAACACAGGTTTTGTACTTTTATGAGTGTAACGTTTTATTTATTATAATTACCTATTTATTTTGTTCATGGGTTTTCGGAGGCTGGAGTTTTACTGGAATAAGAATAAGTTTGAGAATGGACAAATTGTTTAAGTAGAAAGCTGCAAGTCTTATAGCATAGAGGATATCTTTGTGTAGAAGTGTTAGTTATTAATTATCCGCATTGATAGGTTTTAAATTCTTTCAAGCTTTAGGTAATTAGTTAAGCTTATAAGGATAACTGCTTTATATATTATTAATTTGTTATGAAGGCTCAAATGGGATTTTCTGTTCTATTGTAAGTCCTAGAACAAGTATTGTTCTAGGACATTTACTATTGTGTCGATGCGGTATGAAAAAGTATACAATGCCATGTCATCGCCATATAAGGACCTCATCACAGATGGGTGGGTCGGTAGGTCGGAAATAAACAAATTAAACAGTATTGGAGATAAGCAAGAGCCTTGGGGAAGACCCGCTGAGATAGGGAATTGATGTATAGAGCATAAACTTATTACTAATTATACGTAACAATTTTTATATAATTTAATACTTATTTAATCTAAATTATAAGTTTCCAACAAAACTGAATAAACTTTTTATTTAAATTAACTTTAAGTTTATTTACTAGTTCTTAAATTGATGTTAACAGCCGAGGTAAGCAGAAGTGTGTTGTCCACATCAGATTAGGTTCTCTGCTTGTTGTGATCTATTATTCTATTGGTTTTCTGTACAGGTTATATTTAATTAATCTTTAAAAAAAAGTTTATTAAAGATGTGAAATAAAAAAAGACTGACAAATCTTTATTGCGAGTACAGGGATTGCGATTCTATCGGAGTGAATGATTCGATCAAGAAGCCATCGACATAATTTATGTTGGGCAAATATGTGAGCACTTTGACATAGGATTCGAATTTCCTGCAAACTGGATTCCCAGAAAACGTGAATTCTTGAATTTTAGTCAGGTGTTTTAAAAATCTCAAAGTTTCCATGTTCTGTAAGCAGAAAAAATATATCAATCTGTTC
The DNA here is from genome assembly GCA_023052935.1 of Piezodorus guildinii. Classification (NCBI taxonomy): domain Eukaryota; kingdom Metazoa; phylum Arthropoda; class Insecta; order Hemiptera; family Pentatomidae; genus Piezodorus; species Piezodorus guildinii. Next base: position 139,508,999 of record CM041296.1, on the reverse strand, counting down.
AGAAAAAGAAGACAATAATTTATTTTATTCTTTATCTTATTTATTATAATTTATGAAAAGCCTGATTATTTAAATCCTCAAGTTTAGGGTGGTTTAAAATTTTAGCTGTTGATTCTCAGCACAATATTCATCCTGTATTATCAACACTTGATCGGTTTAACCAACAGCTGGGTGTCTAGCAACAGGGAAAATCGGGAAAAGTCAGAGATTTTAAAAACATATGAAAAAGTCAGGAACTTTGTACTTTGGTCAGGGAAAATGGTCACTAAACATCGTTTCTTCTTCACTCAGACTAAAGTTCCAATATGCCTACTTGTTGTGATGTTGCAAATATCATAAAGCGAGTTTTAAAATAAATTTGTAGTCAGATTTGTAAATATTGATTTATTATAACAGCAGTATCCAAGTTCATCCTAATTCATTGTTAAGTCGACTTAAACAACTACAATTTCAGCTGGTGTCGGATAGATATAGTTGAATCTCATCGTAAAGTAATTAGTCATAATATATATTTTCAATCTAGTATACCATATTAATTATAATTGTTCTTTTCTTTTTTTTGTAAATTTTCACCGAGATTTGTCCAGGTAAAAGACTTCTTACAATATGGAAAAGTCAGGGAATATCTTTGAACTGATTTCCTAGACTCCCTGAACACTATTTGTTCAATTCCCAATTAGGCGTAAGGGATTTTAGATTCATTCGTATGTTGTTTTGTTTATTTAACGTCACTTTATGCTACTATGGCTAATCGGACGATGCTACAGTGGGAGTCCTAAATTTTGCCTATCCAGGTTTTATTAGGATAGGGATCTTTAACGAGTACCTGACATCGCACAGGCTCGGGACCACCTTTTAACGTTCCCTCCGAAGGACGGCATAACTAAGGATTTTTTACTCCCATTAAAAAATCCTAGTACCACCTGCGGATTTGAACTCGTGACCTTTGGCATAGGAGGCTGTTATGCTAACCACCCAGCTACAAGTGATCACTTAGATTCATTTTAAATGTGACAATGGAAAAATGCGATTTTAGAATAATTGAGTTCAAAGTTGTTGATTTTAATGGTACATACAGATGGTTATCCCTGGAAACAAGGAATATTGATAGTGCATTGGGCGAAGGAAGTTGTAATAGAAGAACCAATTCGAATCATCATAAAAGTAGCTTCTTTCGGCACAAGTTGAATGACCGTTTAGTGACGACATTGATACAATTTATAGTTAAAAAAGTTAAAGTTAAAGTAAACAAATTTTGATTTCTGAATGAACATCAGTAGTTTATTATTAAATAAAAATAAATTAAAGGAGTTGGCCTATAAAGTCCTACTACCTCCTCCATATTCTCCTGATTTATCTCTTACATACTACCATTTTTTACAGAGCTTGCTCAACTTTAACTTTAGGAAGCGATATGGTCTAGTGGATAGAGGTAGCGAGGCCCATCCAACCTCCAAAAAGTGGGTACCCAAAAAACAACATAGGGCTAGGTGTGATTTCAGGCCTAATCATCAGAAACCAATGCTGTGAATTGTAGTTTTTAACTGATACAATCTTGATGATCATATAATGTTAGCAAATTCATTGACTAATAAGGTTAACAGATACGAGTCTTAAAATTTATTAATATCATTCCTCTCTGAAGAAAGTCTTCCTTCATTTAACTTCGTAAGGATTTGTAGGAAATTTATCTTGATTGAACTTTGATAGTCTCCCATAATGAAACTAAGGAGTGCAACATTATTGCTCGGCCTGACGTTTAATTTTTTTACCAAGTGTTGAGTACATTTTTACAAAATGTAGGAAAAGTAATATTATACATAATAGTCACATAAATATTTATATTACTAATCATGTACCTCTATCCGATTGTTCTTGATAAATAGCCTTATTATTCTTTTGAGTGAAGGCAAGAAATCGAGCTTGTTGATATGGTTCGACTCCAGATATAGATCTTTCAAATTTACAAACCTCTTCACATCGTTTGAAGTGATTGAACTTATTTTATTTCTGTCCAAAATGAGATGGCGTAACGAGCCGAGATGTTCTATACCTGCAATGGATAATTTACACACTCAAGAAATTTTCTTACACAGCGAATAAAAGAAATGTAATGGTAAAGTTGAGGATAAGATTTATTGAACACCTGAAAGGCTGTTCTTGAAATTAAGATTAAATATATTGGGGATGGGAGGAAAAAGATAGTAGCACATTTGGTGTAAACACAGGTCGAAGACAGGGTGATGCACTGGCACCCCTGCTCTGTAATCTAGCTCTACACAAAATTATCAACTGGACAGGACTGAACCATGGCAATACCACATTTTCTTCTTTCCTTCCAGTGGCGCGACAGCCGTGCAGGCTCTGAGCATTGTGGTGTAATCTTCTGGGACTGGGATTCGAACTCACAACCTTTAGCATAAGAGACTAACGCGCTAGCCACTCAGCCACGAGCTCCCATATTTTCTAGAATGCTACAAATCCTTACATATACAAATGATGTTGCCATAATTGGACGATCACAAACCAATTGCTATGGAGGAAGCATTAACCTGCAAAATATAAAAGGATGTAAAAAACCATTGGATTTCAAATAAATACATATAAAACTAATATAATGTGCATAAAAACGAATGAGATAGTTCCGCGACAAGGCGGATTGGGAAACTATGCTTTTGAGGTTTTTCCCCATCCAAGCTTCTCACAAGCAGACAGCTACAAAAATATGAATTTGCAAACGCCTTATAAGGTCTATAGCAACTTATACACGTGAAACGTGGACGATCAATAAGTCTATTGCCCAATGAAATTTTACGTCTTCGCAGGAATGCGGAACTCTACGCTGAATACCGATGTTTGAGCCCTTCAAACTTCGCCAGGTTGCAAAGAATGAATTGGATCGGGCACGAACTCAGAATGGAAAGTAGCAAGGGCCCCATACAAATATATAAAAGGGCTTCAGACGATACAAGACCTGGGGGTAGGCCAAAATCAAGATGAAATGATCTGGAAAAACGTCCTTTCAGATCTGAGAAAAACAGGAATATGCTGCAGAAAAGACTACATGGGGCAGAATGATCGAGCAGGGTTTGGTCTGTTGTGCCAATGAAGGAGAAAAAGAAGGGAGGAAAGCAACTTATTTGTTTACAGTAATTTTAGTAATATATTCATCAATAATTCTTAGGTTCTTTGGTCAGCTGTTTCATTGTTTAATTAAACTGGACCATTGATATTTAGATCAAATGTTTGAACCTGGCTGTGGCAGAATAATTATTTACTTTATTATTTCAGCCTTGGGCTTATCCTGGGGTAGGGAGACCCTCTTGGGTTCCACCTAGCCTCTATAAATTGGATACAAAATTTGAGGGAAACTCTGGTAGCTAGGGATGATCTTGGAATAATCACCTCCTTACACGGTTGTTTGGCCTAGCAAAAGTATTTATTTTGTAATTGAATATTCCTATATAAAGAAAACTTTATCCAGATGTATGTTACTAATAAACCTTCAGGAAATAATGTCTTAAATGATGATGAAAACGGTATCTAAATCCGTCGCGTGGTTTAGAAGTAGTTCGCGAAAACCACGAAACGCGACATAATTGCCATTATTTATGTATGTAAATAGAGACTCTTATGTAAAATCACGAAATTGCGATGGAATCTACCTTTGAGAGAAGTAATGCTGTTATCTTGGAGGAATAGGGTCTTCAACTTTGGCATTTTGTGCAGTTTCAAAGGCTCCAGGTTCACTATACTGTTCTTGTTCAAGTGTAGCTCTTCCAGCTTGCTGAATGTCGTACTGCCCGAAGCTTCCCCGAACTTGGATATCTGGTTCCCAGCTAGGCTGAGATATTTGAGGTTTTCGAGGACTAGGAGTTCTGCAATGGACTCGAGCGTGTTGTTGTCCAGGTTCACGCTAATCAAGTTATCTAAGTTTAATGATGAAAGAGAAATCTGAAAATGAAGATGGAAGTAAGACTGGGAGTAAATATATATAAGATAGATATCTTTAATTGATAGCCCTCATCAAATACAAGGACTTTCATTTGAAATTTTCCCTCAAAGTAGTAAAAAATCACCCCCAAAAGGAATTGTTGACAGTTTTTCTCATTTAACTCACAATCCATCTGTCGGAGAGAATAACAGAGAAGGGCAAACATATTCCTCATTTAATTATACACAAAATGTAATGTTGTTGCTAGATTTTCTAGTATTAGCCAGTTTCGAGTAATCTGTATCTAGAGCTGAAAGTAGTTTGATGTTGCGTGGCTAAGCGAAAAATCAGCAACTTCTATCTTTATTTAGGCTTAAGTTAATTATAATAACCGTTACAGCTAATTCATCTTCGTTGGACAATGTAACAATGGAGTTTGTAGAAATGGGTCCTCAAAAATTTCAGAGAGTGGATAGTTTCACTTATCTCGGATGTATTATGAGCACTTCTGATGATGTGTCCCTCGAAATACAGGAAGGAATAGTCAATGCCAATAGATGCTTTTTTGAGTTGCGGAGACGTACCAACTAGGGATTGCAATCCGGAAAACAGGATCCGGCAATAATATACCGGATCCGGTAAGCGGATCCGATTATAGCAATTTTCGGCCAAAAATAGTGCAGTTTAATAAAAAAAAAATCTTTAAATGCGTTACATTTGGTGTACATGTATGGTGGTGCCGTTCGACGCCAAATTACATCCCGTCATCAGTTCAGTTCAGCATCATTCGTTCGCCTTTCGCGAGACAGTATATGTGTTTTTGTTTTGTCGGTGCTTCACCTAAATGTAAGTTAACAGATATTATTATCTTGGATATACGCGAGCTATAGCATCCTATAAGTTGGCTGTAGATGAACTGTAGTAGAGGAACTTCTGAAACAACTCAAACTTTTTTTTTTACCCAGTACTCAGTACAGGTACTCAGTTATATGATAAACTGTTTACAAATCTATTGAAGTCTAGGAAGACTGAGCTACCTTACTGCTCACGTCTTCCCATACTTCACTTTCTCAGATATCTCAATTGATTTATTAAGTTACTTTATAAAACCTTATATAATTATCCTTGCGTAATTAACTCAGATGGGAATTGTGATAACAATAATTTTAAACTATTTGAGAATGCTAACAATCATAAACAGCTCTTATATTAATGAAAGACACAATCATATTTTGAGGAATATGTCTGATGAATGGCATAATTATCACAATAAAGAGTTTTTATTATGAGTATAAATCTTTAAATTATTTTACTGACAATATATGTTTTTAAAATAGTATGTAACCGGATCCGGCCGGATTGAAAATGACGCCGGATTGCAATCCCTACTACCAACAGAGAAGTGTACGAAATGTCGGGAAAATCTGATATAATTTACTGGATGAAGATGAACAGACTGAGATGGGACGGACATGTGACGAGAATGACAGAGAAGGACTCTGTTTAGAGGCTGCTCGAGGGAAAGTTGGACCGTAGCAGAGGAAGAGGTAGACCGAGACTGCGATGGTCAGGTGCTGTGGCGCAAGATGCGAGTATCTTGAATGTCCGTGACTGGAGTGCGGCTGCATTGTATATAGCAGTCTTTGGGGAAAATTACGAGTTCGCGTCTTGGAACCGATAGGCTTTTATCTCGGTATAGCCTTAAGGCGAGGTATGAGTGAACAAAAAAAAAACATGATATAACCGCCTGAGGAACGCTCCTTGAGGCGGGTTGAAATGCCATTAAAAAAAAAAAGTACTTGTTCCACGACATTGGCCTAAATAAAGATAAAAGTTGGCGGTTTCATTATTTATTTTATATTCCTAAAAACCCACATTGCATACTCGACAACCCAATATATATATATATATATATATACAATAAATACAAAATAAATGAACTAGATACCAGTCTGATGGACGCATTGACTAGATTTAGGTGTTTCAGCTTCCTCAAATCTTTATTCTTGTTCACAGATTCCAGGTATTCGTTGTCCAAAACTCCACCAACAGCATTGTGGGCCTCAGCAATTTCATTTTCGCTAATGGAAAAACCGTTTATGTACTGTAACATATAATAGTAGCTGTTATAATGTATTGTTATTGAGAAATCTAAGTTATTTTTGGAAATTTGATATTACATTATTATGTCCTACATTACTGTAATCAGTGTTACTTGAGTAAAGTAAAGAGTTAGAAAAGCTTTCGACAGTTTATTTTGGTAAGTTTGGTTTTTTAAATATTTCTATTGAGTGTTGATATGGAAGAGTCTGGCATGTAGCAGCCGGTACGTTACTACGCATCCCTTTAGTACAAAAAAAAATTGTTACATTTTCAAAACATTTATGTACATTAACACAAAGTTTAATAAGACCTTTTTTCATTTAAAAAATTATATTTATTGAAATACATCAAGTAAATTTGTGGATAACATTATATAATGACATGATACAGATATAGAGAAACTAGCCCATTGGCAGCTCTCAAAAATATACTAAACGAGAAGGTCTCGGGACCATCTTCTTTTAAGACGCCTCAGGGATTATCAGGAATCGAAGAGGATGCTAGGATTGAAACCAGTGATTTAGAATGGGAATGGAGTTTTTCATGAAATGAATAGCATCTGGTTCGGGCCAAACAGCAAAATGTGGAATACAAAGGTCATTGTGGATGAGTTTATTTGTGACAGCTTTAAGGATTTTACAAAGGATTTTGGATTGGATCCGAAAGTAATTCGGTGGTTTATTTAGACACAAAGCTGAACTCATAACTCTGAACGTCCTTATTGGCCTCATGATGGTAATGTAGATAAGCCTTTAGTAGTTAAGAGGAAGGTTTGACCGACTGTCTAGCAAGTGATGGGGTTGCCGAACATCCAATTCCCGTGGTAATGTCCTTTCTCGCGTCTCTAACTCCTGATATCATTGATGTATTTGTTTCCTCTCAAATACCTTCCTCCCAATCCACAATCAAATCCCTAAATTACCTGTCATCTGATCAGAGCCCAGTTCTGCTTTCCTTGCACTAGAGCCTTGTTCCTCAACCCACCATTCCCACTCTGATTACAGAACGAGCAGACTGGGACGGATTCAGAAGTGTCTTGGAAACCAAATTGGACTTAAAAATCACACTTAAGACTAAACATGATATTGGAGCGCGGCTTGTATTGTAAGGGAGCCTTCCTCGATATGGAACAGGCCTTTGACCGAGTTTGGCACCCGGGATTGCTTTACAAGCTCCACCAATTCCTCCCCCCTACATACTTCCTTATTATGCAGTCCTACTTTAATAATAATAAATAATAAATAAATTCTTTATTATTCTGGGACAAGTCCCTTTAGAATAACATCTACATAACATATAAATTGGACTTAAGAGTCTTAGAGAAATTAATTATTTATAAAAAATTTGACTAGAACTAACAGAAAACAGACATATGCAAATATGTTGAAAATAGAATAAAATAGAGTCAATTACAATTTTGTTCTGACTGGATGGTCATGAGATGAATGAATAAGCGGGATTTGAATACAGGAAGAGAGTTGGAGTGACGGATAGAAAGAGGAATAGAATTCCATAGGATTGAGGATCGGATAAGGAACGATCTGTCAAAATGTGCAGATTGGTGGGCCGTTGTGTATAAATCTGAAGGCCTAGAGCGTGTACAGCGGGAATGGACAGAGGATTTGAATTGTAAAAGGTTGAAAATGTATGATGGACGCCGGGATTGAATAACTTGGTATAGGAATGATGCAAGGAAATACTTCCGACGATTGGAAGGATAAAGCCACTTCAACTCGCTATAAAATTCGGAGACGGAGGTGTATCTCGGGACCCCGAAGATAAATCGAACAAAGCAATTAATTAGGCGTTTTATTTTTACTTCGAGATCCCCAGAAACACAACCGTATACGGTACAGCAGTAGTCGAAGTGGGGGAATATTAGAGAGGTAACGAGGAGCTTCCGGGTTTCATACGGGAATAGGTGACGAAGGGAATTCAGTCGCTTTAAGGTATAAAAGGTGCGGCGGGAAAGGGCCTAGCCGGATAAGCATGTGAAATCTGCCCCCGCGTGTATTTGAACCAAATTTATACCATTGAGTCACACCTATGAGAAACAACCTTACGCAAATTTTTAGCCCCTTAATCCTAATGGGGGGGACGTTATGGAGGGGGAAAGATAAAACAAAAAAAATTGTTTTCTCCTGAACTGCTCAACCGATTTTCACGAAAAAAATATATGTTATGGATTTTATAAATAGGTTTCAAAAAATATTTTTTTAAATTTTTTTCCACGAAAATGTTGGTCCCAAAAAATTTTTGAATTTTTCAAAAAAATATTTTTTGGTTATGATGGTTTGGTACACCTCCAATTTTTCACTACTTTATTTCATTATAGGGTCCTCCATAACATATATTTTTTTTCAATTTTATCGGAAGTGTACCCCATGGTGAAAAATAAGAAAAACAATTTTTTCTCCTGAACGAATCAACCGACTTTCACGAAAAAAATATATATTAATGGTTTTTTAATGGAGTTTCAAAAAACATTTTTTTGAATTTTTTATTTCGAAAACGTGAGTCAAAATTTTTTATTTTTAATTTTTCAAAAATAAATTTTAAATTATGTTAGATTAGTACACCAACAATTTTTTACTAATTTGATTCATTGGGGGGTCCTACACAATTTTTTTTTTTTCAAGTTGGTCTAAAATGTACCCAATAAGGAAAAATAAAAAAAAAACAGCATTTTTTCAGCTCTCTGAGTAGTAGCTGCTCACGCATGAAGAGTAGGGATAGAGCTGTAGGATCGTAATGTTATTAGGAATCACTTACACACTATGCACATGCATACTATTTATTATACCTATTATTATAAATATCTTATATTGGATCGAATATATTTATTTTTTTTTTTTTTTGTATTTAGTTAATTTTTCTTACTTGGATAACTACTACACAGCACTATATGCTATATTTATATAAAACGTAACTAAAAAGATTTTTTTAATATATATTTTTTTATATTATTATATGTTAAATAATCAAAAAAGTTAACAGTCGGCAGGCTTTTTGTCGAACACTTCATGCTAGTCTGTCATCATAACTTTTTTGATTAACATATAATAATATGAACAAATATATATTAAAAAAATCTTTTTAGTTACGTTTTATATAAATATAGCATATAGTGGAGTGTAGTAGTTATCCAAGTAAAAAAATTAACTAAGTGCAAAAAAAAAATAAATATATTCGATCCAATATAAGATATTTATAATAATATGTATAATAAATAGTATATATGTGCGTGTGTAAGTGATATCTAATGACATTACGATCCCACAGCTATGGATAGAGCTCTTCATGCGTGACCAGCTACTACTCAGAGAGCTGAAAAAATGCTGTTTTTTTTTTATTTTTCCTTATTGGGTACATTTTAGACCAACTTGAAAAAAAAAATATTGTGTAGGACCCCCCAATGAATCAAATTAGTAAAAAATTGTTGGTGTACTAATCTAACATAATTTAAAATTTATTTTTGAAAAATTAAAAATAAAAATTTTGACTCACGTTTTCGAAATAAAAAATTCAAAAAAATGTTTTTTGAAACTCCATTAAAAAACCATTAATATATATTTTTTTCGTGAAAGTCGGTTGATTCGTTCAGGAGAAAAAATTGTTTTTTTTTATTTTTCACCATGGGGTACACTTCCGATAAAATTGAAAAAAATATATGTTATGGAGGACCCTATAATGAAATAAAGTAGTGAAAAATTGGAGGTGTACCAAACCATCATAACCAAAAAATATTTTTTTGAAAAATTCAAAAATTTTTTGGGACCAACATTTTCGTGGAAAAAAATTTAAAAAAATATTTTTTGAAACCTATTTATAAAATCCATAACATATATTTTTTTCGTGAAAATCGGTTGAGCAGTTCAGGAGAAAACAATTTTTTTTGTTTTATCTTTCCCCCTCCATAACTTCCCCCCCGTTAGGATTAAGGGGCTAAAACTTTGCGTAAGGTTGTTTCTCATAGGTGTGACTTAATGGTATAAATTTGGTTCAAATACACGCGGGGGCAGATTTCACATGCTTATCCGGCTAGGCCCTTTCGGAAATATGGTTCTTGAAAGAGAGGGTTTGATCAAAGGTTACTCCCAGATTCCTGACGGTCGGATAAAACTTTATAGGGTTACCATTTAGGAAGAGGGTTGGGATATGTGGAACAGTTTTCAAGAAGTGATGGGATCCTATTACAATGGCCTTTGTTTTTTCAATATTTAGTTTTAGTTTGTTGACTACAGCCCAGTGACTTATTCGATCTAAGTCCTCTTGTAGTCTTTTTGTTGCTGGTAATAGGTCGGGAGGTGGGAAGGAAAGGTAAATTTGAAAATCGTCTGCATAGAGGTGGTATTTAGCGTGATTAATATGGAGAGGCAGGTCATTAATATAAATAGCAAATAGGGTAGGAGATAGAGACGACCCCTGTGGGACACCGCAGGAAAGGGGCAAGGTTGAGGATGGGGGCTGGTCTGGCACTACTACGTACTGAGAACGATCGGAGAGAAAGGATTGAAACCAGCGCAAAGCACTGTTGGATACTGGAAGATTTTGGAGTTTGGTAAGAAGGATGCTATGGTCAACGGTGTCAAACGCCTTTGAGAAATCGAGAAGGATAAGAATTGTTATTTGTTGGCGATCAATGGCAGTTTGGAGGTCTTGCGTTATTTTAAGGAGAGCGGATTGGGTAGAATAACCAGATCGAAAACCGGATTGGAGAGGACTAAGAAGGGAGTTTTCTTCTAGGAAATTTGAGAGTTGGGTTTGAACAAGGCGTTCGAGCGGTTTTGAAAGATTGGAGAGAAGAGAAATAGGACGGAAATCTTGCGGTGAGGTAGGATTTGGAACTTTATTTAGTGGTCGGACGAGGGCAGTTTTCCAGGAAAAAGGAAAAATTGAATTTTGTAGAGAGAAATTATATATATGATAGAGTATGGGTATGAGGGATGGGAGGCTGGAATTTATTAATTTTACAGGGATATTGTCAGGTCCATAGTCATTGGTATGTGATTTTGAGATTGTAGCAAGCAGCTCGTCGTATGAAACATGAGAAAAAAAGAAACTGTCAGGATTAAACCTTCGGTAAGTAATGTCAGGAGCTATTGAGGAATTAGAAGCTGAGGAGATGTAATGATTATTGAGTTCGTCAGGCGTGATTTGGAAAGAACTAAGGTTATTGGATTCAGGGAAGGACAATTTACGAAGAATTTTCCATTTAGATCTAGAATCGGGAGCTTCGGAAAGGACAGAATAGATATGGAGAGATTTAGCACGTCGTACTGCGGATTGGGTTTCGTTTCGAAGTCTCTTGAAAGACGCATAATCATCTTGCTGACGAGTACGTCGAAATTTGCGTCTTGCCGCTTCTCTTCTTTTCATCATTGTCTTTATTTCTGGGGTCAGCCAAGGCGCAGTAGGACGGCGTAAGGTTCTGGTTTTTAACGGAGCATGGGTGTCTAATATAGATCGTAGGTTTGAGGTGAGAAAGGAGACCTTAAGATCAATGGAGTTGTAGGAGTATAGATAGTCCCAGTGGATGGAGTCAAGATCAGGTTGAAGGGATTCATGGGAAAGAAGGTCCAAATTACGATATGATATAATTTTTGGTGTAAAGGATTTGACAGGTAGGTTATATGCGATATGGATAAGGTCGTGTGATGAAAGAAACGGAACGGGGTGCTGTGAGGAGGAAATAATTTTTGTAGGAGAATCAGAAATATGGAGGTCTAACCAGGTATCTGAGTGTTGTGTGTGGTGGGTAGGATAGTAAGGAACAAGATAAAGATTGAGGGAGTATATTAGATCTGTAAGGAAGGATTTGTCACTGGACTCAGATAACATATTAGTATTGAAGTCACCAGAAATAATTATATTGTTATATGCTGAGACCAGTTGGACAAGGGAGGATTGGAAGAGGTCATCAAATGGAACACGGGGAGGTCGGTAGATAACGGCGTATAGCAAGGGTGAGGAGATAGTTGAAATTTCAACAAACATATATTCTATGTGAGGTAAGGGATTATGAGGAGATATTAATAGGATTTTGGCTTTCAGGCTATCATGAATATACAGCCCGACTCCACCTCCCCTGCGATCAGATCGGTCATGTCTGAGAAAGGAGTAATTTGGAAGGGAAACCTGAGAGGAGGGGATAAATGGTTTTAACCATGTTTCGGATACGGCTACTATGTGATAAAAATTGTCAAGGAAATATAGTTGGAATTCATCATAGTGGGCTAGGAGAGATTGTGCGTTGATGTGACAGGAAGTTAGGATATTAGTCATAATGTAAGGGTTGAGGGGGAAAGACTGAAAAGAGGATTAGGGTTGAAGGTAGGGATATAATAGTTTTTCATCCAGCACTCTATTTTACATTGAGAAAAAGTGGAACTGTAAATTACAGATATGTTTTTTAAGCCAATACAAAGTATATATATATATATATATATATATATATATATATATATATATATATATATATATATATATACACACACACACATACATATACACACACATACATACACACATACACATACATATATACATAAATAAAATAAAAACAATTAAAAGAAAAACTAAGAAGAAAATAATACTGGATATTTAACAAACATATCCCAGTTTCTATTAAATGTGAATAACCACTGATGAAGCATAATAATAGATAGAAATGAAATTTGGTCCAGATATACAGATATATCTTCAAAATAAAGTAAATAAATACAATATCTTCTATCCAAAAAAAATAAAGTATTTTCCATTTTAAAATAAAATTTCTCAAACAATAAAAAATAATATAATAAAGGAAAAAATAAATAAATAAAAACCATTAAAAGAAACAGTGAGGAGAAAAAAAAAATACTGGATATTTAACAAACATATCCCAGTTTCTATTAAATGAGAATAACCACTGATGAAGCATAATAATAGATAAAAATGAAATTTGAATCAGATATACAGATATATCTTCAAAATAAAGTAAATAAATAAAAGATCTTCTATCCAAAAAAATAAAGTATATTCCACTTTAAAATAAAATTTCTCAAACAATAAAAAATAATATAATAAAGGAAAAAATAAATAAATAAAACCATTAAAAGAAACAGTGAGAAGAAAAAAAATACTGGATATTTAACAAACATATCCCAGTTTTTATAAAATGAGAATAACCACTGATGAAGCATAATAATAGATAAAAATGAAATTTGGTCCAGATATACAGATATATCTTCAAAATAAAGTAAATAAATAAAAGATCTTCTATCCAAAAAAATAAAGTATTTTCCATTTTAAAATAAAATTTCTCAAACAATAAAAAATAATATAATAAAGGAAAAAATAAATAAATAAAAACCATTAAAAGAAACAGTGAGAAGAAAAAAAAATACTGGATATTTAACAAACATATCTCAGTTTCTATTAAATGAGAATAACCACTGATGAAGCATAATAATAGATAGAAATGAAATTTGGTCCAGATATACAGATATATCTTCAAAATAAAGTAAATAAATAAAATATCTTCCATCCAAAAAAAATAATAATAATATAGTATTTTCTAATTTAAAAGTAAAGTTTCTCAAATAATCAAAAAATAATAATAAAAAAAGAAAACATAAAATAAAAACAATTAAAAGAAACAGTAAGAAGAGAAAAATATTGGATATTAACAAAAATATCATAGTTTCTTTTAAATGATAATAACCACTGATAAAATATAATAATAGATGAAAATGAGAATTGGTCCAGATATACAGATATATCTTCAATATAAAGTAAATAAATAAAATATCTTCCATCGAAAAGAATAAAATATTTTCCATTTTTAAATAGAATTTCTTAAATAATGAAAAATAATATTAAAAAATAAAATGACATTCTTCTAATTAAAAAAAAATAGATACCTACATTGTTATTAATTATACTGATTAGAAAATAAACAAATACTAAGAATTCAAAATAAAAAAGTAAAATATTTACAATTATAAAAATATATACACATATATGCTTACACATACACACATATACGTAAGCACACATATGCATAGTAATAAAAAAATGATAATTTAGATGAGAAAATCTGAATTTAGAATAAACGTTATTTAAAAAAAAAATAAAATGCAGACTTATAACACGTATGTAATTCGATTAGAAGAAAAAAATGGAGTATATATATTACAGAGATAGGAAGATTAAAGATATAAAATGACCAAATTAACAAACTAAAATATATGCCTTTTAAATAACGAAAAAAAATAAACACAAATAATAATTCTTTCTTAAGTGAATAAAATAAAAGTCTTTCAAAATATTGGAAACTTGAAAAGAATTTTCAGATAAACTCATCCAAGTCTGAGGGTTTGTTTATAATCACCGCTGGGCAACCATCTGACTTCCGGCACCTGACCCGGCCCCCACTAAACCACACATACTTAATATTGGCGGAAACCTTTTTCTGCCTGGCCAGCCAGTATAAGTGCCTGTTGGTGGCTGTCATTGCCTCGCTCACGTAGACGCGATGACTGTCGTTTTCATTCCATCCGAGGTGGCGCGTAGAAAAATCCCTTTTCACTTTTCTCTGTCTCACCAAGTCCTCTTTCACCGTCCGTCTGATGAAGCGAGCAATGATGGTCCCCGGGGTCCCAGGTTCCTTAGGCCTGAGGCGTACCGCGTGGTCCAGGTCTCCAGGGCTGAGCTGGACGCCCAGGCCTGCGCCGACGCTTAGTACAGTTCCCACGACGGTCTCACCCGGTCTTTCAGGGATTCCTCTGATTTCTATTGTATTGCTTAACTGATTTTGTTCAGCACTATTTACACGTCCTTCAAGATCGACTATTTTTTTTTTCAATGTTTGGTTTTCCAGTGTCAGTTTTTCAACCTGATTTTTTTGATGTTCTAGAAGACCTTCAATTTTTTGCAATTTTCCATATTTTCGAAAGATAATTCTGAATGTTTTTTCAAGCGTTTCCTTGATATCTTTTAATTCATCTATTGCTTGAAGTTTAGCCTTCATTCCTTTAATCTCTTCCGTCAGCGCCCTCAGCAGGTCCATCACGGAACTGGGCTCAGTATCTGGTGATGCCTGCGATGACGACTCACAGTCGGTGCACACCCATTTTTTATGACCTTCTTGGTCCGCGGATTCTATTTTAATACATTTGGTGTGAAATACGTTTAGACAAATCGTACACGCCAAACGTAATTTTACTGGCTGATCCTTCAAAATCAATCATAACAATTCATATTCATCCATTTTTAGTCAGTCTGCTGGTGTCCCTCAAGGTACCTTCCTTTCTACCTATGCTGATGACACTTGTGTATTATCACTCATTACTGATCCAACTTTTGCCTCTCAAACTCTCCAATCCCACCTCAGAGACCTTGAAGTATGGTGTCAGAACTGGAGAATTAAAGTAAATTCCAACAAATCCATCCAAATTACCTTTACCCTTCGTCGTAAACCTATGACATCCTGCCATACTGTCTCCTTCAATAATACTCCTCTTGCCCCGGTTGAACAGATCCGAAATCTAGGACTGCACCTCGACAAACGCCTTACTTGGAACCCTCATACAAGACTGAAACGACAAGAAGCTGAACGCCGTTTTCGACTACTTGAACACTTACTAGACCAACGTCCTAATCTTCCACTTAACTACAAAAGACTGATCTACATGACTATCATAAGGCCGATATAGACTTACAGAGTAGAGCTTTGGGGCTCTACTAAACCATCGAATTCTTCTCATATCCAATCCCTACAGTCCAAAATCCTTCGTAAAATCTTCAATGCTCTTTACTTTGTCACCAACAAACTCATCCATAAACACCTTAAAGTCCCTTATGTTGCTGATTTGGCCCGTACGAGGTATCAATCCTTCCATGACAAACTCCATTCCCACCCTAATCCTTTTGTTTCAATCCTTTCTTCCTCTTTAATGTCTGACTATCCTCCGAGACGTCTTAAAACGGGGAGCTTCCATTGTGTATTACTTGTTATACAGTTGTAAATTCCAATAATAAATACAAAAGAAAAACCTTAAGTGATAAATTGTCGTTTATTCATTCTTTAACATCACTTTATACTACTAATATGGTAGTCCTAAATGTTGTCTTTTCAGGGTTTTAATTAGGATAGGGTTTTATATCAAACAGGTTTTGGACCACCTTCTTACGTTCCCTCCGAAGAACGGCATAACTTTTCCCCCCTTTAAAAATCTTAGTTCCATCTGCCAGGTTTGTATATATTGTCGTGCGAGTGGATACACGATATTTTTTTATTTATTGTTTCAAACCAATGTCACGGCAGAATAATCTTATGAATTTTTTATTCAAAATCCTTACAATTAAAATTAATCTCGTGTTTAACAGTTTAAATGTTACCTCAAGTGTTTTGACATGGTAAATCAAATATCTCTTTAGAGTGTCCATTTGTTCTATCCCATTCCTTCGAATGTCTATGAATCGCAATTTTCTAAAATGTTTCAGAAACAGAAATCTGTCTAATTCTGGAATACAATTGAAGGAAACGTTGAACTCTTCAATATTCGTTGCGTGTTCGATACCAAAGCAATCCTGTAACTGGTTTTTAGACACATCTAGCAGCTGAAAAAGAAAAAAAGTTATGAAAACAAAACATAAAAATAAAATCTGGTGCGGGCAACACACTTACCTCCATTTTTAAAATCAATGAAAGAATTTTTAAATACAGTTAGAGATAAAAATACGTGAAACTATTAAAGAATTAATTAAATTGAATTTATATAGAAACATGTGTTTTATTAAAAAATCGATTATATTATTATCTAAAATAATCAGTTAGTTTTATCTTCTTTTCATCACTCTCTATTAACTTTTAAAGATTGTGTATGAGATAATATTTTTTCTATAATCTTTAGCTTTCCAATGGTATATGATACATGCATATTACTGCTCTTATGTTCAAAAACGAAAAATTGCATAAAAAAATATTTTTTCTGTTTTCTCGTTTAGTTGGGTGTCGAATTCATTCAATTTATATATTTACCTGTTTTTCATCAGTGGTAACAAGATAATATAGTTATTTTTAAACAAGGTAAGGAATTTAAACTAAATAATCAAATAGGGGAAGGTAGAGTGAGACGGAGTATTGAGGTAAGATGGGGACCATACCAAAACAGATGATACAATGTTGCTAGAAATTTTTATTAAATGCCATCTGACGGTAGTTAAATGTAAACGTCTTATCCACGAATGGCCGAGAAAGGGAGGAGGCAAGGTTGAATAAGAGGAAAGCTATTATCGCTGCTTTTCCTAATAAAAAACCTGGTGCGGACAACACACGACTTTCACTTACCGCGCCATTCCATCAATTTTTGGCAGTCCCTTGCCTCTGGCTGCCATTAGATGGCGATATGCTCTTGATAATGATGCTGTCTGCTAGAGGGCAGCACTTAAAATATGTTAAGGGCCCTTTTTCCTTGACATATTTTTGCACTTTTCTCCTTTAGTTGTTTATAAAATTCGCTCAACTTTCATATTTAGCGGTTATTTATCAATGCTGACAAGTTGATGTGCTTGGTTTTTTTTTAATTAATAAAATTAAAGGTACTTTATTTTAAGAAAATTTATAATATCGGCATTTCAGCCCTGTCAGACTATTTCAATCAGAATGAAACCTACATCATATAAAAGACAATAAAAGTTTACATCGATATATAGAGTTTAATAAAAATCGTTAGAGCCGTTTTTGAGAAAATCGTAAAAAGGTATAAAATGCATGGTATAAAGTGGCTCTTCTTCTTAGTACAATAGATAGTTCTATGAAAACAACGCCCGAAAAGAACTAATTTACTATTTCAAAGGATATGCCCGATTTTCATATATTAAGGACTGTTTTAATTTTTTTTTTTTTTCATTTTAAGTTGTTAAAGTCGCCACTCTCGTTGAAAGGATTCCTAACAATTGACATTTATTGTAAACAGGATACGATTCAAAATGGAAGAGAACCTCCATTTTTGACTCGATTCTCCTTTCAAAAGGATAAGAATCGAAATAAATCACTGGTAACTAGGATTACCACACTAAAAAGGACACTTTTTAATATAGATTTTCAATACAGATATTGAAATTTTCAATATAAATTAAATAAAATTAAAATATTTAAAATTAAAATTAAATTATAAAATAAAATAAAATTTTCAATATAGATTTTTTAATATAGATTTTTAATATAGATTTTCCAAAATTAAAAAAAAAAAATTCCTGTTTTTGATTTTTAATATTTTATGTTATTATTTTATTATTATTATTTTTTTTATTATATTTTTTTTCTTATATGCAGTTATCTTATATAATTGTTTGTATTTAACTTGTCTGTATTATTAGTATTATGTATGATTTAGTGTATTATGTATCTTATTTTATTATGTATTATGCATTTTGTGATTAGTATATTTGTATGTATTATTTTCGTATTGTATGTATTATTTCGTATATTATGTATAATGTTTGTATTGTATTTTATTATTTATCATTTATGTATTATAATTAGTATATATGTATGTATTATTACTTTTATTATATTGTATCTGCATTATAGTTTAGGGCTAAAATAACCTCTATGGTTGAAAAGCCTTTATGTTACAAATAAATAAATAATATAGATACTCTCTTCCCGATGCAAGAAGCGGTCCGAAATAACCTAACTGTCTATGTTAGTCTAATAAGTCTAACTGTCTATATTAGGGTGGGTGAGGTGGTTTACGCCCGAAAAGGACTAATTTACTATTTCAAAGGATATGCCCGATTTTCATATTTTAAGGACTGTTTTAATTTTTGTTTTTTTCATTATAAGTTAAAGTCGCCATTATAATTGAAAGGATTTGTAACAAGTTCAAAATGTTTTTGTTTTGATAGATTGTAATTAAAGGAAAATCATTTTTAAAATAAAAGTTCCTAGATTGTGGTTTAAAAAACGGAGTGTTGTATTGATAAAATACCTTAAAGACCACCTCTTACACCACCTTCCCCTATTAAAAAAAATCTAAATCTATTGAAAAGTGTATACCTTTAAATTTGGAAACTCAAATTCTCTGAGATGAGCCAAAGTTTTTATATAATTGCAACTGAGGTTAAGTTCGACAATGTTGAAATTCCAGAGTATGTTTTGATCCAGGGATTCGAGAAGGTTGCAAGACAAATTAAGTTGTTTTAGGTTCCTCATTTTCCTGGTGACGTTTGTCGTTTCCAAATCGCTTTTCGTTATAGTACAGGATAATATATCGTTGAACCTGAACTGTATGTCCTGATTCGAAGTAATTTGTGCCATTCAAGAAGTACATGCGGCGGAGTGCTCTTTGCATTCCAACATCATCTGCGTTCCCGAACAATCGGCGAAGGCGCTTTCGTTGTTGAGCCTGAGGATGTCGAGCTGTTTCGGGATCATGAGGTCCGATGGCAGCTCCCTTATCGGGATGCTGGGCAGGTTGTCCAATTTGAATACGGTTTTAGATTTGTTCCGTTGAGCGCCGTTGTAGATCGAGAGCTTGTCGAGTGTCCTGAACGCGACGTATTCTTCGTGACTGTGGTCGTTGATGTCGGCGAAGGAATTAAATTTTAAAATCAGCGTGGCGGTGCAAGGAGCCGAACGTTTGATCCATTTCAAGATACCGAAGAGGCTCGTCAACAAGTTCCAGGAAAGGTCTATGTAATGGAGGCATGGCATGTGCTGTAAAGAGACAACAATCAATTTGTATCTAAAAACTAATATATATTTATACAATAGAACCCATACATAAAATAACTCATAGAATGCTATCTGATGCGCGCAACACACGAATTTAACTTAACTCCGTTATTTATATAAATTTAAGAATTTAGAATAATTTTTAAATTTAGAAACGAAAATAAATTGTCAAAGAATTATTTACATCGAATTTTAATAGAAACAGGTATTTTATTAAATAATCTATACTAATATAAAGCTGAAGAGTTTGTTTGTTTGAACGCGCTAATTTCAAAAACTAGAATTGAAAGTTCTTTTTGTGTTGGATAGTCCATTTATCGAGGAAGGCTATATATGCTGTATAGCATCACGCTGCGACCAATAGGAGTGAATAATCAGTGGAAAATGTGAGAAAAAACGGAGGAAATAGACCTCGCATCCCAATGATTCCAAATCATTTACCTTTAAATTTTAAAATAATATAATTTCCCGTTGAATTATATTTTGTCGTAACAATTAATAAATCACAGGGGATAGGAATCGATTGACGTCAAGAATGCTTTTCACACTGCCAACTACAGTGAGTGTCAAAAGTATTCGAAATTAGTATTTCTTTTCATTTAATAATTATATTTCACTACTATTAATATATATAATCCTTTTTAATTCATAAATCTTTAAAAGAGACTTCCATAAAGCAAAATCACGAACCAGTTAAGCGAAATATATATTTTTTTCAAGATTAAACAATTAATTTTGTAAAATTACCATATCATTCAGTGTCAAAAGTATTCGGAAATCGTTTTGTTGTTTAAATCGGAAATCCTATTGTTTAATGGTTTCAAATGTTCAAATTCTCACTAAATTCCAAATCGGAAACCACTTAATTCCGAATACTTTTTTTGACACTCCTATTTTTATATTTTTCTTAAATTAACGTTGAAACCGTTAAATATAAAATGACTATTGTCGTGATTTTTGGTTTCGTTAATGTATACCTTCCTCTTAACATGATAAAGTGAGTAACAACTCTTTAAAAACAGAAATAATAACGCAAAAGCAAGTAAATTACATAATGATAGTGAATTCCCAATACTTTCAAAGGTGACTTTCAAAGGTCACTGTGTATGTCGTGCATTGTCAAGATCGGGTTGTGGAGAAAATAAGTACGTTCTTCTGCCACAAGATAATAAAAAATAAAAATATCATTTACGAAGAAGTTCTTTAAAATATATTTTTTTGAAAACTGCTAAATCCCGATCATAATAACAGAAATTTGCGCGGACGA
Organism: Piezodorus guildinii; assembly: GCA_023052935.1. Classification (NCBI taxonomy): domain Eukaryota; kingdom Metazoa; phylum Arthropoda; class Insecta; order Hemiptera; family Pentatomidae; genus Piezodorus; species Piezodorus guildinii. The sequence continues at coordinate 139,487,969 of CM041296.1, read as the reverse complement.
AGTCGCCGGTAACTGCTAGTCTATTATATTATTATAGGTGTAATAGTCAGGAATCAGTCATTTTTTGAAATTTTTTTAATTTGCCAACGTTTCGGCTCAAGCTTGTGAGCCATCATCAGGGCATTACTGAGCCATGTCCAAGCATAAACAACAGCAAAAATATCCAATTTGATTTTCTCTCTAACCGTTGAGAATTGGACTACAGGTGATATGGACTTTTTTGATCCACTTAAGGTCTAGTATCTGCTCTCACAATATGATTGGACATTTATGAGACACTCTTTTCATCTATGCCGTATTACTATGCTGGTTTTTTTTTCTCGATTTTTGGAAAGTAATACAGGCTGTTAGTTTTTCTGAAAACTTCTTAAAGGAAACTCTTTTTATTTCTTGATTATTGAAGCGATGTTCCACTTTTAATACTTGATAACCAGCAGGTAAATAAGAAAACAAAATAACATCGTTGAATAAAAAAAAAAAAAAGAGAGATAAAGTTCAATCACCCATATCACGATGCACGTTGCATCATCCAGATTGATCCCTTAATCGTCGCATTGATATAATATGAATATTATTAATATCAACTTTCTTTGATCGTTGAACGTTTGAAAAGATGTTTCTAGACGGCTTTAATTGAAAGATATAGGGATTATGATTTTTTCTATAATTTAAAAAGCTGTGATGAATACAGGGATTTTTTTTTTTTAATGGGCGTCTTATGATTTTTAAAACCTTTTTTTTTCACGGACAGAGTGTGAGGAATTACATCTTTCTTTTAAATCAAGTCAAGGTTATCACATGATGGTAAGTCATGGGTGTCAGTTTCCATTGGTCAAAGTGTCTCTGCCTTTGTAAATCCTAAATATGGTCTATCTTGATTTCATAACCTTCTCTACATTCTCCCCCTTGTCCCTTCCCTACCTCCATCATAGGACCGTGCTTAGCTTCTACTCTAGCACACCTATGAGGTGTCATATCCGCTGCCGAGAGCTTCTACCTCGGCGGGCACCGACCTCTATCTTACTCCCTCCCTAGATTGAACGCGCATTGTCGAGGCCTTCTGTGACTTTTTCTTATCATAATAATAACCTCTCCTCGATAACAGAATCGCGTAATGTAATAGGTGTATAAAGTTGTTAGGATCAATGAAGAACGACTTCCGAAAATTTTGATAAGTGCTGTGCAACTATAAGGAGTCCGAGTGCTAGGCCGAAGCGTTGATAGAGGATTATATAAAGTCTAATCTCGGGGTCTTGGGCTTAGAAAGTGAACATTGGACGAATCTGTGTAGGCAGTATTTGATGGTACCTGCATCCAAACTATTATATTATTATTACTATAATCAAATACTTACATAATTAGGAGGAACGTCGGAAAAATCATTAAAAGGCGCTTCTAACACTTCAAGATTTGGGAACAGGTGACTGATTTCTCCCAAACAGATCAATTTGTTATACGATGCATCCAACTCCCTCACATTTAACAGAGGGTGTGCCAACCCTTAAAAGAAAATATTTAATTAATTTTCAAAAAATTAAAAAAAAAAAAAATCAGTATGAAGAGAAGTACATGTTTTTACCGAATGCCCTGAGATTGAGCTTCCTGACGACGACCTTGGTTAGGTTGCCCCAGGATTTAGAATTGCAGAACAGACTCTCGGAAGCGGCGTGCGAAGGCAGGTAGGGTTCTTTTTCCAACAGTTGGGTTTCCTCTCTCGTGAATTTTCTCCTCAATTCTTCTTCCTTAACTCAAAATTAAGATTCGTAATTAGCCATCACGATTTAGATAAGGTTGGTTTTTGATTATTTTGGTTTATTATTTACAATAATGAACCTTTGTAATCGACAAAAAAAAAAAAAAAAAAAAAAAAAAAAAAAAAAAAAAAAAAAAAAAAAAAAAAAAAAAAAAAAAAATTAACCCCCCTGAGAATTTGGAAGCTTGCGTTTCAAGATACTAAGAACCCGAATAATCGCGTCATTTCTCCGAAACTACTGGACCAATTCGAAGAATAACCATGTCGGAAGAAATTAGAGAGAAGCTGAATTTTTGCCAGTTGTTAAAACCTTATAAGAGGAATATTTCCTTAAAATTCCCCACTCCTCACCCTTGTGCTCCCTCCGCTAGCTCACCTTGAACATCCGTTTCGGGGGTCTTTTATTTATTATTTTTAATTTGGCCATTATTCGTTCGATATTAATGTGTAATGTGTCGTTTTATTCACTTATCTATAACCTTTAAAACATATTATATAATATTTTTGAGTACAATTTATACTACCGCCGCAATTTCCTAAAACACGCAAAATTTTCTAATTAAAATTCATATTTTAAGTAGTTTTCTTGAAATAGGATTTTTATTTGAAGTTATATCCGAAAAAATTACATGGATGATATGGATAATAAGGGGGGCTAGCGGGAGAAGCATAAGGGTGAGGAGTGGGGACTTTATTCCTCTAATAAGCTCCTATTATTTTTCTGACACAAAACCTTCATTGCCTGGGCTACGATGTATCGATGATCTTAACACCTAGACTTTGATTTCAGCTAATTATTTTTATAATGGCGTCCCATTAAAGGTGGTTTAATTCAATAATCAAGTTATTTTTTGAAGATAGAGAAAAAATTATTAACGTTTTTTAATAAATAATACTACCTCGGCTGAGGTTCGAACACGGAGCCCTGAGAACAGTAGGCCTGTGCTTTATCCACAAGACCACGCCTCTTCCTCTTTAAACATTTCTTTTATGAAATAATTTAACGTCTCTATCATTAGTAATAAGACAAAATCGAATGCTAAAATATAATATTTTAAGGTTAAGCTGCCAACAATTACTTCTCATGCTTAGTCCAGCCAATGTAACTGGACAACTCTGGATCACGCGAGAAGTACAAAGTCACAATGACGTGGCACAATCCTACAGCTACTTCCGGGAGTAAGATCCTCTCACAGGTAAGGATAAACCTTTCGCAGTGTTTGTTTATTTATCTTTTTTATTTTATATTTTTTTACAAATACACCACAAATAAATGAATATAAAGATTCGAAATCTATGTATCCCTAGTGTAAGATAAAACAAAAACAGGCCTACCTTCATCATAATCAAAAAATGAATCATCACACTAATATTTTACAGTGGAATCTAAACGGTATAAAACCACAACATGAAGAACTAAAAATTCTTGTCAGCGATCTACAGCCTGCAGTGATATGTCTCCAGGAAACTCATCTCAGACCAACATCTAAATTCAACTATAAAAATTATAGCATTTATAGGAAAGACAAAGAACCACAAACCCGAGCATGTGGAGGAGTTCTCACAGCCATTCATAAAAAATACGTATCCAGTGAAATCTTAGTACAAACCTCCATCCAAGCAATAGTCACTAGAGTACATTTCAATGTACCCATAAACATTTGTAACTTGTACCTTCCACCCACAGAACCAATAAATGAAGTTGCTCTCAACCAACTTATCAATAGCCTACCTCAACCATTTATAATTTTAGGAGACATGAATGCAGCTCACCAAAGCTGGGGCAACTCAGAAAATAACTATAGAGGCAATATTATCAAGCGAATACAAGATAACTTTGATCTCTTGCTCCTTAATAATGGAGAAAAGACGCACCTATGTCCAAGAAACAGATCACTTAGTGCCATAGACATAGCTCTGTGCTCCCCAATCCTATATGGCCTCTTCAGATGGAACGTTGTTAACGATCTCCACAATTCGGATCATTACCCGATTCAAATTAGCATCATAGGACCACAAACAATAGGGAATAGATTAAAAAATTGGAAAATCGACAAAGCGAATTGGGAAGAATTTAGAAATATCATAAACCTAGAAATAAGCAATCCTGATGATGACAATATAAATGACATAGTTGAAACTCTCACTAAGAGAATAATTGAGGCCTCAACTGAATCAATTCCCAAATCATCACCTAATCCATCATCCAAAATCCAGCCTCCCTGGTTTGACAAAGAATGCAAAGAAATCATAAAACAAAGAAACAAAGCTTTAAGTAAATTTCGAAGATATCCAACAACGGAAAATTTAATTGCATTTAAGAAAATAAGATCACAATCACGTTATTTGATCAAAAGGAAAAAACAGCAATCATGGTCCGAGTTTACTAAAGAAATTAATAGAAATACACCTATACGCACAGTTTGGAGGAAGATTAATAGTATAAGAGGAAAATATAGTAACGATCAACCTGTACTTGAGCTTAATGGTAAAATTACGTATGACCCAAGGACACTAGCAGAAGCATTCGTCAACTACTACGCAAACACGTCATCTTTCTCCAACTATAGTCCAGAATTTCAGGAAACTATCAACAACTACGTACCAATAGATTATGTAATTAACAGTGAAAACAGCAATATCCCATATAACTCCCCTATCACAATACAGGAATTAGAAAGTGCCCTCAGCTCTCTCAAAAAGTCTGCTGTCGGGCCTGATGACATCCACAATGAAATGCTTAAACAATTACCCAAATCTGACATCAAGCATCTACTACATATCTTTAATACAATATGGACAAAAGGATACTTCCCAGAAAACTGGCGAACCGCTATCATAGTGCCTATACTAAAACCCGACAAAAACAGACTAGATATAAATGCGTATAGACCTGTCTCTCTAACAAGTTGTGTCTGTAAAGTCCTGGAGAAAATAGTAAACAAGCGCATCTTATGGTTCCTTGACAGCAATAATTGCTTACCTAGTATTCAGTGTGGACAACGAAAAGGAAGATCAACACTAGATCATCTGGTAGCTCTTGAAGCAGAAGTGCTAAACTCTTTCATAAACAAGAAAGAGTGCCTGGGAATATTTTTTGATATCGAAAAAGCTTTCGATACGATTTGGCGCCCTCTAGTCTTGAAACAACTAAATGAGTGGGGCATGGTAGGTGCACTTCCTTTATTTATTCAAAACTTTCTCCTGTCAAGGTACATCCAAGCTAGAGTTGCAGACAAACTATCATCCAAAAGACTTATTGAAAATGGTATTCCCCAGGGCAGTGTCTTAAGTGGAACATTGTTTATGATAGCAATTAGTAATATCCATAAAGCTCTCACCAACAGATCCTTAAAAGCCTTCCTCTTTGTAGATGATCTAGGGATCCTAATAAATTACTCTGGTTCCACAAGAGATAAAGCATTTGTCCAATCCATACTAGATCAACTTCAAACCTGGTCACAACAATCAGGACTCAGGTTCTCACCAAATAAAACTAAGTGTATGCTATTTTCAAAGCGAAGACACCCAAGCCCTCCACCTCAAATCAAGCTATATGACCAGGCTCTATCCTTCCACAATGAGTGCAAATTCTTAGGACTCATCCTCGACTCCAAGCTGACATGGGGCTCACATATAAAAAACATAAAGGAACAATGCCTGAAGCGACTTAATGTGTTGAAAGTCCTTGCAGGAACAAGTTGGGGATCTGACCGAACTAGATTACTTCAGATATACCAATGTATCGTCGAATCAAAACTTGATCATGCCAGTCCTGTGTACGGGTCAGCAAAATCAAGAATTTTAACACAACTGGACACAATCCACCACACAGGCCTCCGGATTGCTATTGGTGCCTTCAGGACAAGTCCAGTGCTTAGCCTGTGTGCAGAATCTGGAATTCCACCACTTAAGTTCAGGCGTCTGCAATTAGCATGTAATTATATCTTATCACTGGCCACACAACCCGATAACCCTGCCTACAAATATATATACCAAGCCAAGTACAAAATAGTTTATCAGAATAATCCGAGCAAACCAGCACCATTAGGAATAAGATCGAGGGCTTACGTCGAAGAACTTCTTCACATGCATCTCAATAAGACAACAGGAACAATAGAAGCACCATGGGACCAAACAGTACCAAGAACAAACTTAACTCTGACAAAGTATAACAAAACTGACACACCGCACTATGTACTAAGAGAAAAATACAATGAAATTATATGTGATCATTCAGATTACACAAAAATATTCACAGACGGCTCCAAAATAAATGATCAAGTTGGGCTGTCTATTGTTACACCCGTAAGTATCCTTAAATTCAAACTGCCTAACCTAAGTAGCGTATATACTGCGGAACTTGTAGCAATACTAAATGCACTTGAATTCATTAGGTCACGTGATGAGTCAAAGTTCGTTATATGCACCGATTCCCTATCCGCCCTTAAGAGCCTTCATAATATTTGCATTGATAATCCACTAATTAATAAGATCAGAAAATATGTGGGAGATTTAAAAATACTTAAAAAAGAACTAGTGTTCTTGTGGATTCCATCCCACGTAGGCATTGATGGCAATGAGGAAGCGGATCGGGCTGCGAAAGAAGCTGCATTGTCAAACGTCCAAATCCACCCAACTTACATCAAGGAAGACGTAAAAAATTACCTTAAGGTCAAAATATATCAGGCATGGGAACAGATGTGGTCGGAACTTGACAACAGCAATAAATTAAGAAATATCAAGCAATCGCCTGATCCATGGAATACATCATTGCGAAGTAATCGCCGCGAGGAAACTGCTTTGGCGAGACTTCGCATAGGACATAGCAGACTCACACATCTCCATCTCATCCTCAGGCAACCCGTACCAATGTGTGACTTGTGTAGAGTGCCTCTCTCAATAAAACACATAATTGAGAACTGCCCCAAATTTCATGTACAAATGTATAAACTTAACCTAGCTAGATCGTTGAGTGAGAGCTTGAAGGACTCTAGTGAAACAGTTAGTTCACTGCTTAGGTTCGTCAAAGAATGTTCTCTGCTCCCGGAACTATAAGAAAAAAAAAATAAAGGAAGAAAGAAAACAAAAAAATAATAGTAGTAATAAAAAAATAAAATAAAATATATATAGAAAAATAATAAATAAAGAAAGAAAAAATTGGAATAAATCCACTAATTCAGAATGTGTCAACAAAAGAATAATAAAAATAAAAAAATAAACAATAAAAAAAAGAATAAATAAATAAATTTAAAAAAAATAAATAAATAAAAAAATAGAAGGAAAAATAAATAAATAAAAAGAAGAAAAAAGAGTAAAACAAATCTGTTACTACAAATTTATTCGGTGCTAATAACCAAGAGGTTGAGCACCTACTCCAATACCCTAACCCTAACCCTTTATCTTTTTTATGAAACATTTAGAAAGTATAATATTCCTCTAATAAGGTCCTATTATTCTTCCGACACAAAACCTTCATTGCCAGGGCTACGATGCAACGATGATCTTAACACCTAGACTTTGATATCAGCTAATTATTTTTATAATGGCGTCCCATTAAAGGTGGTTTAATTCAATAATCAACTTATTTTTTGAAGTTAGAGAAAAAATTATTAACGTTTTTTTAACCAAAAAACCGTGAATAATTATAAAACAGAAAAGAAAAATGATTGAAATTTCACTCATAAATCCGCCCTTAATTCAGTTATTTTTGAAGATGGAAAAAAAAAAATGTATTAAGTTTTAGAATCAGTAAAGAGCGATAAACAAAAGAAAAGGAAAAAAAATATCTTGCCTAAATATATACGCTTGTGAATCTGTTATTTTTGAAGATTGAGAAAAACTTTATTATTTTTTTTTTTTACCAAAAAACCGCGAATGATAATTTTAAAAAAATAGGAAATTTGACCCTTAAATCCGCTCATAACTCAGTTATTTTCGAAGATAGAGAAAAACTTTATTAGTTTTTTTTTAATTAAAAAACCGCGAATAATTATAAAAAATAGCAAAAAGAAAAGAAAAAAAATTGAAATTTCAACCATAAATCCGCACATAATCCAGTTATTCATAAAGATAGCGAAAACATGTATAGAATGTTAGAATCAGTTAAGAGCGATAAACCAAAAAAAAAAAAAAAAAAAATTGAATCTGGCCTTTTATGGATCTGAGACGTGGACCCTCACTGGTAAAGAGGAGAGGGATATCCTCATATTTGAAAGAAAAATCTTAAGAAGGATATTTGGGCAAGTTAAGATCGGGGAAAGCTGGAGGCGGAGGACAAACTTGGAGATCTACCGGATCTATGGCGAAGCTGATGTGATGAGGTTAATCAGCTTAGGAAGACTGCGATGGGCTGGCCACGTAGTACGGATGCCAGACGATGAAATTCCCAAAAAGCTGCTGGATGGGAGGCCCCACCGTTGCCAGGGATGCTCTTCGCCTACTTGACGCCCACAACTGGCGAGCGGCTGCTCAAGACCGAACCACCTGGCAAAGACTTATTGAGGAGGCCAAGGACCACATCGGTCTGTAGCGCCACGGATGATGATGATGAATCTGGCCTTTATGTATGCTTCGAATCCGTTATTTTCGAAGATAGAGAAAAACTTTATTAGTTTTTTTTAAAACCAAAAAACCGCGAATAATTATTTTAAAAAAATAGAAAAAATAAAAGAAAAAAATTGAAATTTCACCCATAAATTCGCACATAATTCAGTTATTTTTTATGATAGAGAACAGTATTCTGTTATGTAACGTTATTCTGAAATAATAAACCATACTGTAATAATTTCCATTTCTTACAACAGTTTTGTACATTAGGGGTACTCACTACGTTTGCTATAGCATGCTATTTGTGCTATTGTGCTTAACCCATCAATTTTATACAGGAAATAACTGTAGAAACTCTAGTAAATAATGCTATAGCAAACGTAGTGAGTACCCCTATTGTCTGTGCGGTGTAAAGTCTCACTGCCCTGTGTTTCTCGTAATAAGTGCAGTGTCGTCGGCATATGTTGAAATTTAGAATAGGATATTAATTATATAAAATACTAACGGAAGCATGAACAATACCTTTATAATGTATTTGTATTCTACAAGTAGCATTGGATTGGTAACTAAGTTGTAGGCAGCATTGTACAAATCGCAATTGTAGCGGTAATTCCAATATTTATCAACAACGTCCATTTCTTCTCCTTTACGATTTCTAGAATTATGACAAATTATTGTGAAACTATTTATAATAATCTTTAATAAGGTCCGTAATATTTATTTTAATGCAAGAGTGGAAGAAAAGGATTCCTTTTTTAGTTCCCTACAAAAAGAAGTGGATGACAGCGAGGGCACTCCCACAGTCTTGGGAGACCTGAACGGCCGAGTAGGCTGCGAGCATGAAAGGTGGCATGGAACGTTGGGAAGGTACGGTGAAAACTTTTTAAATGATAATGGAGAGAGGATTCTGAATTTTTGTGTGGCAAACGATTTTACAATTGCAAATACACTGTTCCCACATAAAGAAAAACATAGATACACCAGAGAGGAACCGGGAAGGAACGAAAGATCCCTAATAGACTATGTTTTGGTAAAGAGAGAAGAAGTCAGGGATCTGTGCGATGCGAGAGTCAAAAGGGGTTACGAAATCGGAAGTGACCATTATCTACTATTGGTAAACAAGCTATGGAAAGAAGGGAAAATACAAAGGAAACACAAGAATCCTACCAAAAGAATCATTAAATCGTACCGCTTAAAGGAGGATGAAATGGCAGAATATTACCAAGAGGAAATAGCTAGAATGTCACTAGATTGTAACAGACCATGGGATAGCGACGACATAGAGGAGAGCTGGTCAGCTTTTAGAAAAATCGTCCTAGATGCATCGAAACTGGTCTGCGGAGAGAAAAGCATCGGAACCTATTTTAAGAGAACAGATTGGTGGAATGAGGACGTGAAAAAGGCTATTCAAGAAAAGAAGACTATCTCAGCCAAAAAACCCCAACTGCGTATCAGACATATAAAATCAGGAGAAGGGAAGCCAAAAGAATAGTAACTCAGGAGAAGAGAAGATCCTGGGAGGATTTGGGTCGGAAGCTGGAAGAAAATTCAAGAGAAAACCAAAAAGTCTTCTACCGAGTGCTGAAAGAAATGAGAAAAGACCGGCCAACTACCCTGAAAGGAATAAAAGATAAAAAAGGGAACATCCTATGGAAAGAGGAGTGCATCATGGAAAGATGAAGGGAATATTTTAAAGACCTGCTAGAGGGGAGAGAAGTTGAGGCGTGCCTAACCCGGAACGATGCAGAGGAAGTTTGGGATGAAGAAGACTACATCAGTGAAGAAGAACTCCAAGATGCAATCGAAAAGACAAGACTAGGCAAGGCAGCTGGACTCGATGAAATTACTCCAGAAATGATTAAATACATGGGCAACAAGGGCCAAGACATGTTCCTCCATCTTTTAAACATGGTTTGGAAAAAGAAGAAAATTCCTAGAGACTAGGAAGTAGCGGTGATTGTGCCCAATATACAAAAAGGGAGGCAATAGGGAATGCAGCAACCATAGGGGAATATCCCTTCTCAGTGTGCCTGCAAAGATCTACTCCATGATCCTAGAAACAAAAGTAAGGAAAATTGTCGATTGCCAACTAGGAGAGGAACAATATGGCTTCAGGAATCAGAGAAGTACGCAGGATCTCATCTTCACGATGAGACAAATAACAGAAAAGACTGTTGAAAAGGATAAAGAGCTCTCCATCTGCTTCGTAGACCTCCAGAAAGCTTTTGACAGAGTGAAGAACGAAGATATAGAGATGGCACTGTCAGAGCGGGGTGTAGACCGTGGAACAACCTTGGCGGTGATGAGTCTCTATAAAAAGATGAGGAATGTGGTCAGAACCAGAAACCACATTTCAAAAGAATTCGAGACGGCATTGGGAATAAGGCAAGGCTGTAGCCTGAGTCCGTTACTTTTCATTATTGTTCTGGACTTGGCACTAAGGAGAGCCAAGTCTATAATGAGGAAATTCCAGCTAGGGCACAGAAACCTCCACCCCACCAGATATTCCCTATTAGCCTTCGCTGACGACCTTATCCTGCTAGCTGACAATGATAGAGACCTCCAACATAACATAAATGTCCTACAAGAGGAATTATCTAAAATAAATATGAAGATTAATCCAGGGAAGACTAAATGCATGAGAACTGGAAAGAAACCCCGAAGGATAATGAGGATATTAAGAGCTGGAGGACAGAGATTAGAGCAAGTCGAAAATTTCAAATATCTGGGAGCTCATCTCAATGAGAATGGCTACATAGACGAAGAAGTGGCCCAGAGAATTGGAGCGGCAGGGAGGATGTTTTGTATGGTAAGGCGAGGTTTTCTGGGGAGAAGAGAGGTATCAAAGCAGACCAAATTAGCCGTATATAAATCGACATTTCTTCCTATCCTATCGTACTCCTCAGAATCTTGGGCTCTTACCTCAAAACATAGGAGCCAAATCCAGGCCATGGAAATGAGGTATCTCCGAAAAATAGAGAGAAAGACACGGAGAGATAGGATACGGAACGCCACTATACGGGCTAACCTTGACATCAAACCGGCGGAGACCATTCTAGAGGAACACAAACTGAGGTGGTTTGGACATCTTCTTAGGATGGATCCGGAGAGAAGTGCCAGGAAGACGTATGAGACCCGCACAGAGGGAAAAAGGCCCAGAGGAAGACCCCGCATCTCCTGGGAGGACGGTGTAAAGGAAGCATGCAGGAAGCGTGGGATAGACTGGAGTAGGAGAGTGGAGTTGGCACAGGATAGAGACATATGGTCCAGACTCTACAGGCAGGATCCTCACACCGAACATCGGTAGAAGAGGAAACGATTATGATGATGATGAATATTTATTTTTCTAGAAAGTATCTAGGAAAAAGTAATATATGAACTGAAATCGATTTTATTGGATATGATTTCGTCGAATAGCTCCCATTGTTTTCAGTTTCAGATCATATCTAATTGAAGAAAAATCTGGTGCGGGCAACACACGACTTTCACTTGTCTCGGTGGTTAAAATCAATTTAAGAACTATTAAATAAACAAATTTTGAAGTTTATTTAAATAAAAAGTGTATCCCTTTTCGTTGGAAACACTTGATTTAGACTAAATAATCAATAATTATTATCAGTGATATTTTTATGACCTATTTGTCACATATTATTGGCTTTTACAACTTTTTATATAAAATATTTTTTTTTTTTTCTGAAATCTTTAGCTTTCCAACGGTGTATTATATAAATATATTACTGTTTTTATGTTAATAAAACCAAAAATCTGGTGCGGCCAACACACGACTTTCACTTACCTCCGTTTTTAAAATCAATTAAAGAATTTTCAAATACAGTTAGAGATAAAAATACGTGAAACTATTAAAGAATTAATTAAATTGAATTTCTATAGAAACATGTGTTTTATTAAAAAATCTATTATATTATTATCTAAAATAATCAGGTAATTTTATCTTCTTTTTATCAGTCTCTATTAACTTTTAAAAGCTTGAGAATATGATAATATTTTTTCTAAAATCTTTAGCTTTCCAACGGTATATCATACATGTATATTACTGCTCTTATGTTCAAAAACAAAAAATTGCATTAAAAAAATATTCTTTCTGTTTTCTCCTTTAGTTGGGTATCGAATTTATTCAATTTATATATTTGCCTGTTTTTCATAAGCGTTAACAAGATGATATAGTTATTTTTATTGAATCTACAAAATTAAAGGTACTATATATAGGGGAAGAAAATTTAAAATATCGGCATTTAATCCCTGTCAGACCATTTTAATCAGAATAAAACCTACATGATATTAAAGCCCATTAAATTTTACATCGATATAGCAAGTTTAATCAAAATCGTCGGAACCGTTTTCGAGAAAATCGAAAAAAGGTGTAAAATGCATGGTATAAAGTGCCTCTTCTGGTAAGCTCATTTTGATGAAAAAGGTTTTGTAACGTCTCGAGCGGATATTTGTCTTAAATATGAAATTTCAGTTTCATAGGACTTACCGTTCCCGCCCGGGAGTTACCACACACACACACAGACCTTTTTGCGGGACTTGGTTATTTGGACTCAGGGGACCCTAAAATGTGTATTTCCGTTGAAATCGATAATTTTCACGAACGCAATACTTTCCCTTACTATATATAGTAAGTGAAAGTAAAAATTACATTTAAATAATATTTTCGCTCTTTTCTCCTTTATTTGGTCGTCAAATTCGTTCAAATTTTACATTTGACCGCTTCTGATCAATCCTAATAAAATGATATGGGTAATTGTTCTGAATCTATAAAATTAAATTTACTTTAGAAGAAGAAAATTTAAAATATATTATTTAATCGCATCATCTTAGTATTGATTGTAGAATCATTGTTTGTTGATAAGAACCCACTAACTTTTTTTTTTTTTTTTTTTTTTTTTTTACAGTTTGAATTAATCCAAAGAAGTTTAATTTTGTTTTTTTGTTATAAATCCAATAATGCTTTTTTAATTGTAATTTTTTTCTCGTTTCAAGATTAAACTTTTAGTTACTTTTGTTTATATTCAGTTTAGTTTTATTATTCAATATTGTCCTCTTTTTATTTAATTAGACCTTTAAGTGCTCGGAAACCAGCTCATTTTGACACGGGGTCAAGTTTACGTCCACCCATATATTTTTGTTTTGTTATTACGCCGCTCATCCCTTTAAGTTTGGTCCTCCGGGCTGGATTTCAACAAGCGAACTATGGATAGAAATTTTGCTAGTACAGGTTTAATTAATAGGATAGGAATCTTTAACGAGTACCTGACATAGCAAAAGCTTGGGACCACTATTTCAAGTCTCCTTCGAAGGACTTTATAACTAACTATAACTCATAATTTTGTCTTTGTTAATTTTATTCACTTTGTTCTGTATAATCTCAGGTATTAAAATACATATTTATTTCTATTTGTATTATTATAAAGGGACTTGTCCCAGAATAATTAACATTTTTTCGATTAAAGGATAAAGAATAAATTATTTATAACTAATATAACGTATTATTATCAATTATAAATAAATAAAAAAAAAATGTACGATTACTCTTTTGCAATGTCCATGTCCGCAAAGACGAGTGCTAAAATCCTTTTCTGAGAAATATCATAATCTTTAACGATATTGTATATTTGATCGAAAGACGAAGAATCAGCTTTGCCAAAGCATTGCGAAATGGTATACTTTATTTCATCAGCCTGTTTAAAAAAAAATAGTGGATCAGAACGGGGTTCTTTCGCTAACACAAAGTTTTCAAATCCCTATCCGTAGATATAAGTAGATAATAACAAGCTGACAAGGCTGGTTTCAGTCTAAAGTATATTTTTTTGTAATGGGACAACGTATATATATTTTTATGTATGCAATAAACAGAAAATATTAAAGGATACATGAAAACGGAAAAAGGCTGAAACGTTGCAGAGAAAAAATAAATAAAAAAATCGTTGAGTAAAAAATATGGATCACTTTATTTAAAAAGAACCTAAAAATAAATTTATTCACTCTAATAAATTTATTATCTAAAATTCTCATGTCACAGTTTTAGTTACCATACTCCTTCGAAACTGCTTGAGCGATTTTCATAAAAATTTTATATGCATATTCAATAGGTCTGATAATCGGCTACTATCTATTTTTCATAACCCTAAGTGATAATGGTTGTCCCCCTTTAAAATTATTTTTTAATTTTTAGGACATTTTTTAAAAATATTTTTTTTGTACAATGTTGCATTAAAAAATGCACACAACCCTAAATGTTGGCCTTTTTTTTTTAATAGTCATTTTAATAATTTTTGAGCCTACTCGATAACTAATCAATGAGGACTTGGTAAGTTATCTCCGCCAGAGGTCACACCTCAGTAGGGGTGGGCATAATCGGATGATCGTCATAATCGAATGATCGGACTTCGATGATTTAAATAATCGAATGATTAATATGCATTCTGAAAGATAATATAGCACAATTTCGCTCTCTACGATTGCTGAGCTGGCTATAATTTACATGATGAGAAAAAAAAAAAAAGGTCATTCGGTCATACTAACTCCTTGTAATCCCTCGACTATCGTTATAAAATTCAGTTCGAATGATCATTCGTTTCTACGAACCGATTAATCCGATAATCGATTAATTCGAATGATTGAGATAATCGCATGATCAGATAATCGTCATTCGATTATGCCCACCCCTACACCTCAGCCAGCAAACAGCAGAGAGTAGGGATGAGACCGAAGCCGGTCTCCTCTTTCTCTCGGACAATAAGCCTTCTCTCTCTCTCTCTACAGTTTTCGGCCATTATTATTGATTACGCATCAAGCGTTGTAGTAACCTTTACAATTATCATTTTACTATCTCTACGTGGCATGCTCTCGAGTGGGTAAACCATCCAGTTTGTATGTGTTACACAAAGATGGGCTAACAAAAAATATTGTTCACGCTATAGCATTAAGAGATTGATATTGTTTGTTAGTGTTTCTGTTGTAATTACATATTGATTTATATAATTTTAATGAATAAATTATATTAAATTAAAACAAAATTAATGTTTGGTGTTTTTATTTTTATATTCTCTCATCGTTCACAACGCTCTATGCCCCTTTCACTCATATACCACATACTTACAATAAGTTAATTTTTTTTTTTTTACACTATAAATTTCCTAGAAATAATTTATATGGCAAAACAACCGGATGTTTTGTCGGGTCAGCTCGTACATATATAATAAAAATTAAAAATAAGCTATTTAAGAATATTGCTTAGTCAAATGACATAAAATATTTGGGACTAGTCATGGTTAAAATACTGACTTTTACACAACACGCAAATTATGTGTATAACAAAGCCAATAGAGATCTGTGTTCTTTTATATCCATATTTTAACAGGAAATCTGAATTAAATGTAACAAATAAATTATTGTTATATAAAGCTTAAGCTTGTCTACGACTAATTCTGACTTATGCAATATTTAGCAATGTGTGTAAATAAAATTATCAAAAGCTGCATACAATATAAATATGTATTCAAAATAAATATTCAAGATTCAGTAGAAATTATCCATACAGTACTAAAAATAAAACCATGCGTTCGGAATTAGGGGTTCCGATCGTTAAAGTATATATTACTAAGCTGAGTAAGCAATTCTTTTTCAAATGTATAATTAACAAAAATTATCTTATAAGAAATATTGAAAATTTTACCAATATAAGACGATATGTTCATAAAAGCACCAAACATACATTACAGTTCTATTTTTTTTTTTTTTTTCACATTGAGTAAGTTTTTTATTATTTTCTTCATTTAATAATGGGAAACCATATCCTATATTTATGTTATATGTTAATTAAGAGACTGGTATACTTTTGGTACAGCATTATGTATGAATAGTATATGATTTTATATACTGCAATAAAGAATTTTTAAAAAATCTATCTATGTACGTAAGTTATATATCTGAAATAGCACCTCAAAATAAAGCGACTGCTGTACATAATTAAAAAATGGTTGGTAAGAATCTTGAACATACAATGGCTCACACAGTATATAAAGGGACTCAAAATTATGGTCTGGCATCCATTCTTCGTTAAGCGGGCTATACTTTAATGAGGATTTTCCCGCTCTTAAAACTTGAGTGACAGATAGAACCTCAATTGAATCTATGATGTTTCTGTAGGGAAAAAAAAAAGACGTATAATGTTTAATGTTTATTACATAATGCTTTTTATTGACAATGAATTATATTACAGTCTAAAAGCTTATATAGCTGTGTAAACAATTAAGTTATATGTTTAGCAATGAATTAATCAACAAGATTAAGAAAGAAGAACTAGCAACATTGTCAATTTA